>CM040124.1:880385-1549136 GCA_022559845.1 Amorphophallus konjac | reverse complement strand
GTCTTTCTTAATCTTACCACACATCCATCTCAGCATCACCATCTCTCCTACACATATTTTATGAATGTGTTCCTTTCGTATTGCCCAACACTCAGTACCATATAACAAAGAAGGTCTCACAACCGTTCTATAAAATCTTCCTTTGAGTTTCACAGGCATACGACGATCGCATAGGACTCTTGATACGCTTCTCCATTTTAATCAGCCCGCCTTAATCCTATGTGCAACATTGTTATAAATCTCTCCATTCTCTTGTATGATAGACCTTAAGTACCGAAAGTTACTACTCTTCGGAATATTTTGTCTATCAATTAGAACCATGTCTTCATGTACCACTCTTCCATTACTAAAATTACAATGCATAAACTCTGACTTGCTCCTACTAATTTTAAAACTTTATGTTTGAAAATTTTATATTTGAAATAATCACACATCTCATTAATTGAAGTAAAAGAAGTTTGGAAATTGCCCATGTGTCGAATGATTCTCCAGACTTCAGAACTTAAAGGGCAAGAAATAAGCAGGTGATCCACATTTTCATTATGCAGGCCACAGAGAGAGAGCGGATGGTGTCACTCACAGTCATGCTCCCATTTTTGTCTGTATGGCTTGGTAACAATGCGCCTCTGCAATACCAGCCAAAGAAAAGCCCGGACTTTGAGAGGTGACTTCACTTTCCAAACTGTTTGAAGGGAATGTGCATTGGGTGGTGGACAGCTTTCTAGAAATTGATAGAAGTTTTTGATTGAGAACTGGGCGTTCCATACTGGGGGTTGGCTTGTTACCACTCTTTAAGAAAATTCAAAAAAAGAAATGAAGATAGTTGGATCCATTCCTAATGAAGAGTTATCTCTTATATCTCTTTCTCCATTGCTACCTATCACCCCTTCGTGTCAAGTCTGCAAAGTAGAAGTGCTCTCAAGGCGGAAGAAACCATAAGCAAAAGGAGGAGTACAAAAAAATGATCCTTCTTCATTTTCTAAGGCAAATGTGCCAAGCCATGCCATTTCGGCAGACTCTCCTCAAATAGATAGTGAATAAAAAATTGCATCTGATTACTAGCTGCAGGTTGAGAGACATGAGTCTAGTATGATAATATGTTGGGCATACCAGGATCCATATTTGAGAGATCATTGAAAATATTTTTACCATCTATGAAAAGTTAACATCAGAGTCGTTGCACTGAGAAATGGATCCAGCTCCAACAAACCTTCAACACTAAAGAACCCACAGCCGCAAGTGACAGCTTTACATTTGAACTAGTGACAGTGTGAAAAGCAGCCACTAATTGTCATCAGCCAACATATTCTGAGACTGAGTTAGGCAACCAAGCTGGGTGGGCAACTTGGACACCAAAGACCATGATTGGCCCAGCTGGGCAAATGTACCCAGCCCCACCCTGCTACCAAATGCGATAAAATAAAAGAATTAAAAACTTTAGTTCTACTACTTAACTAGATGGTCATCCACAAATTGCAAGTGAAAAGACCACTCGTCTCATTTATTTCTCAAAAAACTACCCATCAAGATTGCAAGCATATTTGACTTTATCAAATAAATATGGAAAAATCCTAGGAGTGCACCATACCAATTAGATATATCATGAAAATAAATCCATTTGCAACAAAACATTAATCAAGTGCAAATAGAAGCAGAAGGGCAAGTCACAACAGTTTCCAGGAGAAATCATTGCAAAAAAGGGCAATCAGTCATAATCATGAAAAGCTAAATGTAGAATATATGTTATATGTAAAACACACCACCAAAGATTCACCCTCTCCATACCTGTGGTTTGAAAACCAGCCAGTTCAGACTGGAACCAAGTGAACCAGATGAGAACCAGTCAGGACTGATCCAGTTCTGCCGACTTAAGTGTTGAACTGGCCACTTCGGTAACTAAACAATGAAAAGTATGAAGTACTACTTTCACTAACCTAAGCTGGCCCAAACCTGCCCTTAAAAAGTTTAAAAATTCTAACCCAGACTATAACCAGCTCGAAACTAGATTTTTGTTAATATGCCTTTCCATTTTATTTTTTAAACAGTTGTGAACATCATTTTTCTTATATTTAATACAAATAAGGTAGCTACATATATATATATGTGTATATATATAGAGAGAGAGAGAGAGAAATGTGAGAGAAGCGGGTGGTTCAAGCTAGACCTCTCTTGAACTGGAAATCATAATCATACAATCCAATTTCTGAAACCATGCCACCAACACCACCCGCGATGACTATAAAATGTTTGTTCTGAAGTTGCCATCCCAGTGCATAAAGACTAGGATATAAAACACCAGGATCCTGACCTTCTAACTAGACATAACTATATAATTCCACAAGATAAATAAGCATTTCTTAGATGTCTAGCGTGAGCAAAAAGGTTTAACCTAGAATTAGGAACATCCAATGACCTACAAAATAAAACATGTAAGAGCTCTCATCATCGTTATCATAGCTCCATCAAGTTGACTGTATAACTAAAGTCTTGCCATCTAATTTCTGTTGCACATTCACAATTAAACCTAGAGAGAGAGAGAGAGAGAGAGAGAGAGAGAGTATGCAAGAGAAGCAGGTGGTTCAAGCTAGACTTCTCTTGAACTGGAAATCAGATTCATACAATCCAATTTCTGAAACCATACCACCAACACCACCCAAGATGACTATAAAATGTTTGTTCTGAAGTTGCCACCTCATTGCATAAAGACTAGGAAATAAAACACCGGGACCTAGACATAACTATATAATTCCATAACATGAATAAGCATTTCTTGGGCCCGCTTTGTTAAACGAATAAGCATACCCGGATGGCTTATTCGCTAGTTGACATCCGGTTTCACCAGTGACCGCAAATAACTGGCTTTGATAAAACTCTTCCTAACCGGGGTCGAACAGCCTCTCCCTTCATGTTTTGGCCGTATAAGCTGTTCAAGGGGGAAAGATCGAACTGCTTATTCGAGGGGGAGGGTCGAATGGCCTGTTCGACCCTATCCTGCTTGATTATCAAAGTGGGCCCTAGATGTCTAGCATGAGCAAAAAGGTTTAACCTAGAATTAGGAACATCCAATACCCTACAAAATAAAACATGTAAGAGCTCTCATCATCGTCATCGTCATCATAGATCCATCGAGTTGACTGTATAACTAAAGTCTTGAGATCTAATTTCTGTTGCACATTCACAATTAAACCTAAAGAAACCCTTAAGACCTCTTTTCACCATCTTCCATTCCTTTTTTTTTTGAAAGTGGATAGTATCACTAAATATATATATAAAAGAATTTACAAGTATGGGGGGAGAGCTCCCACAAATCTCCCAAATACAAAAGTGGGCAGACAACCCACTACCCCGGGAGCAAAACAAAAGAGAAAAACAATTATGTGTACTCGGCCCTACCCCCAAGGCCCATGACACCCCCTTACACCCCAAAAAACTGTCCCGGGGGCACTAAACACTAGCCCCCTAAACAACAAAAAATGCTATTTGATTCCCTATCGATTCCCCTCCTCCACTACCCAAACAAAGAAACCTCCATTGCTACCTACCTTCCTCTACCCTATCTGATTCCCCATTTCTATTGGCCTTCTCTACCTTAGCCTTCCTTGCTATATCCGCTTGCCATCTTCGCTGGATTCTGCAGAATATTGACCACACATTTTTTTCACAACCACTTCAGTCTTCACACCAATAAGGCTCACCACCTCCATAACTCGAGACTAGATAAGCCTTTCCACATTAGCTATAATCTCTTTGACCTCCTCCTTGCCGAGACTTCCCTCTCCCTCCACATTAGGAACCTCAAATCGGATCGCCTCAGCTCAATCAAGCGCTACCTCGTCCACAATTGGATCTCCCTCCAGGCAAAATGGCATAGCCTCGGACGCTCTGGACTGGAGAGGCAGTGCTAAAATTGGCTACTGACTAAGCCCTTCCAGAAGCAAAACAGCCGCCTCCACCACAAGGTGCCCCTCTGGGAGACGAAACTCCTCACGCTCAAAGACGCCATCGGATGGGGCTTCCAGTGCGCAAACAGTAGCCCCCCTCTCCATGGTTAGAAACCAAGGAAGGCAGTATCGGTTTCGGTACCGGTTTCGGCCGGTTCCGAAACTGATACGTACCGGTTTCTGTTTCGTTTTCGGTTTCGGCCGAAACCGGATGAAACCAGTTAAAAAATTAAAAATAGTAATAATCCTGTCTAGTTTCGGACCGAAACTGACCAGTTTCGGTCGAAATTCTTAATGGTTTCGTCCGAAACTATTTAAATAATATTTTTTAATTGTTTCGGACTTGCTACAGTGTTTTGGTCCGGTTTCGGATCGGTACCGGCCGAAACTGCCAACAATGCTAGAAACGCTTGCTCATACTACTCGTCAAACAGAACATAAAGGAGAGTAGAGTCTCGAGGGCTCCACCCCCCTCCCCACCACCACTACTACCCTCGCCTACAAAGGGGTCGACTAATGGGAGCCCGGTGACCACAGCCGGTACATCCATCTGCCTCGAAGACTCGCCTAACCAGATGCAAGCGCCGATCGATGCCTCACCCTCCATCGCCATCGAAGGAACCCCGCCAACATCGGGAACAACGCCACCAATTGGCCTAGACTGACTGCCGGAAGCGTAGTTGGAGTGGCAGACTCTGCCTTGCGCAGCCTCTGCCTCATCCTCGTCCGCACCTTTCGCTTCCGAGCCACGCACCAACTGCACATGTTCCTCGCAGGCAGCCGATGTAGAGGTCGTTGTCGACCCTACTCTGGCTAGGAGGGATTGCCCGAGATGGGCCTCTCCGCTAGCATCCCCTGGCAGTCCTCCGCCACCGAACTCGTCATCCTAAGGCCACTACCGAGTGGCCCGCCTACCGGAGCCGGTCCCCACCCCTTCAGCCATTTCTCCTTCTACTGACGTGAAAGCCTAATGGGGGTACTGGTGTCTTGGGTTGCAAGCACCACCAGACAAAGCATAGACATCCCACCGTTAGACCCCACCACTGCCGAGTCTAAAGCCTGTGTCAATCCTCTGCCTGAAGTCGCCACCGTTGGAGAAGCCAGCGGACACTTCGCCTGCCGCCTAGAGGGCATCGTATTCCCTGCCACAAGGGACCTAGCCGAATACTCCCCGCCGTGAAAGCCCCCTGCCACGAGAAGATGGCTCGCCTGAGAAGCCAGCCCTAACAGGTGGCAAGGGAGCCCCATAACGGGTCTCTGCGAGCCCGGTAGCCTACAGATCCGGATGCGGGTAAGTTATGGGCTACCGAGTCCACAACCGGTCCAGTGATAGTCGGTCACGCAACGCAAAGGACCCGCCGCCTCCTTGCCCTCCTTCGTCTGATGTAACCCTCCCCCGAGCCCACCCGAGCCGATCCACATTCCGGCCCAACGCGGTAGGCAGGCCAGTTTGAATTCAAACTGCTCGCCTCATGTTCTTCTTCCTACTCCAAACAATGACGGTGTTGCCCTAGACTCTAGTGCAGCGGCCATCGCCAACGTTGCTCAGTCGGCCCAACCACAACTTTGACTACGAAATCGTCCCCTCCAACGGCGAAGACAATGGCCAACGGTGCCACCATGGTTGCCGGAGACAAGATGAGAACCACCACAATGTTGACCCTCCCATCAGCCACCATGCAGAATGAACCAACCTCCAGCCTCCCAAAGGAGTTGACCAGTAAACCAACTCCGGCTTCGCCACACAGCCACAATGGGAACCCCACCAGTCGGACCCAACTCAGGGACCTTCTCGGGATGGAGAAGGTGCCTCTATCCCTGCTCTAGATCTGCGCTCGGAAGATGGATCCCCCAAACGCAATGACGCCAGTCTCCGCCAGCCCCTTAGCTCCCGCCGCAAACGCCGCAATGGCCAAAAGAACTTCCTTGTGGACTTTCCAGACAACCCACGGAGCGCATGTCCGCCAACAATCGTCCAGCAGCCCTTTAGCCATGTTCGGATCCATCGAACCTTGGAAAGGAGAGAGGCATACGCATCGGCCAAGCCAGCTCAGGAGGCCAACGATGTCTCCAGGGCAAACTCACCGATGTCCAGAGCCTCAATCCGATCTGGTCTGAACACCCCCACCGGACCAAGCTTGACCACCTCCGCATACGACCTTGCCCTCCAGCCCTACTCCACCCACTGCCGATGCCTAACCACCGGTGCCCAGTAGAACCACTGCCGCCCTGCCTCCGCCACCCTCGACCCTCCGGCGAGGTTCGCCGCACCCGTGGGGAGACGATTCGCCCCGAGGCATCTCTCCATCCCTAACACCATCTTCCATTCTTAGTCCTTCCACACATACATCTCAATGTCCTCGTCTCTGCCACACATTTTATGTTCAATCAATGGAAGGGATAAGACGAGGGAAAATATGACAGATATCCGGGGTAGGGCAAGGAAGGGATGAGTGTTTTTTGTTTAGACAAGAAAAAGGCACATCATCAACCATCAATGTGATCACAGAGCCCACCCTTCTAATAGAAGGCACATAGGATCAAGGACACCTCCCCAAGTATCAAGGACACCTCCCCGAGGAGAAAAAAAATCAAAAGGAGAAATATCCATGAACTGTTATAAAGCCTTATAGGCTAGCAAAGACTTTCCCCCAACTTTAGTAATGACGGAAATCTTTCCAATGGAACATCAGCAACACAGTTTTAAGTTGTAACTATACAGTATACCTAAGACCACATGAAAATGTATACCAGAAATATAAACAGTGGATTCCTAGATCACTATGTATAATGCAAACAAATTTAACATCACTTTGTGTCTGTGTGGCACGTTCAAATGTAATGATTCATAGGTGTGTAACACTGGAGAAGCTAATGAAGTAAAAGATAGCAAGCCCTGTAATGCAGACTGCACTGATAGTCAACAAGAATAAACCAGAGAATGTTGCCTAATCCAAAGTAGTAAACATAATGGACAGCTAAACCTTTGTTAATCTGAGTTCCAAAAAATGAACACCATCGAATGGTAACCATAAATCTAAGTGCATACAAACATCTCATGCACACTAATTACACATCAAACCAATATGTAAGAAACCAGTATACATGTTGACATCATAACGTGTACAGCAACATGAAATATTGCAAGGTAAACAACACAATTCCACCAAAAGAATTACAATGCATGGGAAAAAGCGGGAGTGTTGGAATGAGGGCAGCAACAATATAAACTGCTTCATGGACTGGAACAGAAAAGTGAACAGCATCAATATGCACAACTAAGATAGTGTACCCAATAGCAATAACAATCGCCAATCCTATACTCTGCGGCAACAAGAGAAATGCAGCAGAAGTGTTTGGAAGATACGGCAAGCAACATCCTCTAGTTGCCAGAATCGACCTTCATGTGGAAAACTGGAGCAACCAACTGGGTCAGATGCAAAAAAAGTAAGTACCTGGCAAGGCGAGTGTAAAACAGCTGCTTGGACAGCTCATTGCATTTCTCCACAGACGGCGGGTGCTGGATGTACTGCTGATTCTTCTCTAACAGCTGCTTATAATATGCACAGCCATGCTTGGCCACAAACTGCGACGCTTGGACTGCCTTTGATTGAAGTTGATGCAGCTTCGACGCCATCCCCCTCACTGAAACAAACTCCCACGCGCATATGCCCATGAGATATTTTCATCAGCCCAAGCCAACATAAATCGAAAGGTAAAAGTTCGTGAAGAAAAAGATGTTGGAAACAGAAAAGAACTGCATTCTGAGCAGCCATCAAACCCCGATATAAAACAAAACAATAATACAATATCACAAATCTCCATAAATCACGGAAGTTCGCGGTAAGACATCAGATACCGCTATTGATAACCTACGGAAGCCAAAAAAACAAAATGAGCAAAGAAACGACATCAAAACCCTAGTTCCACTATCTGGATCCAGAATAGTACGCGAACGCAATGGAGGCATCAGATTAAGAAAATACACCGAGATGAAGTCACACAATGGAGATCTGTGTCGCCACGGACCAAATCCAGAGGTGAATCCCGGTTCCTTTGGACGAAACACACAAATCACTGGATCAGAACCCCAAATGAGAATTACACAAAGACTATGCGGCATTTCGAATCCACGATGGTGAAATCGGGGAAGGAGAGATGAGAAGAACATACCGATGCCTTCCTTTGAACCGCAGACAGAGGAGGAGGGATCGAGAGGCGTCCGAAACGCGGCAGGAAGAGAGGAGAAGGCCTCGGGGAGAGCAGAGGACGCTGGAGTGGACTTCGGGGGGTTTTTGTATCCCCTTTCCTAAATCACTGGCCTGTTTCGGTGCGAGTTGCCGAGAAAACTTTATTAGGGCGTGCGGTGCCCTCCGATCACACCTTTGCAAAAGGTTAATTAAAATTATTTTTCGTTTCAAAAAATATATATTATTTTTTATAAATTAATTAAAATTATCATGTGATAGATATGATAAAATTTTACTTCCGGAACCGACCGTAGCAGAAAAAACATGTGTAACAAAAATAAGGATATTGAGATAGATGTGTGATAAAATTAAAAAAGATAAGATTAAAAATGAGTGTATCAGTACGGACTTACGGATAATCCTAATTGATAGTAAAACGATATAAAATAGACTCTAGTAGTTTGGATATGTGTTTCATCGCCCTAACTGAGCGCGGTTAAAAGATGTGACCGAATCTTAGTTAATGATAGTAAAAGAGTTCGAAGAAGGTCTAAAATGAGATGGTGCGATATTATTAGGAAGAATATTAATTTTTTAAGTTTAAATATGAATATAACGATGGATAAAAATATTTGACGGAACATGATTCATGTAGTCGACCTCAAATAATCGAGATAAGACTCTGATTATGATAATGATGAATTAAAAATTATCATTCTTAAATTTGAATTTACGCGACTCACAAAAAAATTACTTATGCGTGCATAAAGATCACTTGATCGAGGATAAGATTTTCATACGTTTTTATATTCATATTTTGTAGGTCATATGTATTTGTTCAATAAGGCGATTTTATTCAGAATAAAAAATAAAATGAGGGCATAATAGTCACACAAAAATATGGGGACATTAGCGTGATAAAGGGCAGAACCTTTAATATAACTCAAATGCCAACTTAAAGAAAGTAGAAAATAAAAATTATAACATTATACGTCAAATATAATATATTCTAAGTAGAGGGAAATAATCTCTAATAATTATGGGGAGGAGCGATCTCAATAAATATTACAACAAAATAGGGATCGAGGACGACGATTCGGACGACAGGGACATCTATCATCTTCATTTTGATCGTACTCCTATGATGAGTAATCCCCAACCCAAATGTTGTGTGTTGCAATAAAAATGTCATCATCTAGATGATCTTGGTTAGGAAGGACTTGAGAGATAAATGTGACAGTATTAACATTGAATGCACCAATGGAGAAGTGAGTGTCAATTTGACCACTTAACATAAGATTTCAAAAATTTTGTAAAAATAGAACTAAAGTCGAATCCACTATCGGATAAACAATAGTAGTAGTACTGGGAGGATAACTTATAGACTTTGGAGAGCGAGTCCGAAGAACAATTATGTAAATTCTAACTCCACTTTAGCGACTGGGTCGGAGATGTACCCTTGGAATCATGATCCTCTCAAGCCCACACGCGCGAATTATACACCCTTGGCTATAAATGACGTGTAGATCAGGTCGGCTTTACATTATGCTTGATTTTTTTTTGACAAGTGAAGATTGGATGCGGACCAAGTCCCCTTATTTATAAAAAAATTTTAAAAATCAAATAGGTACTACATTTCCATTTCGATATTCTTCGATAGATACTGGCATACTATATCTAAAACAAAATTGCCCCCATCGTTCAATTTTAACCTTTCTAACAAATAAAGAAACATAAATTCTCCTACTTGAGGCCATATATGGGGGCCGTTTAGGTTGATGTAAAGATCTAAATACCTTTGAAATTCGATATCAGCAATTTAAAACCGTTAAGAACGACAGCTTGTGATTTTAGTTTTGATGGGTTATGATAATCAAAATAAAAGAAATTTCAAGATTCCAATACACCAATCCAAGCAGAATTACAATCCGCCTTGCTAACCTGATTTTGAAGAACAAACTGCAACCCCTTTGGTTCTCATGCGAACATCATAAGAGAAGGTATACATAGAGGTACACCTCATTCTTCACAATCTAAACAGGCTTGTTTCACTTGGACTTCAATCAATGTGCCAATTACAACAGCTAATACGATGTAAGCCTACGATATTCACGCAACCGGGGAACCAAGGTGTGATAAATCGTACCGTGGTACAACATATCATGGTCATGTTCCCAGGAACTGAAGGTACGCACACGGCATCATAGCAGCAAAAACAGAGAGGTCTTCCAAAGTATAGCTCTTTTATTCAAGCACAGGAAAACAGAGAAGCAGCAGGAACAGCAGACAAACGGACCCACTTTTAAAAGAACGCAGAAAGATGGTCGAAGGGGGATCACTTGGTCCACCACACAAGGAAGTCCTTCCGCCGGTTGATCTTCTTCTGGAGCTGGAGAAGCCCATAAAGCAGAGCTTCTGCGGTTGGAGGGCAGCCAGGAACGTAGATGTCCACGGGAACAATCCGGTCACAGCCACGAACCACCGAGTATGAATAATGATAGTAACCGCCACCATTTGCGCAGCTGCCCATGGAGATCACCCAACGAGGCTCGGGCATTTGATCATAAACCCTGTAGGAAGGGGAGAAGAATGTTAAAAGTAGAGGTCTGGAGTCATGGAAGCATCGTGACCTTCTAAATCAAATCTGCAGAGGTTAATTCAAAATTTATTTGTTCATCCGAAACTAAAAATAATCAACATGGTTTATAAACTAGAAGGCAAATATTTACACTTGCAGACTGCTGCAATTAAAGATGAAAGAGCAAATGTTGTCACCATCAACAGAGGCAAACTTCAGTTCATTTGTTTTTGGAAGTTGTTGCAACCATTCATCAAACAAAAGCAAAAGATTCTCACCTTCAAATGGTAGATGAATTCCAAATGTAACAAGGTAAGGAGATGAAAGTGCAGCTGGTTCGCAGCATTTCAATGTGAGCTCTAGGTCCTCTATATGCCGGATATTCAATTGATGTCAATGCCCAAAGAGTTGAGACTTCTCATCCCCACATTAAATTGGAAGGAGACTTCTCATAAATTTCTGTGCTTTAGGATGATGGTCTGAATCGTTGAACCATTGCGAGCAATGTTGGCATAATTTCCAGGTTGCTGGGTCCTGTTGGTATGTGGGGAAAAACAATGAACGGGCCCGGTTTGATCAGAAAGCACTTGCAGAAGGGAAGAGAAAGAGAGTGAATCTGGAACATAGACATCAGACCATTCTGTGGCATACATGGGCCAGATATGGAGAGACTACATCATTTGCCTGTGTGCGCCATCCATATATATTGCCCAGACAGCAACCATGCCTAGGATCAGCCCACCCCTATTCTACATCTATAGCACATTTGGTGCCACTTGCAATTGGAAGCACTCTTATCTCTCAAGGCCTGTTTGAAAATGGATTAGGGTAGCGTATTCGCGCCCCTGGGTGTGCATACGCTACCCGACCCCGGGTTAAGTGTTTTGTGTGTGAGGAGAGGAGGTGGGGCCCACATTTCCTCTTTCATCATTTAGCTATTCCCACCTATCCTATTCGGATTTCAAAGAGGGCCTCAGGGATCAGCCCACCCCTATTCTACATCTAGAGCACATTTGGTGCCACTTGCAATTGGAAGCACTCTTACCTCCCACAATTTTCACCCAGCTTTCTTTTTTTCTGTGTGCATGGGTAGGTTGGGGGGTTTCCCTTTTTATTTTTTTCTTTTTTCTTTTTTTTGGGGGGGGGAGGGGGGTGTTGACTGTTGAGGGGGGAGCCGTATAAGACCACTGAAGCAATTTATATGACTTTTTAGGATGTGTGTGACAGAACTTCAATTGAAGGCCACTTTTAGGTTCCACTGTCAACACAAAAAATGTAAATTAGGAGTGGTTATAACCGGATTTGGGTGGTTACAAAAGTCAAATCTTCTCTAACAACCCCACAATTTGTAGCTCGAGGTTAGAAAGCAAAAACAACCCCAAAATTGCATAATTGACCTCCAAGGCCCATCATCATCTCTCAAAATACCTGGGCACAAGCTTACGGAAGCCCAAAAGTGCTTCCAATTCCAACACAGCCTTAGCTTCCAAAGACAAGCTCCCAGTTGCGGCTTCCTGTACTAGAGGAAGAACAGGGTTAAGAGAAAGGGATCGACTTGCTGGATCTACTCCCACCCATTATTCTACATGTCAAATGAGGAAGCAAAAGTCGGCTTCCGGTGAACATTTAACCAAACATGCCCTTAATGACGTAAGGCATGAAACCTTGATGGAGGATGGTAAAGTTTGAAGAATCACTTTGCTCATAATGATATCTGTGAAAAGGACACAACTTCTCGACGTTCACTGAAGACAGTAAATATATGATATAGACGTCGATGACTGACCCAATTTCATGACTAGTTGACATTTGACTGCCTGACATGTAAGAGGATATCTATAGGAACTGTCAGAGAATGCTTAGAATCACCATCCAACAAGCAGTGACCAGATAAAAAAGATTATGAGAACCTAGCTTCTGATCGTCAATCATATTTGGAGTTTGCTCATAGTGGGAGCAAAGTGGATAAATGCAAAGATATAGAAAGCATCATTCATGCGCAGACAGCTTCTTGCTGTCAGAAGGATCTCCTTCCCATCTTAACAAAATTCAGAATTGCATCCATCTGCTCCAACGGATGTGTCCTTCCAATGGTGGGGACACTGGGCCCACTATCGAGCCCACTACTCGGAGCCGACGCCGCACCGCCCCGACTACACCGAACTTGTGACTCGGACACTCGTTTGAAGACTCGACGTCCTGAGTACGTATCTGTGTGTATTGAGTATGTATTGTGTGTATGTGTAAAATACATGTTTTACTACATGTATTTACTTTTTATTTTATTAGGCTAAGATATATATGCAAATAGGCAAAATCTAATGGTATGTATATTATGGCCTTCCCTATATATAAAGGGGGCTAAGGGTGTTGCTACGTATGATATGAAAGCTTGAAGTTGCAATCACGTAAGATGCCTTTGCCTTGTGTGCTCCCCTTCCCTCTTTACTTCTTGTGAGTTTTGAGAGACCGCCCGGTGTGAGGTCGAGCTGTGCGAGACAGCAAACTATCCCACCCTGTTCGCGTCCCGGAGCTGTCGTCGATCCGTCCTCCGACGTCGTCAGCGTCAAATTTGACCTCAAGAGCACCGCGCGAGCAAATTGAGAGGATACTGGATGAGCAGGTGACAACTACACGGAGCCGAGTATACCAGCGCTACCTTGTCCACTGGCGGGACCGTCCACCTTCTGATGACTCCTGGATCAGCCGGGAAGATCTCCAGCGACTCGATCCAGATCTGCTGGAGCACTATCACAGCAGTGTCCCCCCTTACCGTCCCGGGAGGGTTGGTGGGGACACCGGGCCCACTACCGGACCCACTACTGAGCCCACTACTCGAAGCCGACGCCGCACCGCCCCGACTGCACCGAACTTGTGGCTCGGAGACTCGTTTGAAGACTCGGCGTCCTGAGTACGTATCTGTGTGTATTGAGTATGTATTGTGTGTATGTGTAAAATACATATTTTACTACATATATTTACTTTTTATTTTATTAGGCTAAAATATATATGCAAATAGGCAAAGTCTAATGGTATGTATGTTATGGCCTTCCCTATATATAAAGGGGGCTAAGGGTGTTGCTACGTATGATATGAAAGCTTGAAGTTGCAATCACGTAAGGTGCCTTTGCCTTGTGTGCTCCCCTTCCCTCTTTACTTCTTGTGAGTTTTGAGAGATTGTCCTGTGTGAGACCGCCCGGTGTGAGGCCGAGCTGTGCGAGACAGCAAACTATCCCACCCTATTCGCGTCCCGGAGCTGCCGTCGATCCGTCCTCCGACGCCGTCAGCGTCATCCAACAATCCAACTACTACTAATTCCAACACTTAAGCAAAAAGGACAATCAAGAAATAGAAGTACAAAATGTTTTTATTCATAAAAAATATCATGAAGTGATAATGACGTGCAATTTTATTGCAATAAGCCGAAAACATGGCAAGAAGTAACTACATGTAGATACTCCAAATATCAGCCGAAAACAAATATCAATGAAGATTGACATACATGGGTAGTTAGCTCTCCGCTCTATGCCTCTTGAAATTTTTTATGCTTACTTCAAAATTAGTCAATGTTGAACGCCACAATTTTCACAATTATTTTTCAGATATATTCAGAAAAAATAAATTGCTTAAATTAAATCCATTATAAAATGGCATAAGGCAGTATAAAACCGTGGCCGTTACATGTGAGTTAATTTAAACACCCTCAGAATCCTATTGGGCGAAATTATTGCACAAGGATTACGTGTTTTAATACATGGTAATTCTATCAAAAACTTGGTGGGTGGCATCACGCCACGCAGCTACGCAGCAAAATCAACAAAAAATGGCAACTCCCAGCTTCCATGGAGCATTCCCAATGTGCCGCAGCGTGATCCCTGCACTCCGGGATCCACAGGCAACAAAAGGAGTCAAACAAGGCCAAGAAAAATCAAGGAAGACCTCCACGTGTCGCCGCCTTGGAGAGAGGAGCAGAAATCATTAAAAAACACCATAAAAGGACAGGTCAAAGTGAGGCTTTTATAGCCTGGAAAGGCCTGCAGACCAGGAGGCTGCGCCTCCTTCTTTCTCCCTCTCTTCATTTTTGCGCAATGAGAACCCGGAAGGACCCCTCTCTGGGTGTTGGAAATCCGGAGGAGGCCCCTCCGGGTACTGCGACCAGAAGGGGGAGCTCCCCCGGGTTCCGTGAACCCGGAGGACGCTTTTCCGGGTCTAGCGAACCCAGATGAGGCCCCTCCGGTTCTCACAAAACCGGTAAGGGCTCTCCCGGGGTCCCGCGACCATGAGGGAGTCCCTCCAAGTTTGAGAACCCGGAGAAGGCCTCCTCTGTCCCCCCCCCCCTCTCTCTCTCTGTGTTTTCTCTCTCTAAAGAAATAAAAAAGGGGAGGAAAGAGGAGAAGAATACCCGGAGATGCAGCTTTCTCCACCACCAAACCCGGAGTAGCTTTCTCCACCACCAAAGGCGGGGGTACTCCATCCACGTTTCCATCTCCAAAAACCTATAAATAGGAGGCTTGGGTCCAAGGACAGATAACACAACTCAAACCTTGGAGCGGCAGAGCTTGGAGTGCGGACTTGAGCTTTGGACGGCCTTCTCTTCAAAGCTTGAAGACTTCAAGTCTTCAAGATTCAAGAAGCCTTTGTTTGTGCCTCAATTAAAACATATATTACATGAATACCCCCACTTGAGGACATTACCTTGTATTTTCAATCAAGTATGAAAGTCATGGAAAAACCATGTTGATCCCAGAAATGTCCAAACTTCTAGGAATTTGTTGTCAAATCATGAAAGAAACCCACTGTTTGCAGAAATTGCAATTTTACCCCCAAACTTTGTGAAGTTGTAGAAACACCCTGGGATTATGCAAAAAAATATCAGAAATTCAGAAGTGGTTCAAGGATTGTTTAAGTTTGCAGAAATGTTCTCAAGAGTCAAGAGTTGTGGAAAACCCTTGCTATGTTCAAGAAATTCAGAAATTGCAATTCTACCCAAGAACTCTATGAAATTCGGTAAATGCCCAAGGGAATAATTAAAAAATCTTGAAATTTCAGAAATGACATGAAAAGGTTGTCGTCGCTGTCCACACAAATCGTTGTTTTAGAGAAAAATTACAAATAAACCCTAGTTTAAAAAAATGCAAATAAACCCTATCTTATGGGAAATTTTCAAAATAACCCTAGGCGTGGGAAAATTAAGTGCTGCTCTTGAATCTACTAGGGATATCAACTATGGCAAATATAACCCTGCCTTAGGGCATGGAAGTCTCTCACGAACAAAATCCCCGATATCACAACGGAGATTGTAAGGGCTAAAAGAGATCTTTGGCGGTTAATCAAAGGTGTTCGGACTTTATGCTGATGTAAATAAACACCGACTACGGTCGGTGAGGAAAAGTCCAGTACACAAATCCTAAATCGTCTCATAACTAAACGTGCAGAATTAACAATATGCATGCAAACCAATTAGCTAAAATATGTGCATATTCATCCAATAAATAGATAATAAAAATTAATTTTTCGCATGTGAAACAGTCACATATCACCTTGATACATGGAACGACCCTAAACCAATGCAGCAGGAATTCAAGTTCTTTACGATTCCATGCAAACTTACCTACTGGCATCCATGCCAGAAGAAATATTTCTCAGCAGCACATCAGGAGATCATACACCCCCTTTCTCAGATAAATCAAATATAAAGTCCTTGTCAACTTAGCCAGCGCTTTATGAAGATCCAAAATCTATCTTCTCTTCTTTTAATTTTTGGTTTAGTAATACATAAAAGGTTTTGAATTTAAGATAAAGCTTCTTGATGAGATTTCTCGCCTAGTCATCCTTCATTAGTGGTTCATGCTCAAAAAGGCGAACTTCTCTATTTTAAAGGAATGGCATTGTAAAGTTTAGAGGCATTGTAAATTTAGAGGTTGCTTTAACTATCATTTCTTTTGTTAAATTTGATGAATAACTCAACTTCAGAGGAAGGCATAAGGTCCCTTAAACCTTCTCCACTTTATATCCTCTTTTGATGAAAGAGAAGCTTCAATTTGTTATGGAGTAGAAGGATAAATATTTTCAACGGCTTCTTACCCAACCAAAATCTCATCTGATCAGCCTCGTGAAACAAAACTACATCAGAACCTTCCGAGCCTAAAAAATAACTAAACCAAAGATCCGAAGACTAAAAAATAACTAAAGGGTGCATAACACAAGAGATTGAAAGATAGTCTTACACTGATAAGCTAGAGGCGTCACCTGGTAGAGAACTCTAAGGTAACCAGTACCCCTTGAGGCATTAATCCATCCACCAGCAATGTCAGAACCATGTGAATGGTATCATTGCCTCTCTAACTCTGAGGCAGGAGGTGGGGATAGAAAAATAAGAGGATAGATTATGAGGATGCTGTTTTTCACAAATATTTGAAGGAAGCAGCGATTTAACTTTTTTGGATGGAAGAACTCCTCATCTATGGAAGCAAAATTAGTCACAACTAAAAAAAAAATTTACTTTCAAGTCCCTCTTATTTTCTCGTCTGTTTTTTACTACTTTCTTTGTTCATAATACCCCTTCCATAACAAAGATGATTCTTCTAGAAACAGTGCACTGTGTCTCCCCCTCCCAACATTTTTTTTCTTTTGCAGTTCCTCCTCTGACGCTTTCATGCACTCATCCAAGCATCTCATTTCCCTTCAACAGCCTGCATCCTCTGCAATCTTCACCCAGCAAAAGTGATCAAGGCAACACAAACACTCACCTCTGCCAGGACAGACGAGGAGGTGTCTAAGAAACAAAATTCCTGAAATTATCTCTAAACATTAAGAACCGTACCGACACATACTCTTCAGCAAAACCAAATTTCCAAATTTCACAGGTTCAGATAAATGAAACCATGTGAAAGTCTCATGGAACTTAATAAAGTGCGACACTAAAATACTGATCCATGAGTGAAATCCCCTAAAAACCAATCTAATTGATGAACAAATTAAACCTATTTCTCTAGGGCAGAACAATCATAGCTCTCCCGCAACACTTGAATTTGAGGTGCTTCTATCAAAACCTTGACCTTGCTCATACGGTACCCAAATCAGGTCCTCTAAACGCTCGTCGATGATATATACCGAGAAACAAGCATAAAGAATCCAATGAGTCCTTACTTGCGAAGCGCGGGGGCCATCTTGTTGGTGAGGGTTCCCGCGACGATCATGCAATCCGACTGCCGGGGGCTCGGCCTGAATATGATGCCGAAGCGGTCCAGATCGTACCGCGCGGCGCCCGTGTGCATCATCTCCACGGCGCAGCACGCGAGTCCGAAGGTCATCGGCCAGATCGACCCGCTCCGCGCCCAGTTCAGCAGATCGTCCACCTTCGAGATCACATACTCCGCCGCCTTGGGCAGGCCGGTCGGGGTCGACGTCGACGGCGGCGGGGGGCGGGCATACGGGGCCGGCGTCGGTGACGAGGCGGCGGTGGAGTAGGGGAGGGCGGTGACGGCGGACGGCATCGAGGCCGTCCTCTGGGCGGACGCGAGGGCGAGGCGTGCAGTCCTCTGGAGCAGAACCATGGCCGGAGGGGCTTGCAGAGCACCAATGACCGATACAGGTGTCTGGGCTTCACAGCTCCGGTGTCCTCTATATAAGAGGTGCAACAACAGGTCCCGCTTCTTCTCCACCGTTGTCCCAATTCCCAAATCTGGGAACGGGGTGCTCGTTGCTCGCCCGGGGCGACGCCAAACGGGTCGGGTAGATTACCCGTTACCGAGTTTATATGGGCCATGGGGGTCCTCCGATCGCCGGATCTCAACGGATTCGGTAATCGGGTTTTGATGGGTGACGCCGCTGGCGGTGGTGATGACTGGGTGTTGCAGGTGGGGATGTCGACGGGTGGGTTACTTGCGATATGGCATTGTGAGTGAATTATCTTTTTTTTTTGAACAAGGAACATACCCATTTCTCGTTGGTTAAATATTCGGAACTATTATGTTGAATTTTTAGGGGAAATTATAAAATTAATATTCTTGTTTCAACAAGTATACAATTACCATCTTTATTTTAATGCTGTTAAAAGTAATCTTCTTAAATAAACATTAGTGAAGAATTACCCTTAAAGTTACTTGTCTTTTAGAATATTCATTTAGATCTATAAAATTAAAATTTTAGATAAAAAATATCTTCATAATACAAAATTATTTTCACTGATAAATTTTGCCAGAGATAGGAAGATATATATTTGTGAAGCGAGAGAACGAGTTTAAGAGAAAATAAAGATATTTTATTTTTCACTAAATCCTCACCGACTCTCTTCTTGCCCAGCCAGCATCCCTCTCCCCTCTCTAATGACACTCATATTTTTTTTCTCCTATTTCATTGTTCTGTGATAGATGAAAGAAGAATAAGAAGACTAATAAGCAAATCTAGAGAGAGAATAAGAGAAGGTAAAGCCATAGAGGTCGTGTACCTCCTTTGAAGCCCAGTGGACTTGAAGGCTTAAGCCCTTATTGGGGGATGACGGTCCTCGATCGATCCCCATTGGCTGGTCGTCAACAAAGCGCCCATGTCTCCTAGAGCTCCAATGGACGAGGAGGGTGAAGATTGAAGAGGATGAAGAAGAGGAGGAGTGGCTATGAGAAGTAAGAAGAAGAGGGAGAAATCACATCGGACAGGTAGATAGGCAAGACACTATGACAGCCAAGTCATCCTTTCCCTTTGCCTTGTTCGGGTGTAGGAAGGACAGCAGCCATAGGCAAAGGCAAGGCGTAGTCAGCAATCGCCCCCAGAGCCAATGACTGTGATGTGAGTGAGAGTCCAAGACAAGCGACAGCGGCAAGCCATGCCTTGCACAACACGGCAATGCACCTAGGGTAATTGGGGCCTATCAACTGGCACTAGCATCGGGTTTCCCGAAGGAGGAGAATGGGCATGACATTTTAAGTTTTACCCCTCTAAATAATCCTTTTTTTGCCGCATGATGACACGAGAATAACCATAAAGACCGGGCCAGGTCGACATAAAGAGATGTTTTAAAAACTCGAGACTGACCCACGTTATAATTAGACCTGAGATTTTAGGTCCGACTAATAATTCACTGGATGAAAATAGGCAGGTGGCTCGACCCACTGTCAGGTCAAACCTACAAGCTCGTCAAATCAATCCGACTCATTGACGTCTCTATTGAGTTTCGCGACCCTCCTACTTCTAGGAGGACCCCTGATGTTATTTGATGGATATCTTATCATGATTTAGGATTCAGGTTCATTTGCACCATGGTGCCTTTAAAGTGAGTATTAGAGCTTGTAGTGTGGGAGATATCCTTGTATAATCTATGGGTAAATTAGTGTTTTCTTTTTTTTTGATGCATGGGTCATGACTTTTCTTCACAGTCTGAGGTATTGGTAGCAACATTTATATGGGGAGTGGCTCTTCAATTCCAGTACATATTATTACAGGCTCTTTATCTTGCCCCAGGAGATTATCCATTTTGATGGGACACGTCTTGCATTTGGCGACTGCTCTTCATAATTCTATCAAATATGTCCACATGGAAGCCAATCGTTATACTTACACATTTGCTAATCATATTTGTGTTTCACATTTTTTATCTTGTTGAAATGATTAGGTTAGTCCTGCTCTTGATGTGAGGAAAACTTCTAAGTTAGACAAACTTGGATGTCCTGAGCCCTAGCCTTTTACTTTTATTTTGCATGTCCCATTCTCCTTGCTATATCTTTTAAGGGCATGTCGGAGGTACTTGTATTATCAACTTTTATTAATATAAGATATTATATTATTTTGATAAAGTGGGTCACACATTTTAAGTAGTTTAGAGAAGAGAGAGAGAGAGAGAGAGTTCAAGAAAGGTTGAGATTATTTTTTATTTTTTTCAAATTTGGTTAAAGATAATTAGAGTTAAATAAGGTCTAATTTGATAATCGAGTAAGGCAGGGTATTCATCGGTGCCCTCCCGATTATCACGTTTGTTCGTCGATTTTCACAATAATCGAATTTGACAAGACCCAAATTAAACATGATGTTATATGAGAGCGCTACATATTTTGGTTGAATAAGTGATTCGACTTACATAGGTAGAATCACTTATTTTCGGGGTGAGTTATTTTTATTATTCTATATGATTAACAAATCATACCTAAGAGATTTTAAACGAAAATTTAAAGTGACGCCTAGAATATCTTTTTAAGTATTACTAAATAGATTATTAAAAGTAATATAAAAACAAGAGGTGCAATACGTAGATGAATTTGTAAAGTGAGTATGTTTGCAACAATTTCCCTAAACAAGGAAGCACGTAAATCGAGATCATGTCGAGGGGCATTTCCGTCTATTCGCCTCCAACCTCGTCGTTTACTGAAACCCCGCGTGTTTTTTTTCTCTCCCCGGCGCGCTAAGTATACATAAATGATTATAAAAAGGGAAAAATGGGAGTTTTTAGACACGGGTCCTCGTTAGAGAGAGAGGAGCTTAAAAAAGTAGCACCATTTCCGCTTCTGCCTTCCCCACCCTCTCCCTCTCTCTCTTGCAGAGCGCACTCCCATTTGCTGTAACCCTCACTTTTCCCCACCTCGGACCACCACCCCTCCTTCTCTCTATGGCGGAAACCCGGGGCGGCGCGACGCCTCCCAACCCGGCCGATCCCAACAGCTGAGCGGCGGGATCCCCCCCGATCGAGGTGCGATCTCACGCCGTTGATGCGCGCCCTCATCAGGCCCCGATTCCGCGCTCCGTTTCGCTCGAATTCCCGAGGAGCATGAGCGGGAAAGGGGGAGAGGACGCTGGACAGCCGCCGCCGGCGGGGGCGCCGCCGCCACTGGAGTGGAAGTTCTCGCAGGTGTTCGGCGAACGGGCGGTGGGGGAGGAGGTCCAGGAAGGTAAGGGTCTCCTTTTCTTCACCCGCCACCCCTTTTAGACGGCCTGCGGACGTCAGTAGTTGTGCTTTGGAGTTAGGGCTTTGTCGTGCGGGTCTCTTCATATCTTGTGTGCTCTGATTTGGATTCCTTGGCGACGATGATTGGGTCGTCTTCTCCGTCTTTCTTTCTTGTGGGCTGGCGTTGAATTCTGATCGGGGTCTGTGAATATGCCGAGTTTCTGGAATAATGTGAACGAGTTGCTGCGGACATGCATACTGTTGGAACGCAGGTGAATTTGGAATATACGTAGAATCAGAAGGAAATGTAGAGAAAGTTTGTCGCATGTTCTGGAAGAAGCCGCCCATTTGGTGTGTGCTGAAATATTTTGGCTAAGTAGTTTTTATTTTCCTTTTTAAAGATGATATATCGGTAAACACTGGGAAGTGTCGCGCGAAACGTACTCATTACTATTTCAGCCTTGGGTTGGCTGTAACACACTGCCTCTCTTTCCCGTGGAGGCCAACGATGCGGCGAACTGAGCCACAGGATGTGGGTAAACGGGGCGCTTGTTCCCCTCCCTTCTTGGTAATTAAGCTTACCATGCAGTAGTTTGGTTCTCTTGATTGTTGATCACAAATCATTATGTCGTTGGACTGCACTAGATGCACTTTGTTTTTCAACGAGATTAAAGCCTCGACATTGACCAGAAATTACTGATATGAGGACGATTTCAGAAAAGAATAATTGACGTTGACATGTTTTTTTTCAATGAGTTATCCACACCACTGTACCAGTGAAATGTTTAATCGATCTTTATGCGAGTTTTTGTAGATAATGTTACGTGCCCCTTGACCGAGGAACACAATCCTTCTTGCATCTCTAAAAGAAATATCATTTACCAATATCTTTTCTGCCAAATGATGATGGGCCTCAAATAAAAACGATGACCGGTGCATGGAAAGCAAGAAACTGATCCACTTGTAATTCTTTTACAACATCTGCAGTGATAAACTTTTTTTTAGAAGTAACGGCTCTGCAGCTTGGACCCCCCAGTTTAGCACCAAGAAGTGTTTAAGCTTTGTTATTTTTTTTGAAATAAATAAAGTGGATTGTACCACCAATTTTATTGCAAACAGAGGGTGTTCAACCTATGTTATAACACATTTTGGAGGTTGCTAAAGTTATGAGATCATTACTCTCTAGATTCAGTCATTTGGTATGTCATTTTGAGCCCTCAACTGCCAATATGATTGTTCAGTCTCATCCTGAATTTATAAGATAAAGTTACCAAGTTTTGGTGGTGAAGGAATAATTTTTATAGAAAATTATGTTGGAGGAGAGTTGATTAAGATCCCATGGTGTATGAAAATCTCAGCGAACTCATGGTAGGAACTTTCAAATATTTATTTCCATGGTTATTCAGAGTTGAAGAAGTTAATATGGGATTATGGAATGCTCTTCAAGTGTCAAATTTTTTCAGTGACAGTTTTGAGATTGCCTACATGGGATTATTTAAGTGAATTGTTCTCTCCAGCTGGATGCTGCTGCCAAGAAAGCTCAGATATTCTGTTGCACATCACTTTCCTCATTTTGCATTTCCACATGTTAATTATTTTAAGTGCTCTATTAAACTTTTCCCAGTGATGGATATCATAGTGAAGGTCTTCATTTTCCTGTTCATTTTCTCTCGAGTCCAACTTCAGTAGTCCAAATCTAAATTGGAATCTTATATGTTGAGGTGCATTCAAGGATGCACGATTGAAGTTGTTTGCTGGTTATGAACTATTCACGTAAGCATATCTGGATAATTATTCTTTCTCTAGTAAATTTACTATCGTGATCTTGACACCTACATGTTGCATCTGAAACATGGTTTGCCAGATCAATCTGACTCGTGCCGTGCCACATGAGTTGGGTTGGTTTTGGGGTTTCCAATATCCAAATATGATGTAAATTAGCCCAGTTGTACAAATAATCCTGTAATCCTTTTTCAATGGGATCTAAGGTTTCAGCACTGGTCACAACCAAGGCAGCATAATATGCTATTGATGCTACATTACACACTATTGATCTGACTCGGCCTTTTTAGGAACCGAAGTTGGTTCTGTGGTACAGTCATCCTCGATCTGAGATAGGTGACTAAATCAAACTCCAGCAAGAGATTGGGGGGAACCAAGGAAGGAATAATCAGATCGGTTCGGCCTGGATTGGCCTATCTGATCTTGTGAGAAATCTGGTCCCGTCGCAGGGCCCATGTCCTACCAGTCTGTAAAAAGGAACAAGCTTCAAGAAGATAAAAAGTGGGTGAAAGAGATTTGTAATAAAGCGAATGCCCTGCGAGAAATATGGTCTTATTGCAGGGCCCATGTCCCAGCTGTCTGTAAACGGGAAGAAGCTTCGAGAAGATAAAAAGTGGGTGAAAGAAATTTACAATAAAGCCCTTCCTCATTAATATAAGAAAATTTTTAACCTTTTCTTTTTAAAAAAGTGAATTGTTGGAATGTGTTGTGGATTGGACTCGGATCACCCAATCCACCCGATCTGGACTGGATTTTGGCCAGGTGATCCGAGTCCGATCCACGAGTCTGCCTTCCTTGGGAGGAAACCAAATTTATTTCTGTATGATTTTTTCTCCAACCAAACTGCCCAATACTAGAGTTTTCAGGAGGGAAGCTAGAGCTGCAAACAGGTTGTATCTTGTATTTTGGAGAAAGTGAGAGTGTGGGCTTCGGTGTTAAGTAAAGAGGACTCGCACAATTCTTCATTTTTTATTTTGTTGGGGGTTAGTGGGTGCCACATCAGCTTGGTGTGCAGAATGTTTGTGTAGGGATCTTTTGGGAACTCTTTGATCATACTTGTACATCCCTCCTTTTTTATTTTAATTTAATACAATTTCGTGGTACCAACCACTTCCCAAAAAAACTGCACAATGATATGCATTGCATTGTGCCATTGGCTGGTTGATGTTATTATTATGCTTATTACTTAAGACCATGAAAGGATATACATTGACATTTCATGGTCACTTTTTTGGTATTTTGGTCATAGTGCTAACAATATTTACCTCATTGTTTCTTTTCTTAGTTCTTCATTTTCCTTTTTAGCATAGGGATATCCAACAGTAAAACAAATAAACATCTGGAATGATGTTGAAAGAAGCAATCTTCAAAAAGGAGGAGAACAGGAGAGACACGACAGAAATCAGGAGGTTGTATGTGGCTTTATGTTCTACTGCACAACAATAGAGACCTTTATCATGATGTCTGGAAATTAAAAAAAGACATTTCTGCTTTTTGAGTGGCGTATTTCAAGCTTTCAACAGAATGTGTGGGATACTGGGATATCATATGAATTCAGAAGTATTTTCCTACAAGGGTCTTCTTGTTCCACATAAGCATTCTCTATTATTTCAATCTATCTGTAGTTCTTGAATTTCACAAAGAAAAGCAGCCTTCTGCAGGCTGCAGCAAACCTGGAGAGAACCACAATATGTGTTTATAGGCGGCTATCTATGGTCTGATCAAATTCTCTGGAAAAATATCAGGTTCAGGCCATAGCCTGTCAGGGACTTCCATATCAACTACAAACAACAGATACAGAACATCGATTAATGTTTGGCGGCGGTTAACTTATCAGCCTGCATGTAGAGATGCTTGAATAAAAAGGCAGCCTTCTGGAACAAACCTGGAGAGAAAACCACAGTAGTGTATCATGGGCTATCTATGCTCTGTTCAAATTCTCTGCAAAAACAACAGGTTCAGGCCACAACCTATCAGCTACCTCCCTACTACAAACAAGAGATACAGCCCAGCGATGAATGTTTGGAAGCAGCTAACTCCTCAGCCTGCATGTAGATATGCTTGAGTAAAAAATCTCTTTTTCCCCTTGAAAATGGATTTACCTTGTATGCATCAAGTAAAAGAGAATTTTACAAGTGTAAAATATAAAAAAGGGAACATACCCCCACAACCCCCAAAAACTGCTTGTCACTTTCACAAGAATGTTTTTTTCTTTTGAAAGTGGATAGGACCACCAAATATATAAAATAAAAAGAGAATGTACAAGTATGGGGGGAGATCTCCCACAAATCTCTCAAATACAAAAGTCGGCAGACAACCGTCTGCCCTGGGAGCAAAATGACCACTTACACAAGAATGTTGCCACATTTCTATTGTGTCTCTCTCAAATTCTTGCTAAATGAGTACATCTTTTTAGAGGAGCCATGTTTTGACTAATATCTGGCTAGAAATAGCCAGTTTGGGATGGTTTTTTTTTGGAAGGTGGATAGTATCATGTATTATAAACTCAAAAAGAAGGAATATACAAATGAGGGAGTGCTCCCACAAAGCTCCCAATTACAAAAGCAGCAGGGCGTGCATTGCCTCTGGAACAAAGGGAAAGAAAATAAATACAAAACCTTGGCCATCAAAGCTGACCCCCATCCCAAGCAAAAAGGAACGCCAAGGCCAAACAAACAATCGAACTAGCTCCTCGGCTATTCTGCCATAATCAAGAGACCCACACACACCATAGACCTCCTCTGACAACCACCAACACCACCAAAACTCCTTCCCCCCTTCAGGAGCAGTGTATGCTACCCTCCTCCCTCTCTATAAGCTCAACCCTTCTCCCTTCTCCTAGCTCTCTGGCAGTTGCTCCCTATCCTCTTCTCTTGGATCTCCCTACCTTCGCCTTTGCCTTCCTAGCTATATTTGCTTGTCATCTCCTTTGGATTCTGCAAAAGATAGACCTCACATCCTTATCAATCTCTGCAGTGGACAGTCCGATCAAACTAGACACCTCTCTAGCACGTTCCCCCATGAAACTCTCCATCCTAGTCAAGTTTTCTTTCACTTTCTTTTTGCCAAGACCCCCTTCTCCTTTTCCATGTGAGCACCCCACCTCCTGAGGTGATTCCACAACATTACCACCTTCGCTAGTTGAACCCACAAGCTGACCAGAAGGAGTTTGTGCCAATGGGAGATCCTCTCCCTCTCACTCTAGTACGAGAGACGAGGGAGGTAGAGCCATGTAATGCTGTTTGCCGCCACCCCCACTAGAAGAATTCCCGATCTCCCGTTGGCCTATCTCATGCAAGCCTGGTGGAACCTCTGGCAAGACCGCGTTTCCTAAGAACTCTCCGACTATAGCCTCTTCCGCATGTCTAGATGTAATGATGTATCCCTCGCCTCAAGTCCCAGAAGAGGCTGCCTAGACTTCTCACCATTCAGGAGTGAGAGGATAGACAGAGCCCGGAGAGCTCTATCCCCCTCCCTACCACCACTACAGCCGCCGCCGTCAGACCTCACTGCATCCGACCTCTGGGGAGTGCCGAAAGTGTCAAGAATGTGGCTGTTCGATGTAAGGGGTGGCCTCAGTCTTGCACCTCTTCTGCCTCATCCTTGACTGAGCCCTCTATTGTCGAGCCAAGCATCGACTGCACCTGCTCTGTGCGGGCGGCCGATGTAAGAGCCGTTGTCTACCATTTACACACGAAAAATGCGGACACACTGATGATGAATTACAATTTGAGAAGTTTCAGGTATCATCTGCATATTTATTTGTATTTATTTATTTCATAATTTTGGTTTATCAGACGGTTTAGGGTTCGTGTACAAGAGTTTTTCCCATCGACCGGAGTTAATGTTAATGTACATCGGAACAAGTCCGAACACCTTTGATTAATTATCAAAGATTCTCTTTACCCCTACGGTATTGGCCATAATATTGAAGGCTTCGCCCAACTCCCTTGCCTTAGGGTAAAAGCATAATCACAATTTTCCCTTTTTATGATAGTTTATTTGTAATTTTCCCGTTGAAAGGAGTTTACTTGCAATTTTTTCGTCGAGAGGGATTCATTTGCATTTTTTCGCATAAGCAGGACATCCTTGTGCAACCCTTGGATTTTTGTGAATTTCCTTGCATTTTTTTGTGCATTTGCATAATTTTGCAAAAATGCAGAGTAAAAGTGTAATTTTGAAATTTCTGAGTAAAACAAGGACATTTATCCAATTTTGGACACATTTCCACAGTCTTGTACATTTTTTCTTCTTCTGAATTTCATAATTTTTCGGGATTTTCCCAAAGTATATGGACTTTTGTGCAATTTTCTAGAACTTCACGGTGGAATTGCGATTTCTGAACTTTGGGGTGAAACGGGGACGTTCCTCCAATTCTGAAGAGTATACCTTCAATTCTGAATCTTTTCCTTGAATTTCAGAATTGTCAGGATTTTCCTGGGTGTTTGTACAATTTCACCAAGTTTGGGGGTAAAATTATAATTTTGAAATTTTGTAGGGTCCTCCCCATAATTATGCATAAAAAAAACCAGAACTAAAAGTTCATAGATTTTACATGTTTTTTCTTCATTCAAGGTGAATGGGACAAACTCCTTTCATGAGGGTATTTTTACAAATATACCCTAAAGCAGGGGCTTTTATATAACTTTTTGATAAAATTTAGGTTTGAACTTTGAAGGAGGGCCACCCCCTAGTCTCTTTGTGCAAATTGCTGGGCTTTGAGTTCAAGCCTTCAAGCTTCAAACAAAACAAGAGCTTCAAGTCTTCCAAGTGTGTTCCTAACTCAAGAAGACTCCAAGTCCCCTTTGTTGACCTCCCTCTCCCCTTTTTATAGGTCTTGGAGAAGTCAAGAGGGAGACATCACGTCTGGTGGATTGTGGTGGAGGTAAGCTTCTTTGACCTTTTGCCTTATTCTTGTCTCTTCATCTTCTTTTTATTCCTTTTTTTTGGTTTGTTTTGTGTGTAAGGGAGAAAGGGTGATGCTTTTCCCATTCTTGATGGTGTTTGGCGGGTGGGGGGGGGACCCTAAGGACTTGACCGGGGATCCCTCGGTTTGTAGCAGCAGGAGAGAGGGGGGGCACCCCTGGTTGTAGCCGGCGGGGGGAGCACCCCCGGTGGCATTGACTAGGGGTCCCCCTGGTCTTTGTCTGCGGCGAACACACAAGAAGGGGGGCCACTTTCGGTGGATCTGATTGGGGTCCCCCTCTTTTACTTGTAGCAGTGGCAGGAGCTGCCGAGGGGTGGTGGTGGTGGCACCCCTGGTGGACCTGATCGGGTGTCCCCCCTTTATCTACTTGCAACAATAGCAGGAGGAGAGGAGGGGGTTGCCACCCCTGGTGGGTGTAACTGGGGGTCCCCCTTGTCCATTTGCACCAGTGGCAGGAGCGAGGGGGGCACCCCCAGTGGACCTGACCGGGGGTCCCCCCCTTCTGGCCTTTTCGCAGCAACAAGAAGAAAGGGGGGCAACCCCTGGTGGGTTTGAACGGTGGTGGCCCACCCCCGGTGGCTTCCACCGATGGGACAGGGAGAGAAGAAGAGGGAGGAGGGCGGTCCCTCCCTCCATGTGCTCCAGTCCAAAGCTATAAAAGGTAGAGTCTGAGATTTTTTTTTATCTTTTTCTGGCCTTCTGTGAACTTGACCGGGGGTACCCCCGGTCTGTAACAGTAGGAGAGAGGGGGGGACCCCTGGTTGGGAGCACCCTCGGTGACATTGATTGGGCGTCCCCCAAGTCTTTGTCTGCGGTGAACACACAAAAGGGGGCGGGGCACTTCAAGGGATCTGACTAGGGGTCCCCCCTCTTTTACTTGCAGCATCGACAAGAGCAGAGGGGGGGGGGGGGGTGGCACCCTCGGTGGACCTGACTGGCCCTCCCTTGTCTACTTGCAACAACGGTAGGAGGAGAGGAGGGGGGGTTGCCACCCCTGGTGGGTCTAACTGGGGGTCCCCCCCTGTCCATTTGCACCAGTGGTAGGAGGATGGGGGGGGGGGTGGCACCCCCGGTGGACCTGATCGGGGTTCCCCCCTCATGGCTTTTTCGCAGCAACAAGGAGAAGAAAAGGGGGGAAACTTTCGGTATGTTTGACCGGGGGTGGCCCACCCCCGGTGGCTTCCACTGATGGGAGAGGGAGAGAAGAAGGGGGTGGAGGGGGGGGGGTGGAGGGCGGTCCCCCCTCCATGTGCTCCAGTCCACTACTATAAAAGGCCAAGAGTATGAGATTTTGTTTTTATCTTTTTCTGGCCTTCTTTTCAGCAGAGGACACATAGAGTTTGTTTGTTGTTTTCTTCTTGGCATATCTCGTTGTCCTTGACTCTGGAGTGGGAGACTTAGGTGTGAAACATGGAGAATATTCCTTGGAGACTAGAATCTTTGACTTTGAGTCTATTTGATTGGGTGGGTGTGTGACTTTATGCCACACACCAGGTGTTTGACAAAATGTCCAAGCATCGCAAGAAGTTAAAAAATCTAACTTTGTGTAAATTTCGTTGAGTGGTCATGTGGCTTTGTGCCGCCCACTAAATGTTTTACAAAATTTTCATGGGTCATTTGAAGCTAAAAAAAGTTTGACTTTGTGCAGATTTTGATGAGTGGGTATGTGGTTTCGTGTTGCGCACCATGTGTTTGATGAAATGTCCGTGGGTGCTCATGTGACGACGACGATCTCATATCGTTGCTTGCCATGACATAATGCATTTTAATTTCGGAATTTTGTTGTAAATATCACAAAATGCTTGTGAATTTTGTGGGATTCAACATCGACCCATCTTAGGTTGGGAGGGAGAGCCTATGGCAGCGGGCAGGAGTAGCTCCCCCTTAAGGACAACTTCGACAGCCCCTCCTTGCCCTTCCACCCCCTGATGCCACCAGGAGATGGGGAGTGGCTGGTTCGGCACCGTCGCAGGGGAGATGAGTTGCTTGGAAGACGTTGTAGAGACGGGAGCTTGCTTGGTCACCTGTGACACCTCCCCCTGCCTTACACCAGCACCCCCACCTACCTCTAGGAGGCCCGTTTGATGACAGAGGGCCGATGACACCGTCCGCAAGGGGTCGATCCCCTGGTGCACCATCTGGCCCTTTGAGCCCCCCTGCTCTACCGGCCGCAGCGGGACGACGGCCGCCTACTGGACCACCGTAGTCGAGGAAGACGAAGAGCCTCCAAGAGACCTTGCGCAGGGTCCCTTGACAAACCCCATCGCAACCGCTTGCTAGATCGCTGACGCGAGGAGCGCTAGCCGGAGACCATGGCTGGCGTCAGAGTCGGAGGTAGATGCCTTGCTAACAACCCCCTTGCACTGCAGCCCTCCCGCGAGCAGAAGAGACCCTAACGGGAGGCAATGACACCCTTTTATGGACCGCGAAGGCCCGTTAATGGAGCTGGGTTCGGATTTGGGTAAGTCAAATGCAGATCAGAAACCCTGTCTGGTCCAGCCGCCCAAACCATCTAACTGACCTACTGAGAAGGCATGCCGATTGTAGGAACTGGCGGACAATTTGATATTTGAAAACATTGTGCTTCTTCCTCCTGATGGCGTACCCCTTGAAACCCTAGAATTGTCACTGCCGCCGTGCCTTCCACCTCCTACACCTTGAACCGTCCCACAAAGGGCATTCCATCAGTGGTGAGCGAGATGACCTTCGGAAGCTCCACCTTAACCCGAATGGAGACATCCATCGTCATACGATCTCCCATCAGAGCTAGTTGGAGGCTATTGGCGACCACCCAATTGAAGCTTTTGACCAGGAAATTAAGGCCCTCCTCATCGAAAAGGATGAGGGGGATCCCCTCCAGCATGATGCGAACAATGTACCCCTCTGGGATAGGGAAGGCACCTCTCCCTATAGTCCAAGGGAGGATGCGACAAGCGGACCCCATCTGCCACAATGAGGCCAGACTCTGCCGCCGCCGTTGCTTCCTCCTCCTGCTGGCCTACCGCCAGAAAACCCCACTTTGCAACCTGCCGGACCTCCCATGACCCTCCACCTCCTCCCAGCAACACTCGCACCTTCTCTGCATCCGTCGCCCCATAGATCGGGGCCACCCAGATGCACTATCGCAGCCAGGCCATCCAGGCATGTAGAAGATTCGTGGGAAGCGCCCCAGGCTCCCAACAGCCCCGAGCAGTCAATTTCGGAGCATCCTCCTCTTGCCCGCATCCAGCCGGCTTACCCCGGACGACTTCAGGGAAGGATCGCTGGGGTGGGGTGGGGCTCTTGTCCAATGATGCAAGGAGGCTCCGCTTGAGGCTGCTGTCCACGCCCTATTACTGGAAAGTTGCAGAGCCTATGAAGATGCCCACGGCGACCACACCGGAGGCAAATTGGAGCCTGAAACCTGCCGCCCGAGGACCAGCGGCCCTAGAACCCCCGGGGGGCCCCGGGGCGAACCCCCAGGCACGGCCGAACATCCACAAAGCTTCTCTCTAGAAACAGCTAGAGAGAGATTCTCTTTCAATGTTGTTATTGCCAGTTTGGGATGGTTTTAGTCGGGGACCTGGGGTTAAAAGCCAACACAGTGGTATATTGGTTGATGTGCCAATCAGAAAATCTACTAGTTTTTTGGGTCTTGTTGTGATCTGCAACACCTCATTAGAATAACCATAAAGGTACAAATGAAGCAACGCACTTCTTGGGTCGTGTTAAATTTTACCTTGAATGTTAAGATGCTGTTATACAGTCGATAATTTGAGAATTGGTTGATGGGTGAGACAGAATTGTGTTTCATTTGATGATACTAGGACACAATTCTTGGCAATTATTGTCCAGATTATTCAGTAATGTAGCTTTGCACATAATTTTTTTCTCTTCTTTTTTGTTGCATGTAGTTTTTTTCCTGTGTTTCTTTTCTTTTCCTTTTTGGATTGCCTTTTGAAAATACAATAGTTTGCAAATTTACTGTCAGGAGGGAGCAATTCACTTTTTCTCTTTTGTCATTTGTGTCTTTTTTTCTACTAGATTTGTTTTCTTGTAATCCTTTATCCTAGCCCTGATCTGCCAATAAAATTGATCATGGCTGCTTTATATTTGCCTTTGCTGCATCTAGGCAAGATTGCCAAATTCTGTTTATGAGTTGGTTCATGCCTGTTACCTTCTGCAGTTGACATCATCTCTGCAATTGAATTTGACAAATCTGGTGATCACCTTGCTACTGGAGATAGAGGAGGCCGTGTTGTTTTATTTGAAAGAACAGATACAAAGGATGTGCGTTCAACTGCAAGACCTCTTTTTCTTTGATTACTTTTTAAATTCCATACGTCGTCTGTGTTATTATTAGTGTCTTCTCTTTCTTCACCTACTTTATTTATCTCTCTCTCTCTATGCTATTCTGCCTTGCGGATTGTGGTTTATGTAATCTACAGCTTAGTGGTCGCAAAGATCTAGAAAATCTAGACTATCCAGTGAGGCATCCTGAATTCCGCTACAAATCTGAGTTCCAGAGCCATGAGCCAGAGGTATGTATCAATATGTCTTCACCATTTGAACCTTCAGACTTGATAAAAATCTTTTATATGTGTGGACCAAATCTCTCTAACTTATTCTCACTCTCTTTATCTCACTTTCTGTTTCTTTCCAGTTTGACTATCTCAAAAGCTTGGAGATAGAGGAAAAGATCAACAAGATTCGCTGGTGTCAATCAGCCAATGGCGCTCTGTTTCTTCTCTCTACTAATGATAAAACAATAAAATTTTGGAAGGTATGCATGATTTTGAATTAAGACGATGCATGGTAATGCATGATCTTAAACTGCCTCTGGCATCATACATAAATAACAGTTTTTTTAAGAAGGTATCATACAGAAATAGCATTGCCAATGAAATCATTTGGAGAGTGTTTCCTTTTCTTCTCTTGTTTTGTTTAATACCCAAAATGACAGATTCTTTTGTTCTGAGTGGTCTGGTTTAAAATTTCGTTTGTGATGGTGTCCATATCCTGCTGTGTATGGAATACATTTAAACACTATTTAACAAGTAGTAAAAGTCTCTTTCTTGGCTAAGTGATTTGACTTCTCTCTGATGTCTCCTTTTAATCAATTTCCTGAACAATGAACGTTTATGTCTCTTGCTACCAAAGTTGGATGCATGGTTTGCAGTACCACTCGGTACCGGACCTGACTGGTACGATCCGGCCGGCTTGGTAGTTGGTACCAGTACCGGCTGGTACATGCTAAAAAAATTAAACGGGACGATGGTGAAGGGGCTGCGGAAGGCCGGGACGGCGGCTGCACGGGTTGGCACGGCAGCGATGATTGTGGGGGGGGGGGAGAGAGAGAGAGAGGGAGAGGGAGAGGGAGTGACTCGGTGGACAGTGGCTGTGGACGGCAGCCAGGGCGGCGATGGGTGGACGGCCGGCAGAGAAGTGGAGAACTCCCAAAGGGGAGGGAAAGGGTATCGGGGGGTCGGGGGGTGTCGGGAGCTGGAGGGTTTTAAAGTTTTAAACAGTTAATAGCCGGATCTGGTTCTGGTAGTCGGGGCTGGCAGGGAAGTGGGCTGGGGATTCGGGGAACCGGAGGGGGAAGTGGGGAGCGGTACCGGGCGGTATGTACCAGTACTGGTATTGGCCCCGACTGGTACCGGTTCCACAGACCTTGGTTGGATGATGGTCAGTCTAGAAAGCTTCCTCAATTTTATTTGAAGCTTTAACTGTTTCTTGTTTATAACTTTATATAGATTTCATGCGGGTTGATATTCTGTATGTTGAGGCATCGAGCCTGTCAATAGCTGTTCTAACACATTAGTCAACTGTCGAACTGAGTCTATGTTTGCACATTTCCTGTGTGTTACTGCCTGCCCTTTGTATCACAACTAAAATTTAATACAGTAAATTTGGCATCGTGCCAAGTGATGTTTATGATACACCCAGATTTGATTTACTTTTGTTTTGAGTTTATTTAGAAAGATGAGTACACATTTTATGTAGATTAAATATTCCCTGAAGTCTTCTTTAATTTTTCCCCTTTTTTGCATTGTTGATGTCTAGTCTAATTGTCTAGTTTTGTTTCTAAGGTTATTTGCATCAAATTATTTATTCAAGATAGTCTTTTAGCTTCTATCTTTTGGTTCTTTGTACTTTTTTTGGCGATGAGATTATTTTTTTCTACAAGTGTTCGGCATGTCAATTTTTATGATTTTTAAGCTGATCTTCTATTCTTCCACTTCCGTCTTGACAACTCTTTTGTTTTTGGGAAGTTTAAGCAACATTGTAAAAGATTGTGCAGTTTAGATCCTGTCAATGTGATTTCTCATTGGATTTTTAGCCTTGCAAGCAATCCTCTTTGTCTGTTTGATGGGAAAAGTCTATTCTTTTCGTTCTGATCAATTTCATTCTCATCATTTTTACTGTACCATCCTTGATTTCTTTTTTGTGCACAGGTGCAAGAAAAAAAAGTGAAGAGAGTTTCAGAGATGAATATAAATGGATCACCATCTGTGGGAAATGGTAGCCCTGCTAGCACAAGCGCATCAGCAGACTCCAGAGCATATCTTCCAAATGGTGGTTATGCAGAAAGACCCCTCAATTATCTGAGCAATGACTTTTCATTCCCTCGTGGGGGATTTCCTTCACTGCGTTTACCTGTGGTAGTTGTACTTAACACATTCTTTGTATTTGTTGTATTGTCATTACAGAATTGTCTCCTGTATGCTAAACACAGTTCCTAGTTTCTGAACAAAATTTGATTGTTATAACTTATTTCTTGCATTTTGGCATTATGATGATTTTTAATGTAATCCATGAATCAAGGTTTGCCACCTTGGCAGCTTTCTCTGTGATGACCCAGTGAAACTTGGTCAGACATATTTCTCGTCTGTCTCTTACTCAGAAATATTAAGACTCAAGTTCAACTTGTGCAGTTAGCACAATGACGTGTCAGCACTGCGGCACTGCTGAGTATCTGATTCATCCATTACTATCATGATTTTGTTTTTTTTGTATATTGCCCAGTCGTACGATTTTATTTCATTTCTGTATGTATCAGATTACCTGCTTTTCATTATCTGTCAAAGGTGAAAGGCAGTGTGGTAATATTTGTTGTATGCGTACATCTCTTTGTCAGGTGGCTAGCAATGAGACAAACCTTGTTGCTAGATGTCGAAGGATTTACGCTCATGCTCATGATTATCATATCAATTCCATCTCAAATAACAGGTATGCTTAATTCTCTATATCATGTGCATAATTGTTGTCAAGTTTTTTATCGTTCTTTTGATTTATGTCTTTTTTTATGTTTAGCATGTGAACGGTCTCTCCCCTACCCTGGCACGTCAGTCATTTTTATTCTTTTGGGTACAGTTTAATTGCTGGATAAACCCCTGAATAAACTGTTGGATTCTGTATTCTGTTTGGTGAATGGAAAGAAAGGGTGTAAATGCTAGAGTACAAATTTGAGTTTGTGTGATCTATTTCAGTATAACGGTTCCATGGTAGAGGTGGGATAATGGAATTTTGTGGAGAGTAACTATGCTCCCGATGGAGTAAATGTCTCTTCCTGCTAAGCCAAACACAGCTACTGAATAGCTACAACGGTAGCCCAAACAGAAATGGGATGATACCACTTTCAGAATGACTATTCGGTCTCTGCAGAATAGCTGTGTCTGACTTTCATTATTCTAAATCCAAACCAAACTTATTCTTATTCCCTACTAAGTAGTTGGTATCACATTTCATAGACAACATTAACATCCACTTCTCTATCTTCCCACCCTTGTTCCCTTTTTTGTTTTGACCATTTTCATGCCTTCATTCAACCTTCTCCTGGAAATGTGCAAATATGCCGTCCAGTTTTGATAGGGTTCCTTGCAGTTCACTGGCCATCACTGTGGCTGGTTTATGTAACCTTATCCAAAACAAGGTTCAACAAGTCAGATTGAATCTGCCCAGCTTGGGCAATTTGGCTCTATTTTTGAGCCACCAATCTGACCTTTCCATCTAGATACCCTTGGCTGTGATTGAGGGTCAGCCCAGATCACCTGATCGTGGTCAAGATCATGACAGATTGTGTGGATTGGCCTATTCTGTATCAGCATTTTAATGGGCTGGTCTCTCTTTGGTCCCATGTGGTGGCCTGATTCCATCTCTCTAAACTTCTGCGAGATTAATCCCAAAACCGGTGCTTTCACTATAGCTGTCAAGGCGATAAGGCAACTGTTGGACCCGATAATTTTCTGATTTAATTCAGAGCAAATAAATGTTTTTTAAATCTCATGACTACGCAAGATGATAGAAAATTATCACCGTTCTATCACACATGCATCCCGAGGATCCGTCGGACGGACAAATACGCAAGGTCCCGGCATATTCTGTGCGTCGTAATTCTATCAAACACTTCATGGACGGCACTAAGTCACGTACCCGTGAAAGGAATCAACAAACAAGTCCTTTCCAATCCCCGGGAACCATCCCTGGTGCGCTGGGATGAGTGTTCTGCGGTTCAGAAAATTTCGGCAGCAAGTTGGCATTGAATAGAAGACAAGAACGGACAAAAACTCCACTTGCCGTTGCGCCCTCGAACTCCGGGGCCGGAAGAAATAAAAAAGGAGAAGAAAAGGACATGTCATGACCTTTTGTAGGGTGTATTGGGCCAGCAAAAGGGTTGGAGGGTGGGATCCCCTGGTTTCTCTGCCACGTCAGCCTGGGGGACCCACTGGGTCTCCTCTGTTTGCTAAGGAGGAGGTGGGGGGCTCATTTGGACACACAGTGAATCCAACACACGGGAGCTCAGCACCACCACCCACAAGGAGAATTCCCCTATCAAGAACTTCTAGACCATTCAAGAGGTTGAATAATATAGGAATTAGGATAAGGCTTGCTCCATCTCCCAAGATTTGTTTGTTTGATCTTGTAAATGCCCAATTTAAGGGTATGATTTGGTTTTTGCATTTGTACCCCTACTTTGGGGAAAATTCTTTGTAGTTATGTCAAAGTTCTGTAAAAAATACAGAAATTTGTGGAAAAAAATCAGAAAAATAATGAAAGTCAATATGAAGTTCATGTCCATGTGAGCAATTGCACAAAGTCCTTGAAAGTTGCAAAATTGCAGAAGTACCCTCTATTTTCAGGAAATTACACAAATCTCTAGGAACATAGAGGGAATTGCAGAAAAGTTCAGAAAATCTCGGAAGTTGGGTAAAGGTCCCAGAAAGTCTGAAAATTGCAGAAGTACCCTGCATTTATTAGGAAATCGCTGAAGTATTCAGGAAATTATAGAAAAGCCCCAATGACGTCTGAAACTTATGGAAAAATCCCTCAAAGTTCAAAAATTATGGAAAAAACCTTGATGTGTTCAGGAATTGCAAGTGTACCTTGTCACTTCACAAAAGTTCATAGATACCCTGCTAGTAAAACAATTGCACTTAACGGAAAATTACAAATATACACCTGCCTTACGTGGGAATGTCTTTTATGGACATCTAGTCAACGTAATGGTTTGATCATGATGAAAGAGGGTGACCACGACAATGAGTCTATCCAACGGTCCGATAGTGATCATATGGCGATCCAACGGTCCGATTGGGATGAAACTCAAATTCAACTGTCAGATCTTGATCGAGAGTCAATCCAATGGCCAAATCTTGATTGGGACTCAATCCAATGGTTAGATTTCGATCTGGAGTAAATCCAACAGTCGGATTTTGACCAAAAGTTAATCCAACTATCAGATATCGATCCGGAGTAAATTCAACGGTACGGTCTAAACCAATTCTAAATCCAAGTGTAGGATTTAGATAAAACTCTCAATGTCACACCGATATTATGTAGTTAAGGGTATCTTTAGCAGTTAATCAAAGGTGTTCGATTTTACACCGATGTAAATAAACACCGACTGAGGTTGGTGGGGAAAAGTCTAGTACACGAACTCTAAATCGTCTGATAAACATAAGCGCGGAAGTAATCATGCACATGCTAATTAAATAGCTAAACAAATGCACATCTTTGTTTAATAAATGAACACGCTAATTCTTTTATTATTTTTTCGTGTGTTAAACAATGACCCAAGGTGTTCATGGGGAGCTTAAGCACTTCGGCGATAAGGTGTCCGCTTAGGTGTTGTCTAGGTGACAACCTTGGCATCTATTTAAAAATCTAAAAAATTATATCCTCAATATATAAATTATAAATAAGAGGTATGAAACAATTATAGATTTTAATATTAAAAATTGAGAGAGATAGAGGGAGGAGAGAGGGGGGGAGAGAGAGAGGCACACAGAGTGGTGAGTTGGAGGAGTGTGTGGAGCCCGATGTACTAGTGACCTTGCCTCACATCGCGTAGCCCCTTGGGATATTATAGGCTATGCCTAGGCCAGATAGCCCAAGGCACTTAGGCAAGGCTCCTTGGCACACCTGGTCGCTTAGGCGGCTTCCTTGCTCACCTAGGCGGGTGCCTGGTCGCCTAGGCATGCGCCTTGCTCCCCTTTATGGGGGGCAAAAAGGTGGGCTGATGCCTTGGCCCCATAAGGGCGCTTGGTCCTCCTTGACAATTATGGCTTCGAATATGTGAGGAAAAGAAAAATAAAAGATCTTCTTTGCCCAGACATCAATGGCTCTGAACTTCTTTGCAGACATCAATTACTATGTTTCTACCAATGCTGCAGCTATGTGACCCTGTTGTTAGTGATGCTGGGGTGTAAAACTATATAAAACATCTTATGTATATGTGACCTTCTAAAATTATGCATTTAATATAAATATTTAGGTTGAGGATCGTTAGTGAACTAATCAGTTTTGAGCTGGTCGATCTGGTGCCCAATCCTAGCTTTTGAATTTTGTTCACATAGGTCATTTCTTTACGTGTCCCCTCCTCCGATAGTGGAAGCATATCGGGGCGAACCTTTGGGTACTTCGCAGGCCTCCCGAGTATGACGGTAGCTACCTCCTTGATGACCATCTTTGCCTCCGCCTCCCAGGCCATTGATGGCAGGTCAGGGTTGATTGCCCCCTAGGGGGACGCGATTTGCCCCGAGTGCCAAATGTAGAATGCTGGAGAACAGTGGTGGGGAGCTGCGAGCCTCCTAAACCCTATATGCTTTTGCTACCGGAGGAGGGGGTACCTAAAGAATGCCGGAGAACGGTGGTGGGGAGAGGTAATCCCCTTTCAAGCACTCCTTTGTGGAAGTTGTATGGGGCAAAGCACTCCATCCACATAACCAACTGGGGGGGGGGGGGGGGTAGTGGAATAGCCACTGTCTACTACTATCACCACTGGAAGGGGTAATGGAGCCGGAGGTGGTCAGGGTGCTATTGAATGATCTGTGGGGAGAGTCTGGGCAATGGGAGATCTGGCAAGTCTTGGTGGATGGAGCTGTCGGACCGGCGGTGCAAGTGGTAGTCGTGGTGGCGGAGGTCGGCTTTGCGGTGGCAGGTGAAGCTGCCATCCCTGTCCAACGATGGTCACTTGCGAGAGGGATGTACCCCAACCCTAGGTAGTTTGGGATCTGTGTTAAGCTGCTAAGGTTATTTCTTGTCCTATGCGGCAAGATGGGGATCTCCTACGTCATCCGAAGCATCGGTGAAGTGGGGCCGGGCAGCCTTTACTTTGCACCGACAAGATCCATAATGATGATGGAAGCCACCATGTGGACCTCCAGCTCGGGGATGGTGTCACCGACGATCTCCCTGGCCATAGTTGATGAGGCTTTGGTCGTTCGGGTGGTCCTCCAGTCGGTAGAGCAGAGGCAGTGGTTTTGGTGGCAGTGTCAAGCGACACTAGGGCAACCACACTCATAGATGGAGGTGGGAGATGAGGGCGGGGGGTATGTGAACCTCTCTGAGCCGCAGGTTCATATTTGAAATCGGGCGGGTGTTTAGATGGACCGGGCGGTCCGTACTCCAACGTTGGACTGGCTAACGGGTCCTTAGTGGGCCCAGTTGCGGACCAAGAACCACGGGCCCAGGTGGGCATGGACTAGGAGCGGCATGCTGGCTAGGCCACCAATTTACTAAATAGGGGACGGATCCAAACGCGATTGTCCATGAATTACCCATTACCGGGAGTTACGGGGTTTCGGGGACTTGACAACGAGCTTCTTCCCTACTGGATAGTTGCCATGGACATCAATCTCGACGAGATCTCGCGAGATCTTGGTTTTGCGCGGCTTTTCGAGAAACGAAACCCCTGAAATTGGGGCGGTTTCAGCTTTCAAATGGTTGGGTGGGCTTATAGGCGGGAAGGCGGGGTGGGTCCCAACTCCCGACAGAAATCCGCTGGGATCCGGACTTTTGGATATCCTTTACACACAACCCCACGACCCATTATAGAAACTTGGATCAGAATAGTCCGGACTTCCAGACTTCCGGATCCCCTTTATGGACTTTATTATGTTTCTTTTGCCGTTCTCTTGGTTGGGGGGGGTATCATTATCCACCAATGCCAACATTAGGAATTCCACCTTATCCATCATAGAAACTTAAGGGCGGTTTACATTCTCAAGATTTTCCATGAAATGAAGAATCATGTGAAAGGTTTTCCTGGATAGTGAAAATTCACCGTAAATGATTTCCAATAAAATAGAAGCGCATGTTTCCAATTTTCTTGAAAAAAACATGTGAAAATAAAATCTAGTGTTTGCATTCAGTTATGGGAGAGAGAAGTGGATGGAAACAATTCCCCGGGATCTATTTCCTCACCTCTCTCCATAGGGAAATAGATCCCATGAAAGAAGAGAATATTCCATGCATATGGGGAAAAGTTTTCCCAGCTAACTTTTTATGTGTTTGCAACATCTGTGAAAGTTGGTTGGGGAAACAAAAAGCGCTGGGAAATTTGACAAATGAAAAACCCCCTAAGGGAATCCAGATCCCTTGTCCCCCTCACAATCTGAGAATGTGGGTTGCAATCCTGTCCATCCACCTAACAGAAACAACTCTGCACCTGGTCCTGGGGGATTTCCTGGATTCTTCCTAAAAACTAAATTGAGGGCTTAGAGCAGACTTCCCAGCTGACAAAGGTTCAGTACATGGTTTAATGGGCTGTATCTTCTGAATCCAGCCCTAACTATCAACTTGATGAGATTTAACGAGAACCTGAATATGGGTCTAGACTGAAGCCCTGTTAGTCTGTGTGATTCTCAGATTAGGTGGCATCTCATGTTGGCAGGGCTAATGTTGGACAGGCCTCTGCCCTGCATTGGGTTCACTACAATTGCTTAATCACTCAGATGGCTTGAACACAGGTGAGGTTGGGCTGACCTCCAGACTCTGGGCTCATTCTAGTTATTGAATCACTTGGGTGATGTGAGTGTGAAAAGGAGGGAGGGAGGGAGATGAATGGCATGTGATGATTTGTTTACTCACTGTGTCGCCGCTCCCCCCCCCCCCCCCCCCCCCCCCCCCCCCCAACACACACACACAAAAGAGTGGAAAGATGGGGACAGATGAACGAGGCTGATGTGGACCAAAAGCGTCATGTTGAGGCTGCTGTGGATCAAAAACATATTCTGTTGGAAATATTTCTTACATGCAAAAAATAACATTCTTAGTTTTTTTGCATGTAAACCATCCTTACAAGTAAAATTGCAAAAATAACATTCCTAGAAACATATTTAAACACATATCATTAACTTTCTTCTCATGAGAGAGAGAGAGATGCTGCAGAAATTTCACTCTGGTTAACTTCGAGGCGATTATTCTTTATAGATTCTGTTCTACCCATTGATTGGGCTTCTTATGTGTGTTTGAGAGAGAGAGAGGGAGGGAGGGAGGGAGCACTGGAGGGGGTTCTCCCTCGAACGGAGAGAGAGAGAGAGGACACCGGCACCCCACCCAGCAGGGGCGGTCTCCCTGCCCTGCCCTTCTTCCAGCTCATCGGTCCCATGGAATCCTGGATCTAGGAGGGCAAAAACATGGGGCTCATCCTGCAGGTAATTAAACCCCTTGTCTTTTTTATCTTTGAGCCAATTTTCTCCTCCAAAAAGGGGATTCTGCTGTTATCGGGAGGAATTTTCTGTAATCCAATCCTATAGAAATGGCTGTGGAATCCCTTGTTGTTCTGCAGAATCCCCTGACATGGCTAAAAATTCTTAAAACCCAGAGGCCTGATTGTTGAGTTGTTTTTATTCTACACCATAATCGGAACTCTTAACAAGTACAAATTATCTCTGCTTCAAACTTGAATTGGGTGTCCAAATTCGTGACCCATTTTTTACTTAAAATCTATAGAAACTTTGCAGTGCCGATCAGCATTGATTTCTCTAGATGCCTTTGTTATCCTTTTTTCCCCTGCAGCATGATGTGGATGCATGCATGCTGAAGAAGGTGGTCTTGTCAGATGGCACGATGGTCATTGTGAAGGGTGCCAAGTCCGTTAGCCTTTGCCACCTCTTCTAGCTCTTTCTCCCCCTCAACCGCACCACCCCATCGCCTTGGGACTATTGACCCTTGCTGAGGCCATGCACCATGCCTCTTGCAAAAATGAGTAGCCTCTCCTCTCCCTCCGCATCGTCTGTCTGACGCCCCTGTTGTGGTCATCATCTTCCTCCTCCATGTCTTCCAGGTGATAGGCTCCATCTGGCGCTGGGCCTCGTCTAGCTCTCCCCCCCTCCTTGTCTGCCCTGTCCGAAGACATAGAGGCAGCACTGGCTCCCCCCATGCTCTGTCCCCTGGTGTCGCTCAATGGCTCCAACTCTCACCTCAGGGGCTTGGAGGAGCTGTTGGCATCAGTGCTGTGGGAGAAGGGGTGGCGTGAGGGGTCCTTCCGGTTGCTGAAGGCAGACGTGCTTGCGATGACCTATGTGGTGGACTGATTGGCCTTCCTGGCGTGGAAGACCAGGCCCCATGAGTGTCTGGTCCCATTTCAAGGTGCTCACCTGGGTGGACGAGGACAGGAAGGTTCTGCTGGCGAGGGTCATGGACGTGCAGCCGGTGTTGATGCATGAGACAGATCTAGAGTGTGCACAGAGAGGAGGAGGAGCGCGACAGAGGAGACGAGGACCACGATGGCAGTGAGCAGCCGGGAGAGGACGCTGTCCCCGAATGCGGGGCTCGGGGTGGGCACCTTGATGATGGATGCCCTGGGATGGAGGGAGACTTTTAATAAAAGGGGTGGAGTGAGAGAGGGGGTATTTTAGTTTTTTTTTTAATAAAAAGTCCCACGTCTAGTGTTGCACAAATGCTCATGTTAGCGGGGACAAGGATGATCATTTTTTTTGCATTGTTATCATAGTGTTATTATTACAAATGAATCCTACCATCTGTAGTATTTGCAACATTTGGACAAAATGAATGATATGTATTCAAATACATTTCTAGGAATGATATTTTTGCAATTTTTCTTTTAAGGATGGTTTATATGCAAACCCCCCTTTATAAGCTGATGTGGACCAAAAGGGGCATTCTGTTGGAAAGTCTTACATGCACATATTCTTGGATTTTTATTTAATATACTTTTTTAATAAAAATTCTTCTGTCTAGTATCACACAAATTCACATGTTAGCGGGGACGAGGATGATCATCTTTTGTGCATTGTTATGATAGTGTGATTACTACAAATGAATCCTCCCATCTGTAGCATGCTTCTCATGGATTCATTTCAAGTTGAAGATCACTAATGTTTGATTGTAATTCATTTTCAGTGATGGTGAGACTTTTATATCAGCAGACGATCTGCGAATAAACCTTTGGAATTTGGAAATTAGCAACCAGAGTTTCAATATTATTGATTTGAAGCCTGCAAATATGGAGGATCTGACCGGTATAATTTATTCTAAATGCAATGTGCTGCGTCGATATGTTTTGTTTTTAAAAAATTTTCACCAGTTGTATGTGACTTGTTATTTCTGGGCATCTGTTTGGAGTCAGCAAGACAGGAATGCTAGAAACTGCTTGCATTCAGCATTGACATTTTAAACACATAAGATTTTTAAATCATCAGTATGTCTCATTACATTTTAACATATACCTTATTTAAGTTCTCCAACTGTCAGAAGCTAGCCTTCACTGATGGTCTCTTGCTGTTTAAAATTTATCATTTTTTGTTGCCCTGAATGACTTGTAGCCTAAATTACATTGGGAATTGGGTTATGTAATAACTGCAACTGATGATGGGCATTTGCAGTCTTAGAAAGAATGTTGTTTTTATATTTTTAATTTGGAGGATAACAATGTGCGGCAGATTACATTTCTCTTATCTTTGCATTCTGCTTAAGGGTTGTGGCCCAAATATTATCTTTTCTTGTTATTTCCTTCATTTCCTATGTAATCTTTTAAGTCTGCCTTTGTATAGAATGAGGCCTTGATCTTGTTTTTCACCTTGGCCTTTTTTCTTTTGGGTTTGGACTGTCTTTGTTGGGCACCATGATATAAAATAACCATGGATGTGCAATTTCCTTATTTGCAGAGGTGATAACATCTGCAGAATTTCATCCTACTCATTGTAATACGTTGGCATATAGTAGTTCAAAGGGCACAATCCGGCTTATTGACTTGCGGCAATCAGCCTTATGTGATAATCATAGTCAGTTGTAAGTATCACCTATTGCATTCTTTATTCCTGCCAGGTAAGCTTCTGTAGTCTATTTTCTATGTTCATATGCTTGCCTGACCAATGGTGAAAATTCTCAAATATAGGTTTGAGGAACATGAGGCACCTGGTGCAAGGTCATTTTTTACCGAGATAATTGCCTCGATATCAGATATTAAATTTGGAAAGGATGGGAGGCACATTCTAAGCCGCGATTACATGACTCTTAAGGTCCATTTCCCGATATTATTTGTTGTTATGGATATTGCATTGCTTATCAATTTAGTTGTTCCCGACTTATTGCCATTGAAAATAAAGAGGCATGTAATTGTTTAGATACTGTGGTGTGTCAGTGTTAAGTGCTAGAGTACTTAGCCTAGTTCCAAGCTTTGGCTAGTATATGAAGTTCTAATCAAGCAACATGTCTTCACATGAATACACTCAATGGCAGAAATTTGGTCTGAAGAGACCATCTTTGAAATGTTAAGTGTAAGATATTTGAAATTGTTCCATCACTTACACCTTTTGTATATGTTTGGTCACTGGCTTGATTAAATTTTTAAAAAATGTTTGGTCAATGGACAAACCAACTTATTAATTGCATTGGTCTGTGCTATTGCTGATGCAGCTTAATTTGGTTTGCCTTTTACTTTATTTGTAACTGTGATATATTACTTTTACAAAACTTAGTTCAGTTTACATTGACTGGATCTCTTATCTCAGTCTGTGACCTTTGACACTTCGTCAACTAATTAATCACATGCTGACATATCCCTTTGATTTGAATCTGGTGCAACCTCAAGGCATTAACAAGGCTGTCAACCCGATGTCCCTCCCTGAGCTTTTACTAATCTTATGCCTGATAAGCAGTTGTATGCTCCCTCTTGGTACCAGAGGGTTATTATAGGTGGTGTTCTAATTTAATTGCAACTCATTCATAAGTTGAAGGTATCTACTTTGTATTTATGCTAATAAAATCAATGGGTTAAAATTACCCAAGAAGATATGAGTAGTGTGCTCAGTCTATTCCTTTGAAATTAGATCCTGAAAGTGGAACCTGTTGCCAAAGCATGGAAGGAAAGATCCCCCATTTCTAGAGGCCCGATCTGATAATGCCTTCCTTGTATACAGGTCAGGAAGAACTTGGAAATAAAAGTTATCTTCTTCTGATGATTCTCAAAGTAGATGGTAAATTGATCAAGGAGACCTAAACTGAGTCTCCTCTTAGAATAATTAGAGGTAAAGATCAAGGAGGATTTCCAATGGACAATATTACAATGTGGATATACTGTGGTGTTTTTCTCAATGTGGTGTGCTAGTGGGTTTTTTTTTGTGATTGTACTCTATGTTATTCCTTCTTAAAGGATCAAGTGAATATTGAAAATAGAAAATGGAAAAAATGATTGGAGGAAGAATAAAAAGAGAGAACCACGAAGAAAAGGATCAAGATGATGAGGGGAGGAGAATAAGACAGAGGAGAAGGGGAAAATGGGTAATTGGTACCGGCCAATGGAGCTGGGTAGTATAACCTAATCTCTGATAACTCAATCCAATTATTTTTTTTGGAAGGTGGTGATCCCACATGTCATTTAAGGTTACCGAAAGCAAGGTCAATATCTGCCACACACCACCCCCACCCCCCACCACCCCCCTCCCCGCGCGCGTCTGGTATGCTTTGGAAGTTTTCCTTGAATGGTTCTCTCTCTCTCAGATGCTTCACAAAAAGGTAGGAACATAGTTGTCAAGGCGACCCAAAGTGTTCATGGGGAGTCTAAGCGCTTTGGCGATAAGTAGTTCACTTAGGCGTGGCGTAGGTGACACCTTGGCACCTCTTTGAAAACCCCGAAAATATATCCCCAATATACAAATTAAGAATAAGATACATGATAGTTTTTAATATGAAAAAATGAGGGATATGGAGGGAGGAGAGAGGGGGCAGAGAGAGATAGATATAGAGAGAGGGTTGTTGGAAGAGTGTGTGGAGCCTGATCTACCTATGACCTGGCCTTGCATCGTGGATCAACATGCGTGGTCTGGTCGGGGGGGGGGTGTAGGCTATGCCCAGGCCAGGTAACCAAAGCGCCCTTCCTGGGCACATGCCCTCCCACCTGGCCAGTAGCTCCGTAATCTCTCTCGGTGCTTGCCTTTTCAACTGTGTGCAGATAAAAAGCAGTTGCCAGGCCGTGTTCACAATTCCACGGATATTGATATGCAACTCATGAATAGATTTGGGATGTCTTGATATGTCTTCAGAAATGCTGTTGCTACAAAATCAACAAATTAACCACTTCGGGTGCCAATTTAAGATGCCATTTAGGCATTTGAATTTATTAACTGTCTTCCCTGGAGTTTGACACTGGTGAATGCTTCTTTAATATCTCAAATAATGGGTCAGTTTTTCACCAGCCCGGTTTGTTACCGTGGTCACATTTTCATGGATACTATTTATTACTTTGCTTCAAGATGCTCTGACTTTCTCGATGAAACGAAATTCCTAATCCAAGGTTTCATGTCTCTCCTGTATGCTATACTCTGCTTCTCACCTTTGCCTATTTTTGTTGTCAGCTTTGGGACATTAATATGGATTCTGGGCCTGTTGCAACCTTTCAGGTTCATGAATACTTAAGGCCGAGGGTAACTATTATTCAGTGTAATCTTTTGAATGGTTGTATGATGGATATAGTAATCCTTGTATTTTTTACAGCTAACGTGATGACTATACATCTTTTCCAGCTATGTGATCTATATGAGAATGATTCAATCTTTGACAAGTTTGAGTGCTGCCTTAGTGGAGATGGTTGCAGGGTCACAACTGGTTCTTACAGGTAAGTTTATTCTCATTGTAGACATCTGGTTGAGCTGACCAGCAAGATTGCTGTACTGCAACCACCTAAGGATGGTATTTATGTTATATTATATTGTCTTGTAGCAATCTATTTCGTGTGTTTGGTGTTATTCCCGGAAGCAGTGAGGCCACTACTTTGGAGGCCAGCAAAAACCCTATGAGGTATGAATTTGTGGTATAAGAACAGTTACATTCTTTGAATCTTGAAATTGGTTGAATCTATGTGAGTCATAAGATCAATTGCAAATGAAAACATTTAGTCTAGAGTATGTTGCCTCCAAAAAATCTATGAAACTTCTGATAATTGCAAGCCAATGACCAATAATGTCATGCATTTTTCTAGGAGACAAATCCAAAACCCTGCGAGGCCCGCAAGATCTCTGAGCAGTCTGACACGTGTTGTTCGGCGAGGTTAGCTTTTTACGTGAGCAGAATGTCTTTTACTGCTGTCTTTGTCTACTCTGTGGCAGCGTCACTTACGTCTTATGAAATTATGACAGGAGTTGAGAGCCCTGGAGTGGACGCTAACGGAAACTCGTATGATTTCACGACCAAGCTGCTCCACCTTGCTTGGCACCCAACAGAAAATTCACTTGCCTGTGCTGCTGCAAACAGCCTGTACATGTATTATGCTTAAGTCGCCTGGAGGAAGGTCTGCCATTTGAATTTTCTTTTTTTTTGGGGTTGCTTCCAGCAAATCCCATTCGCCTCTCACGCTACCAAGAAGAGTGATGGGAGCATGTCCTTCATTGCCAGAAGTTTCCTGTGTTGGAGCCAGGAGGTTGTCAGAATCCATGAGGAGCTTTCCAGTTCATGGTCCCTCTGTTCCCGGGATGGCAGCTTGGCTCTGATTCTTTTTTTTTTTTGATTAGGATCCGGTTCTTTGTATTTTCATATTTTAGATCCCAAGATGTGTATCATTATAGCTCATCTACAATCTGGCGTCTCCTACAACTAGAAAGAGGGTTGTTGAGGGGGATGGATCTGTATCTCAAGCGCAGATGGGGCTGTTCCTGGAAATGATGTTATCTGGAGAAATTGTCAGGATTTCCACTGTTGGACCTGTATTTTCCAGGGTTGTGAAAGCTTTTTTTTTTCTCCCTGATTTATTATTCAATTGCAAATGCTCCTAACTTTGCTCGTTAACTCTCCATCCCCCACTCATCTCGGGAGTTTGATACCTGCTCATTGTTGGATTACTCTCGATTCGGAGAACAATTTGAGGTCGTGGTTCAGAATATTCCACGGGCTCAGGCGCCAAGTCATGCGTTAGTCCTTTTAGTTTCAAGAAATACGCGTGCCCTCTTTTGTGGCTGGGACGCGAGGTAACCCTTTTTGCAGCAGTTGATGTTATGATGCCGGAAGCACCGTGAGCTTGTTCTTCGAGGTGGGTTTTGAAATCCGGATTGATTAATTAAATCCAGGTTAATTAACACATTTTTTAGCGGGATCTTCTTGTTCTGGCTATCAAACCAAAAGAAAGGCTAACCCAGGCATAAAAATCAGGTTAAACCTTAGTTAACCAGCGATCAAAGTGGCCCCATGATAGTCTCTCGCACGTAAGATTAATCACAAACATGTTTCTTTAGCTATACACATACATATAGTTGGCCCCTGTTACTGAATAACTTTTTTTATATATACAGTCAAAATGTGTAACCCATATAACTAAGTAAATTGAGTACCGTAAAAGAGGAGATGTTATTTTTAACCTATTGGGGAAGATATTTTATTTCAGGATTAATTAATGATATATATATATATATATATATATATATATATATATATATATATATATATATATATATATATATAGTTATATAATTTTGTCACAACTTCACATCCGTCGGTGTACGTACGTACCGTGTGAGGAGTGTATATATATCGAGAGTACCTTAGAATAGTAAAAGTATAATTAATATTCTCCTTTGTCAAATGTACGGGCCGACCGGGTCAAAATTAATTAAGACTTGTACATGAGGAAATATTCTAGCTATAATAAGACTATTCACCGATGAATAACCCTTGCAGGCGATCGAGAGGAAATTAACTACTATTAAACAGAGAGTGCGATTTTTACTCCCTTGATGATACCTATATATTTCAATAATATATAGTACTATGCATATGTAGTCACTACTATCTCCCTAATTCACATTTTTTCCTGTTCGAATCGAATAACCCGATGGTTAGATGAGGAAATTAATATATACTGTCAGAACCGTCAAAGATAACAAATTAATGAGGGGGGATATCATATATATCCTGCCAGACAAACAGATTAATATAACAATACACTGTCCGACAATTAATCAAAGATAACAAATGAGGGGGGATATCAAACAGATTAAGATAGTAATATATATGCTCTTCTTTCTTATAATAGGATAAAAATAAGGATTACTTTCATATATATATATATATATATATATATATATACCCTCCTTGCATATACATAAAGTCTCTCTTTGGTATTGGTTTATCTCAGGGTTACCTCTAAGTTAACACCGGGATAAACATTTTTGTGCTTTGGTAAGAAGTTAGTGTTAGTCGGGTTAGGTTAAGGACTAACACAGGGATATTCTTGGGTTTTGAAATCCACAGGGTTAACCTCCTACCTCAATAAATACTCAATTAAATATCTCTCTCTCTCATAATAAATGCTATTTCTCTCTCTCATTATTACTAGGTTAACCTACTATTTATTAAATCATACTAGATTAAAATTAGGTTAGCCCACATCCTTACTCCCAGATTAACTACCCTCCTACCAAATCAAAAATGGGTTAATTCCGGACTACTTTAATCGGGTTGACTTAGTCCATCTTTAGCCTAACTCCATACCAAAGTCACCCATAAGGACTTGCTAGAGAATACAAGAAGTTAATTATAACCCTTAGGTTGGCTTTGGTACGGAGTTAGGTTAAAAGTGGGCTAACTCAACCCGATTAAAGTTGTCCGGAGTTAACCCATTTTTAATTTGATAGGAGGGTAGTTAATCTAGGAGTAAGGATGTGGGCTAACATATTTTTAATCTAGTATGATTTGATAAATAGTAGGTTAACCCAGTAATAATGAGAGAGAGAAATAGCATTGATTATGAGAGAGATACACATTTATTGAGCATTTATTGAGCATAGGAGGTTAACCCACCTTAACCCACCTCTAGACGTGGGTTTCAAAATCTAGGAATAACCCTGAGTTAATCCTTAACCTAAATTGATTAAACAAAACCCTCGACCAAAGCAAAAAAAAGATTAGTGCTGAATTATTTTTGAATTAATCTAGGGGTAACCCATAACCAAAGTGAGGCTTAAAGATCACATAGATGTAGGTCAATTTCTCCCGTGCACTCAATGCCAGATATATTTCTTCCATCTTTAGTCTCCTCTCTAACTTATATATATATAATAAGTTCATTAGCCCATTGTTCCACCTCTTTTATTAATTACACGGTTTCCAACACAGCACGTTATATAGCTAGGCTGGTTGGGATATATAGATAGCTATGACGGGCGTTTGACGTGCAGACTCACAGGTCTCCTGTTGCCATTCGTCCCTTCACCGCATCCCACCCTCCTCCTCCGTTCCCATACCGCCACTTAAATCATCTCCTTCTCCCCCCCGGTTCCCCGCGTCCGCGACGACAGGCGACACGCGGCCACTGTCGCCGTGGGCCGGAACGCCGGCCACGGCTGCACTGCATCGGCCTGCCGCCGGCCACGGCTGCACCGCACCCGCCGCCGGCGCCGTCCGCGGTGGCCCCTGTCGCGCGCGGCTGCCCTGCCCAGCGCTGCGACCCCTCAGCCCCCTCCGTTCCGGTGCCGGCGGCCCCACGGCCGAGCGGCCACTGCAGCGGCCGCCTGCGGCCCCAAGATCCCGCCGGCCGCGTCCCTGCCACTGTCGCCCGTGCACAGTCGCTGCTGGGTCGTGCCCCTCGCGGCGACCTCCGCGAGCCGCTCCGCCGCTGCGTCCTCTCCCTGGGCCGTCCTCACCTCCGGCGGTCTGTTCCCCTTCTCTCCATTCCCGTCTCTGTATCTGTGGGTTGCCTATGCAAGAAAACAGTGGAACAAATATATGGAGAGACCATAGTTCTCTCTCTCGTATTGTTTTTATGCTGTGTAGCTACTGTGAGAAAAAAACAGAAATGGGAAAGAAGGCAGAAAGAATACCCTGCGGAAAAAAATAAAAAGCAGAGATTCGTTGCATCTCATAGGTTTGATCAAATGCCTGTGAGAGCTCAGATTATTTTGACGGGGTGAGTCATTTTTATCCTACATCAATTAACCTCTCCTCTCCTCCACTAACTAGTACTGATTTATATATATCAATTATGTTGAGGATGCATGTGAGAATTTTTGTTGAAGTATATACTATAGGTACATAGTGTGTTTAATTTAACGGCGTCTCTTCTCTCTCCATGTCACCACACCACACCCTTCCAGTGATATTCTTGGTTGTGCCGTCGATGTTGATCATGTGAGAGAACAAATTTCTGCTGTGTTGATCGATGGTTCTGGTCGATATTTCAATTGATCAGTTGGTCTTTCAGTACTCATTGCATGTCTCTCTGGTTTGGACCGCGCGTTAACTAGAACAAGATCTTGTAACTTAATTAATTCGTGTGCTAATTAGTTGTGGGTTTCTCTAATCAAGATCTCAGTACTGGCCGGGTGTACGTACCGTGTAAGGATATATGTGCTCATGATATCTTACGACAAACAGTACCATTATTATTTCTCCTTGTCATATATATGGGCTTCAATTAAGGCTCGCTCTAGCTGCTCCTAGGAAGTAATTAACTTTACTAAAACGACTTGCAGCATAATTAAAGATGTTCAAAACAAGATCTGCATGTGTCTGAATCATATCCTTACCAACAGATAATATATAATTAATTTCTATATATGCTGATTCTCATTGAAATATATATAATATATATATATATAGTCGATCGAGTAGGCCCTGCTTATGTTTTTGGCTTCCAACATTTCATTGCTTGCATATATAATATATATTTACCTATATATTTGATCAGTACCCATGAAACTTCATAATTAATTTTAGATTCCTGTGTATTAATTAGCTAGCTAGTGATCCGGTCCGCACCTGCTTATTGTGAGTTGATGGTCTGCAACGTGTCTCTAAATTAATATATCTTGTGTGGTTTATCGATCATTCCAGGTTGATGTCTGCCATGCGTATCAAGTCCTGAGAAAGAGTATGGATTGAAAGATGAAAATATCGTTGTTTTTATTTACAATGACATTGCCCACAATAAATAAAACTCCAATCCTGAGATCATCATTAACCATCCAAAGGGGAAAGATCGATGTTTATGCAGGAGTTCCAAAGGTTCGTTATTTAATTTTCTGATCATCGTCAAATTAGTTTATTCAGAACTTCCATCATATATATATATATATATATATATATATATATATATATATATATATATATATATATATATATATATCTCCTTTCTATTTAGCTTTTTTTTCTAAAACAAATTAAGATATTAATTTGTTACAGGATTACGTTGGAGACGATGTTACTGTGAACAATTTTTTTGCTGTTATCCTGGGGAACAAGAGTGCTCTGACTGGTGGTAACGGGAAGGTCGTTAACATCGGCCCTAACGACCATATCTTCATATACTACACTTATCATGGCTCTACAGGTTCACTTGGTTAATTTTGCAAACTTGGGAATGTGTACATTTAGCTTTTCTTATATATTCGCCCCCAGATGTTTTATTAATTATTCAGTTAGAAATCTCTAAGTATAAAATTCCGGCATCATTAATAATAATTGCACGTGAAACTATTACATTTCAGCCAATTAAAGATCATAACTAGTTATGACCGATCGAGGCAGAGCACAGAATTAATTTTATGCAAGATTCCTCGGGCATGTCTTTAATTGGGAAATTAACTATGTGTGTGTGCCTATATATATATATATATATATATATATATATATATATATATATATATATATATATATATATTGAATATATGTTCTTATTGTTTCAAATAGAAGCTTCTATATTTGAAAATGCATGACTTTTCCCCAGACTAGCTAGTAAGTACAAGTGCATGCACATGAATTAATTTAGCAAATTTCTTGGACGGAGATTAATTAATTATACAACTGCATGCATATATGGATCACAAGTTCGTCGTCCCTCATGTCCCGAATTAATGTTGACAGGGATGCCGACTTCTGGGCGCATCCAAGCCGGTGACCTGCTGAACGTGTCGAAGAAGAAGCATGCTTCCAAATCTTACAAAAGCTTGGTAATTAATTTATAGAATCGCTTAATATATACATTTTGTTGCACTTAATTATTGGTCTACACAGACATGCACGTCCTCCAGTGACAAGCTAGCAAGATCTGACCGGTCGGTTTTTGATTAGCAACATTAATTGACGTGTAGGTTTATTTGCTGTCTCTGCAGGTCTTCTATGTTGAAGCTCGTCAATCTGGCAGTATTTTTGAGGATTTTCTACCGAAAGGTATTAACATATATGCTACCACAGAGTCAAATGCAACATAGCCCTGCAGCTATGCGACTTATTGTCCGAAAGAAGGCCTTGACTCTCGTTCTCCTCCGGAATATAAGACTTGCTTAGGAGATGCGTACGGTGTTTCCTGGACGGAGGACAGGTGCGTGTGTGTATATATATATATACATAAATATATATATACTACTGTTTCTTTTCTACATTAATCACTAGATATGTAAATTAATACTTTATGCGATGTCTCTTAATTCATGGTGCGAATGTATATACCTAACGTTCTTTAATTAATTCTATATATATCCCTATGTACTCAATTATGATTAATTAATTTCTTCTGTCATATATATATATATGTGCAGTGAAAAATATGATTTACAAAAAAAGACGCGGAAACAACAATATGTTGTGGTAATAATTAATTAATTAATTGATTAAACTATGATTTTACTTTGTATTAATTAATTAGCCGTTGTTTTATGTCTTTGGATATCGATGCTTCACTTTTACAAATTAATCATCACGTACATCTGAATTAATTCGATCTATGTATGTAAATCTTAATATTTGTAAGTTCAGAAGGGGATATTATCATTCTATAATAATAGAGGTTCGCATGTCATGCAATATGGAGATCTAAATCTCAACTCCGACTTTTCTGATCTCGTACCTTGACTCGGGACTTGTTAGAATTGACAACTCAATATGAAAATTTGGAGTTAAGATTTAGATCTTCATATTACATGACATGCGAACCTCTATTATTATAGAATGACAATGTCCTCTTATGAACCTACAAATATTGAGGTTTACATACATAGATCGAATTAATTCAGCTGTACGTGATGATTAATTTGTTGAAGTGAAATTTTGATATCCAAAGATATAAAATAACTGTTAATTAATTAATATAAAATAAAGTCTCAATTTAATTAATTAATTAATTATTATCACATTATATTGATATTTCAACGTCTTTTGTCGTAAATCATATTTCACACACACACACAATTGAGTACAGAGAGGTATATATAGAATTAATTAAAGAACGATGGGTATATCTATTCGCATTATGAATTAAGAGACATCTCGTAAAACATTACTTTATAAATCTAGTGATTAATGTAGAAAAGAAACAGGAACTCAATAGTAGATGATGATTACTTACAGGCGATCACGGCCAAGGTTAGGGGTTTAAATGTTTAATTGGTAGCTGGATATTGTGCGACCGACGGAGCTACCTTAATTTTCTCAGGCCTTATCATTAATGACACTCTCCATATATATATATATATATATATATATATATATATATATATATATATAGTAAAATTTATCAAACTAGCAGCCTTTTATATTAAACCACCCCTTCTATATATATACCTTCTAAGATACAAAAAATGTCAACTAAGTATACCTAGCTATACAAAAAATGTCAACTAAGTATACCTAACTAGTTATATGGCCGATATTTTGTGTCTAATCTTTTTTGAAAATACGCTTAAACCACCCCTTCTATATATATACCTTCTAAGATACAAAAAATGTCAACTAAGTATACCTAGCTATACAAAAAATGTCAACTAAGTATACCTAGCTAGTTATATGGCCGATATTTTGTGTCTAATCTTTTTTGAAAATACGCTTAAACCACCCCTTCTATATATATACCTTCTAAGATACAAAAAATGTCAACTAAGTATACCTAGCTATACAAAAAATGTCAACTAAGTATACCTAGCTAGTTATATGGCCGATATTTTGTGTCTAATCTTTTTTGAAAATACGCTTAAACCACCCCTTCTATATATATACCTTCTAAGATACAAAAAATGTCAACTAAGTATACCTAGCTATACAAAAAATGTCAACTAAGTATACCTAGCTAGTTATATGGCCGATATTTTGTGTCTAATCTTTTTTGAAAATACGCTTAAACCACCCCTTCTATATATATACCTTCTAAGATACAAAAAATGTCAACTAAGTATACCTAGCTAGTTATATGGCCGATATTTTGTGTCTAATCTTTTTTGAAAATACGCTTAAACCACCCCTTCTATATATATACCTTCTAAGATACAAAAAATGTCACCTAAGTATACCTAGCTATACAAAAAATGTCAACTAAGTATACCTAGCTAGTTATATGGCCGATATTTTGTGTCTAATCTTTTTTGAAAATACGCTTAAACCTTGTATACCTTTTGAATTAGATCATGCATGCAAACAACTCAACGTGGTATTATCTATGTTTCGCGGTTAGGGATGTCAACGGGGCTGGCTGACCAGACGGCTTGATTTTGGATCCGACTGTCGGGCTCTTTTGGATCTGCGGATCTTTAGTTGGCGCTAAAAATTTAACCCGACTAGGTCCATTGATCGAGGTCAGATCTTAAGTTTGACCTACGGGTCAATCCGGCCTGATCTTATTTTAACGATTGAGTTGTGTCCGACACTAATCCACAGATGACCTAGTGGTGGTGTATTCGGCGGCCGCGGAATCGGCCACTCTCATCAAAGAGGGATGTGTTAATTTCAAAGTGCAAACTGTAAGAAGGCTATAGCGACGGTTATCATATTTTTAGTGACCAAACTTGCTTGATTGGTACTCATATCTTCTCCTCCTTCTCCACAACTTCTATAAATACCTACCAACTTTACTTCCCACACCCTTCCCACGCCGTTAACGACCATAGGAGCTGTAAGAATACATACATATATAGATGCCGGTGTCTTCCGGGCTGACACGATGCGCACCGGTGATGTCGCCGGTCTTCTTGTCCTCCTCCTCCCTCTGGCGCCGGTGGTGGTGGTGGAGTCGTCTCGCTAGGACGACCTCCTCCGGCTGCCTGCCACCGATGAGCCCGTCGGGACGAGATGGGCAGTCCTGATCGATAGCTTATAACCTGGCTATTGGAATTATAGGCACACCGGGTATAAAGATTTCTGTAGAGCTTTTGCCTGGTAATCAACACTGCTAAAAATTCATCTTTATAAGGCCGAAGCTAAGAGACATTAATCAATTGCAACTTCTATTTCAAAGATCAAAAGGTAAAATAAAAATTAGCATTATTAAAGTATGTCGTATAAAATTTAATAAATAGAAGACAGTAACAAAACTGTTCCTTCTATCTGCCAATTTTAGAAATTCCAAAAACCAGAGTAAAATTATATATACAACTAGTTATGATGCATACCATATATATGACCTCCCAATTAAGTGCATGCCGACGAGAGGATTGAATTAGGATGTCAATTGTTTAATTAAAACCATGGGATACGTAATTAATCTCATGCATGCGAGAGGAATCTTCTTAATTAATATCAATCCTGATTTCGATGTTAATTGTTTAATTAAAACCATGGGTAATTAATCTCATGCATGCGAGAGGAATCTTCTTAATTAATAAAGGGCAACAAGATATATATGTGCCACACACGCAGTATTGGTCGCTCGCTGTACGTAGATCTCTATCTCTGTGATTAAATATATATCCGCCTAACTTAAATTTCCTCCTCTCCCGGCCACACCCCACACCCTCATTACCGATCGATCGATCGATCATACCCCGGCCAACATGTCAACGAGGATGTCTCGTCTCGCCGCATGCGCCGCCGTAATATTCCTGGTCCTCTCCTTCTCCCTCCTCCTACTACTCCTACTCCCCACTTTCAGGAAGTGTTTTCATGGATCAACTGAGGGTGAGAGCAGACGGTCTATCGTGACTTCTTCTCCAAGCGCTGTCAAGAATTACCAACGGGATGAAGGCGCCGCAGATCTTGCACACTTCAGGAATACGGTGAGTAGACGACATCGATCGATCGATCGATCGGTCGATCAGTTGGTGAAGATCTTCTTTTCAGTTCAAAGTTTCTGCAGGTCTCGTACATTGGTTCGGGGAACGGATCAACTGGTGGTGATAGTTATGACGTGAGTTCTCCGGGCGCTGCCATTAGCCAACGGGATGCAGAACTTGTACACTACTGGTATAAGGTGATCGAGATCAGTGGTTAATTTCTTAATTTAAGTACCCGGCCGCTAGTTGTTTCAATCTAACGCTCTGATATATATGGGCACGGAGAACTAGCTCGTAATTAATTTATTAATTAAGTTAATGGTGACACGATCGTATTAATTCTTTTCTTCAATTCCGTGTATTTCATTAATTAATTAATTAATTATAGCTTCTAATTTTCTGTTTATTGTTGGTCGATTGGTCACCAGTTTATTGGATCTGCAGAAGGCTCCTCCAGCAGACTCGAAGCACAGGAGGAACTGGTTGATGTGTTGTCCCATCGACTGCATGTTCAGAAGAGTATAGAACTTGTTGGAAATATTCTCTTTGGGTCTGAAAAAGGCATGCAAGTGCTGAAAGCTGATCGGCCAGCCGGGCAACCCGTAGTAGATGACTGGGACTGCCTTAAAACCATGGTAATTAATTAACTAATTGATTAATTAATCAAGACGTTGAATCAAACTTACTTACTTTGACGACCTACTGCATGTGTAAATTACGTATAAACTTTGAAAGATGTTAATTTCCTCACCATCTATCTTTGAGTTGCTGATCCTTCATTTAAAATTAGAAGCTGGAAATCCGTACGTTCGTAGGTGATGAATTTACCGTATAGATGAAAATTTAAAAGATCTCGATCGACCTTAATTTTCATTGTGCATCAAGTATATTTAATCATGCAGTTAGCATTTTTATTAATTGTCAATTAATTATTTATATTTTGATATATATATATATATATGTGGCTTACTTGGTATTAATTTGTATATATTTTGATACCCCTTAATTATGCAGGTTCGAATCTTTGAAACATATTGTGGGTCTACTCATACATGTAACATTATGGGCGCCCTTGCCAACATCTGCAATGCTGGAATCAGCGCGGATAGGATGAGAGAAGCATGTTCTCAGGCTTGCAAAGAGTTCCCCTCAAATCCTTGGAGCTCTCTTCACAGTGGCTACAGCGCTTAAATTAAGAGATCGATCGATTACAGTACTAGATTGACATGCTCGATCGTGGAATATATATATATATATGTGTGTGTGTGTGTGTGTGTGTGTGTGTCTGCAATGATTGTAGTGGGATTGACTGTTTATATATATATATATATATGTTCTGTCCTCAACAGAAAAAATAAAGGGAACGATAGGTGGAAAATACTATATTTGCATGCTAAATGAACCAGACTAATTAATAGACACGCATGGTTCTTACCAAGTCAGTTGTCTTTGGATACGTGGACTTCCTGCTTTTACCCTTTCTGACAGTGGACTATATATCTATACTATATCTACTATAACAGAAAAGGCCGATTTTTTTCCGTCGGTTCAAGACGAGGTCTTTTTTCGTCGATTCGGTGTTTTTCTGCCGGTTCCTTTGTATTATGTGATGACTCGGTTCATTTGTCCGGTTCTCTCCTCCGATACGGCGGGGTTGGATGAGAAGTATGATCTCCAACACCACTGATTTCTTAAATTTTTTACGTAGGTTTGGAGTTTTTTTTTTCATGTTAAGAGTTGACTTTGCTAGGGGTATTTTGTTGTACGTAGATTTGGTGGTTTGCCTTTGAGGTAGCTCGTGATTTGTTTGGTCATTTTTCAATCTTTTTATTTTGAATTTGGATTCTACCGGTGGATCGAGTTCATTGTGATTCTCCTTTCCTATTCATCTCCTTTTCGGTAATATCACTCTTCACTCCTCAATATTTTTTTGACTAATGCTCCTCAACTACCACTAGACGACGACTTTTACCTATCTTCCCTAGTTGACTAATTTCTTCGAGCGATACTGAATCAGTTGATTCCTTTAAATTGTTAATCCTTTTCGTTAGTTAATATTCTTCGGGCAACATCTCTGCAGTTCAACTAGTTACATCACCTAATTACCTTACAACTTTATGTTATTTAGGTGATACTTTCAATTGTCTCGAATTAATTGACCTCTTCAATTGACCTTGTCATATTAGATGACTTCGTACTCATGTCAGTCGGTACAATTTCATCTTATGTGCTTCAACTGATAAATTCAGGTGATACATATATATATATATATCAATATCATTAGAAACTTTTTTTGGCACTTGATACAATATGTTGTTTTAATATATTTTGAAATTCAAATGTATTTATTGCTCTGTCTATTCTCTAGGAAAATCTATAGGATGTCTCTGTTTTATATCTGATACACTTCTTACCCAACTATTGGTCAAAGAGTAGCATATTCTTCTAGGCTTGCAACAAACATTGCCTGCAGTCAAATTCTTTTCATTTGTGCACGTAATCTTCTGACAAACGTGAAGTGTCTTGAGCGTACACACACAGCTGTTCCCATAAGATTACAGAAGGAAAACTCTTCTACACTCTACTATTTAAACTGATGTGTGTGTGTGTTGTTGACGTGAAAATTAAGGAATGTGTCGAATCGTGAGAAGTCCACAAAGAATAAGACACAGGAAGAACATTAAACTCAGCTTAAGAATAAGGTACGCGACTACAGACAAGACAAAACAGAGAGTTTGCTCTCTCAAAGAACTATATGTTAGGAAATTAAAAGTCATGCTACCCATCAAGTGAACGTCTCTGACGGACGGTTGATACCCCTAATATATATACGTGCTATAAATACGAGACCACTGATGCGTCGTAGAAAACTCTTGGAACCCCGTCTGAATAAATTAAAGAGGAATCCAAATACCGTGAGCAGCTCAACTCTTCACCATTCGAGCATTATGTATTGAAGAGGTTCCATTGTTGGGTGAGCCAGAGTCAATCAACGTAGCATCCAACAACTTGTCAACAGTGCTGCACAGGGGGGCTATATATGCATGCATGGCATGCTCCCATATATCCAGACTCCGTAGTAGAGATTATGGTTGGAGTAGTAGCTTAAGCTGATGTGACAGTTATCTGATCCAATGATCTGTCTACAAGATTCCAAGAGGTGTACGTAGATTGATAGATGGCCGATTGTGTTGTAACGTTTGAACGTTACAAACGTTTACGGCCATCAAATCTGAAACGTAAACGGAGATCAAGGGGCGGTTATGGTTTGGGGCGGAGGGAATGGGACGAAAGCCCTATAAATAGGTGGGTAATCCCCATCGGAAAAACACAAGAGAAAGAGAGGAAATCTCATCGTCGGAGCCCCAAACCGCTGTCTTCAAATCTGTTCTTCAGTGGTATCAGAGCAGGAAGATCCGCCACCCTGCCACCGGCCCCTCCGCTGCCGCTGCGCCCCTCCACGGTCGCTGCGTGAACTCCTGTTAACGGCCGCTGCGCGAATCCCTGCCACCGGACCCTCTCTCTCGGCCGCCACCGTCTGCCGGAACCATCTGCTCCTGCCGGCCTCCGCCACCTTGCTGACGCCGCTGCTGCGCCCTTGCACGCACGCCGCCACTGCCTGCCGGAACTGTCGCAGTCGCTTCTCCCGCCCTCCTCTTCACCGGGATTGTTCGCGTGAGGAGGTCGCCGCTGCTACCTTGCTGCAGCACGCCCACGCCTCCAACAGAACGCCGGTGCGATTTCCAGAGGTGACACCAACAGGCTCGGACAGCCAGCCGTCTGCTACCTTGCTTTATCATATTTGACCGAGACGCGACAGAAGCTTTATCATACTCGACAAAAAGTACAGTACATATCTCTTAACCTTTCACGTGAACATAATAAATGGATTTGTTAAAATATTAATATATATATCGTGGCCTCCATCGTAACATATGAAAGTCTGATGCATGTGCATATAAAATAATCACATTATAATAAGGCTATGATCATAGATCCTGTAGGCTAATAATGGTTTTTGTTGGTTTCACGTAAACTCTTCTCGCTGCTTCTATGAGATAAAAGAAGTAAAACCGCCAGGGTAGTTGTATTTATGTTGGTGTACCGTGTCTTCATATATATTCAACTAAGAATTTTTTTTGATTCTTGTGCACCAAATATAACTCAATAAAATTTCTTCTGTAATTATTCACATGAACTATCCTGTAATTTTTTTTTGATTATTTGTAGTATCCTGTTATATAATATTGAAGCCCATATTGTATTAAGCAATTTTGTTTCATCTTGTTGATAATATAAACTTGTTAGAATATTTGCTAAATCTTAATTAGTTGTGTTTCTATCTTTACATACTTTTAAGCTGTCCATAATTGTTATCTACATCAATAACATGTTTGTTTATTTGCATTACTTAGTTTAAATTCAATTAGATTTGTTATTCACTAATTTTAAACAAGATTGAACAAAATTTGTCAACCAATCACAAAACATGCTGAAATTAATCAAGAGAAACATTAAATTTATTTTTCTCATCATGCTTATTTTGAATATGTTGACCAAACCAAATTATTTATTTCTCAGAATTATTCTAGTCCTAATGGCCAGTAAGCTCATTGCTACGGAATTGGCAAAACTTGATAAGTTAAACGGAACCAACTTTGATATGTGGCACCGGAAGATTAGATTCGGACTTATCCATGACAACATTGAATATGTCATCGATACCAATGTCCCAGAACTTAGTGATGATTCCACTGAAGTGGAAAAGAAAAGAAGGGACCAATGGTTATCGGATGACAAGAAAGCTAGAACTTTCATGCTAATGTTCATGGAGGATAACTTAATAAAGTTTTTCGAAACTTATAAGACATCCAATGAACTATGGAATGCTATCAAGGAGAAGTATGACACAAAGACAGAGGTGAATACTCAACTCCTGTTGCATCGTTACAACACATGTAAGATGCAGGAAGGCGATAGCGTTATTGAGCATGTTAACAGAATGATTGTCATGGCTAAGGACCTATCGACTGCTGGAACTGAAATTCCAGAGAAAATACAAGTGGCAACTATACTGAATAGTTTGCCAGCTTCCCTTGATATGGCAGCCACAACATTGAGAATGAGTGGTTCCACTTTAACTGTCACGGACTTGCCAGCTAGACTAGCAGTAGAGCAGGACATATTGGCTAGGAGAAAAGGACTAGAAGCAAACCTAGAAGAGGCCAACGCTGTAAACCGGAAGCCCTTTGTCCAGAGTCATGCCCATGGACCGAAGAAGCCACAGTTTAAGAATAAACCCAAAGGAAAGAAGGTTCCTACTGGTGCTTGCTATGGTTGTGGAAATTTTGGCCACTTTAAATTCAATTGTCCCAACAAGCAAGAGAACAAGGGTGGAAATAGACACCCAGGAAACGGAGGAGCCGGAAAGAAAGAATTTATCGGCGTAACAGAATGTAATGCCGCACTGGCTGATTCAAATGAATGGTGGGTCGACTCTGGAGCTACTCGGCACATCGCCAAGACAAAGAAAGGGCTGGTAACAATGAAGAAACTCAATGCTGGAGAACAAAGAGTATATATGGGGAACAACACTTATCTCGATGTGGAGGGTGTTGGAACCTATAGGCTGGATCTTGGGGATAACATCATGGTCCTCAAGGATGTGTTTTATGCACCTAGAATCCGGCGGAACTTAATCTCTGTACCAGCATTGATGAAGAAAGGTCTCGAAGTACGGTTCTATAATCAGAGGGTGTCAATAGGGAAAGACAAGAAAGTGCTTGCTATGGGGAAGTTTATCCCTGAGCATGATTTATTCTGTATCCCTGTAATTGACAACGAGAATAATAATATAGAAGTTTCTGAGTATTCTTTGTGTGCTTTGTCAGAATGTGATTTATGGCATTTTAGATTGGGTCATCCCAGTAAATCTAAGATGGAACAAATAATAAAATTAAATTTACTACCGGGTTTAACAAAGGTGGAGTTATCACCTTGTGAACATTGTTTAGTCGGTAAAATGACTAAGAAACCTTTCTCGGTAGGGTATAGATCACAAGAATTATTGGAGTTAATCCACTCAGATATTTGTGGACCTCTAAGTACAAAAACACACAATAACAAAGAATATTTCATAACTTTCATAGATGATTATTCTAAGTATGCCTATGTCTACTTAATTTCTAGAAAGTCAGAGGCATTTGATTGCTTCAAGAAATATAGAATGGAAGTAGAAAGGCAGCTTGGAAGAAATATAAAGGTGTTAAGAACAGATAGAGGTGGGGAATATAACTCAAAGGAATTTGAGTTATACTGCCAAGAATATGGAATTAAAAGACATGTAACAATGCCGTATACGCCGCAGCAAAATGGTGTGGCAGAAAGAAAAAATAGAACCTTGATGAATGCTGTTAGATGTATGCTATCGCATTCAGGTCTCCCTAAGAATTTGTGGGGAGAGGCATTGCTTACAGCTAATTATGTCTTGAATAGAATTCCCACAAAATCTGTAGAAAGTACACCCTATGAATTATGGAATGGAAGGAAACCACAACTGAGTCATCTCAAGAAGTGGGGGTCTATAGCCCATGTTCTCATTCCAGAACAACTTAGAAATAAGTTGGACCCTAAAACCTTGAAGTGCAGATTCATAGGATATTGTGATAAATCATTTGGATATAAATTTTTTCATAAAGAAAAAGGGATCGTTGAATATAGGGATGCAACATTTCTAGAAAATCTAGAAGAAGAGGAACCTCATGGAAATGAGAAAGAACCTCTGCTTGTAATAGATGATGACTATTACAATGATATCCCAAGAAATGATCCAGAAATTGAAGAGGAACCTCAGCCAGAGGTAGAACCTCAACCAGAAATGGAAAATGAACATGAGGTAGAACTTTAACCTGATATGGAAAATGAACAAATTCCTATGAATGAAGCAGAACCCAATATACCTGTAATTGGCAACAAAAGAGCTAGAAATCCACCTGCATGGATGGATGAATATTATTTGTACTCATGTGAGCCTTCATGTCTATCAGTAGACATAGATGAGGAAATTCATATAGATCCCGTAAACTATAATGATGCGATGAAATCGCAGGAATCTGATTTGTGGCTGGAAGCCATGAAGGAAGAAATGAACTCCATGAAAAGCAATGGAGTATGGGAACTATGTGATTTACCTAAGAATAGAAAGGCCATTGGGTGCAAATGGGTATATAAGAAAAAGCTCCGTGTTGATGGGTCGGTTGATAAATTCAAAGCCCGGTTAGTTGCCAAAGGTTACAATCAGAAGGCAGGTATAGATTTTCAAGAAACCTATTCCCCAGTAGCAAAGTTTGCATCAATACGAATTATCTTGGCCATTGTAGCACATCTTGACTTGGAGTTATTCCAAATGGATGTCAAGACTGCATTCCTCAATGGAGAATTGAGGGAGGATATATATATGCAACAACCTGAAGGATTTCAGGAGGAAGGCCAAGAGGAAAGGGTATGCAAGTTAAAGAAGTCAATATATGGCTTGAAACAATCTTCTAGACAATGGTATCTCAAATTCCACGATACAGTTATCCAACTTGGATTTGTTGCAAATAAGTTGGACAATTGTGTATATGTCATGAAAAGTGGGAGCAGGTATACTATATTATCCTTGTATGTGGATGATATTTTGCTCGCCGGAAATGACATAGAGATGTTGAATAAAATCAAATCTGAATTAAATGAAAAATTTGAGATGAAGGACATGGGTGAGGCATCCTATGTTCTTGGAATACAAATTCTGAGGGATAGAAAGTCTAGAATATTGAGTTTAAATCAAGAAAAATATGTACGGTCTATACTTAAAAGATTTGGAATGCACAACTGCAATCCGGCACCTACACCGTTGGTTCATGGAAAACGATTGGGAAAGGAGCAATGTCCTGGAGAGGGACAAGGTCCGCTCAAGGTGCCATATGCTGAGGCAGTTGGAAGCTTAATGTATGCAATGATGAGTACAAGACCGGACTTGGCATACCCAGTGAGCTTGGTAAGTCGATATCAAGCTAATCCTGGTCCAGCGCATTGGGAAGCTATTAAAAGGATTATGAAATATCTGAAAGGAACTTTGCACCACAAATTAGTTTATCAAGCTGATGTGCTTGAGGTACTTGGTTACTCAGATGCAGACTTTGGAGGAGACAAAGATGACGGAAAGTCCACTTCGGGACACTTGTTCATCCTTGGCGGTGCAGCTGTTTCTTGGGGAAGCAAGAAACAGGGGTGTGTTGCAAGATACACACAGGAAGCTGAGTATATTGCTTGCAGCATGGCAACAACTCATGCAGTCTGGATAAGACGGTTTTTGATAGATTTAGATCTAAATTTGGTAAATGAACCAATAGAGATCTATTGTGATAATCAAGCGGCAATTAGCTTGATTAACAGCGGAGCAAATAGCTCACGCGGAAAGCATATAGAAATACAATATCACTACATTCGGGATATTGTGCAGAAAGGGGAAGTGAAAATAACTTATGTCCCCACCAGTGATATGATTGCCGATCCTTTGACGAAAGGACTTCCGGCAGAAAATTTCATTAAGCATGTTGGCTTAATGGGGCTCAGGAATATATGAGCATAGAGAATATTTTCATGAATAATGAAAATAATGATACCTCTGACGGATAGTGGGAGTGTATCGGAACAATACTCACATATAGTGAGAGTGTATAGAAATACTACCCATGGATGCTTTTGAGCCGGTCCAATTAATTAAACCGATCGTTGCTAAGCCCTTGTGAAAATTCCAAGGCATCTGTTCAAATTGCTCGTTAGTGCGCTATTCCAAGGCATCTGTTCAAATTGTGAGCTCAAGGCGTCCGATCGAGCACGGATCGATGTCAGACATGGATGCCACCGTCGTTAGACTCTCCCTCCTCGTGCTGGGGGGCGGGGGGGTCAAAGGGACCTCCATGGTAGTCAAAACACAAACTACGTAACTCACTCGATCTAATTCTTAGATGAGTGCGAAGGTGAAGACATAAGGGGTCATTTAGAGGCACAGGATAAATAGTATTCAACGTGTTAAAAAAGTACCTAGCATATATAGCATCTTCATGTGTAGACCTCATAATAATTAAATCTATTTACTACTGAATATATATATATATATATATATATATATTTATAGCTCACTGTCAAAAAGGGTAAAAGTGGGAAGCCGACGTACCCAAAGATAGAGCTGACATGGATCTGCAGACGATATTCTTGACATTCAACGTAAAACAACTGGCTTCGTAAGAACCATGCATGTCTATTAATTAATCTGGTTCATTCAGCATGCATATATAGTATTTTCCACCCTATCGTTCCCTTTATTTTTTTTGTCGAGGATTGAAGCGAGAGAGACAGAGAGAGAGAGAGAGAGAGCGCCCGTCAGTAATCATCATGTACTGCTTAGTTCCATATAGCCCACCTCATGATAACTAAATCTCTGTAGTGCAGGCCGTGTCAGCAGAGCATGCAGACGGGACTGGCCTTCTCCTCCTCCTCCCGCCCCGGCTGCTGCTAGCATCTATACACATATGCGCTTCAGAAACTCGGAGTTGAGATTTAGATCTCCTTGTTGCATGACATGCGAACCTCTATTATTACGGAATGATAATGTCCTCTTCTGAACCTACAAATATTAGAATTTACATACATAGAATTAATTCGACTGTACGTGATGTTTAATTTATAAAAGTGAAGCATCGATATCCAAAGGTATAAAATAACTGCTAATTAATTAATATAAAACGAAGCCCCAGTTTAATCAATCAATTAATTATTACTGTATTATTTTGCTGGTTCAACGTACTTCTTCGTAAATCATGTGTTTCACTGCACACACATATATATATATATATGGCTGAAGAAATTAATTAATCAGAATTGAGTACAGAGATATATGTATAGAATTAATTAAAGAACATTAAGTATATGCATTCCCACTGTGAATTAAGAGACATCGCGTAAAATATTAATTAACAGATCTAGTGATTAATGTAGAAAAGAAACAGTAACTCAGTAATAGATGATGATTACTGACGGGCGATCACCGCCAAGGTTAGGGGTTTAAATGTTTAATTGGTAGCCGGATATTGTGCGACGGCGGCGAGACCTACCTTAATTTTCTCATGATTTTTAATTAATGACGCCCTCTCCTTGTATATGGTAAAATTTATCAAACTACCAACCTTTTAAATTAAACCAATGATTTATATATATATATATATATATAGATAGATAGATATATATATATTACCTTCTAAGATACAAAAATGTCAACTAAGTATACCTAGCTATTTGGCCGATATTTCGTGTGCTGCATGTGAAATGTCGTGATCACTTCCAATTTTTAAATTTTCGATTCGAGGACCTTGTGTTTTCAGTTTTCAGCTTCTGAAAAAATAGAACTAATTAAAAGATACCATGTGAACTTAATTACAGGATTTTAAATCTGGCTTTGGCCTCTCAGATAGAGGATAGTTGGATATATCGCAGCTCAATTCCTGCGCAGCTTGTACCACAGATTCTGGTGCATCCCATGGAATCGACGATGAATCCATTTACCGACTGTCGTAGATAAAGATAAAAAAAATGTAGGTATAAGATTTATCTACGACACTCCTTACGCTTATGTGTAGTCGATAAAACTTTGGTAGGTAAAATTTTACATGCGCAACAAAAAATCGTAAGAATAAGGGCGTTAACATGTATGGTTATATGGTGTAAGTAATTATCTACGTTAAGTATCTGTACGTACAGGGTTTCTATATTCTTACGATTTTAATCCGGTATAGGTAATTTTTTACGATTTATTTTACGTAGATAATATATATATATATATATTCTTATAAAATTTGATTTTATCAAATAAATATAGGGTCGTAGATAAATTTTATATCTACGATGTTTTGTATCTTTATCTACAACATTTGATATAGGTTCTTATTGGTGTAGGGCAACATGTACTGAGCATATTGCTCAATAATAGTCGATGATGGAATTATGGAACAATCAATTCTACCTTCTTCTCGGTGAACTCGTTAGCATGCAAGAACGAGATTCCCTCTTCAGTCAGCAAAAACCTTCATTTTTCTAATATTTCGGCCTGTTTTGATAGCGGGATTGTCGAGGGTTACGTTAACTGAGGAGAGAGAAGGTCTCATCTCCCCCTCACACAGTCGCGGCTAACCGATCCCGAGTAAGATAATCGATCCTCCGAGATCCCCTGTCTAGTTATCAAACGGGCCCTCATTGTTTCGGAATTCCATCATGGGCTATAATTAACATCTTAATTCAACGTAACACTTCACAATATTATTAGTGATCCACTGTGCCATTTTGAGTGACGAATCGTAACTAAATCAAGTTCTTGTAATTTTTATGTGTTAAATTATTAAATTATTCAACTCAAATTAAACTTTATGACAACAAATAGACTAGAGTACTCTGCTATATTGTTAAGTATGTTCCTCTCTAGGAGGTAGAGACCTTTCACCCTGTCCGAAGCTTCTCAATTATCCTATGCGACTAGTGGCATACCATTTAGTTGGGTACACAGTAATCAAAAGACCAGATGCGCGTGGGAGGTGATAATATGCGGTGGAATGCGTGTTAGGAGGGTGTTTTCCAGTAAACCCATGAGGACGAGGGCTCACATGTCTCCCACCGTCTGCTCGTCTGTTCATGTGGCCTTTCTGCGCTTGTGGAGCGCTGAATTCAAGGGGGTGGCTGCATCTACTTGTCTACCTTTTCTTTGAGTCACCAAAAGTAGTGAAAGTTAGGACAGTAAGAACGTGTCACGAGTCATGATCAGTTGGCGATAAAAGAGTTGAAAGTTGAAATATTTCCATCTTATTTATAAATGGGAAAAAAATTTAACTATATCCCCTGTCATTAGGGGGAACTTATTTACTGATCCCTGTTAGAAAATCATCTAATCTGCACCGGAGTTTACCGGCTCGATGATCAGATCAGGTTCTCTATGATTCAGTATGATACGTCCGAGTTGCAATTGAGTCGGCCGGACTTCAGTTGAGTTGACGGCTCCCCTTCCCTCTACTGGGTCTGCAAGAAGTGCCTCCTCTACTTCCACCCTACTATGCCGCCCTCACCATCTCACCCCCTCGATCCCTCTCTCCCTTCGTCGAGGGGTCGTCGCTCCGCACCTCCCCCTCTCTCCGGACGGGTCCCTGTTCAAGGCTTCAAGCACTGCTTCACCAAGGGCTCCGATGGGTTCCTCTACCGGGAGGGATTGCGCATGCACGACGCGAAGGACGCCGTGGAGGAGAAGTGACCATATATTCTACCTCTACAGGAAGGCTCAGATTACCCGCATCTTCGAGGGCTACAGGGAGCACGGAATTCGGCCATACTTGTCAATTCTGGGTAGATCGTATATGTAGAGGCAAGAAAATGGTTCCTAGGCCACGTACCACTTTCTCTATTTATTGTTGGGAAAGTTGTCTCGCACCCGTGGAGTCCTGCAAACATCAGGAAGCAAAGGGCGTCAGAAAGAGTCCCGGGTGTTATCCCAGGGGATGACCCTCCGATGCTTAAGTCAGCGACGGATTAATGGAGAGTAGAGAAGAGTGAGAGGGAGACAGAGAGAGGTCGCAGTAAGAGGCTGAGGAGCCGTGTAGATCCTCCAGACGAGTGCTCGCCGCACCCAGTGTGCACTCGGTGAGTGCCCGCTGGGTGGTAAGGTCACCGGGGTGTACCTTCCTTCGAGTGTAGACTGTCGTCGCTTCTATCTCTCTCTGTGTAGTAGAGCTAGTAGTTCTATTCTCTTGAGTAGCGATTTAGCGGAGTGATCCACCGTGTCTCTTCTCTCTGTCATTTTTTCTTTTATAGGGGTTGTCCTGGAGCAAGGAGCCTTATCCTTTGAGGGGGAAGGGCGTACAGAGTGGTAGTAACGTTTCCCCACTATAGTGGCGGGAATTTTCCGTTGGGAGGCGATTTTCTCGACGTCGGCTGGTCCCGGGGCGAGTCTTACGGCGCTCATGGGGCGTGCTCGCCCGTTATGGGGTCAATGCCGACGTCATGGGAATAACGGTCGGTCGTCGGAGAGTCCTCCGGCGACAACTGCGCTCTTATGCTCTGTAGAATCCGATGTCAATTCGGACTGGGCATCACCTTGGTGGGCCGTTCTCGTCGGGCGCATCTTGGACGCGCTAAGGGGGCGGTTCCGATTTGGGCTTGCCGCTATTGGGCTGTTCATGGGCCAAACTGGATTTACCCTCCTCATTATATATATCGAGTTTTCCCATACTACAGGAAAAAGTGCAATTAGCGGCGGATAATTTTCATCTCTAATCTGTCGCTAAAATTTTTAATGACGAATTAGTGATGAATTAGCGACGAATGATAATTAGCGATCAATTATGAATGACGAGTATACATATCCGTTGTGAATTAGAGAGATTTTGAAATTAGTCACTAATTTATCTCTTATTAGTGACGGATTAATAACGGATTTAAAATTAACGATGAATTAGTGATGGATTTGTATATCTATTGTTGACAATTACATGTCATTAATCTGTCGTTAATTAAAGATAGATTTTAAATCTTTCACTAATTCGTCTCTAATTAGTGACGAATCAGTGACAAATTTTAAATTAGTGACATATATGTATATATGTCGTTAATAATTAATCGCTATTCCATTACTAATCCGTTGCTAAATTTTTTGTGACATATTAGTGATGAAAATCATTCGTCGTTAACGGTTAATCACGTTTTTTTTCTTATAAATCAACCTCAATCAGACTTAACAAACCATGATGTGCACCACCTGTTCCATTGAAAGATTCATTTCCTAATCCCTGCAATCACATCTTTAGACATTTCAAGCATGACAAAACTACTCCCCTCTAAATATGTTCTCTCTCTCTATCTCTCTCTTAATTCACTCTCTCTCTCTCTCTCTTTGCCCCCCTCTCTTTTCATCCCCCACCCCACTTGGTGGTGTGTGTGTTCTGTCTTTCCTCTCTCCCTCTTTGAAACCCCCTGAGTTGAGTGGAGGTGTCTGTGTTGAAGGGGCAGAAAAAAATGAGGTGTTGTTAAATGCAGTATTAGCAATAATCTGATAACGTGTTATTAATAACATGTCAAGAAACATATAATCCGCTACTTCTAATGCCATATCATTAACGCGATAATATGGTATCTACATTATTGATATAATGTTATCGTTTCTCCTTCATTGGCGCCTCCATTGAAGTCAAGAAGAGGATGATGTAAAAAGAGGAAGGGCATAGGCGGGTGTACGTGCACACATACACACACAGAGAGAGATCTTTGACGGAGATGCGACTGGAGATTAAAAAACAAGTCTCTCTACAAAATAAGGGATGTAATTTGGATGATTTTATGATAAAAATTAAGGAACAAGTCTCGAGAGAGAGCACATTGAGAGGGAGATAAGTTAGTCATTTTTGAAATATCTTTGATGGAGTTAGAGACCGGAGATTAGAAAATTAATAAGTCTCTCTATAAAATAGGGGACGTACGTAAGATGATTCTGTGATAGAAACTAAGAAATAAGTCCCCAATTCTGATGGGGGCACTAGTTATTTTTTTATTTATAAATAAATATAAGTACATAAATCACATAATTAACTCAGAAATATAATTACCGATAAAATTGAACAAAATTTTCCCAAAGATCCACTGCGTGGTCTATCTTCTTCTGCGTTTTGTAGTGCAATTACCTTTGACGCAGCTAACTCTGTGTTTATAAGAATTTCTTACTACTTACTTGAGGCCCGGTACGCGCATCACAAAGGATGATGGGAGGGGGACTCGGATATTAAGATTTCTCGTGCACTAGAAATTTCTCCAAACTAGATGCTCAAGTATATATATATATATATATACACTAAACTTAGGAAACAAAGCCATATAGTCGCCTCTCTCCTCCTTGAGAACCCATTATAATATAGTTAACGTTGCTCACTTACCTATGATTGAGAGAGTGGTAATTAGCGTGGTGCAAGAACGAAAGAGAACACATCGATCGATCGACCGCTCTCTCAATGTCTTCGGCATCTCAGCACCTTCGTCACCTTCGATCTTCTTCTTCTTCTTCTTCGGTGTCAACTGGAGGAGGGGGTGGAGGTCGTGGCCACAGCGGCGAGCTTCTGGAGGTTGAGCTTGACGACGGTGTCGACGAACATGCGGGTGTCCTCCTCGGTGTTGCCCTCGGGCACGTCCACCACGTACGACTCCAGCACCACCGTGTATGCCCGGCCCTCCTTGCAGAACTCGGTAACGGTGGTGACGGACCTGTAGTTGTTGAGGCGGTGGTCGCCGCCCACCACCCGGAAGCTCAGCACGTGGCGCTCGTCGTCGAGCAGCTCCAGCCGCTCGATGCTCGTCGACGCCGGCAGGCCGGAGATAACCGTCACCTCCCGGACGCTGCCCACGCCGCCGTCGCCGCGGGCCATGGCGCAGCTCTTGATGAAGTGCTTGTAGCGGTGGGGGCGGTCGAAGCTGCGCACGATGGGCCACACCGCGCCGAGGGGCGCCTCGATCCGCTGGGCGATGAGGGAGGTGCAGGTCCCCGGGGGGTGGTCGAGCAGGTGGTACGCCCGGGTCAGCGGCTCCAGCTCGGACAACTCCTCTTGGGTCAGCCCGTACGTGTTTGCGAGTGCCTGCAGAGCGTCCATCGCCTCCTCTCTCTCTCTCTCTCTCTCTCTCTCGCACACAGCCTGCTGTGCTGCTGTAGATGGAGGGAGGGTGGCCTTATGCTTGTGTTCTCTGCCCTAGTGATCGATCAGGTGAGTTCGCTCTCTCCCTCCCTCTCCCTGATCGAGCCTGTTGTGGGTGGAGGGAAGGATGGGCTTATGTTTGTCTTCTCTCCCCTATGCAGGTGACTCCTCTCTCTCTCTCTCTCTCTACTTGTTGTGGATCAAGTGACACGTTCATGTTGTGGATGAAGGATCCGGATAGGCTTATGTGTACATCTCTCTCTCCCCTTCCTGTGGATGAGGGGAGGATGGACTTACGTTCATGTGCTCTCTCCTATGCATGTGACTCTCTCTCTCTCTCTCTCTCTCTGTGAAATTGATGTGGGTTAGGGAAGGGTGGACTTGTATGTATGCTCTCTCTCTCTCTACTTGTTGTGGATGAAGGATCCGGATAGGCTTATGTATACATCTCTCTCTGCCCTTCCCGTGGATGAGGGGAGGATGGACTTACGTTCATGTGTTCTCTCCTATGCATGTGATCTCTCTCTCTCTCTCTCTACTTGTTGTGGGTGAAGGATCCGGATAGGCTTATGTATACATCTCTCTCTCCCCTTCTTGTGGATGAGGGGAGGATGGACTTACGTTCATGTGTTCTCTCCTATGCATGTGATCTCTCTGTGTGTGTGTGTGTGTGTGTGTGAAATTGATGTGGGTGAGGGAAGGATGGACTAGTATGTATGCTCTCTCTCTCTCTCTCTCTCTTCTGTGCAGGTGAGGATGTAAGCTGTTTATCATCAGACAAGTGATCGGAATAGGGCAGACAAGGCTTAATGGCCAAGTATCGTCGCCATCATTGGAAAAGGGAAGAGCTGCAAGGATTCAGCAGGGATCATGTGAAAGGAAAGTTTTAAAAGCTGGCCCTTAAAACAAAAACTCTTCTGTGATCACCACCACCCACACCCTTGGTCTCTGCCTCCCCCTTTTTCCTCCACTTTTCTATCTTATCACGGATTCCACTCGATCACCCCAACCTCGCTGTCCCCAGTTTTTTCCTGGGAGAAACTTTCGATCTTTTAGTCGACTTCTTCCCGTTTTTTGTGATAGTGTGTGTCCCCCTTAATTTCCATAATTTTTAATCTAATTTGTAAATCCCATAAATTCCATAAACTTTGTTTCTAATATATAACTATATAAGCTCCAACTAATCAATGCAAATGAACTCTTAGAGATTCTAGGTAGAGCATGGTGTAATCTGTGTCATGCTTAGCAAGTATATTAATTATATTAATTAGTTACAATATTTCTTCACACTTTCGTATTATTTGGTGAATAGCCAGATTTTAGAAAAGATCGAAAATTTAAATCTTCTAGTTGGGACATCTAGATTGAAAATTTAATTCTTCTAGTCAGGACTTCAAGATCTTTACAGTTGCACGGTCCTCAAATTTCCCCCTTTCTCAAATTTTATTATGGACTGTTTAATCCAGGAAGAGGTCTAAGAAGGGGGACATAACCATTTACACATAAATCAACAAAGCTTTCTTTGTCGAGCAAGGGCAAGGGTGTACAACACATTTTGGGTGTGCAATATTTTTTATTTTATTTTTTAAAATTTATTTGACATGAGTTATAAGTTATTTTAACTTGTCATGTAATCCACGTCATTTTTAGATTACTCAAAAATAAAAAAAATCAGATCAAATGATAATGTTAGATTTATTTTTAAGAAAAAATTATTTATTTTTATTTTTTTAAATAATCGAATGATGACGTGATTTACACGACAAGTTAAGATGACTTAGAATCCACATCAAATAAAATTTTAAATCAAAAAAATTAAAAGACACTGCACACCCAGTGTGTGCAGCACGCCTAAATGTGCAGCAAATCTTACTCCTCTTTAACACGCGTGATGTTGTCTCTTCCTGCGAACATATCACTTGCACGTTCTCAAGGTGCCCAACTTATGGCTCTTTATTTAAAATCCACCCCGAAAGTTATATTGCTGTCAGTATCCCATAAGTATGGCTTGTTGCACACCAAGAGCCTGCGAACCCCATTTTGATTGATCTCTGTCGTTAAAAATAAGTTGTCTGCCTTCGATGCCATCTTGTATTGACAATAGTGCATAGGACTCCTAGCCTCACTTTGGTAGGGGATTTGGGTTAAATTAAACTATTTAGGTTAGTCTATAGTTAGCTTATTTTTGATTTGATAGTAAGAGTATTAACTCGGAAATAAGTAGGCCGGCTAACTTAGTTTGAATCTATTGTGATTTGATAGTTAGTGGGTTAACCCAATAATATTTATAAGTAAAATATTGAGAGAGAGAGAGAGAGAGAGATGGTGCATTTATTGCGCATTTATTGTTGGGTTAACCCTTCTAAATTCACCTCTGGAGGTGGATTTAGAAGTCTAGGATTACTCCGGATTTAATACTCATCCTCCCGGTTTAGTCCAAGTTTAAGTATCAAAATAATTTGGACTTCAAAAATAGTCAAACTTAGGTTAAACTATAACTAACCTAGGACTAACCATATATCAAAGTGAGGCCTATAGACTATTTTCACTCTTACGAGTTATTTTTCACTAATCTACAACGTTTTTCACTCTTGCCGGTCCACATGAGGAGCTCATCAGGCTGGGTATAGAACAACTCGGGCTACGTGTAGTTACCACATTGAAGACGTGTCACGATCTTTCAGTGACGTGGACCAATCACAACGCCGTCTGTAATGCTTATTGGACACCTCGATTTTGGACACCCTCCTCCAATTGGGCCGGATGCTGTTTGTGGAGCGTTCCAACCCTTCGTGAGGCCCATCATTAATGTATTCTCTGGGGAGAAGGTGCATACAATAAAAGCTGAGATAAATATGTCCAACAATCTGGGGGGTGGTAAATTGACAAATGTGCCAGATTGGCTCCTCCAGGGCTTCTCCAATGATTGGAAAGAACAATGGCACAAAGAAATGCAGACGAAGCATACCATTACTGTCATGCTGACGTGTTGTTGTCAGGCACCCGTTTTATTATTTGATAATGAATGTAACTTTTTCATTCTCCAAATAATTCAGTGAGCGTACAAATGTGCAACAGAAGTGAGATTCTCCATCATTTAAAATCCTCAGAAGTAACTCTGAAGTTGTTACGAAAGATTATGAGAATTGAACATTTTTGTGTCTGATTCTCTCTCCTCTTTAGAATCTCATCTTCACGGAAGCCAAGAACCACTGTGACCATTTGATGGAGATCAAGGGCGCGTTTGGCACTCCAATAGAGTGGATTATGAAAATAACTTTCAATCATTGGAAGACTCTCTGTGAGAGACAAACACATTAATGCTCAAAAAGTTAGTCTCCCATTTCAAAAGTAGATTCTTAAGGTTAGAGAGAGATAGGGACATAAGGTGTCAATTTTCTCTCAAATTTAAAAACTCATTTTGGTGGAATTTTAAAAAGAGAAAGTAGATTCTAATCATTGGAGTTAAGTCCACATGTTTCATAATCTCCTACATCAAAATTCACCTCTTCTCACACATATTTTCAAACGCACCCAAAATTTGTAAAAAAATTTTGACTCGAAAACCACGGTATCATGTCTTCCCAAAGGGTGCCTTAGTTTGGGCAGGAGTTTAACAAGGCCTTCATTGGTTTAAGGGAGGCTGTTTGGTTTGAGGTAAAACACCGTAAAGATACTGTAAACTACCACTTTTGTGCGGCAAATGAAATGTGACACTTCTGGTCAAACCAAATGACTCCCACTATTCATGAAAGTCGACGATGTTGATATAAATGAGGTTGAGCTGCTTGATCCCTTTATTAATTTGGATGGAAGACAGAACAGCTCTATTGGAGTATCCATGGAATTTTGTTCTATCTTTCGAACAAAAAACAGTATCCATAGAGCCACTTAAGTGGAGAATTGAGAATTGAGAAAAGATTTGCGCAACACTTCGGATAATTATATCCCGTACGTGATGTTACATGTGTCGTACTTAATTTTTTTTAATTTTTTTGAGTGACTGTTATCTTAAATTTTTTAATTGTGAGTGTCATGTCATTGGATGACGTGACGTAGAGGTCATGTAAAATTTTTTACAATTCACACGACTCGAATTTTTTAACGTAATTCTAACGTCCCATCATTTAGTGACGTGACATTACAACTAAGTAATTTGAGATAAGAGCCATTAAAAAAATTAAATATTACACGTGCAAGCACCCCCATGATGTAATTACTTGCGATGTTGCACAAAGATTTTCTCGAATCGACAAAAGATGTCCAAGTCAGTCTGCAAATATGGAATTATTACGTGTGCCATGCTGTAGTCTGTATCATCTGATCTCACAGTGGGTTCATGCCACGTACGTACGACGATCATTCACATACTTCTGTTCAAAACCAAAAGATTAAAGATACCACGTACTGCATGATCACACTGTTATTCTGCGCACACCATCGTCCATTTCCCTTGAAAAGTGCTGGAACTAACGAAGTATGTGGAATGATCCATACACTTCACTGCATCACGAGGATACTTGTTTGATAATTCTCCGCACTCTGGGCTTCTCTGGCCAAAGCTAAAAATTTCATGCTGCCCTACACTTTTCATTTCATCTCACTTTGTTTACTGGTGATCCATAGAATTGGGGAGTGGGGGGCGAGGGGGGGGGAGTCTAGGTGACTCATATTTAATTTTCAAAGAATGTGAACTTAGAGTTCAATAATTTTAGGGAAAAAAAATATGTCCGTGAGTTGGACGTCGATTAAATTTCAATCTAGATCTCTCACATTCCTCGTAGACTTGAGTGCCACTGCTCTAATTTTTTCGTCACGGAAGAAAAAGATTTAATTTGTTGGATCGTGGATCAGATGTCGATCCAAATTAGCGTGAACAATGTGTCAGTTGAACTCTCAGGGCGGCTTTGTTATCGGAATAAGGGAGACGGATATCAAATCCGACGATAGAGAATTAGGTGGGGTCCACACCCTCCTCTCACACACATAGAACTTACCCGACCCCGGGTACCGCATTCGGTATCCTTCCCAATTTTCCAAAGAAGGCCTCAAAGTTGCAATTCAGATAAATATTGAGAATTTTAGTTTTTATCTCTCATAATATTTCATATTTATGATTCCCCCTTAATATTCTACGTATTTCTTTATAACTCTTCGGCAAAACACTCCATATATATCATTACGAGACAGTCCCCTCGTCTACGTACCCAAAAAAATCCTTGAATAATTTTTTTAAAAAATAAATGTGTAATTACGAGGAATTATAAATAAATCTCTAGATTGGAGGGGCTAATCCATAGATAGAAAACATTATAGAGGCAAAAAATCAAAATTCCCAAATATTAATGTTCTAATCAACAATGAGGATAGGTTTGTTGTGGGAAACCCCATTAATGTAGGCACGTGCAAGGGGCAGGGAGATGAAGCCCTAGCGTACGTGAGAGTCTTGGTGGGGGGGGGGGTGTTGTGGTCCAACTGTGGGCTTTCTTCCAGCTTTGGATTCTGGAGAGTAGGTACGCTTCCTTCAATGAAGGGGTCTGCAAGGCGACTGCATGCAGAACCTTTCCATTAATGCGGGAGACGGAGAGCTGAGGAACTCATGTTCGGAGAGTAGGCATTGCCTGCATGCAGGAAGGAGCATCCGATGTGAAGGACCTCCTTAACTGCGAGGGAGAAGCCGTCGGTCGATCGGGCATTCGGCAGTTGGCATCCGATCCTAACTCGCCGTCGACGCCCATGATCCAGAGCACCAGCTTTGATGGTACCATCGATCACCAGGTTCACTACGTACTGCTTGGGTTATTTGAGTCTGCATATATATATATATATATATATATATATATATATATATATATATATATATATATAGCAGCTTCTTGTTCCCCATATCACGTGCATCGCGTGACATGGTGTTAACCGGTGGCACCGTCCTAAAGTCTTCACCCACCCAACCGATCGATCTCCAACGCCCAACGGACAAATGGAATTGTTCCCCCTCCCATCTCCTGCGCCCATATGCTCACACAACCGTCCTAAAGTCTTCACCCACTTCATGGCATGCTGCTCATAACTTCTTCTGCTTCTTCTTCCCATTAGACAACGCCTCTGCGGGTCACCTCACCTATCTCCATGATCCTCTGCAGGCGGAGCTGTCTGAAATCTTCCGTGCTCCTCTGTGAATGTAACATCCATACCATGCCCGTACCTGCAGAGAAAGAGAAGCCTTTTGCTCTCTGTGCATGTGTTGGCTTGGGGGAGGGAGGTGGAGCCGGAGAGAGCAGCCGCAAGAGAGAGGAGGGTGCCGGGAGTGCCTTCTCATCCACAAAGACCACACCACATGGACAGGGCGGATTTAATTAGACGTCTCCTGGTACATCAAGTAATCCGATGTAGTTATCCGTCTCGTCTCTCCTTCCAAAAGGCTTTGGTCCCTCGTTGGCCATGATCTCTCTCTTCTCCTCCATCAGTTCATGACGTGTGACGTAAAGAAAAGATGGGTAAAGAAAGCTCTTCTGCGGGAGGGAGAGATGGGGAGACATCAGAGAGAGAGAGAGAGAGAGAGAGAGAGAGATGAAGGCTTTGGTCTCTCTTTGGCCACGATCTCTCTCTTCTCTTCCATCAGTTCATGACGTGTGACGCAAAGAAAAGATGGGTAGAGAAAGCTCTTCTGCGGGAGGGAGAGATGGGGAGACATCACAGAGACAGAGAGAGAGAGAGAGTTCCCATGCAATGTCGGGGTGCATAAAGTCTGCACTGACACGGCAGGAAGCACGTAGGCCCACACGCAGCGATTCCTCCCGGGAAGAACCATCTCTTCCTCATTTAATAATAATATTATTAATGTAATAAGTTTATATAATGGGTTTTTTGCATATTAGTCCCTACAAATATGACGAATTATTTTTTAGTCCCTACAATCTCTCTATTGTTTAAAAAGTCCTCGGAAATCTTACCGTTAAACTAAAAAGTCCCTATCGTTTTTTACTGTCGACGATATTAAACGCAAGGTGAGTTAACTTGACCGTAGTTGGTGAAAAGACCAACCCACCCTCGATTAATCGAGGTTCATGGCCGTAGTAACCCTTCTGCCGTGCCACCCTCCTGTTTAGGGTTCCCCCCGTACACAATCGCCACCCTCCTCTTTCCCTTCCCCCGTACACAGTCGCCATTGCCGTCGATTTCACTCTTTGGTCGTCGTGACAGCAATGATCGCCGGCCACCGTGAGGGTCGATTAGGCACCATCGCCATTGCCCAAACCTGCACGTAACAACCACGGCGCTTCACGGCACCCCATCTGTCGCTGCAGACGTACGACCGCCCTCGTTCAGACGCCGCATCACCGGAGTCACCACCCCACGTCCAGGTCTGGGGCACACACCTCCGTCTCCACTCCGGTACGCGTCAGGCGCTCCTGCCACCTCACACTCAGTATGATCTGCAAATATAAATGTTTACTCATGCATTTTATATGTTTACAGAGTCGAAATATTAAGGACATCAATTTTTGTTTTCTTTCTATATGGTTTAGGGATAAGATTGTTGTTATGTCGTTTTTTGCTATAATGTTGTTAGATTATTTAATGCTCTAAAAAGTTTTGTTATTAATTGTACATGTCTGAATTCACGGGTGCAGTTTCTTTATGGTTCTGTCAAAAATTTTTGCTTTAATGTTTTTCAGTCACTCAATTCATATTAGTTAAGAATGTTATTATTGTACTCAGATTATTGGGTATGCGTGCTGATTTTGTAATGTGGACAACTGTTCTAGAGAGTTTATTTCTATCTTCAGATTGTTAGATTGTGAAAATGGGGGAACGAGAGCCATCATTAAAGTTGACATATAAGTTCGGTGGTTATTGGAAAACTCTTCAGTCTGGGAGGAGGGCATATGCACTAGGTCAGAGCAAGACAGTCGTGGCATATCCTGATTACTACAGTAGATGCATATTAATTGAGGATATGGGACATCTATCTAAGTGGGCAAGTACACATTGTTTAGAATTTCATTATGAATTACCTAATAGCAGACCTGTTCAGTATGAGGAAATTGTTTCAGATGCTCAATTATATGAGGTGATGAAAGCCCATTTACCCGTAGGGAAGATGACCATATATGTTAGCACATTGGACAGTCGGCCATTAGACTTACAGCCAACCAATATTCCACAGAAAGGTATGGCCAGCCAGTCTACTCAGGCCCATTCCCAGACATTTGTTGACATTGATGAGATGGATGATGATGTTGAGGTTGGTCAACATCCTGAGTTTGTTCATGATGTTGCAGTTGTTCATCGTGACGAGGTTATTCATGGTGTCCCTGCCCCTGCCCCTGTAGTTGATGAGGATTATCATATTTTAAAGAAGAGGATATGTTCTGAAGCTGAGCAGAGTGACTCAGAATATGTTGCATATGAAGATGAGTACAGCGAATCTGAGGAGAGTGTGGCTGATTCTGATGAGGTACACACTGAGGACAGCTATCATTCAAGGCCATGTCCCTCAGATGAATCTGATATTGATGGAGGAGTTTCAGATGATGATGGAGATTTGTTGGAGGCTGATGAAGAGACCCCAGATATATCAGTTGGTTCTCTATTTGCAAATAGTCAGGAGTACAGGATTGCTCTACGTCAACATGCTATTAAAAATCAATTTGAGTTCAAGCAAGTGAAAAATGACAGCATGAGAATTACTGTTGTATGTGCAAATGTTAATTGCAAATGGAGAGTGCATGCCTCAAGGCTGCAAGATGGAGTTACTTTTGCAGTCAAAACAATGCAGGAAAAGCACACATGTTCAGTCACATCTAGGTGTGATAGCAGGATGGCATCCAAATCTTGGATTTCAGCCAGGGTATTGGAAGCAGTGAAGGAGAATCCTGACATACCTCCAAGAAAGTTACAAGCTGATTTATTGAAGGCTTACAATATTTCAATCCCTTATCACCGCATTTGGCGTGCACGAGAGTCGGCAAAGGAGAAGATGTTTGGGAAGGTTGAGGAAACGTACAAGCATTTGCCACAGCTACTGAATGAATTAAAGCAGAGCGACCCTTCTTCAGTTGTACAGTACAAGATTGGATTGGATGGTTGTTTCCAGAGGGTGTTCATTGCCTTAGGGGCATGTATTAGTGGTTTCAAAAATGGCTGCCGTCCAGTGCTGGGCATAGATGGATGCCACTTGAAAGGGTATTACACTGGGATCTTGGTGGCTGCAGTTGCTCTTGATGGGAATCATGGTTTGTTCCCAGTTGCCTATGGTGTTGTTGAGGGGGAGAGTATAGACTCGTGGACATGGTTTTTGCACAAGTTGAAAGACGCTATTGGAAATCCGACAGGGATAACATTCATTTCTGATATGGAAAAGGGCATTGAGGTAGCTGTCCCAGATATCTTTCCAGGTGCCGAGCATAGGTAATTAAGTTTCTCCTTTTACAATGTTTGATCTGTTGCTAGTTTTATTTTCCATAATATATGAATTGAGTGACTATGTATTTTAATGACATTGACTATAGGTTTTATATTAATGATGAGATTGTAATTTCGAATTGCTTGTAGGTTTTGTATGCGGCACCTTTACAGGAATTTTAAGAAGAAATGGCCGGGCCCAGGTTTCAAGAATGCTGCATGGGCAGCAGCAAAATCTTACACTGTTCAAGAATATAAAGCAGCTATATTTGAGATGAAGAAACTAGATCCACAGGCTGTTTCCTATTTAGAAAGTTTGCGTTGTGCCTGGTCAAGATGTCATTTTAATGACAAGGGTAAGCTAAACTACATCACTAACAACGTAGCAGAGTCATTCAATTCATTTGTTGGTGATACGAGAGGCCTATCACTTGTAGACATGTTAGATGGAATTAGGCAGAAAATTATGGTGAAAATGGATCACAGGAGGAGACATGCACGTAGGATCAAAGAAAAATTTGTGCCACGGGCTGTTGCCTATTTAAATGCAATTGTTAGGAAGTTGGGAAAATATGCAGTCAGATATTCCACTGATTTTATGGCTGAGGTGGAAGGTCCGTATGAGAGGTGTGTTGTTAAATTGGACGAGATGTATTGTTCTTGTCGTCAATGGCAAGTCAGTGGGCTGCCTTGCCAACATGTTGCTGCTGCTGTTGATGCACGTAGGGGCCTCCAAATTAATAATTTTGTTGATAGATGTTATTCAATTGAGACATATAAAGCCACATATGCAAAGTCAATACAACCATTGCCAGGTAAGAGCATGTGGCAGACTGTAGAATCTGTTGAGGTGCTTCCTCCTCGCTGCCAAAGACCCCGAGGTCGCCCTCGGAAGAAGAGGATTAGAGATGCTGATGAAAATCAAAAGGCACTTAGGAGATCCCATAAATGCAAAAGATGTGGACAATGGGGCCACCATAAAAATACTTGCAAAGAACCCCTCCCAGGACCAAAATCTGCAGTTACAGACATTGGCACTACTTCCACAACTGTGGCACGGAAGTAAGTTTGTATTGCAATTATGATTTGTATTTTATCTATTTGATTTGCTTTGTGCATAATATTGAAAGTTATGTTGTAGGCAAGGCCCAAGAAGACCACCCAGGTTCGTAAGTGGTAGGGCTACTCAGGCTAAAACTAGTGATGGTGGTGAAGGGCCACAAGTTACAACTTCGGTTGGTCCACGTCAGACCCACGGGAGGGCTAGGAGAGGTACCAGCAGGGGCAGCACTGAAGGAAGCAGTCGGGGGAGAGGTAAGTTAGCACACATGTTAAATTTCTAAATTGAAATAAGAATTAGACTGATATTAATACAAGTATAACTCATGTAGGTCGCACAATTTCGGTGGAGGCACCGGGCTCCAGCAGCACTAGCGGAGGAGACATTCGTGTGCACACGGTGATAAATATGGACAGTCAAGCATCCATTAACTTTGATCAGCATTCCTCCATGTTCAACTTCCAACAACTCTCGCCAAATTGTGAGTTTAAAATATACTTTTTAACTTGTAGGTAAAGATTATGTTATTTCTAATAGTTAACACCCTCTCTTTGTCACACCTACAGGACATTGGCTGATGTGAAGAATGTTGTTGCCGACCGGATGTGAAGAATGATATTGAAGAACAATATTTCATATCCGTTTTATGTGTTGTTGTCCTCAATGTAAACTCTTATGGATTGTGAAGTTTTGATGTAACTGATACAAGTATCTGTTTATTTGTTGGTGATATGAATGATATTTGTAGTTTTGTGCTGGGCTTAAACCAGGTTTGAATGATAGATGGTTTGTGTTGGTTTGAAATGAATGATACATGGGTTGTGATGATTTGATATGAATGATGCAATGGTTGCAAGGGTAACTAACTGGTGCAGGTGATTTGATATGAATGATGCAATATATGCAAAAAGCCTTCAGCAGATGGGCGTGCTGCGTCGACGCTATCAGCATGTTGCGTTGACGCATCGGTGATCCAGTATCTACTCTTTTCTTGTACACATTTGAAATTGCCCCACTGCGTCGACCCTGCTGTGGTAGCGTTGACGCGTTGAAGACAGCCAGAGATAAGTCGCCCCTTTCTTGAACTGCTGCGTCGACGCTGCCAGTTGGTGGCGTTGACGCATCGACATCGGCAGTCCAGTGATCAATGTATTTGGCGGATAGACATGCTGCGTTGACGCTGCTAGGCTAAAGCGTTGACGCAGTGGTGTGTTTCTGCAACTAATAGTTCGGCTTGTTTGCATGCTGCGTGGACGCTAAGAACTCCAGCGTTAACCTTCTAAACTGTCTCCGAGCTAGATGCCTATCAGGCTCAATGGCTGCGTCGACGCTGTCTAGCAATGGCGTTGACGCATGGATACGTTCCAGTGAACAAACAACCTGGCCTTTTTAGTCCCTATCAGGCAGATGAAACGAAGTCATCAGTTTAAGTCTAAACCCTGTACAGTCTCTGAAGAATGTAAAGCATTGTATAGACTTGGTTAGACTTTGTAAAGTGAAGTCCAGTGTATAGACTTCAGTTAAGGTCAGGCTTCTAACAACGAGTGTATAGACTTGGGCCTAACAAATGAATGTATAGGGTTGAAGCCTGACAACCCAATGTGTAGACTTGAAGCTTGAAAGGATGTACACACTTGACCAATTCAAAGGCGAATCGAGTGTACAGACTCTGAGTCCAAACCCAACGGCTGTACAGACTTGACCAAAACAAAGGCAATCGGATGTACAGACTTTAGAGGATGCAGACTCTGTATAGACTTCAACTCAACCATGCATAATGTATAGACTTTGTGAAGCGTGAATGCAATGTACACACTCACAGCGTTGACGCTGCAGACTTGAGAATGCTCACAGCGTTGACGCTGCATGAGACGTAGGCTGTACAGACTTAGCCTAAGTCAATGCATGAACTGACGTTGTATATACTTAGCCAATGCAATGTACATACTTCCTATATGAGGGAGCAGTGTATAGACTTGCTGTGAAGAACAGCAATGTGTAGACTTGACAGTGAGACACAACGTGCATCAGTGTATACACTTGAGTGAGTGAAGCCGATGTACAGACTTGCCGATTCGAAGTCACTGTAGAGACTTTGAAGAGCAGTTCAAGGTATGGACTTGTAAACAACCGATGAATGAACTGAGGGGTCGACCCATCAGCACAAGGGGTCGACGCAGCACAGACCAGACCAATGGATAAAAGGCACCGAGCGTCAACGCATTGCCCAAGCAGCGTGGACGCAGCAGATCAAATACTTCTTACTGCTACCTCTGAAGTGCCTTGGCAGCGTCGACGCTGCAGTTCGATGGGTCGACGCTGCAGTATCAAACTGCAGTGTAAAGAGCAACAGAACATGACTGAACAAGAGATGCTTTGCGAAAAAGAGAACTCTACCCTATGCTGGTGCCTTGACTGCTGTGTTCATCAAGGTTAGAATTTCATTGGAAGATGAACCTGTTCAGATAATTCCAAGGACCAATGTCTACTGTCAGAAATTCATTGGCACGTTTATGCATTACAAGAAGAAAGGAAACATGATAGTAAGAGATCTTCCAGGCTATGAGACATTACAAGGTCCAACAGTTCCCTCAACCGAACTTCAGGCTACTCCAGACACACACATTGGAGCTATAGTTCCTTTTGGAACATCTCCACCCTCTTCACCTCCTCAGATGTTCAGAGAGTCAGATGCACCTCCAGAGTTCCATACACAAACATCTGCACCAGATCAAGTCGGCACAAGCTCCAATCATTCTCTTCATTCCCATATGATGAAATATATGCAGGAGCAATTTACTGTCATGAAAAGTGAAAATTTTAAACTGAATTCCAATCAAGAGCTTATTCATACCCAACTAGTATATGTCAGTGCACAGCTGCTTCCTATTATGAATGAACTTAAGGAATTCCGTGCAGACACTCAGATGAAAAACACTGAACTTCAACAGCAAATTCAAGAGCTTTCTGTTCAACATTCACAGTTCCAGGATGCAGTAGTTCACATCTCCTCGCAGCTTAGTTCCCAGCATCTAGCCGGCTCCAGCTCTGATATTCCCTCTACAGTCACAGCTCACTTCGATCATTTATTGAACACTATGCAGCACTGGGCTACGGACATAAATACACAGATTGCACATGTTCAAACATCTGTCAAGCAGACAAACCAACTCAAATATCTGTCTGCATCCAACCACCACAGTCACTTTGAACATCTTTTAATGACGTTGTTCATTCCCACGAGCCTTTATTTCGTTTTGGATGATGATGGCTAGAGATGCTGATGATGATGACACCTCACTCTTCACACATGTCTGTGAAACATGGGCATGAGCAGGTGAAGCATGCACTGGCAGGCATTTGGTCTGGAAATGAGCTGGTGAAACATACACATGGGGCATATAAGACTAACGATAATAAGTAGCATTACATTCTAGTAAAAACGATTACATGTCCAATATAGGACTTACATTGCATACATCTCTCTTAAACACGTTCACTTGAATAGGCAAATGACAAATAGTACAAATATGACACAATACATCAGTAATTTTAAGTTTTTCAATTGCAACTCTATCCTTTCTAATTTCTTTGTTATGCATTCTTCCATCGCCTTCAGTTGATATTTGACATCCACAACATTATAGGTAGTATCATCAACCCACTCAAAGAAACCGCAATCCCCGTCAGTATTTGCATACGGACAACAATAGAAACGCTTGCCTTTCGACCTCTCACGATTTGAGACGTAAACCCGACAATTACCCCTTCTACAGTTGCATTCCATCGGCGGCACACGAGATGAGACGACAGCTCCTCGAGACAACTGCATTCCACTAACATTTGATGACTGCATACGACACGAACAAGTTATTATCACTGTAAACATAGATGTGGAGAATAATCTAGCCATCAAAATAGCATATCATTTCAGACATGGGGAGAATAACAAGGGTCGATTTGTCGTGTTGGGCGTGATGGCAAGGGCCGGCGGTGGTCGGTGGGCCGTCGGCGGTAGGCCGTCAGTGTCGACCGGTGGGGCTTCTGCGGCTGGGGCCTTGCGGTGGGGCGTCTGCGGCGGCCGGTGGGGGTAGTCCGCAGCTTGCAACGGCGGTGGGGCGTCTGCGGGGGTGAAGGGTTTCACTTGGAAAGGGTCATGAGTAAGGGTAGTTTAGGATTTTCAACTTTTTTTAACGGAAGGATGGAATATTCCATCGAATATCCAATTATTTTAACGTCGGTGAACTACACGGGCCTTTCTGTAAGAGTTACATGATTTTAAGGACTTTTTAAACAATAGAGAGATTGTAGGGACTAAAAAGTAATTCGTCATATTTGTAGGGACTAATATGCAAAAAACCCTTATATAGTTTATAACCTGGGGTCCGGTCGGCCTCGACCGTCTCGAATTCAGTGAGGGAGAGGGGTTTGGTTCCGGGGGGACTCGCAGGCTCTCGGGCACGATCCGCAAAGGCCGCCAAAACAACAACGGGGCCATCAAGGTGGCCCCGAGATCCTCGGGTGCATTGGACCGCACTTTATTCGTGGCTCCACGCCATGGGTTGGGCACATGGAGCTTTGAAGTTTGAAGGATGTTCTTTTGACGTCGAGGACATGACCCGACATCACGTGTAAGGGTGATCATTATTCGAGTTTAACTCAAAAATTAAATCGAATCGATAGATTTGATTCGATTTAGTTTGGGTGAAAATTTAAACATTTTTAATTTGAATTTAAATCGAACCGTATTAAAAATTTTAGTTTGATTTGATTTTGAAGTTTAAGAAATCGAACAAAATCAAATCGAACCGAATAACCTGAATTTAAGAATATTTTTGTCACATTAATATAAATATATATGTAACTATAAATTCCAATTCAAAAAGTTCAATCCCCGCCATCCTAATGGGGTTTCCGACTTTATGAAATAGGTTTCAAATCACCTTCTATTTTACTGTAACCGAAGTTCTTAATTTTTTATGTGAAAATATTATGGAGCTTGTTCTTACAAATTACAACTGTTTATGTTATTTTTTAATATTTATTTTATTTGATAGAAATTCTTTTACCCTACTTTTTTCTACTGTTGTTTGAATCCAATCTAATTTTTAAAATGAGAGATGAATATGGTTTCAAGTCGAACCAAACCGAATTAATTCGATTTGGTTTGGTTTAGTTTTAAACTAGTTTAGTTTGGTTTGATTCGGGTTGAAGTCTTAATTCGGTTCGGTTTGGTTTGAGAAAAATTCCCTTCAAACCAAACCAAACCAAATCAAACCGTGCTCACCCCTAATCATGTGGACGGTGGATCCATACCTTGGTTTTCTTTATATCCTTAAAATCCTATTAAATTATCTATATATCTTTTCATTATAGTAATGCTCCTTAAATTATTAATAAAAAAAATCTAATGTGTCCCTATCTATCACTCTTCTTTATATTTATCGCATGTTTGACGAGACATGGAGACATGGGAGTTGACTCGCTGTCTTTGCAATGGAGAGGTAGTTTCGCCATTAATACAACGAGACTCGCGAGAGGGGGTGTGAGATTGCTCTGTCACAGAGAACTATGTGGGCGACATCCTCTCTTCATGTCGTCGGACTGGTACATCTCCCGTCATTAATCCACTGTCAAAGACGTGCGTAGTGGCCGCCGATAGAAAAGACTAATGCGAGTACAATGTATGCGCCGGCCCTGTGGTGAAGTAGAAAGTGTGTTGAATCGACCTGCGGGGTGGTGGGCTCATAGAGTTTGACCTCCTCGATGGGTCGAACGGACAAGCCCTAATGGACTAGCGAAGTACACTCATCCATGGTTTGTCGACCCGGTGCGGGTCGCCCCGACCTGCACGATCTGACCCGACCCAGGTCGGGACCGGGTCGGCTCATTATTTTAATATTATATTATATTTTATATATAATATATCTTTTTTTATTTTATTATATTATTTTACATATTAGATATATATATAACGTGAGTTTTTAGAATGGGACGGATCGGATCAGACCGAGACGGGATCGACTCGACCCAGATCGAGACAGAGTCGGCCCGGTCGACAAACCTTGCACTCATCTCACTACTGTATTGCCGAAGAGAACCTCATCGTAACCTTGTAGATATAAATAATGGACATATGACGTGCAATTAATGATTTAAGAATAATATACTTGGAAAAACCCATTAATATACATGCTTTCTATACCGCAATATTACAAGATAGATGGAGCTCTCGCGGCAATCGAACGGCCGAGATCTGTTGGATCCAGTGCGTCAGAAAGGGTTGACATGGGATGGTCGAGGAGGGGTTGATATCCAATATTATGTAATGTAGGGGCCAATGAGGCAATCGTTGTTTTTATTGGGGGCTCTTTCTGGAACGCCCACTCCCCGACGGCCATATGCTGTAAAGACGCTGCCTCTGTCTGGAGAAGACGTGGCCGCAACGGAGGGCCGGAAACAGGGAGGTGTAGGCGAGAAGAGAGAGAGAGAGAGGGGTGTGGGAGAGAGAGGACTCTTGAGTGCTACGCAGCACAGGGCAGGGGAGATTGCCTGCTCGCGTTGGCAGGGCAGGGTGTTGCCCTCCCGTTACTCCAATCCCCCTTGTCGTTCACCGCTCTGCTCCGCTTCGCCGCCTGACGCCAACGGTTATCATTACCACGCCCCCACCCCGCCCTCCCCCCGCCCCCAACCTGCAGGTAGCGACAGAGCCCAGAGAAGTCATGGAGAACCCCTGCCAGTCGATCTCGATTTCGGCGCTCTTTCAAACTTTTCGCCCTTGCTCTTCTGGGGTGTCCGGGTTTTCGAAGTTTTGAACTTTCTATCTGTGTTGGGGGGGATTTGTCCCCGCAGGGCAGCTGCTTTTGCGACTTTGCTACGCAAACTGCTCTCTTTCTCTCGGTTTAGGGGGAAAAGAAGGGGGCTTGGTGAGCTGACGCCGGCGGATGACCAGCCTCTGTGGCTTTCTATCTGCGTTCTTGTGTGATGTGCGTGTGTGCGTATCTTTTCGGGTTTTACCGGCGTTTGCTTGGACCATGTTGAAGTCATGGTACGATTCCCCTGGCGCCATTTTCTTCTCTAGGGTTTCTGAGTGACGGATGCGGTTTCCACACTCCGCTCGCTGTTCTACATTTGGGTCTGAAGGGAAAGAAAGGGGTTTGTCTTGGTCTTGGTTTCACTGCGGTCGGAAGGATCCCCAGTTTCACACCACTTGCCTGTCGTTTTCCTGCAAACAGTGATCGAACAGGTTAAAAAGGGTGTCTCCAGCTGCATATGAGGCTATAGGAGACAGCCACGAGAACAGTGATGTTGGGCACGGCGGGGGACAGACTCCTATCAACAATAATGTAGCATGGGAGGACTGACAATGGGGAGGAGCTTCTTCGTTTTGTCCATTTACAAAGTTCTTGCCTTTGCCTCCGCGCTGATGGCTCTGTCCTCCCTGTTGGCGAGAGGCCTGCTCCTGTGAGATGGGTTTGGGAGGGGGAGGCGTCCAGGTGAAGGAGGAGTTTTTCTGGTTTTGAACTTTCTTTTAGGAGTGAGATGAGTTCAGAGAATCTGCAGCTGAGGCATGGCAGAGCCCACAAGGGCGCGGATGCTGCCGAGAAGGTTGTGGTGGCCGTCAAAGCTTCCAGGGAGATCCCCAGGACGGCGCTGGTGTGGGCTCTCACTCATGTCGTCCAGCCGGGTGACTGTATAACACTCCTGGTGGTGGTTCCGGCGCAGAGTTCAGGTTTTCCTGCATCGCCGAGCTCTGTTTATCTTCTTGCCCTTGGCTTTATTTTCCTGGCAGATGTCAACGAGTTAATATATCAAAATCATCTATCACTCGTCAGTCTTCCCACTTGGGCTTCCCCTAGTTCTGAGCTGCTATGGTTCTGAAAACCCGATGAATAATTTTGATTTATATGGTACTGGAAAAGTGCTGATCAGCTTTCCTTTCCTGAAATACGCACGAATAATTTTGGAAACATTCAGTATGAATAATGCTGTTGATCAGCCAGCCTTTGTCCTCATTGCATCTTATTCTTTCTTTTGGAAAATAATTAGCTTTATGATCTGCCTTTGCTTCATAATGCACTGCTGTTTTTTGATGAGCTTCCTGTCAAAAGTTGTTATCACCAAGTTCCTGGTTCTAATGTACCATAGCAGGCTGCATTCCACCCCCCTGGGGACTGCACTACCAAGTGAAAATGTTTCTGAACTTTTTTGTATATCCCAAACCTTATTTTAAAAACTTGTGACAGGTTATAAGTGTGTCATCCTGTTGTATGCTCTCTGTTTGGTGGCTCTGTAAGTGATATTGCTGATCCCCGTGGCAAGAATAACATTGATGACGAGAAATTTTGCGTTATCTTGATTTTGCAGGTAGAAGACTATGGGGATTTCCAAGATTTTCTGGGGATTGTGCAAGCGGTCACAGGAGGTCCCACTCTGGAGGTTCTCTGGAAATGAAGTCTGATATTTCTGATACCTGTTCACAGATGATGCTTCAACTCCACAATGTTTATGACCCGAACAAGGTAAGATACAAATATGTTCAGTGCTTTTTTGCTGTTAAATAATGGCCTTGAGCATCTTGATTCTTCTCTGTAGATAAACGTCAAGATAAAGATTGTTTCTGGAACGCCTACTGGGGCAGTGGCTGCAGAATCCATGAGGGCACAAGCAAGCTGGGTTGTCTTGGACAAGTAATAACCATAGTTCATAATCTTTCTCACTTTTATGTGCAAGTCGCTGGTTCTCAATTTTGTGCATTCACTTGATGTCTTTTCTCCACAGACAGCTGAAACATGAGGTGAAGCGATGCATGGAAGAATTGCAATGTAACATTGTTGTAATGAAACGTTCTCAACCCAAGGTTCTTCGTCTTAATCTGGTTGGATCTCCTGAGTCACAGCCTCAAGTAGCCTGCCAATTGCTTCACGAGTTAGATGATGTGTCTGGAAAGCGATCAAGGGATGGAAGTGGCCCATTGAATTCTGTCCGGGCGCCTGCTGTTACGCCAATTAGCAGTCCGGAACTTGGGACACCCTTCACTACTACAGAAGCCGGAACCTCATCGGTATCAAGCTCTGACCCTGGAACTTCACCATTTTTTGTATCTGAGATGAGAAGAGGGCTTGAGAAGAATGAGCTGGTTGACACAAAAGAAATCCGGACTTCAGATGTGAGTAGCTCTGGTTCAGACACTGACAATATGAGTTCCCCAAGGAGCTTTGGGTTTCAGCCATGGTTGGCAGAAATGCTGAATCATGGATATACGTCTTCGAAGCAGGTTGATGATATATCACAAAGACTCAGTGACAAGGCACAGGTCTCAGCAGCCAAAGCGTTGGCTGCAAAATTTTCTAAACTTGATGGAGAAGCTGGTCTCAGCATACTGAACCACCGATCGCCATCAGACATGGACTTAAGTGGAAATGTTAGAGAAGCAATTTCTCTATCTAGAAATGCACCTCCAGGTCCACCTCCACTCTGTTCAATATGCCAACACAAGGCACCTGTTTTTGGGAAACCTCCAAGGTGGTTCAGTTATGCTGAGCTAGAGCTTGCAACGGGTGGTTTTTCTCAAGCAAATTTCTTAGCAGAGGGAGGGTTTGGATCTGTCCACAGAGGTGTCCTACCAGATGGGCAGGCTATTGCAGTCAAGCAACACAAGTTGGCTAGTTCTCAAGGAGACCTTGAGTTTTGTTCAGAAGTTGAAGTGCTTAGCTGTGCACAGCACCGAAATGTTGTCATGCTAATTGGATTTTGTGTCGAGGACAGGAGAAGGTTGCTGGTCTATGAATACATTTGCAATGGGTCACTGGATTCCCATCTTTATGGTAATTCTTCAACTCTTCCCACAAGATATCACTCTCCATGAAAATTCTAACGATGTGCAAGTGTATATATTTCATTCAGTATGCATCCTATTCAGAAGCTTTTACCTAACGCCTGCTGGAACTTGTGTATTATGACATGTTTTCTCATTGTTCTCTTTCATTATCTCAATTTTATTTTTCCATTCAAGTTCTGACTGTTGTTACAAGCAAAAACATGCTGGTCATTTTTCCTAAGTGCTTGTACAAGAATCTGGATAGCAACCAGCCTCTATGTTTTACATAATTAATAATGTGGGCAGTTTTAGGTCATAACCGAGAACCACTGGACTGGCCTGCTCGGCAGAAGATTGCTGTTGGAGCTGCACGAGGATTGCGATATCTTCATGAAGAATGCAGAGTGGGGTGTATTGTGCACCGGGACATGAGGCCAAACAATATTCTTTTAACCCATGACTTTGAGCCACTGGTATGGCATTTTCCCTCAGCCCAAATGTGTTCCAATGTTGCTTTGTCAACAGTTTTGTCTACTGATCTTTGCAAGATTTATATTCATTGAGATATGTCTGTTGAGGATAAGCTTGTCATATTTGTGTATCCCCTATTAGACAATTGTCCTTGGGTGTTTGATGAATGGTTTGCTTCTGCATGTCATCAGCTCATCAGTTGCCTCTGAGTCTTTCCTTGTTTGTTTATGGGTGACGCAAGGGATATGATGACATTTAACATTGTCATCAAAGCTAATTGATTTCCCCAAAGTGTGACTCTTTGTCATAAAGTGTTGTTTCCATAACAATCAGAGGCAACTGATGAGCTGATCAACGCATTTGTTTGATGTCTAGTGCACTTGGACTGTCATTTTGTGACTTCATCCCTATCGCTGAAGCGCTTCCATGTTGTGTATCTACACTTTAGATTAACCTGGGAAACTTCTGACTGGTGCTATCTGGTAATGTGGCAGCTTGTAGAATGCAGGAGCATTTCGGTTTAACTACCTTGGATTCCTTGTCAGGGCTGTGGATGATGAGGACACCATCATTCAGCTTGTTGATGCTCATTGATGCCCCATGTTTGTAGGGACGCTGGTTTCCGTAGCAATTTATTTGTGACCGTGTCCGAAGCAACTGTGTCCCTCTGAATTGAATGCATGTTTCTGATTTGCCAAGTAATGGCTCCTTTTATTGTTTAGAGATGTTCTCTTTTGTCCGCTGGGTAGTTAGATTTTATTTTGCTGTGTGGAGATAAAAAACCTGTCAATGATAATTCTATTATTCTTTAGTGATCAAATAGATAAGCTCATACTGTCATGCTTGCCTGCCCTTATTCTCTGCATGCCTTTGATGTGTTCCGTACTATTGTTGCGGTACTTGTGTCCATAATCGTGTGTGTATATATATGTATACACAATACTAGTGAACTGTTCTTTCAATTTTCCGGGTGCTGGATGGTGATGTATATTGCGCTACAGGTTGGGGACTTTGGTTTGGCGAGATGGCAACCTGATGGGGACACGGGTGTTAAAACACGAGTGATTGGAACATTGGGGTATAAACTTGAAACTGATTCTAAGATTTCTGTTGTAATATGACAAAGAATCTAAAGCGGCTTTCTTTGTTAAACCCAGATACTTAGCACCTGAGTATGCCCAGAGCGGTCAAATCACTGAAAAAGCCGATGTTTATTCGTTCGGAGTGGTACTGCTGGAGCTTGTCACAGGAAGGAAAGCTGTTGATATTAACAAGCCAAAGGGGCAGCAGTGTCTTACTGAATGGGTAAGCAAGAAACCTGCAGATAATTGCTCTCAAAAGATACTGGCCAGGTTTACTTGCAAACTTGAAACAATTCAGCAATTTAGCTGAATAGTATTTGAATCTGTTAAGTCAGTTGTTTCATTATTTTTGGCATCACTGCTGAACCTTAAGCTAAGAAAGGAGATGGCAGCCACAACTTTCAGATGATTATGTAATTCTCCCCCCCCCCCCCCCCCCCCCCCCTTCTCTCCTGGGTTCTGCGTACCCTAAGTGGTGTGGAGGACATTGCCAGTTATCTTCTCAAGTAACCAGTTTTCCGTTTAAGTTCTGTGCATTCGTTCTCTTCCTGATTTGTGTCATTTTTACTGCCACACTGGATCAGGCTCGTCCTTTACTCGAAGGCCGTGCTATTGACAAGCTGGTGGATCCACGCCTAGGTAACCAATATTATGAGCAGGAGGTCTGCTGCATGTTGCATGCAGCATCCTTGTGTCTGCGGCGAGACTCCCATGCAAGGCCCCGGATGTCCCAGGTGAGTGTTTAATTAACCTTGAAACTTGATGCGGTATTCAACAGAAACAAAGTCGTTCTCAATCGTGTGTGTGTGTTTCTTAATTTGGAGCGAAGGTTCTTAGGGTCTTGGAAGGTGACATGGTTATGGAACCCAGCTACACGTCAACCCCCGGACATGACATGGGACACAGGAGTGGACGTGGGTGGACAGACCAAAGCCAACAACAGTGCAGTGGAGGAGGAAAGCCCTCCTACGAGGGCCTAAGAGCAGCTTACTTGGGGAAGACAAGAGCAGCTTTACTTGGGGAAGAGACAAGGCCAGCAGCAGCCCCTTGTGACGAGGATTGAATTGGGAGCGCAGCATAAACCACTTGAACCTTGGTTTCGCCAAGATGGGTTGTGTCCTTCGTAACTATCGCCGCTGTTGTCGAAGATGTTCTTTTCGATGATCCAAGAGGACTGGTTGCTTGTCGAAGTTGGGTCAACTTTTGTATTTTTCCTGTGGATTTTGGAAGTTGGTCATGAATGTCGGTCAAGCTTTTGCAAGATTTTGGAAGTGTAGCATCCCCGTATGCATGTTTTCTCTTGGGCGGAGTTGCTCAATTAAACCTTTTGCAAGATTCTGAGTGTGCTATGTATTTAAATTATATATTTTTAACTTTTTTAGAGTGATCTTAAAATTCGCTTAATTTATTATAAAAGATTAAAATAAAAATAAATCAATTAAACTATATATTTTTAATGTTTTTAGAGTGATCTTAAAATTAGCTTAATTTATTATAAAAAAATTAATAAATGAATAAATTAATATTTAAAAGTAAATATAACATCTAAATTATTTATTTTTAAATTTTTTAATGATCTTTAAATTATCTTAACTATCTTAAAACAAATCATATTAATTTTTAAAAATAAGTATACCAATAATCTAATTTTTATTTATTTATAACTAATTTAATAATGACGTGTATCACAATTTAAGATATTTTGAATGTCATTTTTAAAAAATAAAAAATCGAAAATCGAAAGCATTAAGAATAAGTCTAATAACTTTTGATCTACTTTTTTTATTTGTCTCTGAGTACTTCAATAGTGACGTGTATCTCAAATTAAGACATTTAGAATGTTATTTTATGTTTTTAAAATAAAAAATTAAAAATATTGCACATTCGACACACACTGAGGTGTGCACTGACCCAAATTGATGGTCACTAAACCGACGATGAACGGATACGAAACGAATAGTGTAATATTTGAATTCGTATTTAATTAATAATCAAATTATCTAATTAAGTTATTCATCAGATATTTTATTCAAATAATTATTAAATTAATATGAATTTAAATTTAATTTAAATTTTAAACATATAATTATTATACTTACTTAGAGGTGAGTCTTGTTAAAACATCTTGTGTATTATTTTTTTTTAAAAAAAATAAATTTTATTTTATTTTGAGAGATGTTAGTAAAAGATTAAATTTCCAAACGAATGTAAGTGAATTTTTTATTTTTAAATTATATTTTAAAATAAAAAAAGATAAAATTATTTTTAAATTATATTTTAAGATAAAAAAGTAAATAAATATCATATTAAATTATCCGAATTCATATCTGATTAATAATCTGATATCTGATTAAATTATTCATCAGATATTTTATTTAGATAATTATCAGATTAAACGAATACGAATTCAAATTTTAAATAGATAATTACCCGACCTAACAGTCACGATGAACAGTGTGTAAAGTCGAAGGGCTGGGTGGGTGGGGGGGGGGGGGAAGAGCTCAAAAATCAGACGTACACCCTTGTGAATGAGAGGAAGAAAATTTGAAGGGGTGGTGAATAATACACACAGTCATTAATTACTGTTCGGGACTCCGACTTCAGCGCTCTTCCAACACAGATTTGGATTGAAATGAAATAACAAAGGTCGACAAAAGACTGGCACGAGTTTTCTCTTTTAGCAACACCGCGCTCACTGCTTCCCGCCGAGCGTAGGGAAATGTCCAGGATCGTCAATTGCAGGTGCTGCCACGCCTGCGCCAACATCACCTGCACCACTGAAAGCACCCACGAGTGGTCCGACATCCCCTCCTCGCCCACGGCCACGACCTCGGCCGCGACCTCTGGGAGTGTAATACCTCTCGCCTTCAGCTGGTTTCAGGAACTCGTTGATGCTTACAGACTGGACGAAGTTAACGACATCTAGTTTAAAAATAATACACTCCCCCCATTCGTTTCGGGATTCGGAAAAATGCGAAGGGAACAGCAAAACTATACCTTCTTGGCTCTCTCATCCCGTTCGGCATCCTTTCTTCTGGAGTCCTTGTCGGAGCCCTATCACAAAGCGTAAACGTTGAACAGGGCATTACAACAGAAGCATGAATCTACAATTCTGTACTAGGATCGCTAGTTTTCAATTTAAAAAAACCATTTAACTGGCTCACCAGCTTTATAAAAATTTCGTCAGTTCCCTTCTTGAGAGAAAGTTGTTGCATTGACTGAAATTCCTTATCAAGCTCCACCTTCCTTTCTTCTGTCTTCAGTGCCAGTAAAGCCCTTCGTTTCTCCTCCCTTACCTTTTCGTACTCCTCCAGGGTCATTTCCTACCACATGAATAAATTAGGATGAACATATCAGGGCACGCCACTTGACAACAGCGGAAGCGACCATTAGCAGGTCTAATTAAACAACCTTGGTGTTTGTATCTCTGGAAAAAAACAAAAGTGATCCACAGAATGGGAGAGGACTTGCTTTGATCCATGTAAACCAGAAACAAATTACTAACAATATCAGGATTTGAAGTCACATCAACATAACACCAGCAACACCTTTTCCCCCAGGGTAGGAGGGCAGGGTGGGGAATGGAAGGGGGGATGATTAGTTTATTTCTGCTCAAAGATTTGGATTGTCTTAAAACTTGGGTTCTAAAAACGGGTAGGATCAGCCTCTACTAATGAGCACATCACCCATTTGCATATATCACATTTCGAGGTAAGCATCATTCAGACACCACAGTTCTATCACTGCAACTGCCATTTGTGCAGCGTGAGATCTATGATCCAGCAGCAAATAAGAATCAACAGGATAAGAGAAAGAAAGGAGAAATGTTAAGGCATATCAACATGGTGCTGTCTAAAGGGCAGACATAGCAAAATATGACAATTTACCTACGATTACAGTCATCTATGACAAATCCGCGCCTCCCTGCCTCTGGCATCTATGTCAATAAAAAACCCACATAAAGGGCCCCAACCGTTTTTCCTATTTGTTTAGACTTTTAAAAAATATTTTAGAGATTAAACAGGCATACTCAACCTCATGCCTAAGTCTACTGGGATCTGCAAGATGCGTCAGGAAGTCCATTGTGTCTGCATCGACCACTCTAGACAGACCAGACCAGACCAGATACTGGCCTCACCACAGCGGCTCAGCCAGCAAGAGGGGCCACAAATGTGGTCGCCAAGCTGACACTGGATGCGAAGGAGGTCACAGTTAACACGCATAAACAAGTTCAGAAATAAATTTACAAATTTTAAACAGGAGATTTTTATGTAGTCGATAAACAAGAGTTTGCATACGATGCAGTGAATAATAACTTATATTTCAAAAAAAATATAAAATTATAAATTACACAAAATCACAGGTCAGCAATTTTGTAGAGTATAAAATATACTGCAACAAGATAGCCAGAATGCAAATGAAATCAATTATTCAATAACATCTATGGTCACAAAAAAAGATGTATATAATTTTCATCCAAATTCTTTCATATTTTTTTAAGTGTGTCTCCACTTGCAAAAAAAATTGCACCGACACAAGAAATTAATTTGTGCCAAAAAAGGGGCAGCAAAGAATGCATTTTATATGTACCAAATTAGAGACGTTGCAGAAAAGAACAGCCACAACTATGCACCAGGATCCGGATGTGATCTAGTCCCCACATGAAGGACAATGCTCTTTCCTCATTGATCGATTTTGAGTAACAACAGTAATTAGTACCTTAATTAGATTTTTGTTCAAAGGTTGGATACGGCCAGCATAGCTATATTTACAGTAAACACAAATTAGAATGAAGGGTTTCAAATTCCCCACCAAGGCATTGTTAGATGGTTACAATTAGATTGGTATCGATCATAACAAATCCTACACCATTGTTGCAAAACAAGCCATGAAAACTTTTATTAGTAGATATGTGAGCCTACTGCGTACAAGCACTATCACCAACAATAATAGCATATGACAGATGCAAAAAGAGAACTAGCTGAGTGTAATTAAACATTATTACTTCAAAAAAAACTTGCAAACAAAAATCAATCAAGATGTGAAAACATACTTCATGGCCTTGAAATTTATAATATATAGGCAGTTTCAGGTTAATTTTGCATCATTCAAAAGTTCCATTTTACAACTGAAATTATTTAACTGGACCAAAGGAAAAAAACAATTACATCCGCATTCACATGTGAAACAAAATAATGAAGACAAATGGATCAATGCTCTCTGCATTGGTAACTGTATGGCAAAAATCAATTTGAAAAAGAGTATATATAACCATCACTCAGAAATCACATGGATGCACAAGTAAATTGCTATTAACCTTTGCCAGAGAATCCTTGATATCAAACAACAATGTTCTCAACCTGTTTAAAGATTACCTTATCTTCTGGTTCTTTCTCTTCATTCTCGTTGGAAGCACCGTCCTTGTTTTCTTTGCTTGCCTCAGATGATGGCACATCTCCCACATCAGGTTGCTTCTCACTAGTCAAGGACTTCCCTTCAGGGTTCACAACTTCCTCAGTTTCCCTACTCCACAACAAAATTTAACTGTAACTCTCAGAACAAGATATCATGAGAAACAACAGATAACAATGAAAGGGGGAAAAAACTCAACTCTGCAAGCACATCGTCATTTGGGGTACCCCAATTGCCACGTCCAGAACCCTCGCGCTTGAGCTCATTCCCACGGCCCGTGCCACTACGGCGTTCAAACAACCTCCTTGGCGGCCTATCAGAATCCTCTCCAGCCTCTCCAGCCTCTCCATTCCGATACCCACCACGGCGGCCGCCACGGAAAGGCTGGCGTGGCCCTCCATACGATGCACGCTCCCTCTCTAGGAGCTTCTCCGTGTCACCTTCCTCTCCCCCGGCTCCAGTGCCGCCACCATATGTTCCCGAGAACCCATTCGCATTTCCATTACCATATTCTCTGTTCTGACCGGGCGCACGGCCACGGCCCCTACCACGCCCTGGACCACCTCGGCCACCACCAATGCCATCACCAAAGCCACCACCTCGTATTGGTGCCGTGCCGCTCCTGGCATCCCTTACTGCCATGAAAAAAGGAGGAAAATGAAGAAAAATACTAAAAAAAGTCTACAGATAACCTCTTTCAAATGATAAGTAGCTAACTGTACCAAGTGCAAGCATATCCAAGAAGGATTCCAACTTCGTTAAGACGTGACCAAAAAGATTCAAATCAAAAAGAGCAAAAAAAACTAGATAAACCACAAGATGAAAAAACACCTAGCAAGTTAAAGAGGGCTTCCGCCATTTCAAGCCATCGAAGACGCAGAGGGATCAACAAGAATCTAGAGAAATCACAAAATAACATAACACGAGGCAGAGCTAGAACCGGAGTCCAGCCATTTTGCCTCAGTACAGCCCACCAACCTCCCCCCCATCGAAATCAACCCCGAAGTAGCAGTTCCAGAAGGGGACTCACCAGCTTGGGCGGGTGGGGCCGGCTTCGAGGGGAGCTTCCCCCCCGCCGCAGCAGCCGCGGGGGCCGGCTTCTTGGCGGCGGCGGCCTTCTGCTGCTGCGCCGCCGCGATCAGCTGCGACGGATCGTCGTTGTCGTCATCCCCAAGGATGTCGAACGGATTGGCGGTGGCCATCTCCGAACAAAAAAGGAGCTACGCAGCGCGGCCCGGCCGCTGACAGATGGGCAAACAACCTAGCCCTAGATCGAGATGCTGGCAGCCATGAATCACCACACACACATACACACACCTTCGAGGAGCTCGGCGGAGGAGGAGGTTAGGGTTTTACGTGCGACGGAGCGGCGGATGGCGAGGAGAGAAGCACGAAGAAGAGCCCTAGACGCACTGCCTCCGCATATAAAAGAGAGCAGTGGCAGAGGCCACATCCATGCCTCGCCCTCATTATTTTATAATTTGTGACTGTTTTATCTCATTCTCGAAATGACTATAATACCCACAATGCTATGAAGCTCAACTTGATAGCATCCGCATAAGGCTGGGTGAGGGCTTTCTGGTCATTTCATCCCCCATCCAGGGGGAGAGAAACTGAGGGCGCCGCCGTGGACCGTGGGCTTTATAGTGGGGCCGGGGGTACACTGCTTGTGGTCGTTGATTTGGTGGGACATTGAGATCGTCTCGATCAAGACCGTCGATAGTCATCTGCCTTCGAATCTAGATGACTGGGAGGGTCTATTTCACAAATTCCGCCCGTGGAGAGTATAGCTTTGGGTGTTATCAAGGTTTGTCTATCAGATCGTATCGATATTTTACGAGTACGATAAATACATAATTTTTTTATTTTAAAATTAATTTAATTAAAATATTATTTTATTATAAATAAATATTATTTTGTCTCAATTATATTGGTTATTTAGATGAGAAGATAATAAGATATTAAATACGGAAGGATGTACCATAAATGTCTCCTTATCCCAACATGAAGAGAAACTCTCTCAGTATTCTTATGATTTTTTAAAGCATGACTATAGAGGAGGGTAAAATTCGTCAAGTCTAATGTCGCCGGATATCGCCAAGCTCAAAGCGGCTCGACCCAATCTAGAGAAAGAAAGATCGTCCAATGGTCTGCAACCCAAGTGGGGCGGCCCAATTAAGGCTCACAAAGGATTCGCCAGCTCACAGGTGAGTTCGACGCACGCGTCCCGAGCACCGAAGAACCCATCAACGGCCGGACTTACCTCCGCCATTGCAATCACTTCCCCGGTAAGGACGAGATCATGTCCACAACGCCGAGATTCTCGCCACGAAGTCTCTCCTCCAAAATAGGCAGGTGCACAACAGACGACTCTTCCCGTGATGAAGGAGGCGTTATTCCCTGACCCACGCCATTTTCTCATTGAGAAACGGGCAGCCACCACTAGGACAACTCATATAAATGGGTCTCCTATCGGACTTAAAGGAGACACACATACAGAGACAGAGAGACGTAGAGAGAGAAGAGGTCTTCGCCCACTGCTCCGAGCACTCCTTAGGCTCTCCGAGCACTTCAATAGCCTTCGTTCATGCATGTAGGCATGCCCACTCCACTCTAAATCTCTCCTACTCCTGTAATTCTCTCTGGAGGGCATCTCTGACTTAAGCATCAGAGGAATTATCTTTTGGGGTCGCGCCTAAGACTCCTCCTGACGTCTTTTTTTTAGTGTTTGCAGACTTTTATGAATGATCAATTGCTCTTCCTCGACAAATAAAAATTAAAAGAGAGGTACGAGGATTAAAAACTACTTTTTATCTCTACAAATATCACCTTTATTTCACCTTGTGTAGAATTTAGATCCTATTCTGTTGTTAAATTTTGTATTTTAATTTTTTTTGCAAGTAGTACTTATTCAAGAAATTTTGCTATTAGGTGAGCATTGCTGATTAAATTTCAAGATTTGTCTTCTCGTCTTGTCGGTGGTTCTTATTGGAAGACCTTTGGTCTGCCCTTTACGTAGATCTGTCAATGATTTGTATTCTCTTTTTCGAGTTAAGTTTACGGTACACTCAAGTATAATATTTTAAAATTTTATAATTTTAAAATATAAAATTTTAAAATATTATACTTGAGTGTATCGTAATTAATTTTTTTAAAAAATATTATACCTAAGTGTACGGTAAACTAAACTCAAAAAAGAGAATACAAATCATCGGCAGATCTACATAAAGGGCAGACCAAACTTTACGTAGATATGCCAATGATTTATATTCTATTTTTCGAGTTAAGTTTGTGGTACACTCAGATATAATATTTTAAGATTTTTTAATTTTTTTTGAAATAATTCTTAAAATATCCTAACTCAGGGGTGAATTTCACATCATCATTTGATTATCTAAAAAAATAAAAAAGAAATCCAAATAAACTTTTCTCTTCTCTATATTGAGAAGAAGACAACCCAAATGACCAACGGGCCCGACTTGCTGATTGCGGACTTTAATTGCGTGGTTAATTATAAAGAGTGTATGCATGCTAAATGTGGAACGCCTTTTTGAATAAAGCTGACATATGAATATAATAGTAATATATATATATATATATATATATATATATATATATATATATATATATATATATATATATATATATATATATAAAAGTGTGATTAAACCGGACATCCACACTTTAAATATAATATTTCATTATTTACGCTTGTACATGTCAAACCAGTTGTTCCAATTGAGGTGATGGGTCTGGCGTGGGATGTTGTGACAAAACAGCGGCACCGGCCATCTCGTGATTTAGTTTGAGTTTTTTTCCAATGAAAATTATTGTTAAAAATAAATTTATAAAAAAAGTATTTTTAAAAATATATTAATAAATATATCACTGTGTAATCTGAATTGTACAAAGATGTCATATTTATTTACCTACATATCACTTCTTTTTACTAATAATTTATAAAAAAATCACACTTAAATGATATTTATATATTATTTAAATTAACTCAATGATATATCTACTAATGTATTTTTAAGAATAATTTTTTTATAAATTTACTTTTAACAATAATTTTTATGCAAAAAAACGTATTTAATTTTAACTTGTTTCTGGTGTCAACATACTTGACCTGTTGATGCACGTTCGCAAGCACTGACGACACGGACAGGAATATATCCTATCTGAAATGGGGTTACGGATATCTGATGTAAAAGAATGCATATATATATATATATATATATATATATGCATTCTTTTATGTATCTTAAGATAAATTTATACCCAAACAGGCAAATACATGATGAATAATATGTAGAGGTAAGGTACGTGAGCCATGAAGAATATAACGTTGTAAGCAAACTTTTAGATAAAGAATTCATATGCTATCTTGTTCTCAGTAGAATACAGTTTAGATCTTATGTCAACATACGTATTGTAGAGGTAGGGAAGTGTTCTTTGGATCTCAAATCACACCTTTAAAATTTATTTGTTGGGGAATAACAGTAAGTCATCCGAGAAAGCCTACAATCACTAACATACTGCGTCAGAAGGAGCCACGAGAGTGATTCTAGGAGAGAACTCTCCGATATTTAAGTAAGAGACGTGTACAAACATAGGAAAAGAGAGTTGGAAGAAGAGAAGAATTAGAGAGAGTGAACCGGAGGAACACGATTGAAGGAGAGAGTGCTCAGAGAATGGTCGGAAGGCTTAGAGTGTGCTCAGAGTGGTTGGGGAGAAGAACCTCAGAGAAAACACTTTGGCCCTACTTTCCGAATGAGGATTCCTTCCGCCGCTAAGTGGAGAAGTCTCTCTCTTCCTCTTGGCATACTATGCTAGCATGAGGTCGTCTCTCCTTCCTTCTCTGTCTCTGTATGCGTGTATGTGTCTGTGAGTGTATATGTATGTCAGGGTCTCTCTGGGTCCGGCTAGGGACTTATTTATATGAGCCGTTGGGATGCTGGCAGTTCTTCGACTGGGAAATTGCGTAGGTCGTGGAGTAACATTCCCTTGATCGTGGGGATTGCCCGTTGTATGCATGTTCATTCCGCGAAGGGAGATTTTATGACAAAGATGTCGACAGTGTGGGTGCGACTCGATCTACGCCAGGGAAAGTCCTGTGATGATAGTGACAACGTTCGTCCGTTGACGAGTTTTGCTGCGTCTAAAACCTACGCTCGTAGTAATTCAGTCCGTGAGCTAACAGAGTTTCCTTAGACCTTAGTTGTGCCGCATTCAATGAGCCATAGGCAGGTGGGGTGGTCTGTTATGGACTCAACTGAATCGGATCGTAACGAGATTGGCGATATTAGGCGGCACTGGGTCTGACAAATATTTCCCTCCTCACATATAATGGAGACATTGTTAAAGTATGACTCTAGTTTCATTTTTTAGGAAGGAGAGTTTAGTACAATGATATTTGAATCTACCCCAAGAACGTGAAACTAACAAATCCCATATTCCCCTCTTTTGAGAATTAAATATAAGTCAAGTAAATTATTCGAGAGTCAAACTAGGGGGCCTTTCTATTCTGAGTTGAGGTCCTTACTAGCTGCCCACTTGAGACGTTATGTCTCCAAATATTTACTCTTTACATTAATAGTTAATCATATGGGTTAACTAGCAGTGTCGGGTATTAATGCCAAAAACAAGGTGATGGTTGGAAGAACAACGAAGATTATATCAATCACAGCGGAGGGCAAGCAACAATGACTTTTGGCTTGTTAAATCATCTGGATACATAAAACCTCCCATGTAGATGGTTCGCTACCCTTCTCAGTTTGGGGGAGATCTCGAATTCGAACCCAATTATTCTTTCTTCGTTAAGAAAATATATCTATCCAAAAAAATCTCACTTATATTATTTTTGTAGAGGTCGAGAATTGATTGTCTAAATCACGATCTACACCTCCAAAGATTTGTTAGATGAGGAAGACGAGTGTCGTCAGAGGAGGACCTGCAACCACCAATGACGGGTCAGGAGGAGCCCTAGAATTATCATAGGGGACAACCCTCCGACGATCAAATCAAACAACAATGAAAGAAGGAGATGTACACTGAGAAGAGGAGGGAGATCAAAGTGAGGGGGTGAGAGTTTGAGGGGGTTAAGTTACGCGTATCTCATGGCCGTTGGATCAGGGTCCTATTTATTCTATCGCCGTGGTTGATTGTTGGGTTGGCGTGACTGGAGGAGACGTGAGCTGTCCAACTCGCGTGGAGGCGGGGAGATATGGGTGTTGACTCGTCGTCTCTTCGCCATAGGGGTCGCTCTGCCATTAATGCGATAGGGCTCCCCGGAGGAGGCAGGATGTTACATTGTCAGGGAGAGTGACATGGGCGGCATTCTCCCACATCGTCGGACTGGCGTATCTCTTATCATTAATGCACTGTTATAGACATGCGTTGTGACTGTTGACGGGAAATGTGCACGAAGATACGACACATGTATCGGGACATCAAGCGTGTTGGACCGACCCACATAGCAACGAGACAAACGGACACTAATGAGACGACGAGATATGCCCTCCTCAACTTTTAAACGGTCAAATTCAATTCACTTGTCACCCACAGGCCTTTGCAAGGCTACAGCAAGACCACAGGCAGCAGTAGCTTTCCTCATGGATGACAGTATAGTTAATTGGTCATTTGGTGGAAGCCTTTCATTTGATGGCCAAGTGGCAACCTTAGTTTAATGTCAAGTGCATAAAAGGTTCCTTTCATCACTGAAAAAAAATTGATTTCATACGGAAGAAGCACAGGCACTTCGTTTTCAAGTAGTCAGAATTGATGGGTGTTCTCTTTCCCCTCCCTTCCTTTTGACCCATGGCTTTCTGCAGGGTTGAAGGAAGATCACTTTACATAAACTTCCTTAGGGATGCAACAAGCCTACTGGTTATCTGGTGGAAACCTTTTCTTTGATAACCAAAGCTGCAACCTTAGTTTAATAATGACTTGTAGAAAGAAGTTTTAGTTGACATTAAACCTGTCCGGTTGTATTCAGACTGAGTTGGGTCTTTCGTTTAGTTGGCATTAACCCAACCCAATCTGACATTGCAATCTCATCTCACAGCGAACCTAACCTAATTGAAGTGACATTAGGAAGAAATTGATGTGATTATAGATCATTTATTTTATCTCTTGAGGGTGGAGTGGAGATTTCGAGGTCAAAAATTACCCCCCAAAAGTCTTCCCAAACGCGCCCTTTACGGCTTTCCACTTTGAACCACCCTAAGGAATCATCATATGTGAAGAGTCTAGTGACACCTTAATTTATCTAAAAATCCTGTGAAGAGTTGCCTTGAAGAGCCCTCTAATGTAGCACCTGATGAAGTGGAAAGTTGAGGTGATTATAACGAGTGATGCCACGTAGAAGTCTTACGAGGGAAAGGAGGTTTTTAGTGCAAACGATTCTACTATCGGTGTTGTTAAGGGCGCGTTTGGAACAGATTGAGGGTGGAGGAATTTTTTCAAAATTTTTTAGAGAGAGAAGAAGCACCTTTTTGAGTAACTTTTGAAGATTTTTCAATTTTATTTTGTTTCTCACTATCTCTCTCTAAACTTCAAAATTTATCATAAAATAAATGTTGATGAGACATTGAGATATTCAGAAGTATTTTTAAAATAGAAGAGATTCTAATAATTAGAGAGTCTAAAATCTCTCTCCTCAATTCGTTGCAAATGCACCCTTAAATACCACAGCAAGCAGACTGCCATGTAGAGAGAATGACATATTGAGAAGCAGCTCAATAATAGCTAGGCGGCTGTTAAGGAAGGTAACCATGTACTCAGAAGGTCAAGTTCATTTCTCATTGAAGTCTTTTTCTTTTCAACGGGAAAAAAAAACTTTGAAACTACTCTCACAAATTAAAATAGACAATTCTTCCCATGGAATCACGTACTAATCACTATAATGTTTTCGTTGCCAATTAAAAACTCAGCATCAGTCTACTGCCTGTTGCCTAGCATCCCATGAGCCGATCTCGATCTCATTGGACATAAGGGCGCATTTGGGAAGTGTCATGGGCTTCGACTTCTTTCAAAAAATTATTAGAAATAAAAAATATGCTATCAGGGTCCATTTGGTTGGAATTATTCGGGGAGTCATCTCATCCCAGCCAAATGATCTTAAAATTGTCTCAACTTCTGTGTTGAGTGAATTTTTTAAAATGGAGAGAGAGAGACACACAAGAGGGGGGGTGTTAAATAATCTACAAAATCTCCTCTCGTCGGGGAAGATGAAAATTTAGATATCGAAAAGTCAAAAGTCAATACAATTTTAGAATTCAGCCTAGCCTAAGAATCACTGATTCTAAAATCGGTATATTTTTCTAATTTTAAAACCAAAGGAATTTTGTTTGGACGAAACAAGATATTTTTGTTGATTGGTTGTGATTTTAACTCATTTTTCCTTTAGTTTTGGATTTGAATTTCAGTGGACCTAGCCCCACGTAATCCCATTTATACTATTTTACAATCAAACAAACAACCGATTAATCGTGTAAAATATAAAAATTGTAAAAGTTTACAGTGTTTTAGAATGAAACAAACAGGTTATTCATGCTAACCGTGGTTAGATGACTCAAATATAATAAGAACAAAACGTCACCTTCTAGGTATGTCACCACCAAAGTGGGCCATTGGGCCAAGATCTTCAACGATGATGCCGATGCCAATGGAGAAGGTTTCAACATTCGAATCGGATTATCTCCTCCACGTTTAACAGAAAATGCCTAAAAAAAGTAGTGATTTCAAAATCTCTAAGTCCCTGTTTGATAACGGGTCTAGCTCGGATAGGATAAGTTAACCAGGGTCGAGTGAGCTGTTCCTTGTTTGACATTTTTTTTCTTAACCGAGATCGAATAAGGTTAAAGTGGACTAACTCGTTCTTAAGAAATAGGTGGAATGAGTTAACCGACGCAGATTAAGATTAAAGATCGGATGTGACACCCCAACTATTCCTTGTTCGACATTTTTTTCTTAAAAAGAGGTCAGATATAAAGTGGATTAATTTATTCTTAAGAAATAAATGGAACGAGTTAACCGACCTCGATTAAGATTAGGGATGGAGTGTGACATCTCGAGTAGGCCACCCGCGCCTAACTCACTCCATTATCAAACTCGTCCTAAAAGTTGCCGACAAAAAGTAAATTATAAAAAAATCCATAATCCCAACAAAGCTCCAAACGAGTCCTAAAAAATCGCAAAATTGTAAAGCATCTGAGCCTCGTCTTGCTCGATTTGTACTACAGAACACATGAATCCAATGCTCAGATAAGACACGAATAGATCTTTATTTGATACTCCAGATCCCTGGAAGCCAAGGACACATAACAATGAGAAGAGAAGGAGGTGGGGGCTACGGGGAGAGGGGGATCCAATGTGGCACCACACCTCCCAAATGGGTTGGGGGGGGACCAAGTTACACGTCTCTCAAATCATCAATAGGCGCCTTCTCTCGCATCAGCTGTGCCACCGGAAGAGCATTGGGCAATTACAGAGAAGGAGAGACCTCGCCCTTTCACCACCTCAACTTGGGAGGGAAGTACTGCAAACAAAAGTCACAACATCACATTATTCGAGCCCAGACGCCCCACTAGTTATTCAAATGGAACCCACCTTGTCAATGAGTGATAAGTAGTACGGCTTCACCTTCTCCACGTCGATCCTGACCTTGCTCTTGCTGTAGAGGTCGTACTTGCTGCAAAGTGGAATCAGGAGAAGACGGCAACATGAGTTCTACTTCTAAAAACCAACAGGAGGATTAAAGAAGATCTTGATGAAAGAGCGAGTGGGGGATGAACGGACTTGAATATCTTCAGCCACTTCATGTTCTCCTGGTCCTCCTCGTTCATCAAGTACGTGTAAGCTCCACCCCTGTGCAGAGCTGCAGTGGAGGGAGGGAACCGCGTTTCGTTATTAGCCCACAGTGATGTCCCCTCCAGTTCTAATGCAAACTCATATTAGAGTGTTCGCAGCATCATAAAATGACTTCTATCTATAGATACATGTCCAACTATAAGTCAATTAACAAGAGAAATGGCCACTAAAGTTACAGAACTCACGATAGAATGAGTGGTATCGGATGATGAACAGCCCAGCCGAAGGTAGGGTGGTCTTGTTCTCCTTAGCCACCTGAAGTGTAGAAAGAATTTTTAGACATGCACTAGCATTCTCTCCCAAGAAGACAAACCAACTACTAACATGGTTTTTTCCCGACTCGGTCTGACTCGTACGAGTTAACTTATATTTGGACTAGAACAAATCAGGACGAGACGGACTGAGTTGGCCCAAGCCAACGTGTATCTAGGTATCTGGGTCAGACCGAGTCGATCCGAACCGTCCGACGGAAGACCGAGCCGGCCATCCTTGCTACTTAGGTCGATGGAGAAGCAAACATTCTACACCATTTCCACAGATCTTTGAATGTGAAACTCATCTCTGTATATAATGAGATCAAATACTTTTACAATGCGACAGGCTGGCATGTGAATTTGGGAAAAAAGCAATAAGAAAACACGGATTTCCATCGCCATTTATATGGACGAAGGACAAGAAAGAGGATGCGGAAAACGGACCAAGTACATGTAGTCGTCGTGGCCCCACGACATCAGCACGTTGTTGAGGCCGCATCCCTCTGAGTAAATCCCAAGCTTGGTGTTGTATGCTGGATTGTTGTAATCGGGATTCTCCTTGAAATGCTGCATCCATGTCGCCAAAAATAATTAAATTTACATCCTAGAATATAAATAAGCTTTTAAAAAGATAATTTGGAACAATATATAGATGTATATAATCTATACTTATGTAAAGATCATGCAAAGATTCCTTTCACCCCACTCCATACTTTCATATAATCTTTAGTATTTTTAGATAATTCTTTCAGCATCGATTTTCATGTAATGTCTTCAAATTCAAAGCTACAAAATTGGGATATTTGGCTCGTTGCAAAACATTAGAAAACAGAGGATTTCAAAATCCAGTCAACCAAACGAGGCATCCTAAAATTAGGGATCAAGTCTGAAATTTACAGCCATCCAAGCGAGAGAGAGAGAGAGACCTTGTAGTGGACGTTGACCTCGTCGAAGGCGCAACCCACAGGGAACGTATCCCCAACAACAGCCCACTGCGGGAGCTCCCCGAAGGTGGGGTGGAGCAGGACCTTCCCGAGATCTGTTGCCCATCACGCAAGAGCAGGTTTCGGAAACAGAGCATGATCAGAAACGGAGGAACCCAGGGTATGGAGACGAGATTGGGAGGGCCGCCAAAGGTGGCGACGCAACTCACCATGGATGAGGCCGGTGAGGTGCAACCAGTCCTCGTCGGGGTAGTCCTTCCGGATGGCCTCCGCCGTCTGCAGCAGGTGCTCGATCTGGGGCTCGTCCAGGTCCGGGTCGCTCTCGTCCACGAACTCGTTGAGCAGCTCGCAGCACTCCCAGATGCTCATCTCCACCCTGTCCAGCTTCCCGTACTCCGCCCTCATCCTCCTCACGAAGTCGCAGGTCTGGTGGATGTGGTTCTGCCGGTAGAACTCCTCCACGCCGTCCTTCCTCTCCGACTCCGCATCGTAATCCCTGCCCCGCAGAGGAGAACCGAACGATGAAACGACGGCGCCGGGATTCCAGGAGGAAGTTATGCAGGGAGACGATGATGCTTTACCTGAACGTCTGCCCGAAGGAGTTCGTCTCCGGTACCACGAACCCCCCGTCCAGAACCAGCTCGCCGGGGTCGGCGGTGACGTTCTTCTCCTCTGCCCGCACTGCAAGGTGGGATTTTGATAACAACCCAGAAACCAGAGGCGACGGAAACACAACCAAAAACCCATCAACAAAGCCCACCATTCCCATCGACAGGAAACCATGCAAAGTTGCAAACAGAAACACACACACGGAACCAGCCCTTACCCTGACTCTGCTCAATGTGGATCGTCATCTTCGTCGTCCCTTTCCCTCCCCCCCCTAGGAATCTGCGCCCCCTCTGAATCCTAAGCCCTCCGGAACGAGGCAGAAGGGAGAACCAGGGGAAGAAAGGATGAATAACCCACCTTTGCAGTGCCGTTGGGGACTCAAAGATGGGCTATTTATAGGTGGAGAGATCCCGGCCGGACATGAGCTCGTGGGGATAAAGAGAGAGAGAGAGACTGCAGCAAGAAGCCAGGGAGGATAACATAAGATAATGATTGGGTGGCTGTTGGGGGAGAAGAATCTCCCGGAGAAGGGAAGGGGAACCTCAGGAGAGGAACGGACGCGAGGGGCTTGCGGGAAGAACAACCGCCCAGGCCCCCCCCCCCCCGACCCCGCCGTGTTCAACCCTTCTGACTCAGCGCCGGCGTGGCTGCAGCACGCTACGCGTCAAATGACACCTCCACCACTGGCTCACAACTCAACCAATAAAAAGCCACCACGTATCTTGACAAGAATTTCCATTGGTTGGCGTATTGCTCCGAGGCTCAGGTATTCCTTACAGTGTCCCCGGATGACGTGTCTCCTAGTCAAGGGCCTCCTTTAATCGAGGACAGGATAGGGCTGTCAAATATCCGGAACTTTTTTCCCCTTTATTTGGGGGCCAGCTGTTCGCGGGGGGGGGGGGGGGTGGAGTTTTCCTCCCAACCGACGGCGGAGGGGGGCCCACGAAACGCCGGGGGGAACTTAACCGTCTTAATTAAAATTTACAACCTCCAACGTGCCAGTGAGGAAGGGGATTAGGGGGAGCTAATTTAGGTTAGTAAGAAGAGTTTATTAACTCTAATTCCATGAATTTCATTCATAGATTGCTTTTTTTAACCTAGTCAGACAATTGATTAATTCTTTTATGATTTCATTAATTACCTACTCTAGATAAGATAGCCACTCAGAGATGAGTTGTTTAATGCTTTGGCAATTTAATTACATGTCAGTTCATACTTCAGAGTTTACTAGTCTTATACAAATTAGATACTAATTAGCTTGCACTATATAAATTTGAATATCACGAGTTTGAGAGGATCCAGAGTGGCTCGGTGAAAAATGTCCTCCTTTTCATAGGAGGAACCCGAGATCGAGTCTCGAGGGAGTTGACCTGACTCACATTTAATTCTCAAGGGATGTGAACCCGAGATTTTATGACGATAGTACAAAAAAAGAGGTGACAAGATGAGTAAGATAAGACTCAAACTCGGGTGACCCAATAATCGTTCAACTTTCCGTACCACTATGCTAGATTCCCTTTTATCAAACAAAAAAAAGAATATCATGAGTTTAATTTTTTAGTTAGAAAAAAATCACTTGATCTCTAGCCAATGCCAACAGGAACCAATCCATCCCATTCTCCACCCACCTCAACAAGAAAAAAAAAGGGGGGGGGGAATACAAGTATATATTCATCTTCCTCTGTGTCTGCTTTCTACCTTTCAATCTATTGGTCTAATCATCCTAACACTTGATTTATTGCTCATTCAAGTGTGAAAAATTCCCTGCACCATATATACACCGGATGACAGTGGGAGGAACAGTAAAAGAATAGAGTGCAACATAGACTAAATGATTTTACTGCTAAGTAAACTGTAGATGTAGGTAATGTTTCAACTCTCCTTGGATTTCCTCTTTCCGAAGCTTGGCCAAAGCTGCCATCTCTATTCTCCTTACCCATTCCTTGCTCACATGTAGTATACGTCCAATTTCCTCCAGCGACATGCATCTGCCATCTTCCAAGCCATACCTTAGCAATAGAACTCGGCGCTCCCTAGGATGCAGGCTTTCCAGAAGCTTGCCAATGTCCTTCCTCATGTGCTGCGTCATGACAGTCTCCTCGGGAGTTCTTACGGAAGTATCTGGTGTAACTTCCTGCATGTCACAGATAAGAAGGGGCTTATGACAGGATAAAGGTGCAATTTAAATAAGTTACTTACGGATGAACTTAGGGGGAAGATTTATAGGTGCTTTGAGATACGCAATTGATTGTGAGTAATGCGGAGTCTTAACAGACACTAACAGTAAACGCATGGGTTTAATTACCGCAGCGACATGGCAGATGAAGGAAACATGGAAGTTGGCAGGCTAGAAGGAATGGAATCCATTCACTCTGAGATCTTCTTCACAGAACTCAAGTTGATTAAGATATTGCCCTTACAAATTGACTTGAAAGCTTAGACGCACGGAAGAGGCGTAGGAGCGGTAATGGGGAGAAGATGGGACAACAGTCCTCTAATTTACAATTAAATTTTTCTTTGGGGTAAAATGAGTAAAAACAACATAAAACTGACATGAGTGAATCCTGATTGTAAGCTCAAAAACATATTACTGACATGGGAGGATGCATAAAATGAGAAACAACATAGCTTCCACCTAAACACCTCAATTCATGTCTTCCCCAGCCATCATCAAGCAATGGTGATTTTTAACTGTCTGGTGGAGAAAAGATTCTTTACAAGATTGTAAAACTGAAATTGATGGGAAAAAAAATACATACTCTGCCTTTTATGTTCAAGCCATCTCCAATTTTCTGATCAATTGAACCAATAACCTTTGCGCATTTGCCTGCCAACCTGACTTTAGACAACGATAAACCAGTAAATTCTGCTATGTCGACATCTTGTAGACATCTTCGTTCGGAAGAAGAAAGAGTACTTTTGGCTTTCTGTAGCCGCTTGACAGCCTTTTCCATTGTTGCCTACAAGAGACAATAGGCAAATAGTATATTAGCAACTCCTTTCGTTATGAAAATTCAGAAGAAACCAACCAAAACCCAGGTTCAAAAGTACAAACATACAGGTATGTAGATTCCTCTAGAATGTCGTGCTATTACAGCTAACACTGACTTCCTAATCCAATATTGTACATATGTAGAGAACTTATATCCCCTGTAGGGGTCAAACCTTTCAGCACCTCGTAGAACACCTATATTACCAGCCTGCAACACATATATGGATGAATCTACAGATGAATTTAAGAATCGCAGACAATTTAACAGGGGTGTAACAAAATGAACCTGAATTAAATCATCAAAAGCAATCCCCATTCCTCTGTATCTTCTAGCAATGTATATGACCAAAGAACGAGTACTTTTCAGAAGTCTATCTTTACAATACCAGCCAAACTGCAAACGCTGCTGTAGTGTTTTCTCATCGGTTCCCACTGCTTGTGCCCACCTCAAAAAGCTTGCTGTCTTCCCTGTTCTTTCCTCCAATTCTAGACGGATATTCTCCAAATTAGCAACATCCTGTATAGACCAATCAATGAAGTTCCAATTGGACATTTTAAGAAAGACATTCCATCTCAAGCAGCACAAAAATTACCTTTACACCCATTGACATTCTTGATTCATTCCTAGCAACAGCAAGTCTTCTATTCCTTGATCTTGAATACGTTCCAGTCAAGTCACTATTAAATGAAACTGTATCATTTCTGTCTTTCTGAATTATTTTTGAGGATAATGGCAGAGTAGGCATGTTTGCAGTTTTCTCTGATGATGCTCTTTGCCTTCTCAACTTCCTCTCTTTTTTTCTCCTGGATGGAACAACTATATTACTCAATTTCTCATATATTGGAAAGTTACTCATTTCTTCATTTACTGGAAAATCTACATAACATTCTTTGGGCTCAGTAAGGGAGAAAGCTAGGTTCAGAGAAACTGGTATCATGTAGGTCCTGGTGAGACAAGCATGAAAAAAGTTCAGAGCTCCCAGCCTTTCTACTTGGATCAGAATTTCCCTTTCCAGCTTTACCGAGTCTGAATCATCCAATATACCATCTATTTCATCAAGATTTTCCATTAATAAGCTAAATCTCAATAAATTTTCTGATGGAGTCATATAGTCTGTCAGTTTGTTCTTCATTATTCCATTGAATTTGTTAGAGCCCACAAGCTTCTTATCAACATTTACCTGAGAGAATGAAATACAATAATGGTTATAAACATTTCAAATTTAAGTGCAACAAAACTGATAAAAGTCTGGTGTTCTAAGTCAATGGCACTTTCTCTCGATGCGATTTCTCACTTAAATATGAAAAAACTGTTCAACAAAGAGTTATCAGACAAGACATTTGAAAAGGAAATCTTTGAATAATTATCCTCACCTCTTCCATTTTCACAGAATTGCTCTGATTTCTCTGTGGTACTCCCAATGAATTAGTAAAAGTTCTCAAAACATGAGTATGCAGAAGTTCACCCTCCTCTGGCATAGAACGTAGAATCGACACTCTAGCAGTCTCAAAGAAAGTGTCCTTGCCTTTCACTGTGATTTTCAAAGAATAGCAGCAAATAAGACAACAAACCAGAAGGAAAACCTAAACAACAATGGCATCACACAGATTTTAAAAGGATAAATAAGTGAAAGAAACAAATAGATAATCACTTCTGGTAGGTTACTGCTTTATTTTCTGAGCTATTTGGTTAGAAACACAGTGGCTCTTTGTACTGTTAACCTTACAGCAATTGGATTTTTATCTATTCAATTATTTTGCTTTTCACTGGGAACAATAATGAAGAAGCGAACACTGAATGGTTTAGGAGCAGTTTATACCCCCTCTGCATTGTTCAGACTTAGCAGAAAAAAAATGGAAACTTGCTTAAGACTGTGTCCGCAAACTATTACTCATCCTGCACCCACTAAGCAATGTTCTGGTGGGGGAACAACCTCTTGGGAACCAAAAGGAAAAATGACTCATGAGGAGAAATTCCCTACATACACTGGGAAGCAGGTAATGTTTCCTCACTTTTCCTGAATATGCAACTTCCATCCCATGTACTGTCACAAATATGTCCACATAAGCACCTCCAATGGGCCAAACTTGTCTGCCTCCACCCACTCAATCTTCAATGCCAGAGATTGATTCCACGTCTGAACGGAATCTGGAATTTGAGCCAAAGCTTGTGCACTTGATGGGCTTATTAGCAACAAAATTATTTGTCCAGTTATCCATCATAACATCATGGATGCAATGTAAAAAAACCAATTTTCAGATAACAAATAAGAAATATTGTTTATATCCAGAAACACGTTGGAACTGGAACACGTTGCAGTGAACTTTTAATTCATTTAAGCTACTTTGGTTCTAACCATGCTGCTTTCAATGCATATTTATAGGTTTTCAACCCATATTACACATAATATCTCTATTTGATTCCAAACAAATCTTAAAACTCATGCTGAAAAACTGTCCCTTAATTCAGACAGATCTACATCCCATGAATTCTCCTCTGCCAAATCTGTTTTGAAGTTTCTCAGACCATAATCAGAACAAAAAGACTAACGGACATCTTTGAAGTAATATTTGAACATAGTTACTGAAAGGTCCTGCAGAGAGAACAGAAAATTTTCCTCCACATCTGAAACGTGCACAAGAATCTGTGGACGCCATAACTAATGCTGAACCAGAATCAACCATACACCGAATCATTGTTAATAATACTCATCCACTATTTTCCAGAAACTCAATTTGATAATTGGAACAGCATTGAGGGTTGGCATTTGTTCGCTGTGGCAAGGAGAAAAAATATCAGAAATCACAAAATTAGGAGCCAGGTTCCCAACCAACATCCAATTGCAGATCAGACTATAACCAGCAACTGGTCCAACTCCAGGCTGCCCTTTATATTTTCTCCAAAGGGATCCCCTAGAAGCATCCATTGCATGAGAATTGCTCGTTCACCTTCCTTCCTTCTATTGCCTCACAAGTACTCATGTGATGCGGGACGGGACCACGGACACGACAAGCTCGCGATCGTCCCTTGATGAGGGAAGCGTCGGACGTGCACGGTTGAGAAACTGGCAAGAGCTAGGGTGGTCGATTTGCACTCTCGTGCCCGGATCGGGTCACGGGGATGGTCTCGCTCTCTCTCGCAGCAGCGGTGAATGATAATATAGCGAGCTAATGGACCTAAAGCATGCTCTCTAGCAGCGGCATAAACAAGTATATATGAAAATAAGCAAATGCCGAGTGTAGGGAGCGAGAACGATACCTCCACGCGCTCGGCGTGGGGAAGACGGGCCCGGCCGAAAATCGTACTCCCGGAACAATATTACACAATATTACAGAAATGCAAGCCGCTGTCCACTCCACGCAAGGAGGTAAAGGGCTACACAATGGGGTCCGGGAGGACCGAATTCGGGTTGACGGGCGGCTTCTTGCGTTGATTCGGCAACACCCGAACACGTGACGGTGGGGTCCACGTGCTGTCCGGAGGGGCCGTGTGGGACCCGGTGGCACCGCTGTAGTGGTGGATGCCCGGAGGGTCGCTCCTTGGGATGGCGGCACGCTGGTTCGCCGGCCGGAGGCCCGGCGGCTCCGTTCGGCACCGGTCGGAAAACCCGATCGGAAATCTACCGGTTCTGTATTTCGGAGAGCGCTCCGGCGAGAATGGGCGCTGCGATCAGCCCCGATGTCGGATCGACACGAGACTGGCGCCGTTGGAAAGCTAGCTTGAATCTCTTCAACCTAGGCCCAAAGATCTGGCCTGGATCTGCTCGGATCTTGACTTATGGAATTTTCAATCTCCTGTTGTGCAGTAACCGAAGACTCAGGCCTGCAGAGAACTTGACTGTAGATTGCCTTGGACCGCGAGGTAGACGTCCGAATCTGGGGTTATGTTCTTCAGAGAAGTTGTTGGAAATGGAGTTGGGAAGACAGCAAAATTGGTTTGGACACGTTTGGATGTGTCTATGATTTTCTGTGATTTGTTTACTGGACGAAGGCCGGATCTGGGATCTGACTGAAAGTACTGTAGCTCCGGTAGAACATGAATTTTTAAAAATAGGTAGAAGGATGATAAAAATTTAAGAAAAATTGTGGTGGTAGTGGACGATGGACAGAACACCCAGTTAAATTGGGAGGTCTAAAATAAATCAAAAGGTGGTAGAAGGTGGAGAACTCAGGGCTACTGTCACTGTAGACAGTGACAGAACAGATCTGAGATTGAGAGTTGAACGAAATGGTAAAAATATGAAACGGTGGCTTTTGAACCTGGATTTTTTTGTGGAGAATGGGATAGAAGATAGGAACCAACCCTCAAAATTTCAAATCGATCTGAGCTCGTGGCTGGCTTCAGGAATTCACGAACTGCACCCCTGTCCAGCAGCACAGAAAACCGATGACGATTCCACGGCGGCACGAACGGCGGCGGCACAGATGATCACCGGAGATAGAGGGGAGGGGATTGAAGATAGAACCACTCTACAATTTGGGGTTGGAGAAGGAAGAACACCAGGGGAGAGAGGGAGAGAGGGCACACCCTTCTTGCTTCAAGCAATTTTCACATAATTTCTTCATTAATCTCTAATGACACTATACATAGGCTTATATAGAAAATGGCAAGGGGTGGGGGGCTGGGAATTTCGTGGGAAATAAGTCATTTTCTTCCCCCATGTGGTCAAAACTCAAAAAAAATAAATTACATATGAATGGAGCACTCCTTTGACTAGGTAGGTAAGGTAGGTGGCCAACCTTTGAAATTTTAACCCCTTTGTCTCCCATGTGGTCAATTAGCATTCAAACCTTCTAGATGGCCACCTAGGATGGTTGACCAGCCCCACATGGATGAGGTGGACCAATGGGGAAGGGGAGGGGGCCCCCTAACTGGATCTACTACACATTTGCACAAAAACCCACACAATCCTAGGGAATGACACATTGGCTTACAAAGCCTTACAATTGTACATATACTTTCCCAAGGATATAAAAGTAAATAAAAGGACTCAAATGTAAAACTAAAAGTTAATGCTCGGCGTCGATTCCCATCAACTCTCCCCGGGTGGGAGGAACTCGACCCCGTCGAGTAGGGGTATGGATGCTCGAGTACTCCGGCGGATCCGTCACCGTGCCAAGTAGCGTGGGTATGCTCCACTCCAAGTGATTGGCACCTGCTCATTCCATATATACTCGATATGCGCGGACTGTTATGGGCCGAAGGTGGACACTCCGGGTGGGGCACTCTCAAAAGGAAAGGAAGCAGCTCGAAGACTCACTAGGAATCACCACTGAGTCCCTGTAGGTGACTGATCCGGGTATAGATGTAGAACCGATCCCATACTCATCGAGTGAGTCGACTCGCTTCACACTCATAAGGGACTGCCATCGACGAGCTTGCACAAGACACATGCACACAAACAAATGACACACAAGCCATGCAAACAAACCACATAAAATAAATCACACAAGAAAAAAACACACGGACTCATCTATTACCCTAGACACACCTAATGTTAGTCCGACCCGTACATGGGTGACGGCGGACCAGGACACCCGAATATGTGCCATGCATGCATGTTATGCAACTGGGAATGGATGGCATGGGGAACACCTATACGTCGGGTGTGGTTATGCGTGGATGGTCTTTTGTATGTGGGTGACTCGGGTGGTTTAGAAGGGTCGGGTGTAGGTGGGTCGGGATTGGTGGATGTAGATGGACCATCCCGAGGGGAAGGGGCATAAAAGTGGGCTTCCTTGAAGAAGGGGAGTACGGGTGGTAACTCGGGAAGCCTAATAGTGAAGGGGTCAAAAGGGTCAAAGAAGATATGACCCCTTGTGGTGGGTTCCCACAAGTCACGGTCCCACGTGTAGAGGGTTTGAAGATGTGGGTAGTCACCTTCTTGAATTGTAACGGGTGGGACGGGGATCGTAGGCAAGAAATATGATTCCTCCCTCGGACAAAAGGGTATGAATTCGGGCTCGTCCGGTAAGGGGAGGAGTAAGAGGACCTCCGTGGTGACACAACCCACGGTGCACTCGGAGGTAATGGACCCGAAGGCCGGATGGGTGAAGCTAAGACTAGCGGGTTGTTCAAAGTCTCGGGCCAAAAGATGCGTCAACTCCCATTGTGAATCTAATCCCATGACAAGATCGTCCAACGTATCAACATGGTGACGAGATCGAAATGTGGTATGGAATGAGTTGACCGGCACTATAGGTAGGATGGGGTCCATGGATGGAACGGGATGTGGGACCAAGCCATCCTTGAGCCAACTAAGAAGTGACTCGGCTATGTAAAGTGTTCCCGTAAGAAACACGGGTGGCTCGGGCTTTGGTAGCTCCAAAGAAGAAGGTTCCGAATAGAGCTCGGAAGGAGCGGGTGGTGATGGAGCACGTACGAGAGGTGAAGAGGCACTTATCCTTTCCAACAAATCTGAAATCATTTTCTTGCATTCCTCAAAGGAGCGGGTTGGAGTAGGGACCTTGGGGTGGATTCGCTCCTCGTCCCTCGACCTAGGTGTGGTCCTAGGCTCGGCTATAAGCGGGGCTTCCACTCGGTTGGAGGTACTTGAGTGGGTTGGGATGGGGGTGCCAAGGAGAGGTTGGTTGGAGGTGCTTGGGCGGGACTCTAGATTGGGGTCGCTTTGTTGGGCTTGGACGGCGGTGAAGGGGTGGGATTGGGTAGCGGTGTGGCCCACTTGGTTGTGGGTGAGTTGGTGGGGTGGGTGAGTGGTATGACCTCCGTGGTTGGAGGTAGGTGGGCGGGGCGAGTAGGCCCTCCTAAGCGCTCTCTTCATTTCCCACCATGACTCGATGGGCCTTAGATTTCTATCCTCCCTCCAGTATTTGATGTTCCTCCAAGTTGCGGCGGCTTCACCAAAAAGTCGCCTTTTGGCAACATCGACTTGCATGGGCCCGTACATAATGTACACCTCGAAGTAATCGTCCATAATGGCTTCCCATTCTAGGTAGACACTCGGGTCATCGGACCCGTAGAAATCCCGGGTTTCGGGCCTCGTGGGGTGGTTCGGGTGGTCCTTCCATTTGAGATAGTATCGCCACCATCCGGGAGTTTGGGAATCCATGGGTGATTGGGGACTAGTGGGTGGGCATGCCGACACTAGTAGATAAACCAACTAGACAATGGACTACAACCCTAGACATGACGACCAAGACTCGGTACGTGGCGGAGATAACCGATCCGAAGACCACTCGCGCAAGTGTGCGGCCTTCCCGATAGGCGTAGCCTAACGTTCGGGCAACACCTTTTGATATACCGGGTTATTGGGATGCGATGCAAAAGACACTTTTTTTGTTTTAAAACAATGATGACCCTAAACACGACTTTGACAATGACTAATGACTCGATGTAAATGACACTCTTTTTTTTTTACACCCTAGACTCAAACTCTCTCTGATACCAAATTGATGCGGGACGGGACCACGGACACGACAAGCTCGCGATCGTCCCTTGATGAGGGAAGCGTCGAACGTGCACGGTTGAGAAACCGGCAAGAGCTAGGGTGGTCGATTTGCACTCTCGTGCCCGGATCGGGTCACGGGGATGGTCTCGCTCTCTCTCGCAGCAGCGGTGAATGATAATATAGCGAGCTAATGGACCTAAAGCATGCTCTCTAGCAGCGGCATAAACAAGTATATATGAAAATAAGCAAATGCCGAGTGTAGGGAGCGAGAACGATACCTCCACGCGCTCGGCGTGGGGAAGACGGGCCCGGCCGAAAATCGTACTCCCGGAACAATATTACACAATATTACAGAAATGCAAGCCGCTGTCCACTCCACGCAGGGAGGTAAAGGGCTACACAATGGGGTCCGGGAGGACCGAATTCGGGTTGACGGGCGGCTTCTTGCGTTGATTCGGCAACACCCGAACACGTGACGGTGGGGTCCACGTGCTGTCCGGAGGGGCCGTGTGGGACCCGGTGGCACCGCTGTAGTGGTGGATGCCCGGAGGGTCGCTCCTTGGGATGGCGGCACGCTGGTTCGCCGGCCGGAGGCCCGGCGGCTCCGTTCGGCACCGGTCGAAAAACCCGATCGGAAATCTACCGGTTCTGTATTTCGGCGCGCGCTCCGGCGAGAATGGGCGCTGCGATCAGCCCCGATGTCGGATCGACACGAGACTGGCGCCGTTGGAAAGCTAGCTTGAATCTCTTCAACCTAGGCCCAAAGATCTGGCCTGGATCTGCTCGGATCTTGACTTATGGAGTTTTCAATCTCCTGTTGTACAGTAACCGAAGACTCAGGCCTGCAGAGAACTTGACTGTAGATTACCTTTGACCGCGAGGTAGACGTCCGAATCTGGGGTTATGTTCTTCAGAGACGTTGTTGGAAATGGAGTTGGGAAGACAGCAAAATTGGTTTGGACACGTTTGGATGCGTCTATGATTTTCTGTGATTTGTTTACTGAACGAAGGCCGGATCTGGGATCTGACTGAAAATACTGTAGCTCCGGTAGAACATGAATTTTTAAAAATAGGTAGAAGGATGATAAAAATTTAAGAAAAATTGTGGTGGTAGTGGACGATGGACAGAACACCCAGTTAAATTGGGAGGTCTAAAATAAATCAAAAGGGTGGTAGAAGGTGGAGAACTCATGGCTACTGTCACTGTAGACAGTGACAGAACAGATCTGAGATTGAGAGTTGAACGAAATGGTAAAAATATGAAACGGTGGCTTTTGAACCTGGATTTTTTTGTGGAGAATGGGATAGAAGATAGGAACCAACCCTCAAAATTTCAAATCGATCTGAGCTCGTGGCTGGCTTCAGGAATTCACGAACTGCACCCCTGTCCAGCAGGACAGAAAACCGATGACGATTCCACGGCGGCTCGAAGGCGGCACGAACGGCGGCGGCGGCGGCACAGATGATCACCGGAGATAGAGGGGAGGGGATTGAAGATAGAACCACTCTAGAATTTGGGGTTGGAGAAGGAAGAACACCAGGGGAGAGAGGGAGAGAGGGCACACCCTTCTTACTTCAAGCAATTTTCACATAATTTCTTCATTAATCTCTAATGACACTATACATAGGCTTATATAGAAAATGGCAAGGGGTGGGGGGGTGGGAATTTCGTGGGAAATAAGTCATTTTCTTCCCCCATGTGATCAAAACTCAAAAAAAATAAATTACATATGAATGGAGCACTCCTTTGACTAGGTAGGTAAGGTAGGTGGCCAACCTTTGAAATTTTAACCCCTTTGTCTCCCATGTGGTCAATTAGCATTCAAACCTTCTAGATGGCCACCTAGGATGGTTGACCAGCCCCACATGGATGAGGTGGACCAATGGGGAAGGGGAGGGGGCCCCCTAACTGGACCTACTACACATTTACACAAAAACCCACACAATCCTAGGGAATGACACATTGGCTTACAAAGCCTTACAATTGTACATATACTTTCCCAAGGATATAAAAGTAAATAAAAGGACTCAAATGTAAAACTAAAAGTTAATGCTCGGCGTCGATTCCCATCATCATGTCTCCATAATGTTAGATGTGATGACATGCAAATAGCCAGGTTGGCTTGTAGAATCCTACACCATAATTCTCACATTAGCATGGTCAAATTATTGCCCCAAACATTAAAAGGATAGGTTTCACAGACAACTCTAGGTATTAAACATGGCACCAATTATTTAATTTTTGGAGTCCCTTCAACTAGCCGGTTGTGAACAGTTACCATTCACATTATTTCAAGGTTTCAAAAATGAGTTTGCCTCCAATTGATGGATGTCAGGATGCCGACGGCTGAAAATAAACAGACAAGTACATCTTTCAAAATCTCATGCACTTCCATTGCAGTCAGTAGCAGGTTATTGTATCTTGACGATGTTGTTCCAAAGAAGGGAATGAAGGTGTACTTAACTCTTGACATATCCACCCTCCATAAACGTTCCTAGAACTACCTTCCATCACCTGACTCCAAATCTTTGTTAATTTGGTAAAAATATAGACTAGTTGGTATGTCCTTTTCTTCCTCAAAAAAAATAGAAGAGCACATTTTCCAATTCTCTTACTATCATATGCCCTTTATACCTGATGAATGGCGACCACTGTGATGAACTCTGACACATAAGCAATTCGATATTAAGATTGAGAAGGATTGTGGCAGTCATGCGGTCTCTATCATTCAAACATCAAAAGAGAATGATGTGTAGAATAAATCTGTATTGGTGTCAAACTGCTCCAGAAAAAAACTGTAGGTATGCAAACAACAAAAGAAAATGGCAAAGAAGAGAAGTCATACTAATCACAGTTTGGTGAAAGTAATTCAGTAGTCCCTCCTTTCTGCAGTCTACGCTGATCATAATGAACTGTCTCGTATAATCTTACTTGGATAAAGGTAGTCTCTTTTTTTTTCCTGCCGAGTCATCCACTGGGACCCCGAAAACCCAGGGCCTTGCACTCCCCCAAGTAATGAGGGAGCCAAGATTTGAACTAGGGACCTCATGGTTCCCCATGAGGTGATGAACCAACTGGGCTACCCAGCTGGTTTTGATAAAGGTAGTCTCTCAAAGGTCAGCTGTCCTTTGATTGGGGCCACCTTTAGGAATCAAGTGCCGCTCAAGAATGGAAATTTCTCATTTTCGTAAGTTCAGATCAAACAAATTCAAGGAAAAAAATGCACTGGCACATTTTTGCCAAAGTATCAGTATAAGTCACTTAATCCCTATCATCCATTACAACATGGAATTGTGGCAGTAAATGCAAATTTTGAGTGTCAAGCCTATTAGAGCATCCGAATGAAAACCATTTGACTGGAAAACAAGATGGAAGCCCGATGACTTAACACGTTGGACAGAAAACACAGATGAGGCTGAAACAAAAGCAAAAAGACAGAGCACTGGTTACACTAAAAAACAAAGGTGAAATAGTAGAAAGACGCCAAGGTATATATAAAGCACAAGCACAACCATACACAGCTAATGTGGAATTAACCAGACAGAAAGACATCGAGTATCTCAAAGACAAGGTTGTGCATATCACAGTGAGCACACGTCTGTTCTAGACAACGAATCATTTGTTCTTTTCCCTTCCATCATTGCTCTGAATAGCGAACACCATGCTACTATTCTGATGCTACTCATATCTGAATAGTGAATACGCATGCTACTTTTCTGAAGCCCTAATCATTGGTGTTTGGTTGCCTGAGACCAGCCACCATCCGCAAGCGACCTACAGCTAAGATCGCAAACTGAATATGGACTCCAATGCATGCGCAAGACCAGACAGACGCCACTAAAAGTGCATATGCAAAGAAAGCAATGATCTTTCTGGTGGAAAAAACAGTGCAGGTATCTAAAATCACCGGGAGGATCGGAGCAGAAGAAGCTCAACAGACGAAGAGAATGGGAACACGGAAAACACCCAACCCCCTCATCCATTTACCTGGAGAAGTGGGGTGCTGTTGCTGTTGCTGCGTCCTAGCGGATGGGCCGGCGGGGCCAGGCGACTGGACTGTGAAAGCGCACCTCCAGTTCGCCATGAACCCAATACCCATCTGCCCCTGCCCGCTCCCTCATGCAGCAAGAGACGCCCGCCGCTCGGCCACTGCTGCTGCTGTGGAAAGAGGAGGGGTGTGTGAAGAATAGAGAGAGAGAGAAGATGGGTGTTGTGAGGAAGGAAGTGTGGATGTGTGGAGGGAGAAGGGCGGGTTTCGGTCTCCACTCGAATCACCAATCCCCCATCTTGAACCCACACAGCGCCGCAACCCCCCTTCCCTTGCGCGCTCTTTTCTTTCGCCTCTCTAATGTGTAGCAGCTTCAGCCAAAAATAATATAATATTTTATTTTTTTGTAAAAGTTGTTTCTAGGGTAAGCTATTCAGTTGTACCGTCCGATCTTAGGTTGTATGACTATAAAAAAAATATTAAAAAATAATTATTTTTTATTGTAAAAAAATAGGTGTGTCAAAATTAACTCTTTAACCCCTCTTTAACAGAGAGATAGATAAATAGAGAAATATCTCTTGTGAGTTAATTTATCTCAGAGTTTATCTCCATTTATTTCGGTAGACAACAGGTTAAATGGGGGGATAAATTGTTCAACCAATTTTGTTGGGTCAATTTAACAGGGATACATCAGGGTTATCTCTCGTTATAATAGGATTAATTTTATTACCCTGTCAAACTAAAAAAATAGATAAAATGTGACTTATCATCGGGATAAACAAGGGATATCCTTCTATCAAAGAGGGGATTGAAGAGTATCCGTTTTTTCCTTATGTTCTATAATTGCCCAATCTAAGATCGAATGGTACACGGTTGGATTGCTTAGAGGACAAACAATCTAAAAAATCTAAAAAAAAGATTAAAAAGAGTTTTTTTTCCTTTTTTGCTGAACCATGATGCAGTGCAGCAGGTATTACTCCTAGAAGTAAGATGTGCTGCACAACCTGGCTTAGTGCACCACCATGCTACCCCAGGTGGTGCAGCAAGTAATACCATACTCCTAGATTTAAGCCCAATAAGTAGCTGCTCCGCCCAACTTCCCAGGTATCCCACCAGGACCCAAAAAGCCCATGAATCCCATAAGGAGGATGACGGCCCAAAGAGAAGTCGACCACCGGCTCCATCTAAAGAATCCAGGAAGCACACAAAACAAAACATCTGATGTTTATATGGTGCCCCTGTGGGGGGCCAGAGAATTGTTCTCTATTCATCTAGATGGGACTTACAAAAAAAAATGCTTATCTTCATCTTTATAGATATCTTTACCTTCATGTTTATTCTTTAAAATGATCAGACTTCAATGTATAAAAGTTAAAATTTTGGATAGTAGTATGTGCACAAATTGTTCTTGTTCTTATTTTTGGATAGCAAGTATGTGTACAGATTGTTCTTGTTCTTGTTTTTTGGATAGTAAGTAGTGTCCAAATTGCACCCTTAAACTCTATCTATCTGGCTAAGGGATGAAACGTCCAATGAAATGATGAATCCACTCTCATATATACCCGGTGTCATTTTAAGCAGGGAGATGTCTAACAATAGCCAATGAGTCTGTGGCTCAACAAGAGAGAGAGAGAGAGAGAGAGAGAGAGAGAGAGATCTTGTGTCGATATATACTCCGCGTCTCACGACTGTGTAGTGTAATTTAAAATAAAATATTTTTAATTTTTTAGGTTGTCTGCTCGCAAGCGACCCAATTGTATCAGTTGAATTTAGATCGGATAGCGGAAAAAAAAAATATGAAAAAAACACCCTTTCTCTCGCAAAAAATATGAGCCGACCATGATTATTAACCCATCAAGGATGTTAATTTATTTTTTAAATTTTTGTAGTCATCGGATCTATACACCATCCGAATTTAGATAGGATAGCTAGAAAAAAAGTCGGGAAAAAGAGGACACCACCCTTTTATCGCAAAAAATGGGCCGACTAAAATTAACCCATCAGATATGTTTGTTTGTTTATTTTTAAAATTTTTTAGTTTTCCAATTCAAAATTAGATAATATGACTATATAGTTTGCACGACAAGCAATCTAAAAAAAATTAAAAATATATATATATATTATTTTGACAACACCTCACTATAGGGCTACAGGTATCACTTTTACAACAAACAACACTACAGTCCCCAATGTGACACGGGCCGATGTGGCCCATTAACAACACCACCACAACGAGCACTGTAGTATTGGTAGAGGATAAGGACGAAACTGATCTTTCCTTTACCAGTAAGGGTGCAGACGTAAGGTTATTGTCGGATCCGATAAACCATCCGTCGACATTTCTAGCGGTAGCGCCATCTATGGCAAAGGTTTAAGAAAAGGAAACAAACCTTTTCGGGGCATGTGGGAGGTATGATGAAGGGCCGTACCATTCCCGTCCGGAGGAAACTGACATGGTAACAGCGGACATGCTGTAGTAATTGGCACCACGCTTGTTATCCGTGGATCCAGGATTTGCGGTCCCAAAATCTTTTGCCGTAAAAAGATGGGTCGGATCTGGATCCGGTGTGATGGAAGAAAATTATTCTTTACTTTAAATTTTTTATAAATAATTTATACTTTTATTTTCATCTAATTGATCTGTGTACCTTCCAAATCTTTTTTAAAGTCCCACTTTGATATCAGATTAGAATAAGGGTGGATGACTTACTCGGGATGACGTATGCGTCCTCTATTTCTATCCGACCTTTTCACTTATTTCATGAGAATAAAAAAATCTAGCCTAATTTATAATCGACCTCGATTAAATTAAAATGAATCAAATTAGAATAACTCACCCGTCTCGAATTAATTATCTTAGCCGAACGTATTCCGTGATCAAAGTGGGTCTAAGACTATCCGTGTACTCTCGGTAAAATTATAGAGTGATGTTTTATGCACCGAATACGGTGCACAAAGTCATGTCAAAATGAAACGTTTATTTTTATTTGCCCCTCAAAAAATGAAAGGATCTTTTCTGAGCAGAAAAGACGTCTCGCGTCAGACTCGTACGACGTGTATTTTTTAGCATTAAACACGTAGCGCGCTCGACGGGCCGGGAGAAATGCAGGAATGAAATATTTTGTTATAGAAATGAAACATTTGGTATAGAATTAAAACATTTTGTTAGGTTTTATTTTTATAATAAAATATTTTATTTCTGTAGTATTTTATCTTTATAACAAATATTTCGTTCACGTAACAAAATATTTAATTTCTATAAAATATTTCACTGATTTATTTTAACAGTCAAACAAAATATTTCATTCCTATAATAAAATGTTTCATTCACGTACAAAATATTTCAGTCTTACAAAATATTCTACTCACGTACTTTTCATCGAGTGCACTCTATTTTTAATACGCGAAAAATTAGATTGTACATTTCGGACGTCGTATGTCTTTTTCTATGTAAACACAATATTTTTATCTTTTTTAATTAATAAAAATAAAAATTATATTTTACCATAATTTTATATATCAAATTCTAAGTACAAAATATTACTCAAAATTATAAGAATACTCGTCTCATGGGTTGATCTATGTATATGTATCCTGCTCCAATAAGTCTTATTCTCCTGAATAAGACATTTGAGGAGAAGGATGTGATGCATTTTCACCGTCTAATATGAACTCACATCAAAGTATAAAAGATAGAGAGAACGTCTTTCCCATCAAAGATGAAACGTTTATTTAAATCTATCCCAAAACAACGTCATATCAGAAGGTTAATCCATCACACGTAATATATATATATATATATTATATTATATATCAAATTCGGTGCATAAAATTATATCATAATGTAACATATATTTTTATTGACCTCTCAAAAAAGTGAAAAAATATTTTTTACATAAAAAAATATGTCTCCGTCGTACTCGTATAACACATTTTTTTACGTATCAAAGTCTAAGTTCACTCGATGGAAAAATATTGAAATATTTTATAATACTGAAATATTTTATATATAAATAAAATATTTTATTATAGATATAAAATATTTTATTTGACTTTAAAAATATATTAATAAAATATTTTATATAAATAAAATATTTTATTATAACATTTGTTATATGAATAAAATATTACAGAAATAAAATATTTTATTATAAAAATGAAATTTAATAAAATATTTACTTTTATATCAAAATATTTTAGTTCTATATTTTTTGTCGAGTGCACTCGATCTTTAATACACGGAAAATTACGCCGTATGACTCTGACGGGATATTCTTATCTGTGCATAAAAGATATTTTTATTTTTTTAAGAGGTCAATCAGAATACACGTTATATTAGGACATAATTTTATACATTGAATATGATACATAAAATATTATATATATATATATATATATATATATATATTTCATTCGCACGATACCCCTGATCTCACTAACATTATGATGATCCCAAATTTTATAGCTAGAACCTTAACTCGAACCACAAAAAATAGTGGGAGCAGCCCTCCAATTGGAACCAAGACACATGGGGGAGGGGGCCCCACGGTCGGAGGGTGGGGGGGGGGGGCGCCCCCACCACATTCTGCTGCATCGGTGAGGGCAGCTACTAATAATAAATATAAAGAGCAGTACTTTTAACATCTGTCCGTCTGTTGGGCGGTCGTACTCGGCCCACTTGGGCCGACAGGGCGGGGGCCCATCGCTCATCAGGCAACGCCACGCGGTCGGAGGAGGCGCCTCGGTCTGCCCGAAGCTGCCACGACACGATCTCTCTCTTTTATGGGGATTCGCACCGACTTGACCGCCTCTGCGCTCTTTTGACGCCGTGACGCCATGCCCCCCCCCCCCTTCTAAACTCACTCGCTCGTCCAGGTGTGGAGGACTACAAGTAAAGGGAGCTTAACCGGGGTCGTTGTCATCTTCATTGCTCCTCGGTAACTCGGTGGGTTGTCAACGAGTCAGATCCGAGTGTAACTTCAATCTGTTTGATTTGATGTAGATTTGACTCATTATTTTTAAAATTTGATTTTAATGTGATTTTAAATTATATCGGGTCAAATTGTGCTGGGACTTAAGTTGAGTCTGATTATTTCAATAATTAAATAATAATATATTAATATAATATTAATATAAATATAAAATTTATAGTATCACTAAATTGGTTAGAGTTTTAGTTGTTCATTTGTTTGGAAAGAAAACTTTAATTTTTTAATTAAATAAAATAAGAAGTCTTAAATTTTTAATTAAGTAAAATAAAAACTTTTAAGGAAAAAAAAAGGTAAAGGATAATATAGGCTTGACCGGCACGGGCGGTAGCTCGACCCAATACTGAGTCAGGCCCACGGGTCAGTCGGGTTGACTTGTCCTTTTGATAGCCCTACTCACCGCATCACTATTTTTCACTGTTTTGTTACCTTTATGGCATAGAAACATGGTTGAGTAACGATTACTTTACCCCCACCCCTAGTTACAGTCCCATAGGGGTGCGTCAAATTTTTTTTTTAAAAAAAATTGAGAGGTAAGTTTCAACTCCCTCTAATTTGTCGTACACGTCAATTTTTTTAAAATTTTGAGAGGTAAGTTTCAACTCCCTCTAATTTGTCGTACACGTCAATCTTAACATCGAACTGTCTAAGTGTGTCGTGTACAGTGACTAAAGACGTATAAATTTGGGGGGTTTCCTTGGAGATATTGTCCCCGCTACGTCTGGAGCGATTAGAGTTTTATTCTCTTTTATTGGTAAAAAGACCTTCAAAAGAGAAGATTTGGATCTTACTTATGAACACGTATTCATCTTTATAATTTTTAATATGAAATCTTTTGAACCCCTTATTAGACCTCTACAGATAAGTTAACTTCCTCCGTCAAAATAGATTTTATACTAATCTGGAAATACTCATGCGACAGGTGGTGATCAACCCCCACCTATGTGAATGTGGCTAATTTTCTACTCTCATCACATCTCTTTTTCCTACGTTTATAGAAAGAGAGTAACGTTTCGGTGCCGCAGCTTCTACCACCTCTCGTTATGTTTGTCATGCGTTCAGAATAATATGATTCTAATCACATTGATTTAAAATAAAATATCACTCAAACTTAAGATTTGCTCACAGTAGAAAAGAGAAGCGATGGGGTTTGCTTTTTGCTCGCCCTTCTCGTCCACGGTTCGATTCCCATGAAGCAGAAGCCAGGATTTTCAGATAAATCAATAGAGAGAGAGAGAGAGAGAGCTTCCCATGAAGCAGAAGACAGACTTTTCAGATAAGAGAAATACCAGCTGTCTGTTCTGGACGGAAAACTTAAGATTTACTCACGATAGAAAAGAGAAGCGATGGGGTTTGCTTTTGCTCACCCTCCTCGTCCACAGTTCGATTCTCACGAAGCAGACAGAAGACAGTCTTTTCAGATAGGAGAAATGCTAGCTGTCTGTTCTGGACGGAGAGCTTAAGATTTACTCGGTAGAAAAGAGAAGTGATGTGGGGATTGCTTTTGCTCACCCTCCTCGTCCACAGTTCGATTCCCATGGAGCAGAAGGGAGGATTTTCAGATAAATTAGCACACACACACACACAGATTCCCATGAAGCAGAAGGGAGGATTTTCAGATACATTAACACACACACACAGACACAGAGATTCCCATGAAGCAGAAGACAAGCTTTTCAGATAAGATAAATGTTAACTACTTGTTCTAGATGGGGAGATTTATTATCTGTCTGAGATGAGATTGGTCTACATGAGTGTTTGAATCCGTCGAACATTAATTATGTGGGTTCGAACATCCACCTGAACTAATCTCATCGGTTAAGAAATCTCTCCGTCCAAGATGAGCATTAAATATTTCTCTTCACATAAATTAACAAACATCCACGTGAACTAATCTCATCGGTTAAGAAATCTCTCCCTCCAAGATGAGTATCTTCAGATAAATTAACAGAGAGAGAGAGAGAGAGAGAGAGATCAAAGCTGTCGGGATTATCAGTGTCCAAAAGGAGTTCTCACGTGAATGCGAAAGAGAGCGACGGTCGTAGGTTTCACGTGCTTCCTGCTTCGTGGACATGCTCCCATTTGAGCTTTACTGGAATCTGGGGCCCCTACACCCACCTCGCTGCAGAGCCCAACCTTCACCTCTCTTTTTCTTGCCCACTGTAGTCCGGACCTGCATATGCAAGAGGGACCCAACTTGTCCGTGGACGATGATGATTCCATGGCCAGTGTTGGCAAATCTAACTTGTCCATATCCCCCCTCTGATCAATGCAAACCAAAAGAGACTTCCACGGCAGCCGCGTTGGGTATGGCTGGGATCACGGAGAAAAACCACGTATCAGCACCTTAAACAATAATGCATGCATGCTTTCGGATGGACCCTTCTGCAATTTTCTTTTCTTCTCTTCTTCTTCCGACGACTCCACATAGAGCATATTTTAAAGAGAGAGACCTGTCCCTTTTTAAAGGTCATTTTGATAATAGAATAAGATGAGTTACGACGAGTTATTCGTTAACGAGTGAGTTATTCAAATTTAAGAGTTAAAATACATCATTAATTCGGAGTCGGATAGAGTTAAATCTCTTAATTCAGAGTTAACTTATTCACATCTCTCACGGGAATATCCTACTTGACTCTAAGTTAGATAAATATTGAATTAAAAAGATGAAAATCGAAGAATAAATTATACCGAATTAACTTAACTTATTTATCAAAGTGGCCTAATGGAATGACTCCATTCTAAGACTTCCTCAACCATCTCAATTGAAGGGCATGTTTGGAAATAGATTATATATAAGAGGAGAGATCTGTTGCCACCGGTGACAACGAAAGAGTAATGCCATCAATTTTAAAATCACATGATTCGATGTTAAATTTTTAATCCACATCGTTAAATCTTCTATACTATCATAAATTTGACTACCTATGAAAAATTATTCAAATCTGATATCAAAAACATGGATATTATATGATACCAAAAATTGTACTACTAAGTTGTTCATTTTATATCCATCTGATGCACAAGAAATAAATGTTGGAATCATATGATTTTTAATCCTCAAGTAATTTACTAATAGTAGAGAAGATTTAACCGTGTGAATATTAAAAATTTAAGATTAAATTATGTGATTTTAAAACCGATGACAATGTTATTTAGTTGTCACCGATGGCAACGGATCCCTCCGCTATGCATGAAGACTAATCATACGGTCTTATATAAAGGACCAATGTACCAAGCAATCAAAAGGCATCACAAATCTCACAATTCCGTGGCGACCAACCTTGAAGTTGATGCGTGGCATGGATTTATAGCCGATTCGGTGACACTGAAGTTAATTGCTATCAACATCTCTTGGAGACTTTTTGACAGTAACAACAGATCCTCTATAATATATATGTGATTTGGGACAGGCCCTGCTACCCCATTTTCGAATGGAGAAAACTGCAACTTTTGATGCAACAGTGGAAACGATCTTAGGAACCTGGTTTGACCTCCAATCTCACCATCTAGCTCTTTTGATGCTGAAAAAAGAAATTAGAGTGAGAAGAAGAATTACAGATCAAAGTCAAGAACTAGAACTAGATAAGGGGTAAAAAACTTACTAATACTTAAAAGAGATCTCGCTAACGCGAGATGGATCTAAACCAAGATTTGACGTATTGATCTGATACACGAGGAACTAGACAAGAGCGAAAAAAAAAATATTAATACTTAAAAGAGACTTCACTAATGTGAGATAGATTTAAATTAAGATTTGACGTATTAGTCTGGTACGCGGCGTATCTCACGTATAGATTTAAATCAAGATTTGACGTATTAGTCTGGTACGCGACGTATCTCACGTACCTGACTGTACCGGTCGGAGATCGATACGGTCGGTCTGTGATACGCAATCAATACGTTATTTATCTTATTTTAAATATTATGTATATTATTTTATATCAAATGTTTCTTTATAAGTAATTCGGCAAAGCTCCTTTGGAACGCCGATATTTGACTTCCAAATTCATGAGTTACACCATTTTAATTCATTTTTTCATTGTTCTTTAAGAAAAAGAAGCAAAAAATTATGATAATTATGAGATTTAAACTCTCTATTATCACACAAATAACTAACACGCTTACTAATCATGCATTGAGCTATACATAATTTTTTGTCATGTTTTATTATAACATATATTTATTAAATAATTATTCACTCTTGACACGTAGCGATACGGGGTGATACGATGTCGTACCGTACCGTATCTATAAATAAAAATCTTCCTAAAACTGAAAAAACTCCCCAAAATGAGAACAAAATGAAGAAAGACATGCTGAATTCGACTATGCTGTTGGGACGTACGTACTTTGAGTTAGTCCCCTGACGAGTGGGCTTTACAAAGTTTTATTAGATCCATTTCAATCGGTATCAACGAAGGCGATGCCACGATCGATGTCTCTATCGCGTTAATTAGATGCAACCTCACATTTTTTTAGAAACAAATTTACCGCAAGATTGATAATTACGAGTCCAGACGTGAGAAAGAGGGTTAATGAGAAAGCGAGTAATTGTGACATCACTTCAATTGATATATACCTACCGAAATTAACCTGATAGAGATGGGTGTGGAAGATCTGATTTTGCAAGGCATTCAAAAATATTCAGCACAAACATGTTTTTTTTTTTTTACCTTTTGTGAAGGCATGTACAAATTCTGAATGTTTTAATATTCTCTCTAATTAAGAGATTTTTTTAGCATAATCTCACCATAATTTTGGACACGAAGATTCTATCGATAAATAATAAATCTTGTACGTAGATATCTATATATAGGTTAAATATCCCTCTCCTCCGGCGTAACTACGCAAGAATTGAGTTTTACAAATTACGATATTTTTACCAAACAAGTTTACTTAAATTTTAAAAATTACGATATTTTTATCAAACGGAGAGTGACTTATTTTCATTAATTTTCTATTTGATTTATTTTCTCCTAATATATGCCTAAAACTTGTATCCCACACATATAATAATATCTCATTTTAAAATCATGACTGTTAAATGACTCCACATACATACATAACATATTTGTCATGAGAGCCATGTTTAGTGCGCACCCGGGCACCCCGGGTGTGCTCAAGTTTTTTTTTAAAAAAAACAATTATGACTTTAAATTCAAATCTCCTTAATTTATGATATAAATCTCACTCTCGCTCGACTATTTAAAAAAATAAAAAAATTTAATTCAAAAATAAACTAATATTATTAATTCAAATTTATTTTTAATTATTTAAAATCATTTGACAAAAAATATAACTTATATCATAAATTAAGATATTTAAATCTCCCCTCACAAAAAAATTAAGAACAAATGAAAATTAAATCTAATGTTCGCCCGAGATGTATTATAACACCTCCCGAAACATGTAATATCATGCACGGTGAATTATTAAGAACATGTTCAGATCGAATATGAATTCGAGTATATTAAATTAATATTCAATCGGAATATGAAATAGATATTTTAAATATGTTTAAATATATATCTATTTATTCAGATATTATTCGACCTATCACAGATCGGGTGATATAATAATCGAGTTTGTGAATATTATCGACATCTCTGCTCACACCCCCACCCCCTCTCTCTCGACCCCCCACCCTTCTCCCCATCCCACAAGTAACCCCCTTCCGATGCCATTCCCCTCCCCTCCATGCCCCGCTCCCCTCCTCCCTACCCCTTCTGATGCCATTTGGAAAGAGCAACGTGCAAATCCATCTGTTGCGCGACACCGCCATGGGCTAGATCTGCAACGAGCCGGTGACCACCTCCGTTCCACTCCCTGCAGTACGCCATGGTAATATCTCGCCGTCGTTTCTACTAACCGCGACCTCTCCGATGACCAGCCGCACCCTCTCTGCCTCTCTCTCCCCCCCTCTGGTGGCCTATCGTTGCCGCTACAGTACAGAGTGCGATGGAAGAGGAGATGACTCGTTCGAAGTCGAGCGATCCCAGACCGATTTCACTCAGATCCGATGCGATACGCCCGACTAGCCGACCATGGTATTAACGGAGACATTAGTTGGATGTAAAAATCTCCGAGTAACATGCCTTCTTTATTACCCGACCGATCACATTATGGCACGGGAAACCATTACCCCCCCTTTTCCCGGCTGGACTGCGTTGCAGGTTTTAGTCAGAAGATGGGGTGGGAGCAGAAGAATCTTCCCAAAAGCATACTGGCCTTGCAGATTTTTAAGGATCCGACAGATTTCTCAACAGCTGGTTGGAGAACAAGATAAGATATTTGCATGATATTTTATATATATATTTCATTAATCATATGAACTATACATAGCAGATGATCACTGGTTTTCCTTACAATTAGGCTGTGAAATATCTCCACAGCAGAGAGGAAAGGGATTAATAAGAATGGAATATCCGTTCAGATCAGCTTAAGAAAGAAAGGATGAAAAAATATATATATACAAGTTGGGCAGCCACTGAGCAGTGAGCACCATAAATAAGAACAACAATAGTTCATGACTGAGAAATAAGAGGAGAAATATATGTATGTACATGTCGGCCATACCTTAATGAGCATCCATACTCATCATCATCTTCTTCTTCATCTTCATACATGGTTTTTTTTCACGTCCGTACTCCTCCCCCGTCTGGCAAGCAAACCCCACCGCCCATCACTCCTGTACTAGTTCGGAGACCCACTGCACATCCGGCGCCGCGCCCGCCCCGGCCGCGCCGCCATCTTTTTCTTCCTCTTCCTCTTCCTCCTCCCCACGCCGTTCCATCGAGTTCTCCTTGCTCAGCTTCTCGTAGATCATAGCCCTCAGCTCCCTCCCAGACTCCACCCTCTCCGCCGGCGCCTCCCAACCGTCGAAAAGCCCGCCCCGGCAGACCACCGGCGACCGGGTTGGGGTTGTCGGGAGGCTGCAGAAGCCCGTCCTCACGCTCAGCCCCCGCGGCGAGCCGATGGCGGCGTTTGCCTGTAGAAGACCCCAGGAGCTGGGCGGGGACTTCGCCTTCCCTAGCTGCAGCTGCCCGACGGAGACCAGAATATCGTCTATGGGAGACGCCAACTGGAAGGAAGCCGGTACGATGTAGGGGCCACTGGGCGAGAGCGGCGGCGAGTCGGACGGTGACGTCGACAGGGGCGGCGAGTTCAGCGTGGAGGTGGGGGAGGAGAGCAGGCTCATGGCCAAGGCGTCCACCCGGTGACGCCGCAGCGGGCACCCGTCGAAGGAGTCCGCCGACGACCCCGCGGGGGTCCTGGGGCTGTGCTGCTGCGACTGGGGTACCACCCTCAGCTGCTCGGGGGTGTGGGCGAAGAAGCAGACGCGGCGGCGGCAGCCGGTGCCGTCCTTGCAGGGCTGCGTGCGGTACCGCGTGGGGTGCAGCCAGCACTCGAAGACCCCGTGGGCGAACTCGCAGGCGTCCCCCCGCCTACACCCGCCCTTGCGGAACTCGGGGCAGGCGGCGCCGGAGTAGCGGAACCGGCGGGGGTCGCGCCGCCTCGCCTTCTCCCCCGGGTGCGCGTAGGGGCACTCCGTCCAGTCGTGCGACCGCCCCCTCGCGCACCGCCGCACCTTGAACTCGTACATGCGGAACTCGTCGCAGGAGTAGGCGTCAACGGGGGCGACCAGCGGGTGATCTGGGTCTTCCCCGCCGTCGTCGGAGAGGAAGGCCGAGTCATTATAAGGCAGGAAACGCTGCAGGGCCGCCATGGCCGCCTCACCGAGGAGGTGCGGTGAGCAGTCCCCACCGGCGCCTGCAGCCCCACCGCCGACGCCGCTCAAGGGGAGGGAACATGCGGCTCCTGCCACCGGGTCACCGTCGTACGGTGGCCACAGGGGGATGTGGATCGTCGGGTATGGGCGGTGCCCTTCTCCAAGCATCATCCTGCTCCCTCCCTCCCTCGCTCGAGCTTCCACAGAGGTTCTTCTCTCTCTCGCTGGTCTTCTCCGCAAAAATGCCCACCCTCTCTCTCTCTCTCTCTCTCTCGCGCCGTGAACACGGGAAGCCTCTGGGAGCGAGGGTTAGGGGTATTTAAACGGTGATGGTGACCGTGGTTAAGTGATTCCAACCACGGTTAAGGTGAGTGCAGGGGGAATGGCATCTAATCTGATTTTTTTCGGAGGAAAAATGGTAGCCGTTGGATGAAGAGAGGCAAGGGCGGGGATGAAGCAGAATAAATGGGTCCAAGAGGCGGCATTTGATGTGGCATATATCGCGAGAAATATTGGGAGGCGGTGACGATAAGTTGGGGGTACGGGGTAGACGGGGCGAGGAGTAAGTGAGTGGGACACGTGGACGAACAAGAAGGGTGCTGTCACCTGACAGGTTCATACCGACAGGCCGAGGCCTTGCTTAGTGGCCACGTTCCAAGGTTTTCGCCAAACCTTGGCGGTAGAGGTCGTGGTATCGGATCCTTTTCGAACTTTCCATGTTCGTCCCGAATGTTTGGATCGAGGTTCATTTATTTTTTAACAAAAAATTTAGCGTAATGGCACGGAGAGTTGAACGATTATGAAGTTCATATCGTTTGAAGATTAAATGTGAGTAGGATAAGTCTCTCCGGAGCTCGATCTCGGGTCTCTCCTATAAAAAGGAGGACCTTTCTCACCGAATCACTTGAAGTCCTCGAAGTCGATCTTTTATCTCCGACTTGTTATTACTTTTTATTGATAATAGTGATAATTAAATAATATTTTTTGACAGTTGTCTAGACGTTATTTTCACCTCTAATTTATTCAAAACTTTTACATAAAAAATATTATTAGAGATAAATTTTTAAAAAATATTCTTAAAAATATATTAGTAAATACATCATTATGTTAATTTAAATAAAACATAATTTTTTACATTTTTTTGAAAAAATGATATGTCTGTACATAAAAATACTATTTTTACATAATTCATATTCATATAGTGATATGTCTACTAATATATATTTAAAAATAAATTTTTATTTAATAATATTTTTATACAAAAATTCTCAATTTATTTTATGCTCTATCTATCTATTGTTTTTCTCTCGCCCATGCCCGACATCTCTTGTCTCATTGTCCAATGCCGTTTGATTTAAACTAATAAACCACTGGCTCGCATCCTCGAAGAATTAAATGTGCGCCAGATAATCCCCCACAAGTGTGTGATAAATAAGGTCGCCAAAACATGCGGTGTTGTCATAATTTTCATTTATTCATCAACTAATAGATCTATTAATTTTCTTATTAGATAGTCTTTTTTTTACACTTCTTGTATCTAGATCTGAAATCAATTTTTTTCTTCTACACTAAAGTCTAGGAAAGAATTTGTTGATGGATCTATTTTAAAGTTCAACTATAAGTGATCATACAATAGAAGCAGAAGTCTGATCTGCTTACCTCTTAATGTGGAAACAGTTAAAAAGTCTAATTTGGGTGTGGACACATGCGTTTTTGGATAACTATCAAGTGAAACAGACGTTTTGTTCTTATCACAGCATTAAGAAAAAAAAAGTTTTTCAAAATAAAATTCGAGTTAAATTATTATACCATACTTACATCTTTACAATGTTCCTTCGAAAATGATGTGATAAAGAGTGTTTTAATGTAAAGATGCATGAAAATGAGCCTTCTATCATTCTAATAAGACTGATAAAATTAAACAAATAAAAGCTAAAGTAAGTAATTGTGAGACCAATTAACATCTAGAAAAGTAAGATTGCTAGAGGAGTTAGTATTGTTGTACACCCAAGGACCAAAGGTTATTGCATATCTTGGATGTGCAGTAAGTTTTCTTTTTAAAAAAAAATATATGATGAGGTGGGAGCTCATCTCATGTGTATATAATTTGTCTCTCATTCAAACAGTCTAAAAAATAAGAATACTAATTAAGAAAAAATTTTAAAAATATTTTCATATAGCATGTTCTTTTTCTTTGTTAATTTTCAGCTCGTTCCATGGAGAAATAGATTAAATGTACAGATAGATGAGGTAAATCCCACCTTACCCTTTGTTTGAAAAATCAAAAGTTTACTGCACACCCAATGTGTGCAATTAAAGATAAACTCTTGATGGAGAGAAATCACTTGACTTTGGCTCAATTGCTACTTACTACTGAGTAGGGGTTAGAGGGACACCACTCAAGTTGGATCTTGGATGAGACAGGGCTTTAAGGGACGAGTTTGATAACGGAGTATGTTACGGGTGGGTGGTCTACTCAGGGTGGCTCACCCGACCCCTAAATTTAATCAGGGTCGGTTAACTCATTCCACCTATTTTCTAGGAATGAATTAATCCGCTTTAACTCTATTCGACTCCGGTTAAGAAAAAAAATGTCAAACAAGGAATAATCCACTCGACCCCGATTAACCTATCTTACCCGGGCTTCACCCGTTACTAAATAGGGCCTAAGATGCTTAGCTGATATAGTTTGCCACTGTTATAGAGCTATTAAAAGAAAATCTAGAGAGAGAGAGAGGAGAGTAACTTCCTCTCTCTGTCTCATGTCAATCTTATTTGCCCTTTCTCCCCTCATACTGCTACCAGTCTACCAGCAACTTCCTTCCCCCCTGTGTCCCCCCTCATCCCACCTTTCTGATTGCTGGCCACTTCCTTATCTCCCCATCCTGTGCAGCTACACCTTCCTCCACCACATGCATCTTCCTCTCTTATCCCATTGTCAATGGTTTCTCCTCCCCACCCCCCCCCATCCCAATATATATGTCAGTGGGAATGATTCATCTCGCATCAAACACCCGTACATTCCGTTCGAAAACTACTGCAAAAAAGAATATATATATATATTTCTTAGCAAGATCGCTTCTTTGACTGGCAGGTCGATAGAACACGTGAACTGGGAGTTCAACATCAAAGTGATCTCAACCTCTCAAATCTGTCATGCTTTATTATTTAAGGTCAGGGTCTATGTGAGTCTGACAGAGATCCAGATTCCACCGTGTCAGATTCAGACACTGTTATAATTTGCGGGAGAGTGGGATGAAGTGGGGGCACTGGTTTGCAGGAGGCTGCTGCAGCAGACGCTCACCGGGCAATGGTTAACAGATAGACGGGTTGAGAGGTTAGGGTTTGAGTTGTATAGATACTCTTTTTGGCCAGTTTTGTTATCATAACTGTCGGACGGTTTATAAACCGATGAGAGAGAATTTAAGGTGAGACTCAGCACTCTCACCTCACACACATGAGATTTAACTGACTCCGAATACCGTGTTCGACCTCTGAGAGTCTAACACGGTATCCCACCTAAAAAATAGAGAGCCTTTAGGTCATTCTCAATCGAATATGTACGTGTCGTCGCAGAAGATCTGATATCTTAAATAGACTCAAAATGGTTGATTCGTTATTTTGAGCGAAGAGGAGTGTCTGATCTCTCTCTCTCTCTCTCTCTCTTTCTTTTGAGTCGAGCGATCAAAGATCAGACGGTACAGACATGTAGATCGGGTTGAGACCGACTTAATATTTTTTTTAAAAAAAATATGACTGCACCACGGCCATTTCTGACGTCTTTTTCTTCTTCTTTTTCATGTCATACATCTTAACATACATAAATTAACAGGAGACTTAATCACAATTTACAATAAATGTTACTCTCCAACCTTTCTTCTCTTCTAAAATCTCCACATTTGTTCAAAAGTCAAAAGTGGGTGCTTGCTATACATAGCAAGCTCATCTTTTTCTCTCTCTTCTTATTGACTTTTCTCCCTTCACTCTGTTTTCTTACCGAGTCAAAATAGACATGGTTAAGGTTTTCTCATACGATCGAGAGAGACAACTGTCGCACACAGGAAGGCATGCCAAGTCTGTCGGCGGGGGATTGCTTTTGGACGAGGGGAATCCGAGTCCGATTTGGCGATGCAAGGGATCCGGAGGAATAGACAGGGTTATATTATGTTATATGTACATAATTATGGGTTTTTTATTTTTTAGTCTCTACGTACAAATAGATGCATTTTTATTTTAATCTCCCGAATATAACTATTTTTTTAAGTCCTTAGAATCTTTGTCATTGTCTTCAGTAGTTAGATTTGATAACCAAAGTGAAACCCATCCCGATTTAAATTAACCCAAGTTTAGTAAGTGTCACTTTGATAACGGGTTAAGGTGAGTTATGATGAGTTAATCGAGGTCGGGTGATTTATTCTCTGTTCGATACTTTTTTTCTTAATCCGGGTCGGATATGGTTAAAATAAATTAACTCATTCCACTTAAGTGGGTGGAATGAGTTACTCCACTCGAATTAGGACTACTTTGATAACGAGTTACGTTAAGGACGGGTGAGTCACCTCAGGTAGACCACCCGCCCTTAACTCAACCCGTTACCAAAGTGACCTTAAAAGATTAAACTATCCCTAATTAATCACTTAGTGTCCCCCTAATTTCTCCTTCACCCTTCCCTCCTCTCTCTGTCTCCCTCCTGCACACCACCTCCATCGCCGGCGTCGCTCCCACCTCAACTGTTTGGCGTGGACCTACTGCACCCTCCTCGGTATCCTCTTCCTAATCGCCCTCGTCTTTGCAACAGTATTATTTCTTACATAGACTAACTTTAGATGACGATGAAAAGTGAATTTGTCATAAACTAAAAGGTCTTTCATAAACTAACTTGACATTGGAGATGGCTTTCTACATTAGGTTGGAATTAAAGCGAGTTATACGCCAAACATAAAACTTAATTATCTTTATGTAAAAAAGAATTAAAAACTATAAGTATAATGAATACGGAGTCTGCAAAGATTACCATTGGAACAGGTGATCAGATTTATCCTGTTGTACTGCCGTGTTGCCTTTCTTACAGCAGAGGCTTGAATAGAGGACAGGGAAATGAAGGTAGAGAGAGAGAGGGGGGGGGTACGGACATTGCTGCAGCTCTCGGGAGGTTCGAGAGAGGGCCCACTACGGGTTTTTGGGTGGCAGCAGATCCTGCCGACTTTTTTTTTAAAGCTCAAACTTTGCTTGAAATGGTAGGCCTCGGCCCTTTCACGCCCCTCGATCCAGGCGAATAAATAAAAGTAGGTAGCGCGACATTACACTATAATGTCTATTTATGTATTGGCATCATGATTTGTCGCCTCTCTCTGACTCGGGTTGACTCGGCGTGTCATACCGTATCTAGAAAATTTTGATACACAGTGTGAGAGAGAGAGAGAGAGAGAGAGGGCCGAGTCAAATGTGACTCGACTGTATTGTATCAGATCAGAAGAATCTCGATCCGATACAACTCGACGAGTCGACAAACCTTGATTGGAATCGACAAATGGATCGATAGCGTGCGTGTGCCCGTTGAATCAAATTATCTACGTATCTTCTATTACACAAACATCTGTACTTACTGTGAAGGTAAGAATCATGGCTGTCGATAAGAAAACGATGGCTACCCCCCATCACTCCAGCAATCTTTTGACCACAAAGCTGAACAAATGCTTATCCCTCCCTAGTCCCTACCCCCCTTTGGTTGCAGCTACCTACTGTTCTTCGCCTGCATCTAGGGGCGTGAAAGGGCCAAAGCCAACCATTTCAAGCAAAGTTTGAGCTTTTAAAAAAGAAAGTCGTCAGGATCTGCTGCCACCCAAAATCACGCCGTGGCCCCCTCTCTCAAAACACAATGCTCTGCAACCTCCCAAGAGATGCAGCAATGTCCGTACCCCCCCCCCCTGTCCTCTATCAAGCCTCTGCTGTAAGAAAGGCAACACGGCAGTACAACAGCACCCTTGTTGGCGAACACCCATGGCCATGGCTTCCCCTGCGTGTAAAAAAGGCAACACGGCAGTACAACAGCGCCCTTGTTGGCAAACACCCATGGAAATGGCTTCCCCTGCGTGTAAAAAAGGCAACACGACAGTACAACAGCACCCTTGTTGGCAAACACCCAAGGCAATGTCTCTCTCTCTCTCTCTCCAACTCAGCACCTCTTCACAACAACTTGGCACCGATGGCGATATCAGCACCGCCTACTCTCTCCCTCCCTCTGTTTCGTTCACCCTTGTTGGCAAAGACTTATGAGAACCCCACTCCGTGTATGTGTGTGTGTGCGCGTGCGTCTTTCATGTTTTGAAATGTGTGTGTAGGGTCTACAGAAAACCTGGCACCATCGAGTGCACAGGTTCAACTGGGCCTGTGTGTGTGTGTGTGTGAGCACCCCACTCTGTGTGTGTGTGTGTGTGCGCGCGTCTTTCATGTTTTGAAATGTGTGTGTAGGGTCTACAGAAAAGATAAGATTTACAAGAAATATATATATATATATATTACTAATGGAAACACATACGGATCATTAATCTCTTTTTGGCGCAATGCTAGGTTATGTGACTAGAACAGCCAGCACCATCCATTGAAATTCCCTTGGATCTGGAACCGAACACGCAATTTTACATATCACTGTCATTCGTCCAACAACACAATGTAAAGAGACAAACTAATACAGCACACGTAACAACACAAGATCCGTAAGTGAAAATTAAGTTCAGCTGCACATGATGAAATAGAAAAGCCAAAATCAAACAAGCAAACGTCGAGTCTGTAGCTGAAAAATATTCAAATCTCTGTGACTGTTGTAAAGGTGGAAGATCAGAACTACAGATGGCCGAGTATCTTACTTCTTCAATACACTGCAAATGAATAGGCATGACTGTTAGAAAAACGAGGGAAATAGCTCGGTGAAACGTCATTATATTTATCAACCTCATCTTGAGCAAACCCTTGTTGGCGAAAGGAACGGGGCGACTCAGGCGAATAAGCATGAAGGAAGATAACCGAGGAGACAATAGCAAACGCTAAGTAAAGAAGAGCAGTAGGCGGCAAAGAGTGTTCGCAGAGGGGAATATGATCATTGAAGGCCTACAGAGCCAACTTTTGATGGGAATGTAATGGGGAGCTACAAGATGGGTTCTCTTTTTTTCCGCAACGGGGTGTCTTATGTTGGGCAAAAACTGCCGCAAGATGCATGGGTCTGGGTTCCAGTAGGTGTTTTGAGAGGCCTCTGCGTTTAGAAAAGAAACTATAACTGGGAGGGACTATTTATACAACATAATTGCGGAGTATGCAGCTTCTTGTGGGTGGCTTGGGGGGAGCTCTTGTGGATCCCACAAATCCTTGAGTTTCCAATTTTTTCTTCTTTTTTGCTCTTTTCTTTTGTTTTGAGGTTGCTTTTCTTTGACCACCGGTGGAACCTACAGATTTAAAGCAGGTTGGCCCGCCTGTCATTACATTTCAGACCCACAGCAGAACTTATCTGTCTTCTGGCCTCTAGGGCCTAGGTGAAAAATGGACATATATATCAGGTTTGAGTACACACTGTGCTTAAAATGAGAAGACTGAAAGTTTACTTCAAATTTTCAAATCCTTTATACAGGTAAAGGGAGAAAAATAAACTTACTTGTACAAATATGCAGCAATTCCCAAGATAATGCACAAGAGGATGATGTCAATGCAAAAGTTGCGGCTGGATCTCAGCTGGTAGAGAGACAGATGCTATGATTAGAATTCTGCTAAAAGGTATTTTATACTTTCAGATGACTTAAGCATTTATTTCAGTTTGATTACCTGGTTGACAGTCTCTTTAAGTCTTACATTAGTGTTCTTTAGGTCTGAAGTTGCCTTTTCCACCTGTAACGGCACAAAAGTTCTCATGATTCTTTGTCTAAGAAATCTATTAGTCTGGATAAGGAAAGGACACAAGTGAAGAAAAAAAGAATTTCAAACCTTGGTGTCAATTTCATCCATTAATGGAACTTGCCTGTCCAATTCCTGCAGTAAATTTGAATGATTAATGGCAGTGTTTTCCGTCATTTGAATCATAGTCACATTTGATAAATAACAGACCTCATTCATGTCATGGGCCATATTTTTCAGTGTGTCGAGTCCTTCTGCTATAGTATCCAAACCTTGATCCTGCATGGTAATTCGTAATCAGATTTGAGAATCAGCTTAACACATAGTTGCAGATATAGGTTACCGAAACAACTTACAGGTACTCTCATTTCCCTCTTGTACAAGATATTGCCAAGGCCGGTATCAGGCACAACAATTCTCAGATTATATAACTGACTAATACAAGTGTTCAAGAATCTAGTCAATAGAAATCATGATTGGGTCAACATAAGTAACAACCACCTAGTACCTACTGCCTAGATACTGACAAGTGGTGAAGGGAAGGGGATTTCAGTTATACACCTGCCTAAAGTAATCAACCCAGACTAAAAATTACTACCGGATGAAACCAACTGGACATGAATCTTAAATAAAGTAGCATGTTTATCTTGGTCATTTAAACAACTTTATCATAATAAAGAGCAATTTGGAAAAGCTCCATATTTCCTACTTTTGCAGGAGAAGCGACCACCCTGAATCTATTTTTCAATCAGCCTCTTCGCTCCGTAAGAAACACTAAAGTCCAAAATAAAGGATCTTTCTAGATGGAAACCCAAAGACATTTGATCCCCTATAAACTTCCCTCCAGAGAATGGCAGGAGCCATCTCCACAACCAACTTTGAGCCAAATAACAATGTGTAATCAGTCACAAAAGACACCTACGTCACAAGCTTCAGGATGAAAAGCAAAAGTGATAATGGGAATCAAACTAATTAGCGAAGCTTTACTTTGATCCTTAAAAACCAAGAGAAGAAACAAAAGTGCTCATATGTGAGCATAGAGAGAGATAATCCAGTGCATCCTAAACCAAAGTGAATGTCTTATAGTAGGCTTGAGTTAAAGTTTAAAAAATATCACATTTGTCCCTCCATACAAGTCCTGCAAAAAAATAAGGTTTTTGATACTTTCCCACATTTGTGGTTTCTCTCACATGTAGGCCGACCACATGCCAACTATGCAACTTTCCCACCACTTTCTAATCCAGTACACACTTAAACAAAAGTGAATGTCTTATAGTGGGCTTTGAGCTTAAAAAAAAAAAGAGAATCCCATTTGTCCATCCATACACTCAACTCCTGGAATGCATTAGCTTTACCACATTTGTGGTTTCTCTCACATGTAGGCCAAACACTTATACAGACTATGCAACTTTCTTAAGCTTTCTGATCTGAGCCTGAGCATTCGATCATAGCTTCTCTGGTTTTATTTCAAAAATGCCATAATCACAACAATAAAGTGCAACTCCGATTTTGTTGCTGTTTCCTAACTTTCTTTCCCTCTTTCCTGTCCACCTTTTTTCACATCAGGGGTGAAGGGCATGATTGGGGGGGTGCGTGAAGCAAGGGACACTCGGTAAAAGAATCAATGATTGAACATCTGCAGGTAGTATATTCTTGGATTACTTTCTGACACAACCTTTTATCTGATTTACGCAACCTTGTAGTCATGTCATCGACATCAGAAATTAATTATCTTATTCTTTTAAGTCAATTTAAAGAGGTTTCCAACAGCTAAGAAAAATGGATCTCTGAAGTTGAACTTTTTAAGTATTAATTTGCAAAGTTCAATCGTTATACATAAAACAAGTTATTTTAGAAATGCTAGGCTAAATTGAAACATAAGATTTTTCTGTGTTTATTGAGATTCCTATTTTGCATTGCACCATCTGTGTGTGCTCTTTTGGGGGCTTGGGGTGGTGGGGGACAAGTTTATATTGCACCCCATGTTAAAAAGCCGCCAATAATCACCATAAAAGTTGACATCTTTCACAGCAACAACTGACTATAATGACAATTCACAAAGTCCTTACGAAGTAGTACTTGCCTGCTTCATCTTGCGCATTTCAAATTCTTGCCTAAATTGCTTTGATTCCTCTGTGTGCTGAAAGTATTCGCTCTCAAACTTACCATCTGCAACATGTCAGAAAAAAAATAATAAAAAAACTATGCAAGCCACACCAATGTGAAATTTTCAGAGTACAACTGTCATTAGACACCCTTGTGCGCACGCAGGTATGTTTATCCACTCCCAAGTACGTGTGGTTTCCAAAGGTTAAGTTTTCTAACTACACTGATAGCATCCCTGCCTATGCATTATAAACTTGTTTGAATCTGTAGAGAAGTGACTATCTTTTTTTTAGAGTAAGATGCATTGAGCAATGACCAACTGCTTAAGAATCTACAAGTAAAGTTAATGCAGCACTCGCACCAAAAACAATGAGGAAAATTGCTTAAAAGTTTAAGAACCCTAAGAAGATATGAAGCATGATAAACAATTAAGAGAAAAATCTGCACATGATAAACAATGAAAGGAAAATGCTGTAGCATGATAAATAATGGAAAGAACAAAACAACATTCTCAAAACTAACACACATAGCCATCATATGTGTCCAAGTAGTCAGACTGTATTTCTCCCATAATCCCATTAATCAGGGGTTGGCTACTTGGCTTAGGATCTGGATCACCAAAACTGAAAGCTCCTATCCGTAGTTTACGGCTGATTGAAATCCTGATGCCAATAACCAACATCCTATTTGCTCTACCAAGATCTGCCCAAGGCTACTTGGTGGGTAATGAGAGGAATGACTTCTGGTGGAGCATGCCCAAAATTCTTAGTTGAGGTTAGTTGGCTGGTAGTGCATCCACCATGGTAAACAAAAAAATAAAAAATCCTGATAATTTTGATAAAAAGTATCAAGCAAACCAAACTTACCATAATATACAGTATTTTCATTATTATCGTAAATGGAAAAAAGACAAAAACTAGCAACTGTAACACAATGTAAGAAGTAAATATGCAAATGCCGATGTTTATGAATCATTAGAAGTTGCTGTTGGGCTCACACAAATCCTAGAACACCAAATATTCTATTGGGAGCCAAATCCTTACACCTGCAGTCACCAACAAATTGGAAAAAGGAAAAAAAAGAACTTAGATCTTTCACTTCTAAGATCTAAAACCTAGATTAGTAATCCTCTTTTAAGGGTAGCTACATCTTCATATGCGGATGGCAATATTATTTCTGCCATATGGACAGGACTTCTAAACACTCTAGATCATTTCTACCAGCCTCACAACATTGACACAAGCACAGTCAAAGGCTTTCTAATGTCAACACAATGATTCTCAATCAGTGAGTTGCTGTTTGTTAGTTGTCTCCATTGTTGTCAAGGTGCCTGCCTAGGTGCTGCCTAGGCGGAAGGGCATCTTTTTGGGAGCTAGGTGCAGTTGCGCCTGCAAAAGGCAGCCCAAAGCACTGCCAAGGAGAAGCAGGTGGCCCAATGTGTCCGCCTTCACAGCTTGGGCCAAAAATTTCGGCGGGCGCCTTGGACCCCCCCAAATTTTCAGCCAAGGGGGCTCCACACCACTTCCACCCCCAACGGGGTAGATCAGGCCCACACACTCCTTCAACAGGGGACTGCTGCAACATGCCCTTAAGCTATTTCACATACAAACATACACATACTATCTACACAGATTCAGAGAGACACACACAAGGCTACTCTTGAACCTCGACTTTAGTGGTTTTACTGTCTTTGTTACTTCGCTAGTTAGTGCTTGATGTGTGTGGTGATGTTTGTTTGATATCAAATGATATGCTTGTTTGCTATAAATGGCGATCTCTTTTGGTACTTTATTGCAATGTGTTTGTGATAAATGGTGATTATTTTTATCTCATATTTAATTTTGGTACTTTATTGCAAGGAAGGCAAACTCGGGTATCGGAATCGGATCGGCTGGCCCAAACCCGATCTGGATCGGTGGAGTCGGCCGATCCCGCCCGATCCCGAAACGTGACGTATGTTGAGGTTAATTGTATGTTCACAGTTTTACAGGAGGTTTTATATAAATGTATTTCACTTTACTCTTTTACCTGTTTACCTTTTTCTCTCCACTCCACAGACTCGAGAGCCCCTTCTGCACTTCATCTTTTTGAGGAGAACAAAGGCGGAGGGGGCGGAGGAGGGGGGGGAGAAGGAGGTTGACGGCGGCAAGTGGTCACGATGGTGGCATCGATGGCGGAGCTCCTCCCTCCTTCCAGAGCAACAGTGGCGGCGGAGTCCGAAAAAGCCTCCCTTCTTCCGGTAGCTTCAGCGGCAGCGGCGGCAGGGCGTCGACAGTGGCAGGGCAACAGTGGAGGAGGAGAAGGAGGTCGACGACGGCGGCTAGTGGAGGCACCGTCGGTGTCATCAGCAGGTAAGTACTCTTTTTTTTTGGTTTTTTCTCTTCTTCCTCCTCCGATCTGCTTGTTCTTCTTCTCCCCTCGGTTTTTTTCTTTTAAAAACCCTGGATCAGTCCAGATCGGTCGAGATCTGCCGATCCTGCATGGGGATGGGCCGATCTAGTCCGATCTCTGTCCAATCCCTCCACTCCCATCGACTCCCAAGGAAGAATCAGTATCGGAGGGCTTAGGATCGGGTCGGTTGGGCCTAAAACCGATTGGATCGGCCGATCCCGACCGATCCGATCCGATTTTCCTTGCTTGCTTTATTGGTCCCTTCCTACTACTTTTGATTTATATGCCATACTAGTGTTGTTTCATATGTTTTTAATGATCATGATAAACCTTTGAATAGAAAAATATATACACTTCTTGCTGGCAGGTTCCTATGGACTTGGCACCTAGGCACTGCTTAGAGAGGTGCCTAAGTGCTTAGGTGCCCAGGGACCCCAAGTACGCCTAGGATCGCCTTACTGCTTTGACAACTATGGTTGCTTCTGACTGAGAGGACAACTGATGAGAGCATAAGAAGTTATGGAGGTCCAAAGCATTGCTAAAAGTCAGATGTTTCCTTTAGAAGTTCAAGGCAGACAGGTTTCAGATAATGACAGTTTAAGCAAAGAGACCAGATGTTGAGGAGAAATGCCCCTTTACCCAAGGGACAGTCAGCATTTACAGACGTCCAAAGCAGTACAAAAGTCAGATGTGTCCTTTACAAGTTCAAAGCAGAAAGGTTTAGGACAAAGGAAGAAGGGATCGGGAATTGGGATCGGATCGGCTGATCCCAATCCGATCCAGGTATTTTATTTTTAGTTCAGAGGTTAATTCGGTTTTTTAAGTTTCAGAAGGGTTTTTGTGCGAAGTTCTAACCTATTTCCTTCATCAAGAGTCTTGGGTGGTCTTTCTCGTTTCTTCCCCCACACCCCCCAACCCCCACTCCACTGCAGGCCAACTAGGAGGATGAGGACGAGGAGGCACCGGCAGCTGGTGGCTACGGCGACGACAGACGGTGGCGGCGACGGAGACTTGAGCAGGGAAGTATTTTCCTCTTCTTCTTCTTCTACCAGGCACAGGTACGGTTCATTCTAGGAGGAACAGTAACATCGAGGAATAAACAATACCAAGTTTTGTTCATTCCTCACTTTTACTATTCATCTGAGAGGAATGAACAATACCGAGTGCCGGGCACTGTTCACATTTAAAAAAATACTGAGTGAGGATTGCACCGAATCGGCCGATCCGGGACAATCTAGGGACAATCCCAGCCGATCCGATCCATGAATCAGGATGGGGGGATCGATATCGGATCAGCCCAACCCAAATCCGATCGGATCGGCTGATCCTATCCGATCCTTCCATGTTTAGGAGAACAACAGTTTAAGCAAAAAAAAACATGCGTCGAAAAGAAATGCTTCTTGCCCAAAAGAGAGTCAGAAAGCAGGAATCAGTGTTTTTATATTTCCTGTTCTGAATACAATACACCTTACCCTCCATAGAAATAAGAATGTAAGCTGAAGTATCTTAGTGGGAGAGCAACTTTTCTTATGGATATTCTAAAAAGATCAGTGACCATAAACACGGAAGCAACATACAGCAGAAACATCTTCATAGTAACTGGTAAAAGAATCCAGCCCCTATCCAGTAAAAAGCTATGCTAACATCAACAACTATTTATGGCATCCTCAAGTAGATCTTCCAAAAATATCACCCACAGCACAAACCTTGGAAGAACTAAAGATCATTATCAATACCACATGCTTTCAACTTCAATGTTGCTTCTTCCTCATTATTTACTATTTAGATGCTCAGATGCTTTGAGAAATGGTGATAATGAACTTGGAATAATCTCATCCACAAGACTGGATGAAATTTCAACTGGAAACGTGAACTGTGTCGACTTCCTGAAAATCTCAGTTGGACTTGCCCATCTCATATTGACCTGACTAGACAAAGCTGGAAAAGATCAGCCGCTGAAAGAAAAGGGCAAGTTATAAATTGCTTCAAAAAATTACAGTTACTTTTCATGTCCGCCAAAGATGACTGCATCTAAATCCACATGACCATTGATCTATGTGGTCAGTTATGTGCAAGGTGTGGTCCTCTGAAAGTTTATCCAAGGACAAGTAGATGCATGAAGACATACACACAAGCAAGCTCGAGGAATATTCAAGACTAAATCCAAAGAGGCTAATTAAAATCATATGGAATGGCATTTAATCCTTCAAGTGAAAAGTTCATGTTCATTGTTAAGTGCACTGTTTTTAAGGAACTTCAACAACATAATCCCACCTGCTTAGGTCTTAAGCTTACCTAGACGTTCAGAATGAGATATCAGTTACTACTTTCGATGTTTATCATGGAAAAATTATATGAGACTTCTACGAAAACTAAAATAAAAATACAGGACAGTAGCATCAGCACTGATAAAGTAGACGAAGCATCCAAACCAACATGTCTAATTTACAATCCTCAGTAAGGGACTTCATGCAATGGAATTTCTAAAAAAATAATTACCTGACGTGGAGTCTATTCTAATTTCTGTGCGAGAAGCTGAAGCCCTCCAACTGCTAGTTTGTTTTACGGCAGTTGTCGTCCCATCTGGTATGGATTGAATCCTTTCAGGCAGTGCAAGGACTAAATCATTCCGTACGGCTAGCTCTTCTTTTGTAAGTCCCTTAACCTACAACAAATTTATAAAAGGATCTTGGAATGAGACAACAAATCTTCAGAATATCAAATGATCAAGCAAACCAAAAATAGAGCTTTTTTTTTTTTTGACAAGTGGGTAGTACCACTGGTGTATAAAAGAGAAAAAGTATACATGTAAGGGGGGAGTGCTCCCAAAACAACTCCTAAATACAAAAGGCGGCAGATAACACTCTGCCTCGGGAGCAAAAAGAAGTAAACAAACACCAACACACTAAGCTTAGACCCCAACCAAGCCCAAAGAAACCCAAAAGTCCCATCACCTAACAACCCCAGCCACCCCACCAGATAGCTCCCAAACAACAAAGAAATAGAAATATAGGCGCCCCAATGCAAACTAAAACACTCTCCTCGACTCTTCCTCCACTTACCCCTCAACCTGCTCCGTCCCTCCTTTCCTACTAGCTGCTTCAATCTTCGCCTTCCTCTCTATGTCCGCCAGCCATCTACATTTGATCAAGTATAAAGTGGACCTCAAGCCTTTATCCACGCCCACATCAGATACGTCAATCAGCCTAGCAATCTCACTCGCTTGAGTCTCCATATAGTTCTCCACCTTTACTAGTGTTTCACACATAAAAATAACGGGAACATTTATGTGTCCATTTATTGAACCAAGAATGCACATTTGTTGGCCATTTGATTAGCATGTGCATGGTTATTTTCGCACTTTAGATTTAACAAATGATTTAGGCTTCGCGTACTGGACTTTTCTCTACCGGTCGTAGTCAGCATTACTTTACATCGGAATATGTCCGAACACCTTTGATTAACTACCAAAGAGTCTTTTTAACCTTCACGATCATCGGGGATTTGGTCCGAGAAGGGACCCTCATACTGTGCCCTAAAGTAGAAATAAATTTGTAATTTTCCCTTAAAGTGGAATTTATTCGTAATTTTGTTAGTTTGTGCTTTCTCACAAACTGGAGTTTATGTCGAAAGAAATAAACCCTCTATACAATTCTCAAAGCTCCGCAAATTTTTTCGGGTCATTTATGCAATTCCATGACTTCCGGGGTATAATTGCAATTTTTGAATCTTGCAGACAGAAGCATGGTTTTCCAAACTGTTCCAGGCAGATTACGGGACGGACGGGTTGTGGGACGCTACCGGTACGATATATATAATATATTATATTTTATAATCAAATCTAATTAGTGGGTCAGTTGATTTAAGTCATTTCACCCCAATCGGGGCGTCCTGTGTTCGAATCTCCGAAGACGTATTAGAATTTCAAATTTTTTTCACTTTCCTTTAAACTATTTAATGCAAAAAAATGTTAAAACTCCATGGGCGATAGCAAGAATCGAACCTTTGCCCTCTCATTGATGCATAAGACCACTTACCCAACTGAGCTAGAATTTTTTTCATAATATTTTACATATATTATATATATATAGCTTACGAGACAGAGCGAGACAGAGCGGTATAATATCGTACCGTACCGTCCCAGCAAAAAACCGGGACGGCCGGTACGGCCGGGACGGCAAACCCTGAACAGAAGAATGGTTTTCCACCCACTTTGGACACATTAGAAGAGACTCAAATATTTCGCAAAGAATTTCTGAACTTTAACATTTTGCATAATTTCTTGAGGGCATCATTACAATTTCACCAAATATGAGGGTAAAACTACAATTTTTATCATTTTCCCATGATTTGACATCAATTTTCCAGAACTTTGATATTTCTGAGATAAACATGATTTTTCAACGCTTTTTATGCATTCAATATCAAAGATTCAAAATAGAAGCTAATTTCCTCACATGAGGATATTTTGGTAATACACCCTTTCAATTGAGGTTTTTACATAAAGCAGGGTTTCAAAACTCATAAGAACCTTCAAAGGAGGCCGCCACCTGCTGCTCCTGCGCTCCAAGGCTGCTCCAAGCTTCTTCTTGCACTGCTCCAAGCTTGAGGAGATCTCCCAAGTTCTTGTGTCTTCAGTTTGAAGCCCCCTTCTTCCTTGGCCAAGGCCTCCTATTTATAGGAGGTGCATAAGGATACGCAACATAAGCTTCTTCTGGTATGTTGTTCTCTTTTCATCTTCCCCCTTCTTTTCCTTTTGTTTTAAGGAGAGAGAACGCAGGAAGAGGGGGCGGAGGGGGCTCCACCGGATTTGCAGACCTGGGGGGCCTCCTCCCTGGTTGTTTTCTTCTTCTTTTTTTTTCTTCACTGCACAACAAGGAGAGAGGAAGGGAGACCCGGTGGGGCCCCTCCCTAGGCTACGCACAGCCAGGCATGCCACTCCCAGGTCTGCATGACCCGGGGGTGGCACCTCCGGGTCTGCAGAACTCAGAAATGCTCCCTCCGGGTCTGCATGACCCGGGGGAACCCCTGCCTGGTCTTTTCTGCGCACCTAAGAGAGGAATTGAGAGGGAGAGGTGGTCCCTCCCGGTCTTGTCAGTCCAGAAAGGTATAAAAAACCCTTTGGACTGTCCTTTTCAAGGATTTTTTTATGGCTTCTGCTCCTCTCTGCAAGGCAGCGGCACGTGGCAGCTCTTGTTGATTTTTCTTGACTTTCTCTGACGCTGTCCTACTATCCTTGGGTCCTGAAGTGCAATGACAATTCCGTGGCACATTAAAAACACCCCTCGAACGTGGGTATTGTGATTGTTTGACTGTTTTTGCTGCGTGGGTATGTGGTTTTAACATCACCCACCAGGTGTTTGATGAAATTACTATGCTAAAACACAATTTTTGTGTAAACAACTTCGCCCGACAGGATGCCAATGGCGTTTAAAATTGACTCACATGTTACGGCTACGGTTTATACCGTTTTATGCCGGCATTTAGTGGCTTTAATCTGAATAATTTCTTTTGTTCTGAAAATATTCAGAAAAAGTGTGATAAAAATTGCGGGGTTCAACAAATACCCCCACGGGAAGCCTGTCAGAGCCGAAGGTGACGACGGATGACCCGTGCACCTTGTTAACCCACGCAGGGTCTATGGCTTGATGCCGTATTGCGATTTGTAGCATTGATGACTTGATTACTTATTTTTGTATATGTCGGGCCTGATTGCTTTTGTTTCCCTTTTGTAGGTATTCATCATGTATCGCCTCCGAGAAAGCCGTGTCCGTGGATGTGCCCACAAGGATAGAGATTCATCCCCCACTTTGTCAAAGAATTTGATGCCACCATTGGATCCTCCTCGAGTGACGAAGCACAATATTTTCTCTCTTGATCGGGGTTTGGAGATTGTTGTTGAGGGACCCCTTCAGGAGGATGCCTCTGAGAGTGGAGATGATGACTCCACGTTAATCGTGAAATATAAGGGGATTTATCAGTATCATCGGATTGGAGATTACCCAAACATTCTCCGTTGGATAAGCATTTGTTTTCATTCGTTCAGAGCTACATCTCCGAACACGTGGACGAGGATGGCCAGTGTCTGCCGGCTGAGCGTCATCATCTGGAGAGGGCAATTCTAGAGCGCCGAGATAGCATGCTCGGAACTTGCACCATTTCATTCCCCAACTTCCCTATAGGCTTTACACACCATATTCAGTTTCCGGCAGCAGATCAACTGGGTTTCTTCAGCTCGAATGTCAGTTGCCACACTAGGCCGCGCAATGACACCGGCAATTTGGGAGTTATTTGGCCAACACAGGCCCAGCCCGACTAGTGTTTTTAGGCTATTTTTGACACCCTCCGGCTCGCAACATGCAAGTGAAGGATATGAAAAATCATGTCTTCTTAATAGAATTATGAGTGGCTCAGCGCCGAGTTGGTATGGGAAGTGGTCAGTGCTTTCTTCTCATCAGTTTCACTTAAGGGGCACAGAATAGTTGGTCGGTGTCTTGCACCATTACAGTGCGGTTTTGAACCTCCTTCGGATTCATCATGCAGACACAACCGCACTTTATGACTATCCTTGCCACATAGGGTTGCTCCAAACCTTGGCAGAAAGATTCAACCGCCAGTGGAACACGTTTGCTATTGTCGAGGGTGAAACGTCCATTGATCTGTGGAGCTTTCATAGGATTTTTAGTTTGCGCCGTTATGAGGTGAAACTTGATGACTTGCACAGTACTTTAGAGCACCGGTATAGGGCAATACATTCTACCATTCAACTTCAAGTATTTGATGAAAGTCTGGCGAGGAAGGACACCCCTTCAGCTTCATCGAGCACTGTGAGGGTTAGTGTGAATGCTTGGGTCCACTATTTTTACAACGGCCCATTCTACTTTTATGAGAACTTTGCAGAGGATGACAGACCCCTTGATCAATATTATCAGCTGATTTTGAAATTACAGCGACAGAAGCGTTATTTGTCTACACCAGAGAACAGGAGGTGGAACCCTTGTGAGTTGCCAGATTGTACCTATCTTGCGGTCTATCTTGTCTATTGGCTTGCAACATTTGTGATGCCCCATGGGGAGGAGGAGTTTATACTACCCGAGCTGATACATCCAACGTCTCTCCTCGTCGATGGACAAAGACTTGCTATTGGGCCACTACCCTGATGAACATATACCATGGTTTGGGGAACCTGGCTGCCCATAGTTCTCCTCGGGATAAAGATGTGGTGATGGCCACCCATTATTTGAGTGCCTAGGTTGGCTTACTTTTTCCTCGACTATGCCAATATGTTGACTTTGGAAATCCTGCGGCTTCCATGATTTTCTTATTCAAAAATCGCCCCAGTCAGAACTCTTTGGATCAACTGATTGGTGCTCGAAAGACACTTTCTTTTCTGCCCATAGAGGGGCGAGTGGGTCTGCATTTTGCTCACAGCTCATATGACTTCAGACCGTACAGTGTTGACAGCCCGACTGGGGCTGCTTATCATCTTCCTCATCATGCTAACCCTAACTGGTCATTGTATGAGGATTGGCTTTGTTGCATCCGGCCTAGTATGCTTGTTTTTCGCAGGGGGAGGTCCACATTTCTGGAGCCATACTACTTATAGGAGGTGGAGAAGGAAATGTGGGAGAATCTTCTCTTGGTATGTTCTTGTCTTTTCGTCTTCCCCCTTCTTTTCTTTTTGTTTTAGAGAGAGAGAACGCAGCAAGAGGAGGCCGAGGGGACTCCACCAGGTTTGCAGGCCTGGGGGCCTCCTCCCTGGTTGTTTTCTTCTTTTCTTTTCCTTTTTGCTCCTCCCTGGGCTACGCACAGCTGAGGTTGCCACTCCTGGGTCTGCATGACCCGGGGGAACCCCTCCAGTGTCTTTTCTGCGCACCTAAGAGAGGAATTGAGAGGGGAAGGCAGTGCCTCCCGGTCTTCTCAGTCCAAAAAGGTCAAAAAAAAACCTTTGGACTGTCCTTTTCAAGGATCTTTTTATGGTTTCTGCTCCTCTCTCCAAGGCGGCGACACGTGGCGGCTCTTATTGATTTTTCTTGGCTTTCTCTGATGACGTCCTGCTGTCCTTGGGTTCCGGAGTGCAATGACAACTCCGTGGCACATTGAAAACACCCCTCGGACACGGGTATTGTCATTGTTTGACTGTTTTTGCTGTGTGGGTATGTGATTTTAACACTGCCCACCAGGTGTTCGATGAAATTATTGTACCAGGTGTTCGATGAAACTATTGTATGTTAAAACACAGAAATTTTGTGTACATAACCTCGCCCAACGGGATGCCAAGGGCATTTAAAATTGACTCACATGTTACGGCTACGGTTTTATACCATTTTATGCTGGCATTTAGTGGCTTTAATCTGAATAATTTCTTTTATTCTGAAAATATTCAGAAAAGTGTGATAAAAATTGTGCGGTTCAACAGGTAGGATATCTTTGACCTCCTCCTTGCTGAGACTCCAGTTGTCCACCTTTGCTAAATCCTCCCCTTGATAGGCTTCCTCGACTTGCTCCAACGCCGCACGGAAATTTTCCGACTCCCTGAAGGCAGGGCCAAGATCTCCTGCTGGCCACATCCTTCCAGAAGAGTGATGTCCGTCTCTCCCCTAGGGTCCTCTCCCTCCGCTTACGTGGTCATTACCTCGACTTGGTCTGCCTCCTCCGCTGACCTGGTGGGGGTGGGTAGGGCTAACACCGCATGTTGGCCATCCCCTGCTAGGAGTGCGATCGCTTCGCAGAGCAGGAAACCTCCAAGCCTCTAGATCCACCGGAAGGCGGTTCCAACGTCGGAGGGCATCTCAACGCCCCACCTTTCACATGGGGCACTTGCCCGAAATGCTCTTCGAACAGGAATGAGAAAGATGGCAGGGGCTGAAGGCCAGCCCCCACCTCCCGGAATAATAGAGCATGCTAACCAAACACACAAAAGAGGAACTTGACATTGTTGTAGCAATGCTAGTAAGATTTTCTTTAGGAGGCTGTAACTTTATGGACAACTATGACTATATCAATGTTCTACTTTGGTGAATCATGGTACTACCCACCTCCAGAGAAGTGTGGAAGTATTTGACGTTCCAAAGTAAACTGTAAATCAGTAAAGAGCCCCCTATTAAAAATCTTTAGTGAGACATATAAAGCATCAGGCTGGTTGAAGACTGGTTTTAGATTTTTTTTAAATTATTTAATATGGAACTGGCTGGTTCAACCTCAAAACCATCTGAACCGGACAAGTCCTGACTGGTTCTGATCCAAACTGGCCTGTTCCAGTTCAAACCAGCTGCTTTCTAGTACCATGCTTGCAGGTATAGAACTTATATTTGATTTTCTTTTATGAAATTGATATATTAACTTGTAGGCACAAAACTAGGGATGATGATATGGCAAAAAACCTTTGTTGTTGGGGAATAATGTAGGTCACTGGAGATATTGTACATATGCATGTAAATGGCAAATCATTATCATTATAAGTATAACATCCATATTGTTCTCTAAAAGTTCACCTAGTTAACTCTATCTAGATTGGCATGATGAAGCAACAGGAATACATTTCCACTTTTTAGACCTAGTTATTGTACTCCTTAGCTTAGTCAAAATTGATGCAATATCAAGTCTATGATGGGATATTAATATCATCATCAAGCATTGTCTCATCAATCTGGAATATGCATTAATTCCCTGAGGAGGTCTTGGGAAGTGGACATAGGCTAAATTACTTCGTGGCACTGCATGACATCCTGGACACTTGAAACATAGAGCAAAGCAGAAAAGAGAATCAAAAAACGGCAAGGACTCGAATGTCTACTACGATTCCTCTTCTTTGCTTTTCTGCCATGCATAAAGGATGCCTCGTCACACATTCAACAAGATTAGCTCCCTTGAGCCAACTTTTTTCCCCCTTACTAAGGTCTTCATTCTTTCTCGTGGTCTTAACCAATACTTCAAAGGCAACCCGGTTACACAAATCAATCCAAAGCATTTTGAACTGTCTGAATTTTTTCATTAAGTCCAAACCCAACTCTTTTCTGATTTACTAACTTCAATAAGATTAACCTTTTCTCGTGGATTCACATACATGATACCCACAAATGGGTAAACTATAGTTGCCACACCACATTCATTGCAGCATTGCTGACGAACAAATGTTTCAAGTGAGAAAAGAAATCCACAGACGAAATCTCATCTTGTGGTTCACTGTGCTGCCGAGAACTGTAAAACTCCAGAGCCATGAACTCCTTGCAGAGTACATGCCATTAGAATGGGGAAAGGGGCCTGAAGATGAATTCCACCAGACACCCAAAAATGCAACACGTGGTATTTCAGATAGTCATTGAAAGTAGAACGAGAATGTAGACACCAACAGATTCAGCTCACGTAAGTCCCAAATTTCAGATAGCTGGAACTCAAAATCCCCTACTTCTCATCCGAAAAACGATTCTTAATAATGATAAAGTTCGAAGTGGGTTTTATCTACTTGTTTGAAAGGGAAAATAGCAACTAATTAGAAGCCAAAATCCCCTAAGCCAATGCACCTGCTGGGTACAGCCAACAACTCCAACAGTTAAATACACGTGGCCCTCTAAGAAAAACCAAAACAAATTAGAAGCCGAAGTACAAATTTCCCTTCCGATCAGATCATAAACATGACTCCGACTTCAGCAACAATTAACGGAAGAAAGAGAACGCATCGAAGAATGCCGACCTTCTTAATCGCAAGCCTCTCCAGCTTGGGCACCTCCTCGAGCAACCGGGCCTTAGTCCGTCGGATCTCGGCATTTAAGGCCACGGCGGACGCCCGGTTTTTCTCCTTGGACGCCAATTCCGCTTTCTGGCGACATCGACCAAAGCAAAAGAAGGCGAAATCAGCGGCGTGAGAGTGCAGAAACCCTAGCCGGAGACGCAGAGGGAAACATCGCAGGAAGGAGAAGAGGAACCGAGGGGAGCAACAGAACCGTAATACCTGGAGGGCGGCCTCGATGTCGTTCTCGACGTCGGTGAAGAGGCGGGCGAAGGCGTCGTCGCCGGAGACGTTGAGATCCTTCTGCTTGTCGACATCGTACCTGTCGTACTTCTTGCAGATCGCGTCGACCCGCGTGAGGATATCGATCACGCTCATCCTCGATCGCCTCCTCCTCCTCCGCCGCCTCCTCCTCCCTCTCTCTCTACTACACCTCTCGCTCTTGTACAACCTGGCACCCGGGGGGGAGTAGCCAGGCCGGCGGACGGTACAACCTGGCACCCGGGGAATTGGCTGACCACGTTAAGTGCCCCACCAATACCCCCGCCTCTCATTTGAGGTCATGGGCAGACTTGGACGTCGATTTTTGAGTGATGACGTCATTAGAATTCTGGTTGGCTGTCAGCCAGGCGGAGCTCGGAATGCTGACGTCTGCCAGGGGAAATTTAATTAGTAGAGAGATAATTACTTGTTAATATAGTGTTTAGAGATTTTGCAAGAAAAACTCTCCTCACAAGTTTATTTACGAATTTAACCCTATTATTTTTTACATTAATTTTAATAATATTCTTATATCAATATAGTGTCAAAAATATCTCCACAGTTAATTTTTACTGAATATGTAAAAGATATTCCTTTTATATCAATGTAATTAAATTTTTTGTTAAAAATATTTTAATAAACATATTGTGTCAAAAAGAGAGAATGAGAGATAAAATAGGTAAATATACGAATAGAGGACAAAGAGTTTACGAGAGATTGAGGAGTTTTGTTCCTTTTTAAAATTTTCTTAACCACTAACTAAGATTAAATAAGAGATTTAATGGAGCACTAATAGTCAGTGATGGCAAGGATATTTTTACAAAAGTTTTGATATAGCGAGATTATTAAATATAATGCAAAATAAAAAAATAAGCCTTAAAATAAACTTGTAAAGATAATATTTTACAAAACAATCTTAGTTTTTATTAACATAAAATCAAGTGACACATACTGCCACGGCATCGGATAAAATGAACTTCCTCCCGAACAACTTTGGGTTGATCTATATATGATCTAATTATATATCGTGCATAGTCAGTTTGGTGCAAGTATAATGCGATAAAGATGCCACATTTGGATGTAGTCCAATTTGAGTTTTGAATAAGATATTAATAAGATGTTTGGTTATTTTTTTCTCTTTTTTTTAAATTTAAAAATAGAAGTATAAAAACGTGTTTGATAATTCCTCCCTAATTTTTAAGATGAAAATTTATCTTTTAAAAAATTCTCTCGAAATAAAAACAAGGGTCGACCTGTTTTTTTTTTAACCTCTCACGACCCACGCGCTCCCCTCCCCTCTTCCTCCTCCTTCCCGCGTGGGGAAGCACGGCGCCAGCAACTCGGCGTGCGAGCTCGCCGTAGCCCCGCCGCTGCCAAGCAGGAGGGCCGACGTGTCCAGCGTCGGCAGGCAGTCCACCAGCCGCCCGGGCCGCCACGGCTCCGGCCTCAGCACCGCGGCCTCGGCCGCCGGGCTTGGCCGGGCCCCCGTCACCTGCTGCACCATCTGCCGGAAGTGGGCCGGGTCAGAGGCGATGAAGGTCGTGGCCGACCGCCTCGAGGCCCAAGACTTGCGCTTCGATATCTTCCCGGTGATCGGGTGTGACAGCGGGAGGTTCCGGGATCGAGCTTTCGCGTCGGACTTGATGAGGAAGGGGGAGCAACCCACGGCGGCGGCGAGGACGTTGGTATCGGTGGAGACTGAGAGCTGGAGGGCCATGGTGAGGGTTGGAATAGGAAACCTGGCGCGGCGAAGGCCTCCTGTCGGCCCCGCTCCGCCTCCACTCCACCCCGCCGCCTCCACTCCACCTGGCCGCGAAGAAGGCCTCCTGTCGGCCCCGCTCCGCCTCCACTCCACCCCGCCGCCTCCACTCCACCTGGCCGCGAAGAAGGCCTCCTGCCGGCCCCGCTCCGCCTCCACTCCACCTGGCCGCGAAAGCCCCGCTCCCTTTGTCCACCTCCACTCCACCTGCTTGGCCGCGAAGACCTCCTCCCGGTCCCGGTCACGCTCCTTCCCTCCTCTCCCCTCCGGCACTCTCTCTCTCTCTCCTCTCTCGGTCTCCTTCTCTTCTCTCTCCTCTCTCCATTTTTTTTAATTTTATGTTATTTTTACCAAACGAGGAATGCGATGTTTACATTATTTATAAAATTTTAGTTAAAAATTGACGTAGAATAAGTTTAAAGAGAGAAATAATTTTTTAAAGACATTACTCCCAAACACCCTATAAATATTTTGGTCGAAGAAAAAAATAACAAAAATACATAACAAAATGCACATGTAAAAGAGATGAAATTAAAAATCAGATGATATAATTGTATGATAAATAGTTATTAAAAACATGAGCATATATCAATGAAGATATAATTTCTTAATCATGTAATGACTTTGTAGAGGTGAGAAAATAGTCTCTCGAATCTCGTATCATATTTTTAATATTTATTTGTTAGGGGAAGATCATCCGGCCACCTGTGGAAGCTTACAAATATTAGAGAAACGGCGTCAGAAGGAGCCCTGGACGTTACCCCAGGGGATAATCCCCCGATGCTTAAGTCATGACCTTGGAGGATGGGGATTAAGAAGAGACGGAGGAGAGAGTGAGAGAGTTGAAAGGCGATTGAGTAAGCCTGGAGTGGTGGTCGGACTTCCGAAGGAGCGCTCGTCGTGTCCAGTAAGCGTTCAGAGAGTGCTCGTTGGGCGATAAAGGTGCTCGGAAGATGACTGGAGCTCTATTCTGTAGAATCCGCTCTCAAGGCTTGACAATATAGCGTGAATTGGAGTCTCTCTTGCAATGTATGTCTGTTTATTTGTGTGTGGCCCTCTGTTCCCTGGACGACGGTCCATTTATAGGGGTTGCCCTGACGGTGAAGGTCTATCCCTTAGTATGGAATGGCGTGAGTAGTGGAGTAACGCCTCTCCACGATAGTGGGGAGTTTCCTGTTGATGGTCCGTTCCTCCAGAGTCGAGCGGCCTTTAGGCGAGTCTTACGGTGCCCGTAAGGCGTGCTGGCCTTTAGTGGAGTTGAGGCCGACGTTGGTGGGAGTAACATTCGGTCGTTGGAGGGTCGTCCGGTGTCCGATTCGTCTGGGTCGATGCCCGTTGTGGACCGGTGAATCCGATGGCTGTTCTTGGGCCGCCTGTCATGGGCCGTGGCCGTCGGGGGTCCATCATATATGATGCGGACCTTGGGTCGACGTGAACCTGACGTCGATGGACCTTTCATGAGTCACGCCGATTTTACCCTCCTCAACCCTATTATATGAGATTCAAGTTTTTTACAATTTTAGGTCTGTTTATGGCGGGCACTAATTAAACATGTACATGTTTTCGTATCATTTTCTTCGTTCAGTGAATTCAGCACCATTTGGGAGTTTATTTTGTACCCATATAAGAAGTATTAATTAATACGTGTACTTAACTATGAATTCAGACTTCACGTGCATCAATTAGGTGACCAAAAAACCTACCATCTCATAAAGTGGTCTTGTTTCGGCCGGTCGTGGGCAACTTTCTCTCATGGGTTTTTTTACATATATATTTAGTTAAAAAATTTTATTATCAAATATATGTCTTACTTTGGTATATTATTATAAATACCTTTCAAATAGACATACATATTGTAGTTATATCTATCGGGATTTGACGGATCGTTCGTCCCGTCCATTCCGATTTTTCACTGGGACAGGACGGGACGAGTCGATACCATTACGTACCGAGATAAAAAAACTATATTATATATATATGTTATAGAATAATATGACTTAAAAATATTTGTATCTTAGTTAGTTACATGTGTGGTCGTTCAAACGGGACCCTTCGATTCGAATCTCACCTCCGTCGTTGTTTTAAACATTTTTTATTAAAAATAACTTTATAAAAATCTATAAAAAACACTTCCAAGGTGTGTTTCGAACCGATCTTCAACCAACCGACCTATAAAACATATCTATTATAAAAAATTTAAAATAATATATAAAGCATCCCGGTTGCGTCCCGCAGACCGGTCGTCCTGGTCTGTGGCTGGGACGGGACGGGACGGCCGATTCAGGCCGTCCCGTAACAGTTTGTCAAACCCCGATATCTATGTGATTTATTATCATCGAAGAGAGGTGAATATTTCGTAGAATATACCATCTAACACCGTTATTATACGTGAAATACTCAAAATATTCTTAAATTTTTTTACATATATAACCCTCTAAAATTTATTATTGTCAAATATATTCCTCATTTAGACATATTATCATGAATACCATCTAAATATCCTGAATAGTTGTGATTATGCCCTCGTCGTAACTTATGTGTGTTTAACCCGAGTTAAATGTGGGGTTAAAGAGTAAAATATCTAACCTACTATGGGTTAACAAAATAAAAAAATGAAAATTATGGTTATCCTCTCTCTCTCTGTCTCGGCTAAAACCCTAGTTGACAGGGGGGAGTTGTAGGGAGAGGGGGGCCTCGTCGACGGTGGGAGAGGGGAGGCAGAGTAAGAGGTGGAGGGGGGCCTTGCGAGTGGTGGGAGTGGGGGAGTAGCATGGAGAGGAGGAACCTCGTCGACGAGGGGGAGTAACATGGAGAGGGGATGGAAGGGGGCTTGGCCGGTAGTGGAGGGGGTGGGGGGGGGGGGGCAGAGTAAGAGGTGGAGGGGGTTTTGGTGGGAGTGGGAGGGGGGTGGCGAAGAAAGAGGTGGACAGGGGACTTGCCGGTAGTGGAGGAGGGGGCCTCGCCATAGAAGTAGGGAGAGGGGGATTAGTTGGATGTGAGGGGGGGAAGGGGAGGGAGGGTTCTCTCTCTCTCTCTCTCTCACACACACACACACATTAAGGGTATTTTGGATATTTCACATATCATAACGGTGTCAGATGACATATTTCACAGAATATTCACCTCCCATCGACGTCATTAAATCAGAAGTACATAATTGTAATATTTACGTCTATTTAAAAAGTATTAATGATAATATGTCTAAACGAGAGATATATTTGTCGATAATAAACTTTAAAAGGATATTTTTTTTTTGTTAGCCAGAGATGGAGATAGAGTAAGTATTTTATTTTTTAACTAATATTTAACTTGGGTTAAATACACGGAAGTTACGACAAGGGCACAATTACGCCCATTTGAAGTATTTGGACGATATTCATGATAATTTGTCTAAATGAGAGATATATTTGATAATAAAAAATTATATATGAAAAGAATATTCTCTTATTGAAAAAAACTCATGTTTGGTCTCAATTACTACTCTCATCTTTATTATAGTATTTTTAAATATTTCTCTTAACATATTAAGAAATGGAGTTCAGTGCAATCCGAGTGCAGGTAGCAGTTTCCCAAGTGATGATCGTTTCTTCATCCACGCCGAGAATCCGATGGACGCCACCTCACCAGTACCTAAACTGACTTGGCTAGCCATTGTTTTGACTGATCTATCACCTTTAGATCTAAGGGCGTGTCCAGAACTGTTACGGGATTATGAATTATCTCTAAAATCAAATATTTGTGAAAAAAATTGATCTTCGATGATTTTAGGGTGTTTGGAAATGATTTTTTTTAAAGAAATTATTTCTATCTAAAAAAATTATGTTATGTCAATTTTTAACTTAAATTTTAAAAATGATAAAAAATGACACTTCCTGTTTGGTATTAATGTCATAATTTTTAAAATTAATGTAGATGTGTTTGGTGGTTAATGTGCGGGAGAGAGAGGGGGGCCGCGAAGGGGGACCCGCCGGGGAGGGAGGGGGAGGGAGAGGGGGGCCGCGCAGGGGGGGATCACCGGAGAGGGAGGGGGGAGAACGGCGGGAGGGAGAGGGGGGCCGCGCAGGGGGGGATCACCGGAGAGGGAGGGGGGGAGAGCGGCGGGAGGGAGAGGGGGGGCCACGAAGGGGGGACCCGCCGAGGAAGGAGGGGGAGGGAGAACGGCGGGAGGGAGAGGGGGCCGCGCCGGGGGGATCCGCCGGGGAGGTAGGGAAGGGAGGGAGAACTGCCAGGGGGAGGGGGGAGAGGACATCGAGAGAGAGGGGGGGTCGCGCAAGGGGGGACTCGCCGGGGATGGAGGGGAGGGAGGGGGAGAGACGGGGGACTGCGATCTCAAAAAAAATGATAGTGAATTATTTTTTTTTGAAATAGATTATAATAGGATGTGATTCTCTTCCTAAATTTTAAGAGAGGAACATCAAACGGGGTTAGATGAAACTACCTCTCTTGTTTTTAAATTTGAGAGAAAAAAGAGAGAAAAAATAACAACCAAACACCCTAGTATCTCAACCAATTTTTTTCTTCTCTCTATCTCTAATATCATTTTTTCATAAAAGTTGAGGTGATTTAAACACATTTGGAAACACTTGGACCTTCTTTGATTATGGATTAGGGCAAGGGCGAATGCCTCACTTGGGGGAGTGCACCCACCTTAATCGGGGTTGGATACCTCGTTCGATCTTTTGACTGAGAACAGATTGTTCGCAAAAAAGTCACCATAACACGTGCATTTCAAACAAGAACAAGGTCGGCTAAGGTGAATAAGCCACCCTAACCGGCCTTGCTCAGTTGTCGAAGATGTCTTTATAATATCTGAAAATTTTAATAATTGAAATTTCTCTTGATAATGTTTTCAAATGCACCTTAAATGTGGATGTTAGTAGATATAATTACGAAAGATCTAAATATATACTTGGATACAAACGAACGGCATCCATACAGCTATTGTAGAGATATAAATATACATGTATATCAAAATTTTAACTTGAGTATTTTATATACTAAATCATCAAATGTTGAAAAAAATAAAACATTATCCAAGGCAATATAACCTGATCTCTGTGAGTCGATTTGATAAATGAATTATCGAGAGATTTGTTAAACGATGAGAGGGAATTGGAGGTGGAGTCCACCTCTCTCCTCACTCATATGACCCGTGTTCGACTCCGAATACGGTGTTCGACCTCGGAGGGTCGAACACGATATCTCGCCCGAGAAACAAACATGCCACATAGAAGTAAGAAAATTCTGCGTGCCCCACCTGCATATTATAGGTAAAACACAAAAGAAGGTGTGCACGTAATTCACACCGAGTATCGACGATCCGTAACAATGCGTTTAATAAGATGAGTGACACTTAAAAGAATTTTGATATGAAAAATATGTGAATCTCATTTAATTATTAAGAATTTATTTATTTTTTAAAAAATTAACTCAAAATAAATTTTTAGTGAGGAGATAAAAAGTGTAATTTTGTGTATATCTCTCTATAAAATATAAGGAGGAGATTTGAACGTTAAAATTTAAAAAATATATGAAATATATTTATCTCTCTCGTATTTATCACTTTAAATCATCTAATGATTGAAATTTATTTAAAAAAATAATATCAAATGCAACCTTAGCCATCACTGGATTATATAGAAGCCAATCTACAAGTTCTCATATATAAAAAAATATAGAAACCTATGTAAAGCAAGCTGCAATCTTTGGATGGAATGCGAGGAAACTTGGTAGTTCATATATAACGCGTTGCAGACAAGAGAAATGGGGGCATGCCCACATGGCGTTTGCTGAGGATGGGCCGTCCTCGTATCCTCGTACGGCTGTCCAGTCCTGGTTTTATCGGGCATGCTGCCAAGTTGTCCAGCCGCCGCCCACGTGGCTCCCCCACCCCGTTGATGGGTCCAATCTCATTCATAGGTAAACATGGTACGGTATTGCTGCGGTTATTTTTTTAAAAGCATAGTTATATATATATATATATATATCTAATATATAAATATATTTATATGTCTCTAAAATTTTATATGATTATAATTTTAATATTATCATATATATACTCTCGTATAAAAGAACATGTCACGGTTTCAGGCCTCCTCGTGGTAACACCGTCAAAGTCAGCAAAATATGTTGTTGAACATATAAAATTTAAAAAGATATACAAGATAATAGGTAAGAATGTACTAATATATATATGTCATTATATTAATTATGGGATGCATATAATGTATTATATGTTTTTATGTCATTTTCAAATTTTAAAATACTAATAATATATGACGCTAGCACGAAGATATATATATATAACCAAGTTGTTGCGTTGTCGGGTCGCCCTCGTGGCTCTTCCTTCTAAATCTAATAGACGTATCTGTCCATTAGTGATGGTGTTGCAATCAACGGAATAACATGTGAGGGAAGATTTTATATTACGATAATATGATATATGGCATGTTTCGTGACAATGCATTTAATGCACAGCCCACCGTCATTTCTAATCGCTCCTCTAACTTGTTGACCTTCAAATCTCATCTCATGTTCAATGTCAACACTAAGTTGGGAAATAAATGTTTAACTTTGTCCAATAAGGAAATGGACTGATAAGTGATGGGATCTCACTTTTTTCTAATTACATGGCCCACTTGTTCATCATGTTTTTCAGTTACATAATATATATATATATATATATATATATATATATATATATATAAAATCTAATTGATGGGGTGCACAAAAACTATTGTGATGTTTCAAGAGCATAACCATATATGATCCTCTAAGATTTCTTGTTATCGAGACTCCATTAAGTTATGAACTAAATTGATCGCTACTTTTTATACAAATAATATAACCTGTGATCTTTCATCGGGGTTGATGACCAGTATCAAATCAGTGTGAATCATGTGACTCGTATCGTATCTGGATGGATTTGATTCGTGATATTATATTAAGTCGGTCCAAATTATTTCAAAACTTTAATATAAAGAAAGATTTTAAATGAGCATCTCAGATCGAGACCGACACAATCGTAGTTGGTTCGAGTCAGACCGACCCATAACACATTAGGACGGATCCGAGCCGATCTATCCTAGCGCTGCGATAAACCTTGCTCTTCGTACAGTTGCATGAATACATTGACATGGTAAAGGGAGACAGACAATTGAAACTCCACGGGATGGCTCCATCCAACTTCAGCACCCTTTTCCAAGCTACAGAGTTCGCAACAAAAGCATGGTACATTTCTAATTATTCCGAATTACTTCCATGAAAAAAAATGCAAGAGTGAAACTAATGAGTAATGACTGATGTTATCCAACAAATTATCTGCTAATTTGGCTTAATGTACGAATGCAGATGATTTCTAATCTCTTTGCCGAAGGTAACTGGGACAGATGCAAATTAGATCTTGTATTCCAGGAAGACATTTCAAACCTCATCTGCAAGATACCAACAGGTTACAGAACACAGGATACAAGGATATGGTTGCCAGATTCTAAAGGGAATATTCTCCACACAGAGCTCCTACAAAATTATCAAGGGGTGTGGCAGAGGCACCACTAGCTCTTAAGGCTGTCAAAGCGTCCGGCTGGCTCAACAAGTCTACCGGCTCAGCTCAATTTCGAGTCGGACGGTAAGATCTTTTTCGGTTTACAGGTTTTTAGTCGGATCTAAAAATCTGGCATGACTAGATCCACAGGTCAAACTCGGGTTTTGAGTTTGGCCCGTTATCTTTTTTTATTCTCATTTTAAAATTTTAAAATTTTAAAATTATTTAATTAAAATAATATTATTTTACTCAATTAAAATTTTTAAAATTCTATTTTTACGTAAATTATATAATTAATATCAAAATTTTAATTAATTTAGTTAAATTATAATATTTATATTATTAAATATATTAATAATAAAAAGTGATGCATGGTTGATCCGACACCACTGGGTGCCGCGATCTGGCGCTACCTGGTGTCGGGATCCGGCACCCATGGGCGACGCGATCCGGCACCACTGGGCACCACAATCCAGCACCCATGGAGTTTTATGAGTAGCCAGGCAGGATTGGAGGTGTGATCCTCCCTAGTGGGTGTATGCAGTCTTGCTTTTTAGCTGTTCTATTTTGCTTTTGATGTTCCTCTTACCAAAAAAAAAAAAAATCTCGTGACACTGTAAGCATTGGTCAATATAAAATTGATTTTTACAGGGCATAATCATCCATTGTAAACGTTTATACAAATATTTTTGTGCAAACTTCAACCAATGAGGTTACAAGTAAATTGATATAATGTTTAAAAATATAATTTTTCCATTGGGCATATTTGTACCTTTTGTAATAAATAATATTATTTTGGTTTATCTCCCTCTCTAGTTCCATTGTCATTAGAGTTGGACTGATATTCTATCGAAGATAGAATTAAAATATAAAACATAAGATTCGAAACATACAAAATGGAATGCAGAAGATTCTAAGAAACGCATGTTGATGTTTCCATTATGTGAAAAGTGTTAAATAAAGACATGTTAGTCTTTGTCCTTAGCTCCTAAAGATTGAAAAAAGTAAACATTACATAGTGAGGAGGACATATCTCGTCAGCCCATTAGTGCCTATCCGTTCGGCCCACCAAAGAGGCCTAGCTCTCGGGGCCCATTACTCGGCAAGACGGCACAACACGCCTCTTACTCCGACGCAGACCCTGTACAGGCATCGTACTTGCATGTGTCTTCCCCGATAGTAGTCATGGCGCACGTCTCCAACAGTGCATTAATCACGATAGACACGTCAGTCTAGCGACGAGGGGAGGACGGCGCCCATGCCATTCTTCTTGACAGTGCAACGTCACGCTCCCTCTGGAGAGCCTTGCCGCATTAATGACCGGCAAGTCTTGCCCCGTTAATGGCGGAGCTACCCCCATGGCGAAGAGACGACGGGTCAACACCCATGCTTCCCTGCCTTATCAGGCATGCGAGTTGGGCGACTTACGTCTCCTCCAGCCATGGCAACCCAACGGTAAACCCCACGGCGACGGTAAAAATAGTACATTGGCCCAACAACCAAGAGGTATGCAACCTAACCCCCCTCAACCCCTTGCTCTCTCACTCTGGTCTCCCTCTCCCACTCTCTAGAGTGCTCGTCTACTTCCCTCTCCGTTGCCTGACTTGACTGTCAGAAGGTTGTCCTCCTAGGATGACTCTCAAGGCTCCTTCTGACCTATCACTTGTGGTTACATGTCTTTCTCCAACGACACTCCGTTCTTTCCGGTCAAACAAATCTTTAGAGGTGAGAATTGTGATTTGGACAACCACTTCTCGACCGCAACACATAGCAGTAATATTACAAATGATAGAATACAATATCGACTCTTCTCTATATAATATTTAATTTGGTTAATTTTATATACATCTATGCATACAAAATATCAAAATTCACAATTCTTAAATATCGAATATCATGTATACCATCATTATTAATCAGGAATTTCAAAAATATCACTAAACGATGAAAACAACTCCGAAGTTCATATCAACTCTAAAATCTCCCCCAGACAAACTCTACGGTAATCATATCAACTCCGAATCCCCCCACAAAAAATCTAGGATATTTTTTGTCATTCAGTGGCATTGTTTAAAACTTTTGGTTAATACGGATAGTATATATGATACTTGACATTTAAAGATAGTAAGTTTGGTATTTTACATGTATGGATGGTACATAGTAAATTAACCCTATTTGTTTCAATCTAATACAAAGTGTTCGAGAATATGCCATCTTCCATTGACAACTTTATACATAAAAGAGTAACACTTGCTTGATTTGCAACTGTGGTCCCAATCCATTTACAACTTCATATACAGAAGAGTAACACTCGGCTATAAATCTCATTTGCAACTATGGTCCCATGTAGATATATATTTACATTTTTTTTCTCATCTCCTACATCCGCATCTGCCCCACATAAACCAATAAAAAGAGAATTTACAACACAGTAGAAACCCTTCAATTTGGAGCAAAGTATTACTGTTCTATGCAAGAACTCCAGCAGGAACATCATTAAATAGCATTGGCCCCAGCCTCAGATTGGAAGAGGCAGTTCTGCGCAGCTGCACGGGGGATGTTGGTATCCCAGGGATAACAGGGTCCGCGCACTGCCACCACCTAGCAGAAGGAGGAATCTCCAAGGCCACCTCGAACACTTGGCCCTTGCGAGATAGAGGGAGGGAGAGAGAGACAGAAAGGAGAGAGTGGGCTACAGAAGCGCATACAGCTGCGGGGTCATACGCGGCAATGGATGTACCCGGCGCCTTCCCTGCTGCCATCTCTTTAGAAGGCCACCCGGTGCCAAGTTAGCTTGCTCCCCTTGTTCCCCCCAACCCTTAACATTCCCCCAAATACTATTCCATCTCTTCCTTCCGGTGGGCTTCGATGGGGAGAGCTCCCTGCTGCGACAAGGCGAGCGTGAAGCGGGGGCCGTGGTCGCCGGAAGAAGACCGGGTGCTCAAGAGCTACGTGGAAGAGCATGGCATCGGCGGCAACTGGATTGCACTGCCCCGGAAAGCAGGTCTCCCTTAACAGAGCACCTCCTCCGATGGGTTTCTGGCTTCTTCCCTTTGGCGTCTCATCTCTCTTGTCTGTGATAGTGCCATGGAGCCCATGTCCTGTTCTAGCTCCTCCTGAAGACTCCTTTGGTCAGCATGGCTCCTTGTTAAATTTTCCTTCTGATCCTTAGCATTGGAGATGGAGCTTTATCAGCCAGTCCTTCCCTTCTCGTCTCTTATATAATGTTTTTTTTTCTCACCAGTTTTCTTTGTCAAGTTCTTCCCGACAACTATTCGTTTTTCTGTCATCACATTGTTCTGTTTGCGACGCAAAAGACTGCAACTTGTGAACGTCTCATCTCCAAGTTTTGTTTCTTTTTGTTGCCATTATTCCATTCTCCGGGTTTCCCTCCAACTGGGCACTGTCTCAAGGATTGTTTCCTCAGGTTTCTACCGAAACATCGACATTATTTCCTCCCATTTTTCGAGTTCTTCCCCACATCTAATCCGATCAGGGGCATTCATCCATGAATTCTTCGTTGCTGCCGTCGAAACATGCAGCCTGTAATGCGATCTTCCCCTGTTTCACAGCTTTCTGTTAGATCGTCGCTTCCCAAACATCTCCATTGCTCCTTTCTTCGCCAAGCTCGCCGACGGAATTTTTTCCCTCCTTTTTTCCTCGCCTGCAGGTCTCAAGCGCTGCGGCAAGAGCTGCCGCCTGAGATGGCTCAACTACCTCCGCCCGGACATCAAGCATGGCTGCTTCACCGAGGAGGAAGACAACGTGATATGCTCCCTCTACAAGAGCATCGGAAGCAGGCAAAAAGCTCCTACCTTTCTTGTTCTTATTCCCGCATCGATCGGCTTAATTCAGAACGTAGGTTTCAGATTTCTGGCGATCCTTGGGTATAATTTAAAAAAAATCTCGACTTTTCGCTCGGGATTTGGCTCAGGTGGTCCGTCATCGCGTCGCATCTGCCGGGGAGGACTGACAACGACGTGAAGAACCACTGGAACACCAAACTGAAGAAGAAGCTGCTTATGGCGGGGGGCGTCCAGGCCGACGCCGGCGCCACCAGCAGCAGCCACGACACTTGCACTCGTCGCAGCCCTTCCCTGTCGACCTCCGCTTACAATGGTTCGTCGCCGTCTGCCTTGAGCTCGGCGGCGGAGTACTCCTGCTTTGGGTTCTCCGAATCGGGGTCGTCCCCTTCACCGGCAGACCCCCTTCACCCATTACTGGCGTCCCTAGATACCCCGGCTGCTTCCTCGTCTCTCGCCGTGGATTACAGCAGCAGCTATGCTCCGTGGTCCACTAACGGGGTTGCAGAGTTTGACGCTGTCCTGATGGACATGGGGATGGGGACAATGGAGCTCCCAACTCCAGGCGGCTACGGGGAGCTCGGGCATGGCGAGGCGGGCGTGGCCAGTCTGTGGGCAAATGCCCAGGGCAACACACAGGGTGTCTACCCAAGCGTCACGTCCTCCTAGCTTTCTTCTCACGCTTCCAAAAAGGGAAGGAAACACACAGAAGAGAGAGAGAGGGGGCGGGCGGGGGAGAGAGAGACACGGGGAACAGCGCAGCAGTGTGCATCCAGGGCATGTCCCAGTTACTTGGCTTAAATTTCACAACTTTTTCTCTCTCTCTCTCTCTCTCGAGGTGGTCTTGTTGATAGACTCAGAGTTCCATGTACATGGATTTCAGCTGAATTCAGATTCAAACAATCACCCTGTTGGCTACATAATCTCTCTTCTTCAAATCTTATTGCTCTTTATCACACTTTCTTTCCCCTCTTCTCTTGGGTATGTTTCAGTCTATGGATCCCCTCCAAACCCTCCTCCTCCTCCTCCTTCTTCTTCTTGGTTTTCCATTCTTTCTGTTCAAACTTGGTTTGCAGAAACGTGGGTGGCGGTGGCAATGCATCCATCTGCAGTAGTCAGTCAGCAGGGCTGCTGCACTTTTTCCCTCTGCCTGCCTCAGAAAGAATCATGAAATATGCGTGAGTATTTGCAGGGTGGGGGGGTGGGAAGTGATGGTGGTGGCGGCGGCCCCCCCATTCTGAGATGGAAAGAAGCCGTGCTCAAACATATTTTCAAATAGAAAGATTCCCCAATCTTTTAGAAGAATGACCACCATATTCTGAAAAAAAAATTTGTTGGCACACTCTCTCTCCTCCCCCCCACCCCCCGGCACAAGACACAGGAATGCTTGAACATGTCAGAGTATTAATTTGGAAGAAGTTTCACTCACGCGTATCACGCATTTTCTCAAACACCTCACGGGCAGATCTTCCCTTCACGAGGTTGGACAGAAGCACAAGAACGACACCGCCTGCCTCGACGGCTCCCCCCCCAAACGTTAGAAAACGCCCCAGTCTTAAAGGCTCTGTGGTCCGCACCGAAGGTTGGCGGATGGTTGGGAGAGATTGGATCCATGTTTATTATACAGGTTAGGTTGATCTGCATTGATTTCGGTGAAATCGTTTAATTAAATTTCTTTTATATTAAAAATCTAAAATAATTTAAGCTGATTTAAGATGCTTTTAGATCGAGTTGAGGAGAGAGATTTTCAATTCTTCGATCGTTATAATTCTTACGACTTTTATTTTACGACAGATTTTGAGATTTAGAGAAAGATAAAAAGAGATAGAATAAAATTAAAAAATCTCTAAAAATTACTCAAAAGATGATTCTTCTCTCTCTAAGGTCCGCTTTATTATCGGAATTGTCGAGTGCGATTTACAAATAGATGACAGAGAAACGTGGGAGGTTCACACTCTCCCCTCACACACATTCTCGTTAATCGACCTCGGACACCGTATTCGACTATCTGAGATTGAACACAGTATCCCGATTCGAATTTCAAAGAGGGCCTAAGAGATTTTGAAAAAAATTCTCTCACCCTCAATCGATTCCAAACGCGCTCTTAGTATCATGTCTATTGAGTCTCTCTTATTCCCGCACGACTCACCCGACTCGGACTAATATAATTTGACATGACAAGTCATAGTCGACACACGAAAAATCCTCTTGCCATTTGTAAGCTAAATGACTCTTTGAACACGTCAACCAGTGACTTGGCACCCACAGACAAAGAAGAGAGTTTATCGAGAGAAAAGAAAGAAGGAAAAGAATTTCATAGGTTTTGTAAGTAAGACTGTGGTCTAGTATGTAAATCTAAAAAAATATGACACATTATAAGAATAATGTCAACAAATATTCAAAAAGTTAGATAAGAATACATATAAATAAATTGTTATTCTAATCATGAGAAATGTTTCGGGACCATCTTTTTTTGTCATCTAATTTATCCTGTTTTTTTTTGTCTGATTTGAAAATTGAACTCATTAGGATGGTAGAATTTAAATTCGATACTCTCAAATTCGCGAGTATCAAATATAAGTTTCGGACCGACATTCTCTTAGGGCCGATTTGATATCAGAATAACGCCGCACGATTTTCCATCCGAGGAGAGAGAAATGTGGGCGATCCACACTCTCTCCTCACACACATAACTCTGATCTGAGATTGGGCATTATGTTCTACCCTCTCGGGTCGAACACGGTAACCCCGTTCTAAAAGTAAACTAGCTCTTAATCATTTGGTCACGAGGTCAAACAAGTAATAAAGAATGTCACACTCTCATCCCGATCTTACTTCTAACACAAATTATACCATTCCATAATATAAGCACGTCCATTACAAAGCCACCACATAGTTATATTTACAACACCACCCAAAATTTCAATACTTACATGCTTAAACCAAGAGGATAATATATTAGACATGCAAGATCAAAATCTAGAGTGTATTTGGTAATTACCTCAGAAGCCTCCAAAACCATACTCCCCGGATCCATTTCCAACTTCATTGCTACTTCCTATAGTACAGGAGTTACTTATGGGGGAGCACATTGCCAGGAGATTTGGAGCCTCGGAAAGAAGGGGGAGAACAGAAGACCAACCTATGGTAGATGTGAAGGAACGACGGCCACCTACTTGGTCCAAACATTTATAAGTAGATATAACAATCTCCTGATTAAGATATATATATATATATATATATAATCTTAATAGGATTCTCCTTTGTTGTCTTCCACACAAATCCAAGTGATTAAATGGGGAAAAAATTCATAAAAATATTGCCAGGAGAATTGTGTTTTGCTTCAATCCACGCAGCTTCTAAGTTGATATTTTAAATAGATAGAATCACTACAACTTTGGAAAGCCACGTGAAATGAATGCACCCAAGCCCTCCATGCAACACAACATCGCCGCACATGAGAGAGAGAGAGAGAGAGAGAGAGAGAGAGAGAGAGAGAGAGAGGCAAGTAGGCATGGACTCTTGGCCTGGACTTTCTCACCACGTCATGAGCTTTTGCATGGAAGGTTTTAACTAGGGCTTTGAAACTCGTGGCACGTAGAAATTTTGAAAATCAGATTATACCTAAATTTTAACACTCACACGTCAGTACAACTCATTTATTGGATCTAACCATCCAACTCAAAATTTTAAAATCAAATTATACCTAAATTTCAACACTCACGTGTCACTACAACCCATTTATTAGATTGAGCTATCAAAAAATTAGTGGCCCGTAGAAATCTTGAAAATTAGATTATACCTAAATTTCAACATTCACATATTTATTAGATTAGGTCATCCAACTCAAAATCTTAAAATTAGATTATGTTTAAATTCCAACACTCATACTCAAAACCTTAAAGTCAGACTATGCCTAAATTCCAACACTCATATGTCACTACAACTTATTTATTAGATTGGACCATCCAACTCAAAACCTTAAGGTGTTGAGTCGAGAGGATACCGTAATTATAATCACATTATATTTTTAAGCCCAGATCATTTACATATCTAAATTTAGATTATACCTAAATTTCAACATTCACATGAAATTTTAACACTCACATGTCACTACAACTCATTTATTGGATCTAGCCATCCAACTCAAAATTTTAAAATCAAATTATACCTAAATTTCAACACTCATGGGTTGTAGACTACAACCCATTTATTAGATTGAGCTATCAAAAAACTAGTGGCACGTAGAAATCTTGAAAATTAGATTATACCTAAATTTCAACATTCACATGTTTATTAGATTATGTCATCCAACTCAAAATCTTAAAACTAGATTATGTTTAAATTCCAACACTCATACTCAAAACCTTAAAATCAGACTATGCCTAAATTCTAACACTCATATGTCACTACAACCTATTTATTGGATTGGGCCATCCAACTCAAAACCTTAAGGTGTTGAGTCGAGAGGATACCGTAATTATAATCACATTATATTTTTAAGCCCAGATCATAACCATTGCCTTTGATATCATGTTAAAGTTTATTGAATTGGGCCATCCAACTCAAATCCTTAAGGTGCTGAGTGGAGAGGACACCACAATTATAATCACATTATATTTTTAGCCAGTTTCCAATACGGGACTATTCTCTAACATTTAACATAACCGATATGAGACTATTGTCCAAGGACTATGTCTAAATTCTAACACTATTCCTCATAATTAAGATAAGATGTGAAGGTTAATTGGGTGGAGGTGATAAGATAAGAAAGATATACAGTTGAGCCCAACACCATATTTTGATATCACGTAGAAATTCATAATCTCGCGGTGTTGAGATCGATACACATGTCCAGACTCATAAACACATGAACCACAACTCATTAACTGACATGAGACTATTGCTAAGAGATTATACCCAAATTCCAACACGACAACTATAAACAAGAATGAACTCACGAGTTAGACCCCTTTTATACTCGTAAGGGCCAACACAATTTATCTTACAAGTCACAAGTCTCTGGACCAAAATTTTTTGACTTCATTAATTTTGTAGAATTTTAAGGCCCTCTTTGATATAGGGATAGTCCCGATTAGGATGATTTAACCGGGGTCGGATGACTTATTCTTATTTAGATTATTTTTAGTTAACCGGGGTTGGATATAGATTAGGGTGGATTTTGTGATTCCATGGGGAGGGGGAGAATAGATCACCCGGGGTAGGCTTTAAGGGGTGGGGGTGGGTACGCCCACTCCATTCCGATATCAAACTCGCCATAAAGGTCTTCGATCCAATGAGATCACGCTGTCAAATCAACGTCACTCAAAGTAGAAAGTTCAACTTATAGATCCATGGGGAACAAATTTCATACATTTTAATAAGAACTCAAGAAAAATAATATGATTGTCAAGGGAGGCGAGAGTTAAATCTTGCTCACATTTAAATCACGAGAGATATAAACTCGAGATTTACTAACCTTGAAAATAAGTGACACATTTGAGTTGGACGTTGCTTGATTTGAAGCCAAATCTTTCAAATTTCATATAGATCTGAATACACTGTGCTATGTTGACATCGTTGAAAAAAAAATGATTCAATCACGATGTCCACTTGTCATGTTAAAAGTCCTACTCACCTTCAATTAGATGCCCACATTTCATGGTGTGGTTTCGAATAAACACGGCACCACTTCAATCGGTGTTGTCAGTTCGATTCCAAGTCAACACACGTATGGTAAACGTCTTCCAATCTAAAGGTTAAGTGTTCATCTTAATTTTCTTAGAAATTCTAAGCTCTTATCACTCAGATCCTCCAAAGTCTTGGTTGATTTAGACTTCAGCCACGAGCCACCGTGCATGAAGAATCACAACCCGGTGGTCAGACATGCATTCATCTAATTAATTAATGGCGTTTGATTTTGCAATATATATATATATATATATATGGATTTGTTGCATAAAAATATTATTAAATAAAAAATTATAAAAAATATTTCTTCAAATATATTAGTAGACATTTCGCCGTGTAAATTTGAATTGTGCAAAAAAATAGTATATTTATTTTTGAGTATATCAATTTTTTTGCCAAAAATTTGTAAAAAGTTCACATTTAAATAATATTTATACACTATTTAAATTAATCCCGTGATATATCTGTTAATATATTTTTAAGAATAATTTTTTTATAATTCATCTCTAATAATAATTTTAACATAAATCTCTTTCTCTCTCTCTCTCTCTCTATATATATATATATATACGTTGGGGTGATTTACAAACATTAGTTAGTATGTGTTAAAATCTCTCTCTCTCTCTCTCTCTCTCTATATATATATATATATATATATATATATATATATATATATTATGTTGTGGTGATTTACAAACATTAGTTAGTATGGCTGGATCATCATAATCCAAGGGAGAATACAGGAGATCTAGAACTTCGTTTCTCATAAAATAAGACGCGTCGGTAATTGCTTATGTACTTTGTTTCAGTGAGACGTTCTCATAAAATAAGACCCATCTTCTCTTATATTCTTTTTTTGGGCTTAACCAAGTCCATCTTTTTGAAGCCTTCAAAAAGGAGGAGTCTCGGCCTCTCGGGTGACAGAAGGGGACATTTTCACTATTTTTTATTATTTTATAATTTAAAATTTAACATAATTGATGTACAACTCAATCAAATATCTGACATCTTGAATTTAAGAATGTATAAGATCACTATTTTGTATATTATTTTTTTACAACTAATTAGTCAGCAAACCCTTATCCAACGTTATTGGTGTATTAGATTCTCGTATCATCACACGAGAAATCATGGTCACATTGATAAAGGGGTAAACCCGGTTAAGATGAATTATTCGGGGTGAGATAATTTATTCTTGTATTAATTCTTTTTTTCTTAAGCATAGTTGATTAGAGATAAATTTAAATTTTTTGAATCTAACTAAAAAGTTGAAATAAATCACTCGAGATGAGTTAGAGGTGAGTCACCCGAGACTACGTATCCATCCTTAACCTACTCCTTTATCAAAGTGACCTTAATTGCTCGACCCGAAAAATACATAACATGTTCCAAAACTTCCACGATGCCAAAACAAAGTCCAAGCCATCATTCATATATGCATGGATCAGCTGCTATATATCCAGTGGATAACCAATAGCAAAGAGCCACGTCGATTGGCATATCCAGCATGGACATCAAACAAGACTGCATAAAGATTCAAAGGTGGAATTAGGAGCTTTCGCCCTCAATTCTATCTTCTTTACTCCCCAAGCATTTATGTGGAGCTATGATGCGATGTTTATGAGGTATTTGGTTGCTCTTTTTTACCTTTTTTTTTTCTTAATTTTTTTTTTAAAAAGAAGGAGATCTTATAACCCTGTTTGACATGTCTCTCCTAAATTTTAGGGAGACGATCTACTCCCATGTAAATCTTTTCAAAAAAAAAAAATAACTCCCGACCAATTTTTTTTTGAAATCGCAGTCTCTTCTCTCGTTCTCCCCTACGTCCCCTCCCCTCTCCCCCACAGCCGGCGTCCCCTCCCCTGGCTCGTCCCTGCCCCCTCCCCCGGCTGTTCCCCCTCCCTCCCCGTCAGGCCCCCCCCTCTCCCTCTCCCTCCCCCTCCCCCGCGGCGACCCCCCCTCTCCCTCTCCCTCTCCCTCCCCCTGCGAGGCTCCCGTCTCCCTCCCGGGCGGATCCCCCCAGCCCCCCTCTCCCTCCGTCGCGGCGATCCCCCCTCTCCCTCTCCCTCCCCCGCGGCTCCCCCCTCCCCCTCCTCTGGCGGCTCCCCCCTCCCCATGCGGCCCTCTCCGGCAGCTCCCCCCTCCCCCTCCTCAGGCGGCTCCCCCTCCCTCCCCGTCAACCCCCCCCCCTCTCCCTCTCCCTCCCCCTCCTCCGGTTGCTCCCCCCTCCCCTCCCCCTGCGGCCCTCTCCGCCCTCCTCCGGCGGCAGCCCCCTCCCCCTACGGCCCCCTCTGGTGGCTCCCCCCTCCCCTCCCCCGCAGCCCCCTCCTCCAGCGGCTCCCGCAGCCCCCCCTCCGGCGGTGGCTCCCCCCTCCCCCTGTGGTCCTTCGCAACCTCCTCCCCCCTCCTCCGACGTCAAAACTGGGAGCTTTGCCAAACAACACAAGACTATTTTTATTAATTTTAAAAATGAAGTAGAAAATTGATGTGTCATATTTTTTAAGATAAAAAGAGTTTTTTTTTAAAGTGTTCTCGGACACCCTATTAGGTGAGCTAAGATTCTCTAAAGTGGCTGTCTTCACTCAGTTGTCAAATTTGTTGGATGCTCTAAACAGACTGTCGAATTGTCCAATACCTGACACAATGTGATGTGTCATCTCCCTTATCAATTATGTAAGGAGAAGTGTAAAGTGTTACATTAATATCAATGAACTATTGGTCTATATAAAAAGTGAAGATCTCTACTATTTGACAGTTGATTTTAAGAGTTGAATTCATTGTTTAAAAAGACGACGTCACGTAACATTAAAACTTAAGTCTCAAGATGAGGTATTAGAAAATATCTTAAGATATACGTCTCAGGTCTTTTACTTGAGGTTTACGTCTTTTTTTTGATTAAGGTGATATGTCTCATCGTCTTCACCTCTTTCACCGCCTTAAGATATTTACTTAAGACTTGTACATCATTTGATAAAGTAATATAACGAGGTGTCGAAGGTTGACCGGAGATTTATATTTCTTTTGTTGTTCTTAAAACATAATTTAGTACTTTTTTTTCAGTAGGGTACTTTTTTTTATAACCGAGAGGAAATAACTGAGTTCGAACTCGGGCCCTCTCTCATAAGACGAAGGGTGACAAATCAACTGTGCTAGATAGTTGGTTCATTATTTAATACTTTTAAAATAATATAAATCTATAATTGAGTTGATATAATATTAACACATAAAAATTATTATTATTATTAATTATTTTAATTATTTTATAATTATTTTTATAATCTATTGAAACTTACGCCTCGTTATGTCTTAAGACTTACGTCTTATAAGATTTACATAAAGTACCTCACAAACGTCTCAATATCTTTTAAATTATCATTAAATTAATGATCTAACAATTTAGATGAATTTTCATTTAGAGTTATTGAATTTTTTTTATTAAGTTCAATCACAAAAAAAAACACGGAAAGGGTGTCTCTCGTTAACAATTCTAATAACCCATCATCATGTTTATCTTACAGATGTATTGTCCTTTTGAAGTTGATTTATGAATTTACTGTTCTTATATGATATTGCTTAATTTGGATGACATCATTGCATGTCACTTGCAAAAAATAACATCTCTCGTCATTCTTCACTATTCTATTAAAACATCTTATTAAATGTTCCTTAAACTTTCAACCAAAATTGAAAAGGTATAAATCTCTCTCTCAAAAAAAAAATCATTGGGTAAAATGTTTTACACAAATATTCATGGGTTTGAAAACATTTTTCCACAAATATGCAATTCTGTAGCATCCTTCGAAATCTCATGTTTCTCTAAAATCGTTGGACCAATGACACATTTTGAGTTGAGTAATACTTCCTAGATAATACAAATATGCAAATTTGCACCTAGAATTTGACGGAACGTGTGCAAGAAAAATCCCTCCAAAAATAGACGTCCCATTGTTTTATTTTATTTTTGTTTTTTTTTGTGATGTGGCCACGGCTGCGGTGTCACGCTCCCCCTCACGGTTCAAATTTTTGAACGCTGCGGGCCCACGTGGAAGAGGGAAGAATCCGACCGTTGGGATCGGCCCCGAGGGAACTCCATACACCTCTGCGGGGTCCCTCTCCCCTCCGCCAGATCTCCGCGGCGAGCTCGTCATCCCTCCATCGATCGGGCCTCGTGCTCTCTTCTTCCCAGTCCCCCCTCCCGCCCCCTTCTCGATCGATCTCTGCCCTCTCTCCATGGCGATCCTCGCGGAAACCCACCAAGAAGAGAAGGTATTCTGGGCGACCTGTCCCGACTTTTGTAGGGTTCTTTGATCTCAGAATCGCGGTTCGGGAGACCTAGAATTGTGTTTTTGATCATGGGTTTCTGGAGAAATTGCGGGAGGCGGTTTCCTTCTTGTTTCCCCCTCTTTTTTTCCTTGCATCCATTGAGAGTTCCCTCTTCTTGGATCCTTCTCATGATTTCCCACCGGAACGTTCCTCGATCTAGGGTTTGTGGGGGACTTGCAGAAGGCGTTGATTTCCGATCTTCGTGGGCTTTTTGCTGGGCTTTCGTCTTTTGATTTCTATAGACGAGATTTGTGAAGAAATTTGGGATCTTTGCGTCCAGTGTCATCGTAGTTGGGGATTTGGGGTTCCTTGAACGCTGCTGGTTCCTCCGCAAACGGCGTAAACAGGGGTGTAAGGTTTTAAGGAAGTAGTACCGGCAAAGATGGTGGATGTCCAGGATCCGCATGGACGATGGTTTTTCCAAGAAAATATTAGTGTCCTTAAAAGGAATTTCTTCTTCTTCTTCCCCATCAACTTTCTAGTTGCTTTTATTTACACGGGAAGCCACAAAACATACGCCTCTTCTCTACTGCAGTTCTTGTTCCTCTCTCAAAATCTGGGTTTGATTCTTGGGGTTCTTTAGATTTTCTTCAGTCTCTGCGCCTATTTTTCCTGTCTGCAGCCGAAATTTTTGTCTGACATTTTCTCTGAATTATATCTTGCTTCGTTTCAGGCTTCCGCAAAGGCTTCATCTGTGGAGAAGCGGTGGACTCTGAACGATTTTGATGTGGGGAAGCCGCTTGGGAGAGGGAAGTTTGGCCATGTCTATCTGGCCCGAGAAAAGAAGGTATGAACTATGTCTGGTTGCCATCATCCCTTTCATCTATGAAAAATTTATAGTTCCTTGTGGCAATCTCCCGTCTATGACACCAAATTCGGTTTCTGAAAGAGAAATCTTTAGTCATGCTGGGTTTTCCTTCTCTTAAGGGATTTTCCTAGTTTGTCGTGGAATTTCTGATGTTACTTCAACTACACTGGGTTTCGTAAGGAACAGAGCAATCACATTGTGGCGCTGAAGGTCCTCTTCAAAAGCCAGCTGAAGCAGTCTCAGGTGGAGCACCAACTGCGCAGAGAAGTTGAGATACAGAGCCATCTCCGACACCCAAACATACTGCGTCTGTATGGGTACTTCTACGATCAGGTTCAGACATCTTCCTAGGATCATGTTTTCTGTACTTTTAGTGGCCATCCAAACCAATTAGAGCTGATTTAGATGGCACTAAATCTATATTTTTCTGGATGTCTGTTTGTAGACCCGTGTTTATTTGATACTAGAGTATGCTGCAAAAGGTGAGTTGTACAAAGAATTGCAGAGGTGCAAGTACTTCAGCGAGAGACGGGCTGCCACTGTGAGTCTCAGATTTTCTATCCTTCACAGGAATCTGAAAATTTTCTTACCCGGATATGAAGCTTGTTATTTGTTTCTAATGGCTCCTTTGTCATATTCCCGAGTTCAAATGCTTATGTTTCATCTCTTTTTCCTGTGGTTGTTCAGTACATTTCATCGTTGGCGCGAGCCTTAATTTACTGCCATGGGAAACACGTTATTCACAGAGATATTAAGCCAGAGAACCTCTTGATTGGATTGCAGGTAACTCTTTTCCCTTGTAATCTCCCAACTATTAACAACAATAGACTCTTTCGCTTATTCTGTGGGTTATTTTAGGGGAAGGATAGAGCTATGTCCTCTCCATAGATATCTATGCATAATTCATTCCCTTTCTTACAGTATTTTTTGTTTTTTCTTTGAAGGGAGAACTGAAAATTGCAGATTTTGGGTGGGCAGTGCACACATTTAATCGGAGAAGAACAATGTGCGGTACACTGGACTATCTTCCACCTGAAATGGGTATGTTAAAGGGGCAACATATTTCATGGGGTATTGTGGGGTGTTTGATTGCTGCATCCAATGCTTTTATCAGTTGCCTTGTAGCCTTATTACTAATAGCAGACTAGCAGGTCCATCTAGGCGTTCAGTTATGTTCTGTCAATTTTGTCGTTCATGTCTGATCCCTGTATATTAGTAAAAAGACATTACAATCAGGCACTGAAAGTCTCAAGACTATTCCTTCCTCTCTATCCACCCCCCCCCACCTCTCTCTCCTTCCCCCTTCCCCCTCCCATGTCAGCCACCCCTCCAGGTTCCACCTATTGATATTGCAGGCTCTAAAAAGTCAAGGGTAAAACTGATACTCCACCCAGATCAGAGATATGTGTTTTAATATATTTTAGGTTTTCTCTTGACAATGCTGATCATCTCTCTCCCTTGCAGTTGAGAGTGTAGAGCATGATGCCAGTGTGGATATTTGGAGCTTAGGTGTGCTGTGCTATGAGTTTCTGTATGGAGTTCCACCTTTCGAGGCAAAGGAACATTCAGATACATATAGACGGTATGTGGAAATTTAAAGAACCCTTTTTACATGTTTCCAAAAGAACATCATTTACTATATACACCCACAAGTGGCTATTTTATATCTCTGCTAGAAACTCCTATAATCTTTTTTTTTTTGAAACTGGGTATTACCACTAATGTATTAAGTAAAGAGGGGATGTACAAGTAGCAATTCCGAAAAAATCTCTATACAAAAGAAGGCCACGAAGGCCACACTAAGATAGTGTGTGGCACTTTAATCCCCCAACAAGGTAAAAAGAGAAGAGTTTTGAGAAATCACATTACAAAAGATCTCAGCCCATTCTCTCTGTCCGACTTTGATAATAGAATAAGACTGGTTAAGATGACTTATTCGGGGTCGGGTTGGATAGGGATTAGGGTGGATTTTTTTATTCCCATGAAATAGGTGGAATAACTTAACCGGGGTCAAATAGACCCGGGGTGGGCATGCCACGTAGGTCACCCGCCCCGGTTAAGTTATTCTTCTAAATCAGTTATCAAAGTGGGGCCGTGAAAGATGCAAAGATGTTGTGTATTTTACGCATGCAACTGCAAGGGAGAGAGATGATCAGAGCATGGCAAAGATGTTGTGTATTTTACGCATGGCAGGGCATTGGAGACTAGCTATTTTGCCATAGTTCTGGGAAAAATTATCATTCTTCAATAAAATAGAGCTTCCAAAATATTGTTTGATCATTATATATTATATAGCTAGGAAAAGTAGGACAGTGAAATCTCCAATGCATGCTTTCCTCACTGTTTATCTGCTTATGGATTAAAGCTTCACATAACCTGTAATTGTCATTCAGGATAGTAAAAGTTGATCTGAAGTTTCCCCAGAAACCAGTTGTTTCTTCTGCAGCGAAAGATCTTATCAGTCAGGTCAGGCACTACTAAGGACCTCAATAATGATTTTTTTATTGTTCGGTGTTTTCATGTTTGAACAGTGAATAATGTGATTGTAGCCTTCCATCTTCTTGTGTGCCCTGAATGCTGGGAAAAATTCTAAAAAAAATAAAATCCGGGATGTCTTCTTGAGAGCAGATGCTGGTCAAAGACTCGTCTCAGCGCCTTCCTTTGCACAAGCTTCTTGAGCACCCATGGATAGTTCAAAATGCAGATCTTTCAGGCATCTACAGGGGTTGAAGGGAAGGACGATTTAGCTAGCATTGAAGATGGAAGGCCCCCCCCTGCTTCGGACCACGGACCCCAAGCGTGTAAGCGTGTAGTGGAGATCATTCTTGCTGCACAGGTGTTTCTGAAATTGCGACGTCTGGACTTTGCTCAGATTACGTGTGGCCCCTAGAAACTCTGCAGGGGAGCGAGCAGTCATCATTCATTCTTTGTAGTAACTAAAATGTTATTAATTGTGCCTGATCAATCATTCATTCAAGAAAAATACAAACTAATTGTGCCTAGCTGTTGTATCATCTAGGATTGTTCATTCTTTGCGTCTTCGGAGATATGGATCCATAGTCACTTCTACCTTCAGCTAACATAAAGAAAAAGACAACCTTTGCATTTTGCATTTTTTTATTTTTCATATTTTATGAAATAAGGGGTGTGTTAAGCTTTTTATTATTCTGGCGTCGAGTTATTTTTTCTGCAGGACCTCCCCTACAGTATTGTCTCTGCAGTAGAGTTTCTCGAGAATATCTTGTCACTAAGTTCGGTGGTGTCGTTTTTCTATGCCTAGGACACCAGAGTATCGAACCACGAAGGAAGAAAAAAGAGAGAAAACTCATATCACGCCCCCAATTTTCTTCGAGTGAAAAAATATTAAACATTCCATCTCCTGAAACCAACACTTTTGGTGTTAATCGACAACATACAACAATAATCTTATACGGTCTATTGTGGATATATATCCCCTGAGATCTACAAACCTTTTGGATCTATATAAACCTTTTGGATCTTATTAACCAAAGAGAGATGGATTTGGGCGATGGTTAGCTCCGTGCTAATCAAGAATCTCAAAGGGATTCCAAGAGTTCTTGATATTGAATCAATCGCGCACTTCTAACACTTGTTCCACTTTTGGATGACCTTGCGGGATGACCTTGCGTTATGTCATTAGATCTTAATTTTTCATATATAAATGTAACTAATGTATCTCTCTTGTGAAAGATTTCTCCATAACGACCGTGAATTGTTGCTCCCTGAGAATAGGGAGGAATGAATCAATTTTCATGTACATCTGTAAAATTTTTCTTACATAATTCCAACGTTGTTTTCTGCAATCTAGGCCTCGAACACTATTGGACTTACAAACAAAATGAAATGCTACAATGCAGACGTATGAATCAAAGGAATGTGACGACTGGACCGGGGGCACGGTGGCAAATAAACAGTCACTTTCAGAAACCTTTGTCAAAGAGGTCAGTGCTGTCTTAAATTTTATAAAATTTCATCACGATGGTCGGACACATGCAAAAGTTGGAATCGTAGGGGTCGTTTGGTATCGGGTTAGAGCGCCGCTCTAATCTCATTCTAAGTTTGGTACGACTAAAATGGGTGGAGATAAGATGGGTTAAGAGAAACAAGATTAACTCCGATTTTGAAGTTAAAAACGGAGATAAGTCGTTCCAACATTTTGTTGGAATGATTTATCCCTATTTTTCTAATCCTATTTCACCCCTTGTGTATTAAACGTACATGAGAATAAGATTAGACATAAATTATCTTAAATTATCTTAGAATAATTTACATCTATTCTTCTCAACTTCTATCTCGATGCCAAACGGCACCGTAGAGAATAAAGGAGGTGATGAAGGAACATCTCACGGTATCCGAAATGGGATCTCCGAAATAATATCTACACCAACTGATGGGAAGTGAGAAGACCCCCCAATCCATATCCACACCCTTAAATTCTTTTTTCCAAATCTAGGGAGTACCTCAAGATGCACAGGAGAGAACCCATCCCCTCCCCCACCCCAAACCCTCTAGATTTTACGCTCCTAACGTACTAATTTAAAATTTGTAGACTGAAAAGCAGTCAAAGAATCAGTTTTTTTTTGTCAAAGTCCGATTAATTTTTTAACACTTTCAAAAGCTGCCCTAGATTTCATCTGGATGGATCATATGAAAGGCACTATTCACAGAAAATCCAAATACTAATAAAATATAAAAGGTGCGATTTAAGATATCGAACATCAATAACTTCCCATTCTTGCTTCGTCCAAAGAGAAAGGAAAAGACAAATTGGATACACGTACGGACGTCATAAAATTATGATTAAGACGCGTTTGGAAAGTACGTAGGAGAGAGATTTTAAACTCTTCCATCATTGAAATCTCTCTTTTTTTAATTTTTTTTTTAAATATCTTAATATCTTACGTGAATTTCGAAGTTTAGAGAGAGATAGAGAGAAAGAGAAAAGAATTAAAAAAATCTCCAAAAATTATCTAAGACCCCATTTGAGAAGAAGCCCAGCTTTTCTCCTTCTCACAAAATCCATCTTCCGTACTGGTTGTACAGTGTCATAAGATTTTTCATGATCGATAATCTTGAGAAGTAGATATGAAGGTGCTTCTGAAAATTTACAAATGTAACCTATTTTGTGTCCCCCTTCTCTCACCGTCTTAAAATCTTCTTGCCACGGAAGCCAAGAGACATGTTCATTTGAAAAAAATGAAACCCTGTCGAGGATTTCAATGATTGAAATCCTCGTCAGGTTGTTTCTCAAATGCGCCTTAAAAGATGCTTCTTCTCTCTACGAGAGATTTTAAAAAAATTCCTCCACTATGCGTCCTTTCCAAACACATCCTAATTAATCTTTTCGAATGCCAAGAATCCGGTCTTTACACGCCACTGAGCAGGCACCGTACGATAGTATTTTTTTAATTAACTGTTGATCAATAATTGTTGCAACTGTAAGCCTGGCATATCCCCCAAGGCACGAAAGTACTAAGAAGCAAATATCAGATGTGAAATACCCTTGATTGCAATTTGGATTCAAGTAAATAATAAACACTCGTTACATGTGCATGCCCGAGAGTTTGGTTCTCCAGCTCCCGACGGCGTTGGCCGAGCTTGAGAGAATGTGACAAGCCAGAACGTTAACTCGTCAAGTCACCCACGCTGAAGTTCGTACACAATGCAATTCTTAGCGAGGAATACATGTAATTTACCACGCCATTTATATTCTGAAAAGAAAGACGACAAAATAATGGTTGTAAAAAAACCATCGAATCCTTGATTCATAGTAATGCAGTGAAATCTACATTACATGCATATTGAATTATCACACCGTTGAAAGAAGACGAAATTAGACGAAGAGCCTCATAACTAATTACATAAGCCCGCCCTTTTTTTGGTATCAATAAATTTACCATCCGAGCTCGTCTGACTATCTCAAGCTAAAACTCCGTTTGTGCAATTCGCGCCATCCGGCAGCGCGGTTGCATGTGGGTCTTCTTTTGCGTCTTCGACATCTTTGTGGCTCAGAAAACTCGGTTGATTCGTGGACGAAAGCAGCCTTGCCCACATTCTGTCGGTTATCACCACCTTATTTTGGGACTCTGTCACTCTCTGCACAGATGAAGAGAGAACGTTATTTCATGCAAGCCTCGGATGAAAGTTTAAGTGACAATAACCGATGCAATTAATGATGCTCATCTACTTCTTTTAGTCGCAAATATAACTTCTTCACAGAACAAGTCAAAAGACTTGATATTCACCGGACATTATCATATGTAGTGCATTAAACTGTTAAGAACGGGCCCGATTATTCAAACGGCGAAGCCATGTGAAGCGACATTCCAAAATAACTAGTCCCAGAAGAAGTTGCCACCAACATGGCACACCAAGAATTATGACACAACTATTAGGGTTCCTCGCGAAGCAGAAGATTAAAATACATTCACCTAAGATCTCCAACTATTACGCCTAACTTTACATGTCGCAAGCGTGGTTCCCCGACTCGGTCCGACTCATCTCTATTCGGGCGACTCGGATCACATCTAGAGGATTCCGAGTCATGAGTCGGGTGAATCGCACGGAGTCGCTATAAACTATTTAAATAATGATATAATGTCTAAAAATAATCTTAAAATTAAAAACTAAGCATATAATAATGATATAATAGTAATAACAAATCTTGCATTTTATGGATGAAAAGAATTAAACTCTATTGTTTTAGTTTATTTTAAATATGCGACTCGGCCAAGTCGATCCAAGCCAGCTTCGAGTCGGGCCGACTTGTACCGAATTAGGGGGAATCCGATCCGATACAGACCCCCGAGTCGTCAAACCCTGGTTAAATGAATGTCCAGGTTGGGATACCCCACCTTCACAGCAAAATAGCTTAAATTGGCTCAAGTCCACCTGATGCCGGTTTCCCACTAAGAAGAAATAAGGGCATGCATGTGTTCGTGCAAGTGACTAAAAATACATCTCACTCCAAAAGATGGATTTGCAAAAATATCTACGAAAAGCCTTGCAGATTCTTCTAAGCTATCATGCAGTGCCACTTGGCTGTGGATCATCCATGTTTTCAGAGGTATAAGGAATGGAAATGCGAACTGTAATGACAAATGCTCATGCATAATGCGTCTAATAAAAATTGCTTGATGCAGGTTATCCAATGATCTTAATTTCTGGTGTATCTTTCCTACTCAAAACTGAAAGAATACTTTAGGTTCTTGACTCACATAAAATGGTATGTAAGAATGCCTTCCATTCACAGGTCCGACGGTGAAGCCTGTGTAGCCAGCCATTCCACCATGAATGGCACTGTGAGCCAGAAGCGTACAGTAGACATTGTCGGATGCATTACTTGGAATTGCACGAATCATGTATGTTGGATCTGCGGTGGAATGTTTCACATTATCAGATTAAATTGACAAAGCCCAGGTCGAAGGATAGAACAAATAAGGAGTTTCTAAAGACAAACCTATATATTTTAGATTTATCACCATCTTCGGTTTTCTTGAAAAATATCCCTGCAGATGAATAAATAAGAGGGTTACAATGGAATACAGCAATCCCAATAAACCAATGTATGCATCTGATAAAACTGTTTCTCTGATATATCCATATCTACTTTACCATTAAATCTGATAAGACACAAACTCAAAAAAAGATGCACAACGATGAAGATTAGAGCACACTGAACTTAGTAAAATCAATGCACATCCATGCTGCAGACAGGCAGGATTCAGAATCTACCTTTATCTTCTGAGACAACCACAACCCAACATCAAGAAGAAGCTTATTTCCAGAAGGATCCTTCATGTCCGTTGACTGCTCAGCAATAAGCTCCTGTCCAGCACCCTCAGCCACAACAAGAACCATGTGACCATTTTCTTTAAGCCGTTTCTCTACAAACTCAAAAAGTCCCCCTGGCCCTTCCAGGTAAAAGGGTGACTCTGGAATCAAGCAGCAGTCCTGAAAAAAAGGAAAATAAATATTTATCATACTGAAAGTTAATAAATTAATGGAGACCAACAGGAAAAGCAAAGTCATGAAGCACACCACATCTCGGCTGGCAAGAGTAGCATACATCGCTATGAAGCCTGCATAAAGATGGGAAAAGAACATTTGTCAGGTCACTACTAGGAGAGTAGACAACTAACCATCTACGACATGCAAGTCCCACAGTGAAGATTAAGACTCCATTATCTCGTTGCAAATACATCTCATAACCCAGCGATTGCTGCTCATGCGGTCTATACTCCTATGATCAATAATGACCTTTCGGGGTAACAGCATATAATTCAAGCACAACCATAATCCACATGCGGCGTGACAGCATCTCAACGAGATAACAATGAATGAACCACTTGAAAGTTCAAAACTCAGTTCCGCTAGGTCTTGGTATAGATCTTAAATTAGCAAATCCCAAATAAATAGATACTACGATGTTCAGAGGCCCAAATGAACTAAAACACCTTCAACAAACCAGATTATAAGCTATAGTAAACGTGGGAAAAGGACTTACTAAAAGCCAGACTTGCTTTTAGTGTTTGACTTTGAGACAAGTTTCAGAGACATGCCATTAAAGGGGACTCTTTTTAAAGTCCACCATAAAAAGTCAATATAAAGCTTAGTCAACGCTAAGCCTACGTCAGCATTATTAACCTCAAAGACATGTGGACCTATACCAAATTGGAAGAAAATTATGTGAAGGGAAGTTTCAAGAGACAAGATAATTCAAAACAAAATGCCAGAAGAATATCTTTTGGGTTAGATGACAACTACAGAAAATATGGTGGATGAGTTGAGCGTCATGGAAAAGGACATAAAACTCACCACTATTGCGGCCCATTAGTTTTACAACACCTATGCCATTCTCAGCACTTTCAGCTTCAACATGTGCAGCATTAATGGCCCGTTGTGCCTCCTCAACAGCAGTATCAAAACCAAAAGATTTATCGATAACCTGTGAATACATAAACTCACGGGTATAAATAAGGTGCAAAAAGAAGTTGCACGATGTAGACACATTCTCATGAAATTAGAAAGATAATACAGATGTGCTCACCGCAATGTCATTATCAATGGTCTTTGGTATCCCAACAACAGCGACCTTCAGCCCACGCCTATGGACTTCCTGTACGACAGGAGATTCAGACAAAAAGATAAGTATAGCATTTCATATTTGCAGCTGCAGAAGAGAAATTTGCAAAGCCAAATAGATGATGCGTAAATGTTTAGGCATTTCCTAAGTGGAAAAATAATGCATTGTCTGCCCTACATGACAACTACGAAGGTATATGGCACTCTTCAAACAAAAAATATATATATAACAATTGTACCTCAAAAATTACAGATGCCCCCTTCTGTGTTCCATCTCCTCCAATTATATAGACCTGAAAACAATTTAATATAATTTTTGTTACTCAGATGTGGTCAGTAAAAAAAGAAAAGAAGAAGAAGAGGAAGTTCTCGCACCCCAAGGACACATAAAAGAATGATATACTCCTGAGACGTACCTGATTAATTCCTCGATCTTGAATACTATCTACTATCTTTGAGGTGTCATGGCCACCTCGTGAAGTGCCAAGGATTGTACCACCTCGTTTGTGGATATCATTGACATATTTAGGCGTTAAGTGAACAGTGTTACGTGCATAGAAGCCCCTGTATCCTCCCTGCACATTCCATAATCCTTATAAGCCATAATCCTTGCAAGCCATTGTGCATCAGTCATTTCATCAAAGCTCCCAAGATCAAAACTTGCCAAAGGTAGCATGGACAAAGATAAAGATAAAATATGTAGAATATGAAGCTAGGAAATGGCCAAAAAACAAAACAAAAAATGAATCAACTCCAAACATTTAAAACCAATTTTATGAGAGCTAAAGAGATGTCTTGACCATCTTGCGTTCCTATCCATCTATTATGTTCTCTGGTAACTTGAAAGGTTACCAAAAGAAATACTGCAGTTACTTTTTGTAGGTATTAATTATTACATCTAAAACCCCCATACCATGCATTTTGTGCTACTGTAGGCATCAATTAATACGTCTAAAACACCCATCCCCCAGATACTACTTGATCATCCCCACTTATAGGTGGTAAGACTTCATGAAATGATGCCGCCAGAAATGGGACAAGTCCCAGCCATAGGAAAGGTAGGCTCTCATATGACATGCCTTTTTATCTTACACCATACAGACGACAAAACATTCAAGACACCAATTTTTTTAATATCAACCAGGGGTTCAACAACAATGAGGACCCTTGCAAGCATGAAACATGATGCTTCACCTTCAAAATGGAAAACCTATCATTAAGGATAAATATCCTGCTACAAAACTCAAAACATGAGAACATTCCTAGTAAGTATATGCGGTCTACAATGACAAAATTCAAAACATATGGACATACCTCTTAAGTGCACATAAGCTACAGGTACAGGAACAAAAAATATAAGGAAAGCAGATAGCCACAACTGTGAATAATATGCGCTCTACAAAACAGAATAAATTATAATTCCTCACCTCTATCCCCAGAATCCTGGTCACGCCATACATGTCGGATAATCCACAAACTATTTCCCTAATCACAGTGTTAAGCCCAGGGCAAAGGCCACCACATGTGACAATGCAAGCATGCACTTCGTCTGACTCAAAGTACACCTGAGCACGTTCAAACATAAAGGTGAGCATTCTCATGATTTTGCACTTTTACAACGCAATACAGGAAACCACATACCTTCTGCCGGGGCCCTGCCCGTCTGAAGTGAGTCCCAAGTGGACTAGTTTTGTGAACCACAATCTGTAAAATAATGAACAGAACGATGAACACAGTTAATAAAGAGCTATTATAACAGTATGTTATGCAAATTGAGAAAAAGAACACATACTATCATCTTCAAAATTGCTCACAATTATTCTTTTTTGCCCTAGAGGTTGGATAAACATTTGGGTATGTATCCACAAATCAATCTAGCAAAGCTCATATCGGATGTGACATGCCGAGGAGAAGAGCTGCCTATTATATAGCTAGTCAGTAGTGAGGGAGTTATAATTCTTAAATTTCAGCCTTTATCAAAGGTTCATATATACAGTTTCAGAAGCAACAAAATCATTAGGAGAATATATTCAAACTTGATGAAGTAGGAATTTACCTTTTGGGCTACGGTATCATCAGGATTAACAAAGTACTGCCTGTTAAAACATGAAATTCAACGGTCATTTTTCAAGGCAACAAGCACAAAGAGGCATCAATTAGCTGCAGATTAAGCAACAGCTGAAACAAGGACCCTTCTGAAGGGACTTACTTCACAACTGAGTAAGCTGGATTGTCTTGCAGCGGGTTCGGATAGGTCTGTCAAGAAAATAGAAACTCCTCCATTAAGTTGAACTTGAACTTGTAGTGAAGTATACACAAACAGAGTTCACTGTGACGTGATGAGTAAACCACCAAGTCCATCCAAAACAACCATAAGAGACGACGGTACTATATTGTCGATGTTTAACCACAGAACCGAGTCACAAGAGAGCAGCCAAACTGACACTACGGAAACCAAACACGAATATGCAGCAGCAGATAAACAGTTAGCTTCCATGTTCATGTTACAGCAAGAGCAGACCAACCACCACTCAAATCCACGCAATTCACCAAAACCGCATCAAAATGCTGATCGAAAAACCTCGACGGCAGTCACCTCAAATCCAAGCCAGCAAGCACAAGTCATCCACGCCAAGCGAGACTTAATAAACAAAGGAAACGAAGGAAACAAATTCCAAAGCAATCACAACTCCAAGAACGAACAGCTGCAAACAGAACCTACAGGCAGATCGTCGATGTAGTCGGTCAAGTGCGGCACGTCCTCGAGCACGTATCCGTTGTCCCCCTTCACGATCTTCGCGAACGACTTCCCTTCGAACTCCATCCCCTTCCGAGATCTGAGGTTGACGCCGCCGTTCCGGGGGGGAGTCTGCGGGACCTTGACGGAGGAAGACAGCGAGCTGCGGAGATCGAACAGGTGGTTGGAGTAGGATCCGTTGGAGTTAGCGTCGGCGCGGAAGCCCGGGGGCGCGGTGCCCTTAGCAGGCAAGGATTCCATCGAAGAGCGAAGCGGAGATCGGCAAGATCGCTCGGTGGTCGGCGCAGGGGAGGAGGAGGAGACGCAGCAGAGGAGGGAGGGAGGGATGCGTTGGAGACCTTCTTGGAGGGGAAGCCATCATCATAAATAGGGTGGGGACGGGCGGGGCGATGGCGACCGGTTCCGCACCCGTCAGAGGTTTGAAGCGGAGACGAGAAGAGAAGAAATGGAACGAAACGGGGGAAGCGAGGCGGCGGCGATGGTATCTAGTTCCCGTTTTTGACGTCGCGCTGACGGCTAGCAGAAGAAATGGAGACAGGTCGAGGAGGAGGAGGAGGAGAGGGAAGGTTGTGGTGGGGGTGGGACGAGGCTGCTTCTTGTGGGGACGAGTTCTTTACTACCCTCTGACTTATGAAAAATTACGGGCCGTACCACGGAATCTTCGCCGGAGGCGCTTGGGGGTCTTCCCGTGGCGGGAATATTCTACGCTGGAGGCCTTTTCTTTTCCATAACCGGGCTTGATGTTTGGAAGAATTACGGGGAAGTATTAGGGAGGGACGGCGGGCGATTGGGGGTATGTTGGTCATTTCGTGTTCAGCCAACGGAGGAAATAGAGATCCCATCGTGGTCGCCGCGAGGGCATTGAAGTCATTTCCTATATTTGAACAGGAGCATTCGAGAAGGGTGCGTGGTGGTAAATTTGATGCGCTTCCGGGGCGTGTATTGGAAATTCGGTCGTTTTAGTTTTCTTCTTTTTCTCACCCGAGAGTCGGCTTCTTGTTGGTCAGGAAGTAGGAAAGTTAGGAAGACGGGGAGGGAAAATGGGAAGGGATAATTACAGGTGTCCCCCTAATATCTTGCATAATCTATTTGATCCCCATATTTAATTTAAGTTTAGATGGATTAAGATAAAAAAGATTAATCTATCTTTATTAAATTTCTTCATATAATTAAGGCAATGATATATACTTGTAATCTTTCATATTATCTAATATATCTCTTTTAACGAAATACGTTGTTAACTTTAATAGTGTTTGAGGAGGGTAAATCTGGCTCGGCCTATAACGGGTCCGTTAACGACGAGCCCAATTCGACTCACGGTCTACAATGTGTCCAAGGGCGCCCGACAGTCGCAGTCCATAAAGGCGCGGTCCACTACGACTCGACATCAGATTAAACAGCGCAGAAAGGGCCTTGACCCAAGCACAATGACTGTCGGATGACTCTCTGAGGACCGACCGTTACCTCCACGACGTTGGCCTCGACCCCATAATAGGCGAGCACGCCCCACGCGCCGTAGGACTCGCCCAAGGATCGGCCGACTCCGGGGTAATCACCCCTCAACGGGAAACTACCCCACGATCGTGAAAAACGTTACTCTATGACTCACGCCCTTCCCTGCTAAGGGATCGGCCACCTCCACCAGGACAACCCCCTATAAAAGGGATCTTGACGGAGAGGAGAGGACACGGTGAATTTCACCAACAAAACGTCTACAGAGAAGCTAACGAGAAAGCTACATGTCTCGTTACTAGAGAGGTCACAACTACTCATTCCTTGAGAAAGAACCCACAACTACTCATTCCTTGAGAAAGAACCCCCCTCTTGAAGGACCTTACCACTCAGCGAGCACTCTCCGAGTGACCATTGGGACCGGCGAATACCCGTCTAGAGAGTCTACACGTCTCTAAAATCTACTACAGCGACCTCCCTCTCCACTTTCTCTCCTCCTCTTTTCTATTCTTTACTTACAACCGTTACTGACTTAAGTATCGGAGGGTTGTCCCCCGAGATAGCACTCGGGACTCCTTCTGATGTCATTCTCTTCTGATGATTGTAGGCTTCCACAGATGCCAGATGACTTTTCAACAAATAAATAGAGAAGTATAATATAAGGATTAGACACCAATTTTATGTCTCTACAGTGTTAAAGAACAAAAAATTATATTTAAAAATAATATCAAAATTGTGAGGATATAAAGTAGAATATCTAAAATGCTAAGAGTATATATATATGTGTGTAATTAGTTAATTACCTCAAATTGGAATGGGGGTGGAAGGGAGGGAGGAGGAGGCTTCTTACGACATTCCAGAAAGAAAAAGGAAGTCCCCATTTTTTGGGGGTCAGCGTTCGCCCCGTGTGAGGCACGGGGAATTGTGTTGTTTCTATTGCGACTTTTTATGTTTTATACGGGGAAAGGAAGTGGGAAAAGGGAAGGTAGGAAGTAGCAGCACGTGAACACGTGCGTCAATGTCGCCACAAGAGGAGGAACGCAGGTGGCTCACGGTTTGATATTAGGCAGGTCGAACGTAGCTGGCAAATTAAAGTCGATTTTTTTTACATAAAAACCTTTATAAAAATCATCTCAGCATTCCGAATCTCCGAACTCCGTGGGAGAGATTCTCTCCACAAAAACTCGATATAGTGCGGATCACTCCGAGTCAGATCGAGTCGAGTCGAGTCACAGTGAGAGAGAAATTATTTTTAAGAGAGAGAAGATATGCCGCACCAAATCAAGAAAGATCCAATCATGACTTGATCTTATATATCAATCCTGTCTAACTCATCTTAGTCTCTATGGAAAGAGAAATAGATTATTTACGATTTTCGGGAAAATTGGTGCCCGGCCAGTCAATATATATCTCTCTAAAGCCAAGCCATGTGAAAATCTCGTCAAGAAAGATATCGAGTAACTTGACCTTAAATGAAGTCCATTTTTTATAGTTAAAATGTCGTGAATTATTGAGTTTCAAATTGGTTTGATCAACATGGCACTCTTTTTTTAACTGATTTTGATTTTCTATCGAAAACTACTGAAATGAAAACAAGAGTTTTAAAAACCAATGATTTTAATACCAAAAAAAATATTTTCACGCATTTTGAAAGCCAATAATCTAAAAATAGATATTTTTACGTCATTGTATGACACATCAAATGACCCCTTACCCAAGATCACAGACATTTTTACCTTCCAAATAAGAAGGAAGTGACTCACTGACTCGTTGGTGGTTACCGTTCCTACCCATCATTTTCATTATCCATTGCGTCCATCACCAAGTGTTTGAACCAGGCTCTCTCGAACTCTCTGGCCACGAGTAGGAGCTTCTAATCTCGGCATCCAGTGACCGTCGAAATAGCATCAGTATCTTGTGAACAGTCGTCCTCCCTACGTCGATCACTTTTGGATGCGGGAGGTCCTAGAACTCTCCCTCGTCTTTCTAGATATGATTCGTCGATTCAATGCGACTTACGTTACTCGAATGTATCATATCAGGTCTAGAAAAAATCGATCTGTGATATGATAATTTTGATCGAGTCATCTCCTCCTCCTTCGCACTCTACTGTAGTGACGACAACATGTGACAAAAACAACATAAACAGCAGTAAAAATTTCAGAAACGACGTCATACATATCTCTTCATCCACCTCCTCTAAGCAGCATACGGATCTCGACGAAAGGGGGGGGGGGGGGAGGGGAACGACATCGGAAGGGGGATGAGAAAGAGGAGGAGGGGAAGAGAGAGGAGCATGGAGGGGGAGGGGAATGACGTGGGAGGGGGAGAGGGGTGGGGGGCTACCAAAGTTGGAAGGGGAGAAGGGCTTACGCGACTTCGTCGAGTCGGTCCGAGTCACGTACGATCCGCAATATATCATATCGAATTAGAGAGGCTTCAATCTTATATGGATTAAGGAATCGTCGAACCTTATTTTTAGATTTATTTTCCTTCCATCTTTAATTCTTCACTTTTATGTTCCTACCTTCGTCGTTCGCCGTGTGTCACCTCCCCTGCCCTCCACCTTACCTACACCTTCATTTTGCTAGCCATTGTCCCCTATTTTTGGCCTATGTCTTACTTCTCCATTCCCTCAATAAAATTGATATATATATATATATATATATATCTTATTTTTAGATCTTTTGACGACAATTTCGACGTATTAAGATTCATTCATTTATAAAGAAGAATTAATAATATTTAGATCGTAATTTATAGTTATATAAAATCTACATTTTTTATGCCACACGTCAATCTCATATTAATCTAACAGGAAGAAAAAATTGTAATACTTACTGCAGAGTGCAAAACATTGGTTTGCAGCAAACATTACCCTAATTAGAATAACAAAGCCCTCACAGATATATATATCGACAAAGATGAAACCTGAATATGAATGTGCATTGTAGGTTGCTTGTCGTTGATGTTGATGCATGGAGGAGACTATTGCTTTCTTTTATTTAATGGAGGATCCAAATCTGACGGTTCACTCATTTTTCTATTTAATATGTGAGACAGCGGGTGTTAGATGAAATTTTCACTGAGCAAACTTTGCCCTTAAAGAATATTTAGGGCATGTTTGTTAATCAAGTGGGGTTAACACAATCGACTCCAAGTGATGAGAGCGTTAATCGATTTTGATTCACGTCTTTGTGTGTGAGAGAGCAATGAAGTTCACACCGCTCTCTGAAGTAAATTAGCTCTTAATAGTTATAAATAAAGTAAATTATTTATTTTTTATGCGACTCCCAAGTAAAAGAATTTTAACACGAGAATCACATCTTTGACTCCCTCTTAAAGAAATTCTCAAAAAACTGACCATGTGAATATTTTTAAATTTTAAAAAAATTAAGTTTATATTATTTATAAGATTTTAATTTTATTTTTTAAAAATATTTTTTATGGAATAAGGACCAAAATTATTGAGCAACTATCCAACATGCCAATAGTGCCTTACAAGTTACAAACAGCCTATGCCACGGGCGTGGGGGATGCGTCCCACCGGATGAGACAACTCCACGGAGCATCGGCACCGTTGGATCGTTCCATCTGACCAGGTTTCACGGCTGTAGTTAATGGGATTTCTGGAGGACCATTGGAGACATATAACGTAGAGTGAGAACACCAATCCGACGGCTCACCCTGTTTGGCCAGTGTGCCCTTAGGGGGATAAACATAATTTTCATTTTTACAATCAAAGAACTGTGGTAGGATATAGACAAGTCACGTCTCTTAAATGCCATCCCACATAAACATTATTTTTTTTATTTTTCAAGTAAAGCGACGATGTAAATTATAATATTCTTTTTACAGAGAGACGTGTAATTATTGTGGGGACAAAAGATTTATTAATAATTGTGTACGCGTCGGACATGTCATGTGAGCGTGAATGTGAACCACGGAATCGCCGCCAGCGTTGATCGGCGTGTAGAGGAGGACAAGATAGTTTTATAACTTTTATGGACTTCCAGGCATATGGGTTGCCTCCATAAACAGAAGTTCTAGAGAAGTATGAAATAATCATAGGACGAAAGAGAAATAAATGCTAGAAAATGTCGGAACGATCATCTAGATCATCTTAATTTTTTATCGAGACAAGATGAGATAGTATCATCTTACTCAGGTCCACTTCATCTCGTAATATATATATATATATATATATATAATATAAAATAATTGAATAAAATTTATAACTTAATTAGTTAAGTCGTTTGCGAGCACTTTTTCAATAAGTTTTTGATTCGAGTCTTGCTAACGTCTTCACATTTAAATTTTTTTGATTAGAAATTTTAAAAAAAATTTAAAAAATACATGTAATCGACGGGATTCAAACTTAACCCGCACTTGAACGGGTGAAATCAATTAACCAACTTACCTATTAAATATTTTATATTTAAAATAATATATATAATATATAAAGTGACTCGATAGTGACCCACGGCCCGGCCATCCCGCTCAGTGCCTGGATCGATCCGGGTCGTGCGAGTCAGGCCGACCCCGACCAGGTTGTCAAATCTTCGTTGAATTGGATTCTAACTTTAGTTATTATATTCTAAATTTTAATATTTTTTTGCATATATAGGTCAGTCTTTTTGCACACGTTCAAATGGGTTTTTTGCATATAAAAAACAGTACAAAATTCATTCTGTCATTTTTTTTATTTTTTAGTGATAAGTACGCAAATATAAATGTAAGAGTGATAACTATGTAATTTTTATTCTTACAATAATTTATATGCAACAATCTCTAAATTTTATAATGTTTTATCTTTCATCTCTCGATTTGATCAATGGTGAGAGAGTTGACGTATTTTTTTTCAACACACATCTTAAACATTACGTTCTCATTCGAATCTTTGGACATGATTAACTCTAACCTACACTTCATTGTAAAAATGTTTCAAAAAATAATACGTAATACACGGAGAAAACCTTAAGCTGTTGTAAGGGGAATCACCGGTGCGAGACTTCCTCGTTTGGTCCAGATTATTGGGTATTTAGGTGAGATTTTTGAGAAAAATTCCTAACACGTCTCTGGCCTAAGAATAATACAAATTTTATAAAAAAATCAAAACGAGAAATCTCATTTGTTTCATTCCATGTCATTTGTGAGAAATCCCTCACATGTCGGGTCTGACAACGGTAAAATGACCGGGCGCCTTTTTAGAGAATTCAATAGGTTATAAATTATAGCGTAGAAATTTTTATCTATTTAAAGTTTTATCAAATATTTAAATGTCATATCAAGTTATTTAAAAGTCATAATTTAATTTTTTAGAGAGTGATAAAGTGAAAAGTCTTTATTTTTCATAATCTCTCAAAAAAAAATTTATTAGATTATTCTAACTCTAAAAGATTATTGAAAAAAATCATAATCTTATTAAATTTTCAAACAAAACCTTAATATCCGATGAATTGATTTTGATAATTTAGGAGCCAAAATCCACGCAACTATTAGAATTAGGCCGCTTTTCCAAATTCGGTCTCTCTCTCTCTCTCTCTCTCCACTTGTCTCATTTCTCTCACCTCACAAAATTTGGCCTGACACGCAAATGGATGAGTTTTGTGATATTTTTAATTGAAATTAAGATTACGCAAGAGACTCAAATAATTAGAATCTTACGATAATCCCCACCAAACGCAGCCCGATGCGTTGGGGGGATACGGTGGGCGGGGAACCCTCGCAGCCTACTGAAATGAGGAGCACAAACCAATTCATTACTCATTAAACTAATTAGTGCACCCCATCGACTTATAGCAGGGGCGTGGCCTCGAAGGTCTGAATCCCCTGACACCTCCCCAACGAATTAATTAATTATGATGATGGTATTGATGACATGCCACAGAAACATATAGAAGATGATGTCAAATTGTCATGTAGTTTAGTTGTTGGTGTTGGTGGTGTTGTTGTCACTACCCACGTTTGATACCGTCGGTACTGTTTCCCGCGGGCTAGATTGCTTGTGTTATCAGGACCCCAACTTGTATACCACAAGCAATTCTGAGTGTTCACAGGAGTATCAATTTCAAGAATACTACGAGCATCTTAAGATGGGTCCTGTTAAAAATAAAATTTAAACGTTCATTGAAGTGGTCAGACATGTAATTTAATTCTAACATTAAGAAAATTAAAATTTTTTGTTAGTTAACCGTACATGTTTAGCAGGGAATCTTATTTCATAAAGAATTAGAATTCCCACTAGAAATTAGATTTAAAAAGAGTTTTGTGATATTTAATTCACATCTGAAAAAGATAAGAATTCAATTCACTCTTCATTTAGACATATTTTTCAAAATAAACTCATATTTATTAATACATGAATTGATTTCATACTCAAAATCTTGCCTAACTACTTGCTAACTCAATAATTTAATCGCCAGATAAAACCCAACCAAAACTCATAACTTGAAATTGATTACACGTCTCACTAATCATGCAGAATAACTGATCATTACTTGTCCCAGAAGAGTAATGCTCTGTGCACTGAATTCGATGCACAGAGCTATGCCAAAATATAACATTTGATATCATTAGCCCTCAAGAAATTGAAAGGATCCTCTCTATATAGAAAAGGACGTCCTCATCAGATCTGTACGGTCTATATTTTCAAACATTAAATACGGAGTCTATTCAACGAAAAAATGTAGAAATAAAATATTTCGTAAAAGAGTAAAATATTTTATATATGAATAAAATATTTTATTATAGAAATAAAATATTTTATTTGATTTCAAAAATTAACTAATAAAATACTTTGTTATAAGAATAAACTTAACAAAATATTTTAATTCTTTATCAAATATTTTATTTGTAAAATAAAATATTTTACTCTTCCATAAAATATTTTATCTTTACGTTTTCTAACTGAACGTGTTCCGTATTTAATGTTTCGAAATATTTACCGTACTAATTTTACCTGGACATCTTTTTTTACACAGAAAAGATTTTTTTCATTTTTTTTATTAATGAAATCAAATTTTGACATGATTTTATACGTCAAATTTGATGCACAAATCATTACTCCTACGAACACTTCTGACATATTTCACGATTGAGCCACTTAACAGAGTTTGTATGTCAATGATCGGATGGTTTTCAATAATAAAGCGATGAAAAGTATGATAGAAACTATGATCTCGTCACATTCTTCGATTCATTTTGTCGTAAAATCATGTCCGTTGGTCACTTTATTAAAAGCTTCTACTATGTTTTTCGCCCACGTAAGCAAGCACGAGGCACCGACCAAGCGATTACTATAACCAGAAATGTTATGAGAACTTGCGCCCCGCAGAGTTGGGCATTATTATTTTACGTGTTACTTATTCTCATAAGAGAAATGCTAGTTACTCTTTGGACGGGGTAGAAAATTTACACATCCCTAATGAACTATTAGTTCATGTTATTAGCACGTGAGTCTCACTTATTAAAATTTTTAAAGATTTATATATATTTTCATCAATTAATCACTCTTATTCATATATTTATCAATTTTAAATAGTTATTTTTCATCTTTAAATAATTATTTATTATTCTTAAATAATATTAAAAGTCTCGTTCGTCATCTTAAAAATACATAATAATTGAATTATTTATCACCATTATATAATTATTTGTCATTTTTATATGACTATTTTCACTATTAAATAGTTATTTGTCACTCTTAAATAATATTAAAAGTCTCGTTAGTCATCTCATAAATACGTAAAAATTGATCAGAGTTGATTATTTATTATCTTTACATAATTATTTATCATTTTTAGATAATTATTTTTCACTCTTAAATAATTATTTATTATTTTTATAATATTAAAAATATATGTAAAATTGACAAAAAATAATAAGATCTACACACTGTATACGTGATCTAACAAGAGATAAAACGAATAATAAACTCACTTTCCTACACGAATAATAAGCATTTCTCCTTCGGAGAATAATTGATGTATAAGCACATCAGAACCCACCTCTCCATTCAAAGGGATCTATCGATCTGTCTCCCTAAAATCAACGACAAACACTGATAAGTATACTCGTTGGTCATTGAGGTGGTGGAACAACCCGTTGGCTGTGCATGAAGGGTCACGGGATTTCACAAAGTTGATGAGCTTTTAGTTGAGTGTTGTCCCCCAGTTCATGTACGAGTCAACCAAGTTTTGATTGACCACGGTTGTGTGGTCTCCAACCCATCTAGAAAACTAGATGGTTATTGGGAGAGTGAGATGCAAAGACCAAAGAATATGCATGTCAGGGGAAGTGAGTCCGGAATTTATTAGTCTTGCTAAATTTTCTGTCGTAACAAAAAAAAATATTACCGAGAGAACAATTTTTTTGTAGACATCTTAATGAAATTTTCCTTTTTAATTATTAAAGAGGTTCTATTTGATCTTCTGAATGACTTTCATTCTTTCAAACGACTCAGAAGAGGATATTCCACCTTACCTTCGGAAGTGGTGCAGATGTTCGGAAGACATAAAAGATACCCAACTCTAGCAACCAGCTAGAATTTTAGAATAACTAATGTTGTGCAAGAGTAGGACTAGAGTCTCAAATAAGATTTTAAGGTCTCTTTCGTAACGGGGTGGGATGACTTATTCTCACCCATCGACGTGAATAAGTCATCTCACCCTGGTTAAATATTTAGGATCATTTTATTTTTAGAATAGCGGAGATGGGTACCGCATCCGATGAAAGAGAAAGGTCCGAGACCCACGTTGCTATCTCACACACATCATCCCTAACCGACCTCGGGTACCACATTCGATTCTCTGGAGTCGAATACGGTATCCTTACTCGTTAACCAAGAGGGCCTTATATGTCAGAGGAGAAAGATGTGGATCTCATTTTTATCTCTCATTGGTTAATTATTTCAATCTTATTTTATTTCTAAATCAAACAAATATTAAGAAAAGGAGGATTAAACATGGACCAGACATCTCAAACGAGAAAAAACAAGGGGCTCGTTTGTCATTAGTGTAAATTAATTATTTTTTGAGAATTTTTATGCATGTAAAAAGAACACCTTGTAAAACTCTACACGTCTAAGGTTTTTTTGTTCCATGAAAATATTTACTCAATAATTTTTGCCTTTCCCCCCTTTTTTTTGGAGGGGGGAGAGGAGGGGGGGGGAGCGTTGTGGGTGTGGAGATATGGAGAGTGAGGAGGGTAAAATTGGTATGACCTATGAGAGGCCCTCCGAGCACTCGTCATACATGACGAGCATCTTATCGGAAGGCGGATCATTGCTGCAGGCTCGACTGGCCAACTCCCCTCTCTCTCCCCTCTCTGATTCCTCTTGATTTCTATTTCGTAAGGTTATGACTTAAACATCGAGGGGTTGTCTCTTATAATAACGCCCATAGCTCCTCCTGACGCCGTTTCTCTGATATTTGCATGTTTCCACGGGTGGTCGACCGATCTTTCTTCAACAAATAAATATTAAAATATGGTACGGGATTCGAGAGATCATTTTCTCACCTCTACAAAGAAAAAATTTGAAGTTTTGAAGATCCGCAAAAATCGGCTAAGATCATCTTTTTCTCCGTCGAATTGTGGGAAAAAATTCCATCTCATGAGCAGAACCAAACGCGGAGCTTTTTCACAATACATGATTCTTTCCAATATCTCTAAAAAAGAAAGAGAGACCATTTATTTAACACCAAGTTGGATGGGCAGCAGCGGAACACACATCCCTCTCGGCAATACTTATTGGTTGGCTCACATGCTACCTCATGGCACATGTCATTACGCAATCCAAGAGGCAGGCGTCTTTGTTTATATCAAGTGTCATACAAAGTAATGATAACAGCCTTGGTGCAGGCCCAATGCATGGAATCTCATGTTGGTGAACAAAATAACAGAGAAGAATACATCGCTTATGTACTTCTTAGAAAACTGTTGTCCTCATTTCATCAACTCCCCCCCCCCCCCCCCACGTCATAACTCTGTTTAGTTATAAAGTTGGCACACCTATACTCTTAGGTATATTTTTTTGGACGGTGACACTTTTCAAGTTCGGATGAATGGCTGTGCAAGTTTCGGTGGTGGCCACGGGCGGCCTCAAACCAGTGGTTGCGGTACACGCGTGCACGGTGACGTCGCCCTCTCAGAAAGAAAAAAAAGGGACGTACGTGTTTCTTGTCCACAAGTTTCTCAAACGCAGCATGATGCCCGTGTTGAACAGGCAAACATCCGTTGGATCATCCAGTTGGGTGGTGATCTCATGGTTTGTCTCCTCTTCTTCTTCCCCGTTGGTGTGAAGGGATGAGATCCTCTCAAACGCCAGAACCTTTCGTGGTAAGGAATGGAGAGAAGTCTAATTCTTTATTATCAATTTACATGCATTGTGTGTGTGCCTGTGCGTGCGTGCGTGTGTGTGTGTGTGAGAGGGAGAGAGAGAGAGAGAGAGCACCTAGCATTGGTTTAGCATTTCGTAAGGGTCTATTTGTTTGTCGAATAAGACACTTGTAATTTGGATACCAACGTCTTATTCCTCGTATTAGTATTCTGATCTGTATCCGATTTAAGGGTCAGTATCCGGGTTAAGTCTGTTCTAACAAAAAGGTAAAATAAGTTAACCTGAATATAGTCAAAATAATATTACTTATTTTTTGGTATGCCTTAACCCTAATTATGGTATCCCCATTAACCCAATATGTACAAACAGGGTCTAAGGGCGGCTTTGATAACGGTTTAGAATATATTATTTGGGGTGGACTCAGGTGAATTATTCTTTAGATTTTCTCTTTTGAGTTTGATAAATTACCCTTACTCTTGGGTCAACTCATTTGATGTGAAAGGGTTGAATAAATTAACTATGGAATAAGGGCTTCAACCCTAACCAATCTCATATAATTTAATCATGGTATCAAATTTGGTTCAAGATAAGTAGGCGGAATAACTCACCCGATTATACCCTTATTCTATTATCAAGGTCACCCAAAAGAATAAGTTGTGTTCGGTGTATAGTATTGCAGTACATGCTTAACTGGGTAATTTTGATTACGTTTTTTTAAATATTTTATCTTTCAAAATTTAATTTGAGAAAAGAATGTGGACTAAATCATGTTTGGAACATCTCTTCTAATTTTTAAGGAGAGAGTTAACTCTTCATTAATTTTTTTCAAATAAAAAATAACTCTTTTCTTATTTTTTTTCAAAGAGTTCTCTCTCCCATAACCACTTCTTTCTCTCTCAGACACATTCGTCACCCCTCTTTCTCTCCCTCTCATAACCACCTCTCTCTCACACACACAGAATTACCACCTATCTCTCTCTCTCTCTCTTCAACCACCTTTTAACGAGAAAACTCCGTACTCTCTTAATATTATTTAGATTTTATCAAACATGTTAAAAGTTAAAGTTTATAAATTCAAAAATTATGACAAAAATCACAGTGAAATATTTTTTAAAGGGGAAATAGTCTTATGAAAAAAACTACTCTCAAACACCAAACATTCACCACATCGACTACTGCTGCATTGTTTAACATGACTACAATTTGACATCAATGAGGCGTTAGATCAGTGTGATCGAACACCATTATGGAGTGGAGTTGTAGAGGGCCATGGTCCATACTTCATGTCATATCAATAAACCAGATTGATCACACGCTTCCATTTTTCTTTCTTCTCCTGTGACAGCAAACCGGTGCTACCTAAGAATTACATATTTCAAATTTTCCTAGCATGAAGTTAGGTTGAATTGGCGATAAACCCGTTAGTGGTTCTCGCCAAATCTTGGTAATAAAGGTAGGATAATCTGTCATCATCAAACTTTGAGATCACTTGGTGGGCAGTGAACCCTTTGTACTGGTTCTCACATCTTGCAAGACAGATGTCGATCGCCTTCCTGGACATACGATCTTCTTGATAGAACTGTTGGCCAATGAATTCTTCAAAAGGCATCCACTGAAAACGAACGTTTTGAATCCGTTAATGAAGAAAATAGGCAAAAATAGATACATCTGAGACACTCAGAATGATTACAAACAACCAGTACCTTTGCGTCTTGAATCTCTGCTTCATCAATCGTAATTTCAAACGACATGGGCCTCAGCATGCACAAGAAGAACAAGTCTGATTTCTCGAAAGTAACAAGGTGGGCATGCCTGGAGAGTGAGAATCAGATCACATAAAGGCACTGCATTTGAATATGTGCAAACGATCAAGAGGGTTTAATTGTTTCTTTACCTGAAAGCAACCACTTCTAAGAACGTGGTGTCTATCTGTTTGATAAAGAGGGGAAAGAATAAGTTTTTAAGTGGTATGAATCTCCATATAACAGTCTTCTCAAAAACACCCAGGAAAAGAAGTAAGAAGATGGTTTGCTTTACCCCTGTTTCTTCTTTCACTTCTCTTATTGCTCCTGCAAATATTTCCTCAGCCTGACAGAAAAAAAGGGGAAACGGATGATCAAATAGCATCAACTTTTTAGGTAGCTAGACAACTGATGGTTTATGGTCCATCAAAACGCAGGTTACCAGCCATTTTGGGAGTAACACTCCGCATGGCATTCTTAATCTGAGGGCTAGTTGTGACCTGTTGTTATTTTTGAATGTTAAGTAGGCATAAGGAGAGAGCTACACACTGAAATTTATGTACCTTATTGACGAGACCTGTTGGCAGTTTCCATACTCCTGAGCATCTCTGTGGGCAACATTTCTCTTTCACAACAAGCACCTAAAAATCGAACGTTAAGCAATTTAAACAAGAATATAAATAAATTGCCTGGCATGTGTCTGTGACTAGCAGGGACTGGAATTCTCTATGATAATTCTTGAAAACATACTAGACATGGCAATTCAAGTTGTCCTGGATGCTCATACCTCTCTGTTCTCATTCATGACAAATGCCCCAACACCAATTTGATGTGTGGCAGTGGCAGGAAGCATACAGGGTCCTTCAGGAATCCAATATGTCATCATAACATATCCGGGTTCCGCATGGTGGTAAGTGAAACCTTCCTAAAAGAATTGGAAAAAACCAATGTCTAATGCCGTTAGAATATTGATATTAATGTGCTTGGCAAACTATGTAAATCATTTGTGATAGGTAAATATACATACACAGACGATGCATGTGGTTGAGATTGAAGACGTCAAGGCAGATTTGTGGAATAAATGAACATCTATGAAGATCCTATGATTAATCCTAGTCGATGTTAAGTCGAGCAAAAGTAGGCTAGATGCTCTGGGCACATGCACTGGGATCTAAATCAGGTGTTGATTAGAAGGTAAAATTTAAATCACCAGAACATAATAAAAGGACTTGAAGAAGGCCTAAAAGGAGATGGCTCAGTATAATTAGTACAGGTTTTCTAGAGTTAGCTAAACATATGGAGTTAAACAGAATGAAGTGATAGTACAGTATTCATGTAGCCAGCCACAAGTAAATCAGATACGGCTCTAGAGATGATGATGATGGGTAAATCTATGAATAAGTCCACACACATAAAAATCTCAATTTAATTAGCTTTAGGGTATCACGGGAGTGATTAAATCTAAGCTCCAAAAGGGGAAAGCAAGTGATTTGTTGACTAAACTATTTCAATATTTTCGAAAAGGATTACCCATTACTCAATGTTCCAATCCAATCCTCCTGCAACAGTAGGTCAAATCATAAACCATGGCACAATAGTGTATTAACATTCTACGTTACATCGTTTTGTCTTTCAGCTTAGAAGTGAAAGAAAAATGAAAGATCACCTTTATAGCGACTGGAACAAGGTCAGCTTGCTCTTCCAGTAACTTAAGCCATACGCCCTTTTTCCCCTACAACTCATCCAACAAAGAATTTAGTCCGATTGAAACAGAATAGAAGTTGTGAAACATTGACCCTCAAACAATAGAAAAAAAAGATTATTCTTTACCTTTGTCTTCCAAACAGCAAGGGAGGTTTGAAGGCTGGCAGAAAATGCATTAGCACTCAATGGCAAGCACTCAGGATCTATTATGGCCCCATCATATTCATCTTCATATGAATGAAGTAATTCAGGAGCTATGTTGAAGGATGTGTTAGGAGACACAACATTAATTGCTTTCCATCTGGGCTTGTTGCCATCAACAGACAACCCTGGATTGTCAAAGGGAAGATGGGTTGGTCTTCCTTTTGAAATAGTGCATATGGATCCTGGATCATATTTTTGAGATCACCAAAAAAGACAGAAAAATGTCAGCTTCATTGAATAACTTGGAATGAAGTTTCAGGCTTACTAAACCAAGATTCTCTTAAGAAGGCAAGAACAAAGCACATCAGGTTTATGAGGTAAGGTATCTTCGTAGTAGAACAAAGGAGCACCTGTGTCTTACAGTGTAAGAAATCTTCACAAGTAAATTATTCTGATAAGGATGGCACCATTGAGCAAGAGGTAAGCTATTTCATGTTGACAGTTTAAAACTTCATTCCATCTGGACAAATTTGTATCTCTGATATCGATCATGAAACTACAAGATTCTGTTGAAAGGGGGAAAAGGAGGGCTGGAGTGGTGTCAAATGTGCTCAAATTGCCAAATGACTAGAGGGCGGTGTTAACCGAAAAAGAAGTTCATCTTATAGTTCAACCTAATGAGGCTTTTGTCCGCACCTGCTAAAAATCTTACTTGCTGAAGGAAAGCATTTATATCCTGTACCATCTGCAGCCTAACCTTTTGATCTCACCTTAAAGCTAACCATTATGGCAAGATCACAGACAGTAATCTGGACGATAGTGAACATAATCTCTACCTAGACTTTGGTTCCTAATCTTTGAGAAGTTATGAATATAACCATTACCTAGATTGAGATCTCAACCAATTTGTAAGCCTGCACTGGTGGACTGGTACTGGTATTACTAGCATGTTATTCTGTAAAACACCAATGCTCAAAATCAAAACATCAATTCTTTTCATCAACTACTTTGCCTTTTTGGAACTTACGACTAACGGAGGGAGACGATGTGATGAGAATGTAATTGTATATAACGTCCTAGAAGAATGCCGGGATATGTATATGGGAGGAGTTTAGGAAAATTGACAAAGTGTAAGAATAGGGAAGGCCCTCAAAGCCTCAACCATAGATAAAGCAAACATTTCATTATGACAATTAGACGGCTTATCACACACAATTGGATGGGAAAAACAGGGCTACCTCCTTCCTTCTTACTGAACCCCAGAGCTGATATCCTTTTGATCCTCAACTCCGGCAATGAACAGGGATTGTAGGAACCCACAAACTGCCCCTTCACCAACATCGCCATACTCATATTGACAGCTTGAAGCAACACAAGAGGCTGGTCTCATCTTGGAGGACTCCATGTCAAATTTATAATATTAAAAAGGATTACTTTGTGGGCTATCCAAATGGGTGTAGAGAATGGCATCTGCTGTCTTCCGTTTGCAAGTAGAGCAACTGAATGACTACTACTGTGATGATGAAGAAACCAAGAATACCACTATTAAGAAATTGGCCTATTATTCTATTCACCAGTGATCTTGATACTCTGCTAGCTTCTCATATTCTACATTGCTACTCTTAAGAGTTAGCAAGAATCTCAGTTAGAGGCCTTCGAACTGTCCCACATCATTGTTCCCACTCTCCTCTACTTGTTGGTACGTTCTTCTCCCTAAGCATCCAGTTTTCCAAATCCCCATCTTATCTACGAGCATTCTGAATTCACCTTTCTTTCGTCACCTGGTGTAGCAGTGAAGAAGATGGTGACATGAACAAATGGGTCCATTTGAATGTTTGGGAGATACGAGAATATCTCCATGGTGGTTCCAGAGGGAAACAACAGTGAACACCAAACCCAATCCTGCCGCTCCAAATGTAGGCCTTCTGAAGGAGGAGCACGCGGGAACAGATCGTCCAGAACCCCACAGGCATCGTGGGCCATGCAGAAATAGCCAAGGGATTACGTTTTCCTCACAAAGGAAGGTTCTTGAAGAAAGGCTTCTACTGGGCATCTAAGAAGATGCTGTGACTGGGATTTCCACCTTGAGCGGGGCATGGAAGAGGAGGAAAAATTCCAGCAAGCAACCCACCATGTTGAAGGCATCAAGGCACCACATTCCATATCAAAAAATTCCTTCTGAAGTTAAGAAAAATTGAACATAATCTACTGAGAAGGTTAGAAGAGATTCTCTCTTTCCAAACACATACACGAGAGAGAGAGAGAGGTTCTACTCCACAAGTGGCGGCAGAAGTGGCAGCTTCTTCTCCATTTATTGTATGTGGCGGTGGGCTGGTGGCTTGTTGAAAGGAGCCATGGATGCAAAGGACAAGCAAGAAGAGGATGGTAGTAGAAGAGAATCCATGCATCCATCCAATCGAAAGATGAGTGTAACATGGAAGAGGCCTCATGTTGGGTGTAGCATTTCATCATTTGGCGGCTAGCCATCCACGTTCCGTTGGGTAAGAGAAGGAACCCAATCAGGGATGTGCCTGAGTTGTGTTGCTCATGTTTGAAGCTGTCAAATAATTTGCATGGTCCTTGGGAATTAGGTAGCCACTTGTAAGAAACAAGGCATGCAATCGCTTCAACAGATGAAGTTAAAAGAAAAAATAGTATCTGTAGAGGGCAGAATATGGTTCTTACTCCTCGCATCACAGTTCTCTATTTATTTGTCAGGGAAGGTCGTTCGGCACCCGTGGAAGCCTGCAATCACCAGGAAAGAGAACGTCAGAAGGAGCCTTGGGCATTACCCCAGAGGACAACCCTCTGATGCTTAAGTCAACAAAGGATCAAGCAGAGAGCAAAGTAGAGTAGAGAAGAGAGAAGATGGTGGGGGTCACCATAGTAGATCGGAGAGAGTTGTAGGCCTTCCGGATCGAGTGGTCGCCGTTACTAGGGATAACTCAATGAGTGCTCGCTGGGTGGTAAGGTGCTTGGAGGGGGTTCTCTCCCAGAACGGGACAGTCGTGACCTCTCCAGTAGTAGCAGAATGTGAAGCTCTCTAGCCTGTCAATTTGTGGGCGTTTCCTGGTAGGATTTCTCCCCTCTGTCCTCTGTCGAGGTCTCTATTTATAAGGGGTTGCCCTGGTGTCGAAGGCCAATCCCTTAGCAGGGAAGGGCGTAAGTCGTGAAGTAACGTTCCCGCGATCATGGCGGGGGTGTCCCGTTGAGGGGCAGTTACCCCGGAGTCGGTCGATTCCTTAGCGGGTCTCACGGCGCCCGTGGGGCGTGTTCGCCCTTCGTGGGATCGAAGCCAGCGTCGTGGGAAGTAACGGTTGATTGTCGGAGAGTCATCCGGCGATCATTGCGCCTAGGCCAAGGTCCTTTACGCTGGCAAATCTAAGGACCATTTGTCCCGGGCCATCTTTCGTGAGCCGCGACTGTTGAGACCCGCTAAGCACGTTGTAGACCGTGAGTCAAGTTGGACTTGAGTAAATGGGCTTTATATGAGTCGGGCCGGATTCACCCTCCTCAATATCTTTTTGCCTAAAGGAGATTTGAAAATTTCCCCCATTTTGCCATTCAATTTGTTCAAAATTGATACAAATACATACTGACCAATCTGTTTTATGAATGGCTCGTAGATGGTCCGGTATAAATGTATTTAATGAACTAATTAAAATTGTAGGCTCAAATGATAAGTGTTCTATGTAACTGAGTAGACACTTCTATCTAGAAGCCATAGATGTTCTGACCTACGTTCTTTGGCTCATTGGAGGGACCGACCCGGATCCATCCTCGTAAGATACCAGCCAACCTAACTTGTCATGACTCTAACCGAGTCGTCCAATTGTTCAACTGAGTCTAATTGAAATCTTTAAATGACTTGGGTGGACGCGTACTGTAGGATGACCCAAGTCTACCGTGGTAGGTCCGAGTTGCCCAACTCACACCAATTCAATACGAGTCACCCAACCATGGTTCGGACATCGTTGAGGGATATTAGTCTTTTTATCTCTGGGAATTTTTTAAGCGAGTTATCTAGAGAGAGTAAGGCTCACTGTACACCCGGGTGTGTTACACATCTTGGGTGTGCAAGATTTTTAATTTATTTAATTTTTTTTGAAATGGGTCAATACATATTCTAATTTGGGATACAAATTACGTCATTAATGAATCATTTAAAAAAAATAAAAAAATAACTCAAATGAACACTGTTGAGTCAATTCTTTTAAAAATAAATTTATTTTATTTTTAATTTATTTAAATAATCGAATGATAACGTGACTTACGTCCACTGTTAAAATAGAGAGTCACTTTTAAAAAAAATAAAAACATTACACACCCAAACTATGCAACAAATCAAACTCACTCGTAAATAATTCTCATCCAAATCTGACCTACTGAAAAGTGGTCGTCCTCGGCCTTGAGCTAGTGACGAGCCCGAGCTCTTCCTTGTCAAAGTGGGGGCATAAAGTCCTCTAGTTGGCAGTTCAACTCTTCGTGGGACCCACTTCTCCGAGTGGCCCTTCAGGTGGGACCCTTATCTCCGCAGTAGTAGAGCACGAGATTGACACATGTAGCCCGGTAATCTCAGTCGTTGGATAGACTCCGTCACCATGTTGCTATAAATTCACACGCACCAAAAGGTTAGAAGAAACTAATTTCTTTCGAGAACCATACTCCGACGTCTCTTCCTTTTACTTCTCGGCTTACTGTCGGGGGGTGTGCGCTCTTTGGAGCTTGTACGTGCTCATGCTCCAAAGCTCTCGGAAATACTCCAAAAAACTAGGCAGGTAATTTTCTGTGCGCTGATGCATGCATGGTGCCAAGGCACATTTAAAGATATCAATGGCCTGATATGAGACAAAGGCAGGTGGTGCCCCCTGATTGTGCCATGCAATTCAGAGTAAAAGGTCCTTTTTTTTTTCAGTGCATGGCTCTTATAAGAGCATTTGAATGGCCCAACTTTCCCCAGAAGGGGCATCATTGGATGACCATCCTGCTCCTATTGATCAAAACATGGGCGATTTGTCGCCGGGCCATCGGGCCGATGCCATCTAAGCCGGTGGTGAGAAAGCAGAGGCCGAGGGTACTACACGTATCTTCTGTTGCGGCAGGAAACCATAGATTATTCCCTCTCCCTGCAGTCTCTGTTGTGTGCATAGTCTGCTCATGCCAAGTTCATCAAGGTTGGTCTCCACCGCAACACCTTCCTGGGCAACCGGCTCATCAACAACCTCTACTCCCAGCTCTCGGAGCCGTCGGATCTGCTGTGAAGGTATTCCACGAGTTGTCGGACAAGAACACTTCACATGGAACATCTTGCTGGCGGCCTTCTCAAAGTGTGGGGATATTGAGAGTGCTCTTCAGATGTTCGAGGAAATGCCCGTTAGGGATGTGGTCAGCTGGAACACAATGATATCTGGTTATGTGGCAATGGGTCGCGCGGACAAGGCCTTTGGTGCTTTCTTCCAGATGCAGGAGCTCGGTACTAGGGCCAATGGATTCACACTTTCTGTTGCTGCATCGTGCGTCTCCTCCGCCCATCAAGCTAAGCAGATTCACGGGCATGTCATTCGGAGTTACATGGATCTCTCCAATGTTGTGCTTGGCAATGCTCTTATCGACATGTATGGGACACTCAGACTTGTGGATTATGCCTGTGTTGTTTTCCTTTCCATGGGCGTTCATGATGTTACATCCCAACGTGTTGTTGTCATCCTGAGCTCTATCTCTGGTCTAGACCCAATTGAGCTTGTTGCTCAAATCCACTCATTGGTTCTCAAGTCAGGTTCAGAGACAGACATTGTAATTGCTAGCTCACTTCTGAAAATTTATGTAAAATGGGGCGCAATAGAATCTGCTTTGAGAACTTTCTCAACGATGACCACAAAAGACCTGGTCTGTTGGAATACTATGATATTGGGCTACGCTGAAAATGGTAGTGGTGTGGAGTCTCTAAGAATCTTTGAACAGCTGCTAAAGGAGGGCGCTCAACCGGACCGTATAACTCTAACTGGTGCTCTGACTGCATGCAGCCTTGCCGGTTAGGTGAAAGAAGGAATACTTGTATTTTCATCAATGGAGGGTTTATATGAAATCAAACCTGGATCTGAGCATTATGTTTGCATGGTGGATATGTTCAGCCGGGCAGGGATGTTGACAAAGGCCATGGAAATCGTAGAGTTGATGCCTAAAAAAGTTCATCCCATCCGTCTGTGTGACACTTCTGGAAGCTAGCAACGCACACGGTGACTTGAAAATTGCAGAAATAGTTGCCCAAAGGGCAGTGGAGCTGCGCGGGCTCGCTCTTCATCTCCATACTTTGTTTTGGCACGTATATATGGTGCAAGGGGCAAGTGGGAGAGTGTGGCTCGGGTATGCAAAGCCATGAAAGCGAGGGGTGTGAAGAAGGAAACAAAATCAAACGTATACATGGTAATTACTGACATACTAAGCGACAAGAAAACATTTCAAAGGTAATTCTTTTTGCAGCATTAAAGGAAAATATTTATATGGATAAATTTGTTGGTGTATGGATGCTCCAGACGGGTAATTGTATTTTTGTAATTATGTGTCTCTCCATACTTCCCCCACTTTACTTTTAAACCCCTTCAGCCATTGCATTTATCCGCGCAAGGTTGTATTTAGAGGACATGTGGCAATCTCCTATTGGAGACTGCTGGAGTCCAGTCCCCTCTTGCACCGAGAGGATCCGGACTCAAGTTTATAATGCTGTTTCCTTTAGGCTGCGACCTATATTACGGTTTCGTTTGGAAAAGATTGTGAAAGAGATTCTAATCATTAGAATTCTTGATATGACATAATCCTTTTCAAACAAAATAGACATCTTGGTGTACGTGACAAGCAGTAAATACCCTAGAAACCTCTGATCTTCACCTTTGTATATGTAAAAAAAAAAAAAAAACCCTAAACTGGCCTGTCCCGGGTTCCTCAATAGTAATGATTCTTTCTGCTGGAAAGTCCCCGTCCAAACTTCACATCACAGTGTCTTAACAGTTCACTTGGAGGTATCAACTTCCATTGGTTCATCTCTGGCATGCCCTGTCAAGAATATACACCTTACTTGGATGGCCTCATTGCCCTAGACAGCTTGGCAATAAAATCTCTTAACAAGAGAGCAAGAGCATGCATCCACTGAGTGAACAAGGTGCAGCCTCCAATATCAGTGCATATGCAGAAATGTCGGTGAGCACAGAAGCATCCAATCTCAGAGAGCACCTCCAGTACAGAAAAAGCAGAAAGTGACAACATGTGATCTTCATCCAGATCTATGTCTAGAAATGATGAGCTTTCAAGATAAACCTTCGAGCCAGTAACAGTGTATTTAGAATGGAGGAAATATAGGTCACCTTTCAGCATTAAAGAACGAAAGACAAGATACTAGGAACTCCAGGCATATTTGTCAGTTTAAACTCCACTATCATCTCTAGCTCTCTGAGACTGAAATTGTTACTTCAAGCTCAAGATGTTCTTAACCGTACAGGTTGATTTCAGTCCTACCATAAGGACTAAATTTCCACTTTTGCCCTGCCACTGCAATATATGTTGCTGTTTTCCTTCTCTGTTTGTCTGTTTCTTCATAATTTCTTTGTAAGATTTGTATTTGACAAAGGGGCTCGTTTCATACAGGCCGCCCCAAAAGCCGAGGTTTGGAGAAATCCACTGTTTCATTCAGGTCCTCGGAAATTCTCATTAGCTTTTACATTTTTGCATTGTAAACAATAATTTTATCACTTTCAAAAGAGAGCAATGCTGACCATCCAAAGATCAACAAACATTAGCTTCTTTGACACATGGTTCGCCTACTCGGTGATTCGACTGAGTTCTGGATCTTCCTGATCCGGTACGAGTCGCCCGGGTTAGATGTGACTAGGGCCGACTCGGGCCGACTCCAACCCTATCCTCCCCCCACACTCAGCCCAACAGCCCCATTCCCCCACGGCACCCCCCTCCCACCCCGGCAGACCCCCGAACCCTTGCTCGCAGATCACCCCCCCCCAACCCTGGCAGCCCCCCTCCCCCACGCCGGCAGTTCCCCACCCCAACTGGCAGTGCCCCTCCCCGGCGACAGTGCAGCTCTACGGGGTAGGGAACGGCTCCAGGGCGATGGTGAACGAGGTCTGGAGGCGGCGACAGTGAACGAGATCTGTCGACGGCGATGGCGAAGTGGCGAACAAGTGGTATGGGACTCAGCCAACTCGACGGATCACGTACCGGATTCGCTTAGATCCAGTGCAGTATGCCCGAGTCGACGCGACTCGCACCGAGTCGACGAACCATGCTTCGGAGGAGGTCAATTACTTGATGCATCGCATATTCGCATGGCATTTCAGTGAACAAATTACTCGAAGTCATCCATGGAGCATGCCATTTAGTTCAAACATGCATTCACCATGCTCAATTCTGGTCATCATGCAATCCACATTTGTCACTCAGCAAACTGAAATACTGATGACTTCTGTTGTGCTCTGCTACAGTACCTTCCCTCTGCATCTACTCAAATTACTCGTGCACTTCATCTCGGACATTACAGCTGGAGAAGAACCAGTTGGTGAGATCAACTTCATGCGACTAATCAAATTCTGACTATGCATGACACTGAACTATATTCAAAACTGGGGATTTATAGGTTTTTCCTTTCTTTTTAGTATACCGTAATTGTAACCTGTATTACTACTAATAGAGATCATAGTGATGTCCTTGTGTAGAATATTGGGATTCTCCACCTTGTTAATCCATGCATTAACGCCAGATACCTCGCTTTGCAACTTTGCCAGCCATTCTCCCTAGCTCAGGAGAATCTCGAGAGTTCCAATTTTAGGAGAATCTTCATCAAAGATCTAATCTTCATCAAAGATCTTCCCTGATTACATGAATTTAAAAAAGTATGCATCTCAAGAAAAATTATGTAAAGTTTTTCTCAAATCTTTGCATTTGTTTAGAGTCCAATCCACCTGAAGTGATAGATAATGCATCCTCTTAGATCATCTTCCAAAAAAAGCCACCTTTTTAGAAAGTTCATAAATACATAAAAGCTGTACAACGGGAAAGGCCTTACATTTCTACAAATCCCCCAAAATTATTTAGATCAAAGACATGAATGTACAGATCCGAAAGGATCCACAGCACAAACCCCCCTCCCCTTGCTATCCACAACAGAGGAAGGATACAGAACCCTCAACGTAGCAACTTTTATTAAGACCCAGAAGCAGATCAAGCGGCCTTGGCATGCTCCTGCACTCCCTCCGACTCTGCTGCTGCTCCTCCTTGTTCTTCCGGGTCTTCGAAGTTGGGGTCCCTGGCGTCAAGGGCCCCCTTCTCCATCAACCCGCCGCCCTCCTCCCCGGCGTACCGCTGGTCGCCGGACCAGGTGAACTTGCCGCCGTGCCCGCCCTTCTTCGGCGCGCCGCTCATCCCGGTGGCGGATCTCCGGTCCTTCCTCACGTCCTGCGCCGGCTTGACGTAGGCCTTCACCCCCTTCTTCTCCATCGCTATCCTTCCTCTCTACCCTCCTACCAGGTTTCACTGGTGCTGCTCCAGCGGAGTGAGGGCCACGCTAAGGTCTTAATACCCCGCAAAGGCATCTACGTTGGGTTCCGATGCTCCTAGGGAACAAGATATGGCGATCGTTTCACTGCCAATAGGCAATAGGATTGCGCTCGGTGTCCAAAAGAGTGTAAAGACGTGTTTGAGATGAAACGATCTTGCGGAGCATTGGAACGTGGATACTATTTATTGCGTGACCAAGGGGGAGAGAGGTGGATAAGGACGCGTGACGTGTGCGCGAAAACGAAGGGCTACACTGACGGTCGCCTGGGGTTTAGTGTCATCCCTGGTTGCGGTCGAGTCGGCAAGAACAATCAAGTGAAGTCCAAAAATAATCACAAATTTGGTTACGTTAGTCACCCGACCTGTGATGGGTAGTACAGAGTAAATATTTATAGATTAAAAATAAGATATTTTTAAAAATATATACTTCATATTTATTATAGATTTATTGCATTCAAATACATATTCAATTTGAATCGATTATTAATAACTCAATATATATATTAGGCATATGACTTTAGTATGAACTCAATTCGTTGTATGTCTTTTTGGGTCTACGAGTTGAGTTTTCTTGTTAAATTTATAAAGATATTTCTATAAAATATAAAAAGTATTTTACATATTAAATAATTGAACAAACTGCACTTTTCTCGCTTCTCACAAATCCCACCTTTTCTTAGACGGTGTGAACTCATAATTTTTAGATGAATATAGATATCTATAATTATATTCGTACCCGTAACAAATATACACGTATCAATATCTATAAAAATAATAGAATCAAGTATGATATTTGTAATGTATGATATTGATCTATCCTAGTCAAACTCGATTTATTTACATCCTTAATATTACCCAACATGATAGGTCTAGCTTTGGTGGACCTCCGGTGAGCTCTTCTATCTAATTTGTCACTCTTATCTCTGTTTAGATCTCAAAGTTACTTACTCTTCAGCATAGTTTAATTTGTCGTATAGGTACGATTAAGACTAAATCAATGGTATCGCATCGTGCTAGGGTTAGATCAACACGTTTGAATTGGCTGACTTGGCTTCAAGTTGCCCCAAGTCAATTTGAGATGGTTTGAGGTAGACCAACTTGTATTACATTAGAGGTGGTTTGGGTTTATTCATATCACCAATCTAATAAATCTTATTTGAGTTCAAAATATTGAATTCAAGTACCGTCCTTATCATCATCCAATATGAAAACAGAATGTTTGAAGAAGTAAGATTTGCGGATCGATCAAGTACACCAAGTACAAGATGTATGGGATCATGCCAACGAATGGGCATCATGTTTGGCACGTGGCACACACTTGGCACACTCCGAATCACATGACCCATTGCATGTCACAATATATCGCACGATTTGGTACGATACTCCAAACGGCACGTGCGATCCAAGCCGATAGGTGCGAGTCAACTTTAAATCGAGGAGCGATGGGGGTGGTTCAGGGCATTTGGAGGAGGGGCGAGAGGCTAGTGAGACGACGATCTGCGATGGTGCTGGGCGGTAGAGTTTCGACGATCTCCAACAAGCCCGAGGTGGTGATCTCTGGAGTCATATTGGAAGTCAACCAACATTAGTAGTGTTACAACTATTGTCAAGAAGAACATAGGGGAGGAGGTGCTGCCACTTAAAGAGACATTCGCAATGGGGACCGGTTGTTGGATACTCAGATGTCAATAGTTGTGCTCGCAAGAGCGGTCCGACAGCCAAGCGTCTCTCGAAGACGGGAACTGTCACTTTCAACAGTGGCCGGCACATCCTCGGAGCATCCAGGAACCCTCCCCCACGGTGGAAGTGTAATGATCTCTAGAGTATTTGTTTTTCTGTCATGTGTGTATGTTGTACTGTTCTCATCATGGGACAGGTGTGGCTCTCTTGTACGGGTCGGCGACTCTATCCTCTTATACTGACTATCTTTGAATATGAATGAAATATCGACTGTGTGTTGTTACCAAAAAAAAAGTGTCCATAGATGTGAAAAATGTAACGATCGTACACCTGTTACAAAAGTGAGCTGAGATAATGCATAAGAGTATGGGATTTTGAGTGCAATGATTTTAAAGACTAAATAAATAACATGTATATGATGTTTGACCTTGATGTTTTCATTAACTGAATATCAACGCTGTATATGTTTTTATTGAGATTATTTATTTTTATTTCTTTACATAATATGTGTAATTATGTGTAGTTAAGTATACCCATATATAAAATAAAAAATCAAATATATTATTATTAAATTAAATCCACTATTATACCAGTTAAATCCACTGTTATTACTAATTTAGAGTTAATATTATAAAATAATTAAGTTTTTATAAAAAATAAGTTTTATGAGGAAGAATTATCTTTTTTTTGGCACATTGCGACATGTCGATATATCATACCATGCCGAATCATACCAGACTGATGTTAGTACAGTTAGCACCGCAAACCTTCATAAGAACAAAGGAGGACTGAACTCAAATTCAACTTTTCTCACCATTCAATTTGAAAACTAGATGATGAAAAAATTAAATGAAATGGTATAGAAAAAAAGTGGGAGAAAATGTGACACCTAACATTTCTCATTTAACGGCGGTGATATGGGATTAACTTAATTGTGAGCCGAATGTGAAGTGTCGACGTTTGCTTGTAGAAGTGATTTGACCTAGGATTGAGCGACCCCACCATGGCTACCGGACTTTGACCTTGGGCCCACCGCCGCCGTCATGGCCTCCCCGTCGGGGGGGCCTGGAAGCCCAGGCTCACCTCCACCCCTTAACCTCTCGAAGGACTTCTCCTCCCCGGCGACCAAATCATATGCTTCCGCTGTCTCCGCGCCACAGGTCTCTCTCAAGGACCTTCCGCAGGACGTCCCCTTCAGGGCAGCATGCACCCATATCTACTCCGGCACTAACTCCAAGATTCCGGCAGTCTTCTTCTCGGCCGAGGAACTCTCGGCTATCTCCGCACCGTTCAAGCTTTGCTTAGTCTTCAAGTTCTACAGAGATCACCCCCCTCTGGAAGAGATTTCCAAAGCTCTGAAGGACAAATGGCGTGTTCAGGGTGATACCTCTATATCAAGGTTCGACCGCCGCCATGTCTTCATCAGGTTCCTTTGCTACGAGGACTTCCTCCAGGTTTGGACAAGAGAGAGCTGGATGCTCCTTGGCCAAACTGTCAAAATTTTCCGCTGGTCCCCTTGGTTTCGGCCGGGTCTGGAGTCTCCGGTGGTGCCTGTTTGGTTCCACCTTCCTCTGCTTCCTCCGTGCTTTTTCAGTACCGGAGCTTTATCTTCTATTGCTTCCTCTGTTGGTCGCCTTCTGAAGATTGGACCTGGAACGAAGTCTCTTCAACGTTTGGAAGGAGCCCGCATCTGTGTTGAAACTGATGTATCAAAGCCTATTCCATCAGAAATCTGGATTGGTGTCGGTGAGGAAGGCATGAAACAGTCGATTATTCCTCTCTTCGTGCCATTTTTTTGCTCGGACTGTAGAAAGCTGGGTCATGAAGCAAAGAACTGTATACGCAGCAAAAGTCCAACTAAACATTCCACTGCTGCTCCTACACAGACTAAGAATGAGGTAAACCCAAGTAGGTTGACTGGTGCACCAAAGGAGAAAGATCCTGAATCTGCTCCTGGAGCTATTACAATTCAATCTCGTTGGCAACTGAAATCTCAGGCTCCCCCATCTGCTCCGATGGCGACTGGTGAAAGCTCTCAAAGAATATGCACTGCCAATCCTCCTCAGGATCAGCCACCTTCCCAACAGGAGCCTTCCGGGGTAATTGTGGACACCACATTATCGGAAGCTTTGTCTACTGATGTCTCTTTGAAGCTTCTCACTGGCATCCAAGACTCTACCTCGTTACCCAGGGCTCCTTCAGCCTCAGTGGTAGAGTCTGAATCAGGATTACCTGATCCTCCAGAGCTCCCTTCAGCACAAATGATGAGAAACACAGGTGTTTTAGCCCTTGTCCCGGAACTAGCCATAGTCGATAAGCATAGTGACAACTCAAGTGCTGACATTCTATCTGAGGCTGAGATGTTATCCCGATGCCAGCAAATTTCTGTCTCAGCTGAAATTACTAACACTCAGATTCTGCTTAAAGAACAATCTGGTGTTGTGACTAGAGCAATGACCGGAGCTAACTCCATGGGTAAGCTCTCAAATCCTCAAATTCTATAATGTCTTTTCTCATCTGGAATGTCAGAGGCATAGGTAACGACTTAACTGTGGCTAGACTAAAGCTTCTTATCAAAATCCACCACCTCCACTGTATTGCTATTTTAGAACCAAAAATCCACACAGATATGCTTGAAAAGACCTGTAAAAGATTGGGCATGGATAAAGCTGTGGCCAATGGTGATGCAAATGCCCATATCTGGGTTCTGTGGAAGGATCCTGTGGATTTTTCTATTTTGTACAAAGATGAACAACAAATTACACTCAAGCAGAACTCTGTGGCTATCTCAGACTTTCACATGACTGTGGTCTATGCTAAGTGCTCAGTTATTGAAAGACATGATCTTTGGGCATCCCTCTCCAATATACATATGCAAATTTCAGGCTCCTGGATGGTGGCAGGGGATTTTAACTATATCCTTGATCCGGATGAGAAACTAGGTGGTCTTCCACCATCTACGTCTTCTATGTCTGATTTTCAAGATTGTCTAAATCATTGTGCCCTATCGGATGCTGGCTTTTTGGGTTCGAAGTACACCTGGCATAATAACCAAAGTGGCAACAGAGCTATTTGGGCAAGGCTAGACAGAATCCTAGTCAATGGCCCTTGGCTAGTATCCAACCCTATCACTATTGATCACTTATCTAGAGAAGCTTCGGATCATGCCCCCCTTCTAGTACAGCTTGCAACTTTGACAAAGCACAGATCTAGATTCTGCTTCCAACAAATGTGGACCACTCATGATTTATTTCTCAGGGATGTACAAACAGAGTGGAGCAACAGCCCCCTGGCAACTTCTGCCATTTCCACTCTTTATTTAAAGCTCAAATCCATGAGAAAAATGCTTCTGACTTGGAATAAGCAGACTTTTGGAAATATCCACAACAATGTTATGGCTGCTGAAGATTCTATTTTGAAAGCTGAGGTTCACTATGATGCTCACCCCTCTCAGACTACTTTTGACACTCTTGAGGGTGCAAAAACTGATATGGCTTCCAAGCTGATTCAGCAAGAATGTTTCTGGAGACAGAAGTCCAGGATCAAATGGCTAGCTGAAGGGGACAAAAACACAAAATATTTCTACATGACTACAGTTGCAAACAGGAAAAGGAACATGATCACCCATCTGCGAACAGCTGCTGGCACACTAACCTCCAATCATGAAGAAATGAAGGCTATTGCAGTTGACCATTTCAAAAAAGCTTTTTCATCTCAGTTTCACCAGATTGATGAGGACTTTCTTAGTAACATTACCCAGGTGGTAACCACTGATGAAAATGATAGTCTTTGTGCTGTCCCTTCAGATTCTGAAATCAAAGATGCAGTCTTCCATATGTCTCCAGACAGTGCCCCTGGCCCAGATGGTTTCTCGGGAGCCTTCTATCAAAAAACTTGGCCAATTACTGCTGGTGTGATTACCAAGGCTGTCCAGGAATTCTTCACTGTCAAGAACATGTTACCTCGTTTTATGACAGCTACACTTATAGCTCTCATCCCCAAAGTCCCCAATGCTACTGATATCTCTGATTATAGGCCGATCAGTCTTTGCAATTTTGTGTACAAGGTTATATCTAAAATTATCAGTAACAGACTTGCAAGTATTCTCCCTAATATTATTTCTCCAGAACAATCTGCTTTTGTGAAAGATAGATCAATTGTTGAGAACATTGCCCTTGCCCAAGAAATGATACATGAGCTGGGTAGAAAGACAAGGGGGAGTAATGTTGTATTTAAACTGGACATGGCCATGGCTTATGATCGAATAGAGTGGGATTTCATTTACTTAATACTCTCCAAGTTTGGATTTAGGACTGAATTTATTAATCTTATCAAAGCTATGATGGGCAACTGCTGGTTTTCGGTCCTTCTGAATGGTGACTCAGCGGGCTTTTTCCAATCCACAAGGGGTGTCCGCCAAGGAGATCCGTTGGCTCCTGCTCTATTCATTATAGCAGAGGAAGCTTTCAGCAGGGCTATCCGCAAATCACAAGATGAAGGCAGGGTGGACTGGTATGCAACTCCTAATCGTTGCCCGACCATATCTCATTTACTGTTTGCTGATGACACCTTAGTATTCAGCAGGGCTAATATCTCCTCTATTAGAAATCTGATGGGTATTATCAAAGCTTATGAAAGAGTCTCCGGTCAGTTAGTAAATGTGGGAAAGAGTGGTTTCTTCACTCATCCCAAAGCTAAGGCAACAACTATACAGAGGATTCGGGACATCACCGGATTCACTCACCACTCCTTACCTCACAAATACCTGGGATTCCCTCTCATTTATGGCAAATCAAAGAAGGTGTATTTCTCTGGTATTGTTTCTTCCATCCAGAAGAGAATAGAAGGCTGGACTGCTAATTATCTTTCACAAGGAGCCAGAGTGGTGCTGCTGAAACACATTCTCACATCCATTCCTATCTACTCTTTAGCATCATCTCCTCTGCATGTTGGCACCCACCAGAACCTAGAACGTGCTTTCTCTAACTTCTTCTGGGGTTCGTCCACTCAAGGAAACAAAAGACATTGGTTAGGTTGGAACAATATATGCAAGCCTGTCAGCAAGGGTGGACGCGGCCTCCTTTCCTTGAGGCAACTGGAGTTAGCCTTAAGGGTCAAAATGTTATGGAAAGCTATTCATGCAAATTCCCTATGGGCAGTATATTTCAGGGCTAAATACATTAGGGGCAGGCATCTATCGGAGGCTCACTTCAAGGAAATGAGGGGTCACTCTAAGAGCAGCTGGACAAAGGCAAAGGAACTGATTCTTCAACATAAAAAAGTCATTGTGGGTGATGGCTGCTCAACTGATTTCTGGAAGGACATATGGCTAGGGGACAAACCTTTAATATCTTACATCACAACTGCTCAAGCCCATCAACCGAAGGCCACTGTTAGTCAGGTTCTTCTGCACTGAGGACATCCAATTCCTCCCACCTGGTATTATAACAGCTATAAAGCACACCAAGTTGAACCACCACAGGGATAAGGAGATATGGAGCCCTGCCTCCTCAGGAAAGTGTATAACTTCTTCAATATACAAAGCCACCACTTGCAAGCAAGACTCTGATCAGAACAGGCTTCCTTATGACCGGCTATGGGGTAAATGGGTTCCCACCAAAATTTCCATACACATGTGGAAAATCTTACACAATTGTATCCCTACTGACACAAGAGTGAAAGCTATTGGGATACCCCTTCCTTCGAAATGCCACTACTGTAAGCTTTACAAAGTGGAAAATGCCAATCATTTATTTCTGAACAGTGATTGGGCTAGATCTCTTTGGGCCTCCTTCCAAAGGAATGGCTGTGATATTAGAGGCCACACAGCAAAATCAATGATTCTTAACACCATCCAGAACTCCAATGCCCACTCCTTGTTCGGTCTCTTCAAAATAGCAGCCGTTGGATTTGGTCTCTGGGAGCTTTGGCTTGCTAGAAATGCAACCAGGTATGACAGCAAACACACTTCACCTCAAGACTTATATCACAAAGTGGTTTATCAAATTAAACAGGTGATCAGATTATCCAACCTTTGGGAAGATCAAAAGCACAGCCGCACCATCCTTGAACAATTTGGCATTTCTGCTACTCCTCAAGCATCTCCTTTGATTAAACTTGTTAAATGGGCATGCCCCCCATGGCCCTTCCTCAAGGTGAATACTGATGGTGCTCACAAACAGGCTGGTCATTCCAGTGGAGGCGGCATCTGTTAGGTTTCGGTGCAGTATTCAGAGGGGGGGGGGTGAATGAATATAACCCGTTAAAAACTTCACCCAATTAAAACTAGAATAATAACAAGACAGATTCGACAATCTGAAGCTCAACTGGAATTTCGCTCTCTTGACAGATTAAAATATTTTAAGAAAACTAATCAACACTTCTGCTCAGCCAAAAGCCAAACGCTTAGAGCGCCCCTATGCATTCATCTAGCGGAAGCACAAATGAACAAATCAAACCACAAAGCACAAGGGGTTTTTAGGTGGTTCGGTCCTCCAGACCTACATCCACCCCACACTCAAACCGAGTGTGGTTTCCACTAGCTCACGCTAGAAACAGCAGACTCAGTCTGCAACAAACGCTGCCAAACAGCTTGACCAGGGGAACAACCTCCCCTCTTCCTCCCAACCGGAGGGAACCACTAGTGACACCAGTCACTAGCAAACCAGAGACACAAGGTCTCTCTTCCTCCAGATCCGGAGGGAAACCCCTGGACTTGAATCCACAAGCCCAGAACCGGAGACAAGTCTCCCTTCCTCCAAACCGGAGGGAAACAACAAGTAGCACCCAGCTACTTGCAACCGGAGATAGCAATCTCCCTTCTCCTGAACAAACAGGAGGAACCCACAAGTGACTCCAGCCACTTGGAAACCAGAGACACACGGTCTCTCTTCCTCCACACACGGAGGGAACCACCGAACTTGCTACTCACAAGCCCAGAGCCGGAGGAACAAGCCTCCCTTCCTCCAACCCGGAGGGGAACCTAGAGACCCAAGTCTCTCTTCCTCTGAACCCCAGAGGGAAGCACAACCGGAGATAAATCTCCCTTCCTCCAACCCGGAGGGAAACAACCGATGACACCCTGTCAAAGGCAACCAGAGACGCAAGTCTCTCTTCCTCCACACCGGAGGGTACCAACCACAAGTAGCACCCAGCTACTTGCAAACCGAAGACACAAAGTCTCCCTTCTCCTGAACCCACAGGAGGAACCCCGACCTCTCTACAGAGGATCGGAAATACAGTAAATGGATAAAAACAAAAACGAAGCCAGCAATAGAAGGCTGAAAAGATAAAAACAAATGTGGCTCTCGCAGGAGCTGGCTGGCCTGGATTTGATCCACGGTACAGCAGGAACAGATCTTCTGTTGAAGCTTCTATCACTCTAGCTCTCTCTTCTTCTCTATTCTTCTTCCTCTTCCTTTCTTCACACTCTGCTATCTCGATCTCTTACTCAATCTCTCTTTCTTTCTCTTTCTCACTCTCTTTCTCCTTTCTTCTTCTGCTCTTCTCCTTTCTCTTTTCCTTTTCTATCTGGATCGTGGCTCTCTGTATGAGCTTTCTTCTCGCCAACTCGATCACCTTCATCTGTGGACGAAGGTCTCATATATATAGCAGCAGCAGCATCAGCCACGACGTGTGACCTCCACATTTCCAGCCCTAATTATTCGGACCACGTGGCAGTCTCTCAGCAGGCTTCATTCCAGCCTCGGATCACGTGCTGCCTTAAGCTTCACGATCAAAGCACCTGTAAAACAGGGTATCGGATAAGTCATCAGTTTAAAGAACAACTCTGTATAGACTTATCAGAAGAACAACGTTTTAGAAGAAACCTGGACGAGGTTAGAACGAAACAACACGGAGACAACACGAAGACAGAATAAGGAAACGACACGAGGTACATACGAAGATAAGACAGAAACCAATCATGAAGTATGGTTTCAACAAACGAAAGACACAAGGTGGTATACAGAAAGCAACACGAGGTGCTGCAATGTTCTGCACGTAGTGGAACAAAAATGACACGAAGACACAGAAACAACAGTAACTGACACGAAGTAAGACCACACAGACATAAACGATAACACGAGAACAACACGGGGTGACAGCAGAAACCGATACGAAGTGTTTGCAAACAAAGTAAGACACAAGGTCTACGTAAAGCAACACGAAGTGTGGTTAAAGCGAGAACGACACGAAGTGAAGTTATAAAACAACACGAGGTAAAAAGAAGAACGACACGAGATACATGGAGACAAAACAGAAACCAACACGAAGTGTGGTTTCAACACAAGAAAGACATAAGGTCTAGGAAGAACAAAAACGACACGAAGACACAAAACGGAAAACGACACGAGGTGTAACAAACACGACACGAAGTTATGAAAACAACACGGAGACGAAGTCTGAAAAAATGACACGGGGTGAAGACAACACGAAGACGAAACACAGGTTTCGACACGGAGTGAAAACGACACAAAGACAAAAACAACACTTAAGACGAAGTTGACATGGAGTGAAAACGACACGAAGTCTGGGAGACACGACACAAAGTCACAAGAACGACAGTAACCAACACGAAGTGTGGTTACAAAACATGAACGACACGAAGTGTGGAAACATGACACGAAAACGACACGTAGACATGGAGACAACAGTAACCGACACGAGGTGAGGTTACTAAAGCGACAATGACACGTGGTGTGGAAAACCAAGAATCGACACGAAGTGTGGTCAAGTCGAGAAAGACACTAAGTCAAGAACGAAAGACCAACACTCAGTCAGAAACATAAAAACAACACGAAGATGAAGACAAGGGAAACGACACGAAGTCTAACTTCATACAAGCTTTCCTGTCACGCAGAAATCAACACGAAGTGTTGTATGCTCATACAACACGAGATCTTTTCGTGTTAGTGAGGGGAAACAACACGAAGACTCAAGTACAGAAATAGCACGAAGATGAAGTACAATCTGATGTACAGACATGAAGAACAGTCCAAGGTATAGACTTGCACGAGTAAGCTACAGTGCCAAAGTATAGACTTCACGCTGTACGGACTACATGACCAGTGCATGATTGTACTTGACGATGTGAACACTTAGCCTATGCAGACCAATGTACAGACTTTGGCGAAGCAAATGGCTGTATAGACTTGGAGACCCAAAGCCATTGTGTAGACTTTGTCTAAGACAAGGTATGAGCTGACGTTGTATATACTTAGCCAATGCAAACCAGTCCGATGTATAGACTTTAAGGAAATGCATGCTACAGTGCAATGTCTAGACTTGCGATGTGTTCGCCAAATGCACACTACAGTCCAATGTATGGACTTGGACGAATGATGCATGTGCAGTGAATAGACTTAGGGCATAAACCCCACGATGCACTGTATAGACTATGCACATAACATAAGTCTAACATAAACAATATATCAGTTGTACCAGTCACAGTCATGATGCAATCATCAAGGCACAATGTCATGAAAACACTATATCATTGCTATCATCAAAATACAATATCAATCATCAAAACCACAGCAATGAATGCTTTATGCATCAGTTTAACATGTAACAAGACTGAACATCAATTATGTTAATCTAAACTGAGCAGCAAGATGACTGAACATTTGATTAACTCACATCAACAACCAATCATCAAAACCATCATTAAAACCATCATCAAAACCAAAACCACATGCATGGGCACAACAATCTCCCCCTTTTTGATGATGGCAACACTTTCAATACATTGAGTCATTCTGATGATGTGAGGCATTCTGAGGTAATCTGAAGACTCAAATTATTCTCCCCCTTTGACTTCATCAAAAAGAAAAATAATTTGAGAAATTATAGCATGTATAAAAGTTCAGTCAATTTCTCCCCCTAAATAAAAGCTCCCCCTTTGAGAAGGAATATGAACAGATAACACAGGTAGAAAAGGTAGGAGGATCACTTGATAACAGCTGAATCATAGGTTCAGAAAGGAAGCATGATTATAACCAACTGTTTAGAGTATAAGAATCACCACTCATACAATTTTCAAAAATTCAGGTTTAATCAGTGATAAATCTAGAGTAAAACACCTGACCCCTGAGAAAGAGTTTTAGATTCCATTTATAGCAATGAATCTAGGGCACATGGTATTAATAGATAAGTCTGAAATAATACCCTTTTGTGTTTAAACAAGGAAATTCAAGAGAGGCAACTTGAATATGTATTGATAAAAATAATTTTCACTCATTGACTTTTGATTTTTCGAAGGGTTACAGCAGTTTGATTTTCATTTTTTTTCAATTTCTGAAACTGAACTAAGTGAATAGACCTATGGCATTTATGCTGTTGACATTAGGTGTACACCTTGATAAGAGGCAGGTACCCCCAGTTACTAGGCATAAACTATATGATCTACTTCAGATCAAGACCCACGAGGAATAGTCTTCACTTTTGACATTAAGGGTACACCTTGATTAGAGGCCAGTACCCTCAGTTACTTGGTGAGGACTCCCCTTATAGATTTGACCCTATGAACAGAGATAGTCTAAGGCACTTCATGACATGTGAGATCTCCTGTCTTTTTGGAGGAGTTCACAGTTTCTCAGTGCAATCAGCCATTGCTTCTGTCACTATGTTCAGTTCTTAACATTAATGATCTTGTTTACTGCTGCCCTTAATTCTTTTAGAGTGATTGATTGAAAACATACACACTCTTGTTCACCTGTTCTAAACATTTCCAGATTAACACATTTAGGCATTAAAAAAAAACTTTTTCTATTTTAGCCATGAGACAAAGATTAAGAGCTATAAAAGTTTTCTTTTATCTCAATTTCTGAAGTGCAGACACTTAACTCTCCAAATTATAACGGTTAAACCTTTAGTTCTTTTCAATTGTAAGAGTGATTCTTATAAGTGAACAATTGCAATAATCATCATTCAATGTACTAAACCAGATGCAAAGCTGTTGTTTAGTGAAAATGATGAGGAAAAGATAGCAATTGGCAATATGGTCCAATGACATCTGATGTCAAAAGATATGAGTCATTTAAATGAGAATACTGAGAAGTGAATAGGATTCAATGAATTGAATAGAACTCTCAGCTCCCCCTGACATCATGAAGCAAGAGATATGCTATGCAACATACTATCCTACATGCAGACAAGACCCATGGTACTAGGCGGAGGACCTGGTCTCAAAGACCATCTCACACATGGTAGGAACCTCCGGGCAGATTTCCCTGCCTTTTAGTAACATACCATTTGATATACCAGGGTTAACAAGGACGATGCAACATAAAGCAGTCCTTCATGCATTGAACAACTTCAATGACAGTCATGCTAATGATGTATGCAGACATAAGACACATGCATAGACTGAGTACACTAAATGAACCATTCACACATAGTCCAGGTATGCATTTAAATACAAGCATGCAATGCATTGACACAAAGCATATATAGTGCATCAACTGAATATGCTTAACGAAGCATTCAATTTCAGTTCAATCATATAGCAAGAGAAGAGCATCAGATATATGCAAAAATGAATTCAATAGCTGAGTCTGGAATACAGACTGATCAGCTAGACATGGAGAGATCATCAACAATCAATCAAGCAAATCAACATGAAGCACACATTTTTCATGCTCACAGTTTCAGATAATGGAATTTAAAACACATTTCAGAACTGACCTGAAAAGTTCAATCATGGGGTTTTCATTCTTGAGCGCCTTGGTTAACCCCCTTTTATTTCTCCCTCCAAGGCACACCTGCAAGATATTTGATCATCTTGATCCTGCAGGGACCCAAGTAGCTTTGGGTCCTGCGTTAGCCCTAACAGGTTTTCTAAACATTTTCATAGCAACATTATCATCAAATTTCATCAGTGAACAGTCATCCATAGAATGTCCAAATTTTCCACAGTATCTACATGAACTGGCTGGTTTTTGGTTCTTATGATACATGTTAACAGCAGGGTGATGTTTATAAGCATGTTCATAAGATTTTCTGTTATATGCATGAACAGTTTGATGCTTGTTCTTAACCATCCAACATTCAGCAGATTTATGGCCTGGCTTCCCACAGTTATAGCATGAAATTTTCACAAAAGTTTTTGCAGGGAATTTGACAAAATGGGGTTTAACATAGTTCTTTTGAACATACCAACAGTCCTTGACTGTATGCCCATTTTTCCCACAGTGGGAGCATGCAAAAGAATTTCTTCTATGAAAACCATTTTTACCCCAAGTAGATCTAAACCAGCACTCAGCAGCCTTGTGCCCAGGCTTATTACAGTTGAAGCACACAATGTGCTGACTAGAATTGTGTTTAGATCCATATGGATCATAAAAGTGCATGGAAGACTTGGCATGTAGTTTATTGTCTTCTTTCATGATAAAACATTCATTCATGAGATGACCATGCTTCCCACAATAATAACATGAGGCATCAGGCTTCCTAGCAACATGGTTTCTATCAAAAGAATTTCTAGAATGTAAAGTTCCACTAGCATGCTCATCCTTTAACATCAATCCACAGTCCTCCATTATGTGACCTCCTTTCCCACAATAATAACATGAACCCTTTTTAATATGAGTGTATGTGAGATCATGTGAATTGTGTGTAGCCCCTTTTATAGCAACAGGAGTGCCTTTTTCCTTTTTCTGTGAGTTTTCACCCTTTTTCTGTTTTGGAGTTTGTTCCACAGTTTTGGGTTTCACAGTGGATTTTTGTGCAGTGAATTGGAAGACAGGAGGAGCAGAGGTTATGTTCTGATTGGTGGCTTTGACAAAAACCGTAGATGTTTCATTCCCATTACTCCTTTTATTTGTCGGACTATAGCCCAGTCCTTTCTCTCAAAGTTATCACTCTTTCCAAGAAGCTTATTCAGATTGTCCTTTCCTTTGACAAATTTTGATAGAGAATTTTTCAAATCTTTAATCTCAGAGTTCAAATCAGCAATTTTAGCCTCATATGTGGACAAGTCTGTTTCACAGGAAATTACTTGTTGATGCAAGGCATCATTCAGGCTTTTGAGTTTTTCTACTTCCTGTTTTAATTCTATTTCCTTGTCAGTTTTAGATAAGGACTTGCAAAGATCATCAACTTCTTGTTGAAGGGATGTGATAGTAAGCTCATATCCAGCTATTTTCTGTTCACTGCAACTGACATTTCCATTTAACATTAAGTTGATGGTTTTTAGACTCTCAATTTCTTGTTCAGCATTCATCAACCTATCAGAATTATCCACACTCACACACTTGCCTTTTTCCATTGTCATTAGCCTATTTGTCAGCTGTGTGTTTAGGTGTTTCAACTCATTGATTTCCTCTTTCAGTTTACTGTTCTGCTCTAGGATTTCATCATCAAACACCCATTTATCTGTTGAAGACTGACATTCATAAAACATTTCTCTTAGTTCTTCAGATTGAAATTTGTCAAGATTTTTCTGAATCTCTGAATTCATTGTTCTTTCAGCCTCCAATTTCTCAGAGATTAAACCATTTTCTTTTTCAAGGTTTATTGATTTATGTTCAAATTCTTTGGATTGGTTTTTGAGCTTTTCATTTCAGATTTCAATTCTTCAATTCAGAATTGATACACTCTAAATCTCTCACCAACCTTTCATTTTGAACAACGTCATTGTTATGAGTCTGATCAACGAAGCTAAGCCTTTCCTTTAGTTCAACAATTTCACAAACAAGCTTTTGACTCTCCTCTTTGTGTAGACCAATTTGTTTCATAAAAGTTTGTTTTTCAGATTTCAAATGATCTAGATCTGTAGTAATAGAGTCAAAGTCTTGTAGTTGTCTTCTTAAGATTTCATTTTCAGTTTTCAGAGTTTCAAGTTTTTCACCTCCTAGATTTTCCAGCTTCTTTTTCAGACTTTTATATTTCTTCCCTAGTTTCTTACGGGATCTTAACAGATTTGCATAGGCATCTTCCCAATCGTCTAATGAAAAATTCTCGAAAGGGTTTACCTCCTCATCATCACGTTCTTCGGATTCATCTTGATCACTACCATGGTTGCTCTCGTCAGCCATCAGACCGTTGTCGACATTTCCCTTCTGAGCAAGCTTCAGCTCATCCATAATGTCCTTGGCAGACCTGCAATCATGAATACAAGACCATAAGGCTCTGTCAATAGCAGCTCTCATCAGGTTAAAGGCCTTCTGATTTTCTTCATATTTTGACTTGTGACTTTTAGTCCATTTGGACTTTTCCTTTGGCAATCTGTGGGGACCTTGTGAAATTAACTTCCACAGATCCGGATTAATCATTTTCACATAATTGTGAAGACTGCTAATCCATGAGTTAAAATCAGAGCCATTGAAAACCGGTGGAGAACCCATTGAGTAAATCGTAAACAGATTAATGAAGCAAAGGGTAGAAACAGAAATGCACGAAGGGACAACAGGATCCTCTGCAGATCGTTGGATCTGATCAACCAGAGAACCGCTCTGATACCAATTGTTGGTTCGGTGCAGTATTCAGAGGGGGGGGGGTGAATGAATATAACCCGTTAAAAACTTCACCCAATTAAAACTAGAATAATAACAAGACAGATTCGACAATCTGAAGCTCAACTGGAATTTCGCTCTCTTGACAGATTAAAATATTTTAAGAAAACTAATCAACACTTCTGCTCAGCCAAAAGCCAAACGCTTAGAGCGCCCCTATGCATTCATCTAGCGGAAGCACAAATGAACAAATCAAACCACAATGCACAAGGGGTTTTTAGGTGGTTCGGTCCTCCAGACCTACATCCACCCCACACTCAAACCGAGTGTGGCTTCCACTAGCTCACGCTAGAAACAGCAGACTCAGTCTGCAACAAACGCTGCCAAACAGCTTGACCAGGGGAACAACCTCCCCTCTTCCTCCCAACCGGAGGGAACCACTAGTGACACCAGTCACTAGCAAACCAGAGACACAAGGTCTCTCTTCCTCCAGACCCGGAGGGAAACCCCTGGACTTGAATCCACAAGCCCAGAACCGGAGACAAGTCTCCCTTCCTCCAAACCGGAGGGAAACAACAAGTAGCACCCAGCTACTTGCAACCGGAGATAGCAATCTCCCTTCTCCTGAACAAACAGGAGGAACCCACAAGTGACTCCAGCCACTTGGAAACCAGAGACACACGGTCTCTCTTCCTCCACACACGGAGGGAACCACCGGACTTGCTACTCACAAGCCCAGAGCCGGAGGAACAAGCCTCCCTTCCTCCAACCCGGAGGGGAACCTAGAGACCCAAGTCTCTCTTCCTCTGAACCCCAGAGGGAAGCACAACCGGAGATAAATCTCCCTTCCTCCAACCCGGAGGGAAACAACCGATGACACCCTGTCAAAGGCAACCAGAGACGCAAGTCTCTCTTCCTCCACACCGGAGGGTACCAACCACAAGTAGCACCCAGCTACTTGCAAACCGAAGACACAAAGTCTCCCTTCTCCTGAACCCACAGGAGGAACCCCGACCTCTCTACAGAGGATCGGAAATACAGTAAATGGATAAAAACAAAAACGAAACCAGCAACAGAAGGCTGAAAAGATAAAAACAAATGTGGCTCTCGCAGGAGCTGGCTGGCCTGGATTTGATCCACGGTACAGCAGGAACAGATCTTCTGTTGAAGCTTCTATCACTCTAGCTCTCTCTTCTTCTCTATTCTTCTTCCTCTTCCTTTCTTCACACTCTGCTATCTCGATCTCTTACTCAATCTCTCTTTCTTTCTCTTTCTCACTCTCTTTCTCTTCTTCTTTTCTTTTTCTTCTTTCTATCTGGATCGTGGCTCTCTGTATTGAGCTTTCTTCTCGCCAACTCGATCACCTTCATCTGTGGACGAAGGTCTCATATATATAGCAGCAGCAGCAGCATCAGCCACGACGTGTGACCTCCACATTTCCAGCCCTAATTATTCGGACCACGTGGCAGTCTTTCAGCAGGCTTTATTCCAGCCTCGGATCACGTGCCCTCCTTAAGCTTCACGATCAAAGCACCTGTAAAACAGGGTATCGGATAAGTCATCAGTTTAAAGAACAACTCTGTATAGACTTATCAGAAGAACAACGTTTTAGAAGAAACCTGGACGAGGTTAGAACGAAACAACACGGAGACAACACGAAGACAGAATAAGGAAACGACACGAGGTACATACGAAGATAAGACAGAAACCAATCATGAAGTATGGTTTCAACAAACGAAAGACACAAGGTGGTATACAGAAAGCAACACGAGGTGCTGCAATGTTCTGCACGTAGTGAACAAAAATGACACGAAGACACAGAAACAACAGTAACTGACACGAAGTAAGACCACACAGACATAAACGATAACACGAGAACAACACGGGGTGACAGCAGAAACCGACACGAAGTGTTTGCAAACAAAGTAAGACACAAGGTCTACGTAAAGCAACACGAAGTGTGGTTAAAGCGAGAACGACACGAAGTGAAGTTATAAAACAACACGAGGTAAAAAGAAGAACGACACGAGATACATGGAGACAAAACAGAAACCAACACGAAGTGTGGTTTCAACACAAGAAAGACATAAGGTCTAGGAAGAACAAAAACGACACGAAGACACAAAACGGAAAACGACACGAGGTGTAACAAACACGACACGAAGTTATGAAAACAACACGGAGACGAAGTCTGAAAAAATGACACGGGGTGAAGACAACACGAAGACGAAACACAGGTTTCGACACGGAGTGAAAACGACACAAAGACAAAAACAACACTTAAGACGAAGTTGACATGGAGTGAAAACGACACGAAGTCTGGGAGACACGACACAAAGTCACAAGAACGACAGTAACCAACACGAAGTGTGGTTACAAAACATGAACGACACGAAGTGTGGAAACATGACACGAAAACGACACGTAGACATGGAGACAACAGTAACCGACACGAGGTGAGGTTACTAAAGCGACAATGACACGTGGTGTGGAAAACCAAGAATCGACACGAAGTGTGGTCAAGTCGAGAAAGACACTAAGTCAAGAACGAAAGACCAACACTCAGTCAGAAACATAAAAACAACACGGAGACGTAGACACTAAAACAACACGAAGATGAAGACAAGGGAAACGACACGAAGTCTAACCTCATACAAGCTTTCCTGTCACGCATGGAAATCAACACGAAGTGTTGTATGCTCATACAACACGAGATCTTTTCGTGTTAGTGAGGGGAAACAACACGAAAACTCAAGTACAGAAACAGCACGAAGATGATGTACAATCTGATGTACAGACATGAAGAACAGTCCAAGGTATAGACTTGCACGAGTAAGCTACAGTGCCAAAGTATAGACTTCACGCTGTACAGACTACATGACCAGTGCATGATTGTACTTGACAATGTAAACACTTAGCCTATGCAGACCAATGTACAGACTTTGGCGAAGCAAAAGGCTGTATAGACTTGGAGACCCAAAGCCATTGTATAGACTTTGTCTAAGACAAGGCATGAGCTGACGTTGTATATACTTAGCCAATGCAAACCAGTCCGATGTATAGACTTTAAGGAAATGCATGCTACAGTGCAATGTCTAGACTTGCGATGTGTTCGCCAAATGCACACTACAGTCCAATGTATGGACTTGGACGAATGATGCATGTGCAGTGAATAGACTTAGGGCATAAACCCCACGATGCACTGTATAGACTATGCACATAACATAAGTCTAACATAAACAATATATCAGTTGTACCAGTCACAGTCATGATGCAATCATCAAGGCACAATGTCATGAAAACACTATATCATTGCTATCATCAAAATACAATATCAATCATCAAAACCACAGCAATGAATGCTTTATGCATCAGTTTAACATGTAACAAGACTGAACATCAATTATGTTAATCTAAACTGAGCAGCAAGATGACTGAACATTTGATTAACTCACATCAACAACCAATCATCAAAACCATCATTAAAACCATCATCAAAACCAAAACCACATGCATGGGCACAACAGCATCATCAAAAACAGTCAAGGGGAAATTCTGCTGGCTTTCTCCCATTATTATATGAGCTGCTCAAGCCTAGTGGCTGAAGCTAGAGCGTTGGCTGATGGAATTAAATACTTCACTGCGATCTCCTCTCACTCTGCTCTGGTTGAGAGTGACTCCCTTATTCTTATACAAGTTCTAAACAAGACGATGGACTGCCCTTGGGAGATCTTACCATTTGTCAGAGAAATCTGGAATTATTCTCCTCAAATCAAGAGCTTCTCCCACATATTCAGAGAAGCCAACAAGGCAGCGGATACATTAGCAAATTTTGCATGTCTATCTCACTGTGATTCTATATTTACTTCACAACACGACCTCCCCAGTGTTACCAAGGGTGCTGCTAGATTAGACAAGCTAGGCATTCCTAGCATTAGAGTGATGTAATCCCTATTCATTTTATGATCAATAAAATACCCCCTGGTAGTGATATAGACAGTGGGTATACCACACTCTATATCACCACTAGGCAGGGCTTTATATATATAAAAAAAAACTTAATTGTGAAATTTGTTGCTATCTGTTTCAAATATACATATATAGTTATTCAATTGAAAAACTATGAAAATTATGCATAATGAAATTCTTATGCATACATTTAAAATGATATAGCAGTATTTGACGCACAGAATATGAATTTATGGCCACTTTATGCTAGATATGCTTAATAAATGCTATGTACAAGTAAAAAGATGACATAAATATTTATAAAATAAGAGACAATGATGATCCTGTAATTTTCGGACTAATTTATGGAGTGTTTGATTATTATACTTGATGATCCTGTAAGTAGTGTTTTTCACATTGTTAGAAATAATAATAGGGTGTTTGGGAACACTTTTAAAAGAAAAATTCTTTCTACCTTAAAAATTATGATGGAGTAATTTTCTACTTAATTTTTAAAATTAATAAAAAGAGTCTCGTGTTGTTTGACGGAGAGCCCAAACTCCCTTCTCCTCGTCCACCTCCTTCACACCATTTCTTCCCCCTCCTCATGCTTCTTCTTCCCTGTGAACTTGAACCGCGGCAAGCGCCCCCCCGTCACCCTGTGCTCCTCTTCCCGCCAGCCTCACCCCACCCCAGCACCGGCGGCCACCATCGCCCTCCCCACCACCGGTCGCCGCCGCCCGTTTCTCCCTGCTCCGCCTGGGCCCTACGAACCGGCCTGCCGCCCTGCTGGCCCAGCAGCCCGCCACAGCCGCCGCCCTCTGCCCCCTTCCCGTCTTCCGCGGTCGCATCGGAGGGATCCCGCCACCGCCGCCGTCCATCCCGACGCCGCCGCGCTTGTGTCTTCCACGTCACCTACCCCTGCCTCGTGCTGCTCCATGGTCGCGGTCACCCTCCCATGCTGGCAACGCGACGCGCCACCACCGCAGCAGCGCGACCTTGGTCGGGAGGGAGGGGGGAGAACGGCGGGAGGGAGAGGGGGGGTGTAAGGTTTCGCACAGCACCTACGGGCGACGCAGCGGATAACAAAAATTTAATTTACCCGATCCCGGTATTGTGGAAAGCTTAATCTATGCTCTAATCTGTGTTTCTAATACCCTAATTACGGGTTACGTGTTTCACCTTGCGCGGAACGACGCTGTCCGCTAAGCCCGATGTAGAAAAACCGAGCCGCACAGTTGTACGGCCTCTAGAGATGATCCACACGGATCCTTGCGCAGCGACGGTACCTCCCCGGCACGACCTTCCCCAGCTCAATCACCTTCAGGAGAGAGAGAGAGCAAGAGGGAGAAAGGGGGAGGTTAATCCTCTCCCTTAAGCTTAATGCTTGTTAGCTTAAGGGAAGGAAGGAAGCAAGAGTTCGAATGAACTCACGTATGTGGCTATATATAGAGTTTATGTTTATTAGAAAAGGGTTCTAAAAGACCAAAACTGTATATATGTCCTATCTCATATTATACATATGTATTAAACTCCGTTTACACTCCTTTCCAAAAGGAATTAAATAGAAATAATACATACACTCGTATAATAATAATCCGTCACCCAAGAATCCATTGTGTGTGATCCTCTAGGCCCACAGTCACTCTAGTTTAAGGTCCATTAACTTCTAATTCCTAATTAGAAGTAAATTAAACGTATTCTTCGCTTCTACTAGAGCCGAACAATAGTTTAATTTATTCCGAACCTTTGATCACGTAGGGTCAAGCAAATCCGCGTGATCCGAGATGACCCCGGGTTTAAACCAACCTGTCTGGTACCTATAAGTCTACAGTTACCGCATCGATATAATCCCTCGCTCCTTCTATGAGTCTGGTACGATCAAGGGTACGGTTTCTGTCAAACCCCATGATCGTGCCATTTGACTATGACCCCCTTAAAGTGTATGACGTCCGTTCTAAACGAACTCACACGACCCTGGCCAGGGATTTAACGGAGCGTCAATGTCATGACCTATTAACTGTCTGATATATACCCGACAGTGAGCGATCCCCTCTTGACCATTGATGATCTTCACACGTATCCTAGAGTGGTTAATGACTCGGCAACTCATGACTTATGGTTAAAGTCACTTAGCTAAGTAATTAAACCATTCCAGTCCTCGTGTAAGATCCGATCAATGTCTCAGGTCAAAGGACCAACGATGCTACTGAGACCGTTGGATCTTCAGTTGACATTAGGTATAATCAACCATCTGAAGATCCAATAGCGGATCAGTTCAGTGTACATCCTCCAAGGACATACACCTACACATATGTGTTGGTGCCCCGCACCAATGACCATGAGACTGGTCACTGACACATCATGTGTACTGGTTTAATAGGTAATCAAAGTCCCCGAGTGATTACCCTCCAACCAGGAACAGTTTAAGGTATGTGTACATGTAAAGTCAATCTCATGTTCAAGATCCCATCTCAAGCTGACTTTACAACCACATATCCTAGGGACAACGTAAAGTAACACAATCGCATATTTACGCTCAAATACCACTTTATTAATAATGAACAAGATCGTACAACTATTGGGCCTACCCGACCCGAAATTGGCCTGTAGCACACCAACACTAACAATCTCCCACTTGAACTACAACCAATTGCCCACAACTTTGAGGCCCATCTTATCCCGATGACGCTCAAACATAGTCTGTGTCAAAGGCTTAGTCAGTGGATCTGCTATGTTGTCTTCTGACGGTACACGCTCTACCGTCACATCTCCACAATCAACAATCTCCCGAATAAGGTGAAAGCGCCTGAGAATATGCTTTGACCTTTGGTGAGATCTCGGTTCCTTCGCCTGGGCAATGGCCCCATTATTATCACAAAATAATAGGATGGGAGCTGTTATCTCGGGAACTACACCGAGTTCCAAGATGAATTTCTTCATCCAGATGGCTTCTCCAACTGACTGCCCCTCCATTCAACATGAATACAAATTCAGACATGGATTTACAGTTATCTGTATCTGACTGGAAACTAGAATCTGTGTAAGCTCTAAGCTATAGGTCATCTCCTCCATAAAGCAGAAAAAGATCCTTAGCCCTTCGCAGGTACTTAAGGATGCCCTTTACTGCCTTCCAGTGCTCTTCGCCTGGATTTACCTGATATCTACTGACAATGCTTAAAGCATTGGCAATATCAGGCCGTGTACATAGCATTGCATACATGATTGACCCTATCGCCGAAGCATAGGGTACCTTATTCACGTGTGTCACATCCTCAGAAGTTTTAGGACTTATCCCCTTGGATAGGCCAATTCCATATCTCATGGGAATGAGACCTCTCTTGGAATTTTCCATCCTAAACCTTTTTGAGGATAGTGTCTATGTACATGGATTGGGATAATCCTAGCATCCTTTTAGATCTATCTCGATAGATCCTTATGCCCAGCACATAGGATGCTTCTCCCAAATCCTTCATGGAGAAGGTCTTGGACAACCAAGACTTGGTTGATGTCAACATCTCTACATCATTCTCAATGAGTAAGATATCATCAACATAAAGGACCAAGAAGGTCACTGAGCTCCCACTGACCTTCTTGTAAACACAGGGTTCATCTTCATTCCGAATGAAGTTGAAAGATTTGACAGCCTCGTCAAATCTTAAGTTCCAGCTTCTAGATGCCTGTTTTAATGCATAAATGGACCTTTGAAGTTTACATACCTTATTAGGATGTGGCTTGGAAGTGAATCCCTCAGGTTGTACTATGTACACCTCTTCTGACAGGTTTCCATTAAGAAAAGTTATCTTCACATCCATTTGCCAGATCTCGTAATCCAGGTATGCAGCAATGGCAAGGAGGATTCTGATTGACTTAACCATGGCTACCGGCGAAAACGTCTCGTCATAGTCAATGCATTGCCTTTGACGATATCCTTTCGCCACTAGTCTAGTCTTGTATGTGTCAATCTGTCCATCTACACCGATTTTCCTTTTGAAAATTCATTTGCAGCCGATAGGGACCTTCCCTTCGGGTACATCAACTAAGTTTTAAACTTTGTTGGTGTACATGGACTGGATCTCTAAATCCATTGCCTCTTGCCATTTCTCGGAGTCTACACTACGAATCACCTCCTGGTACGATTGAGGATCATCATCCTCATCGATACATACCTTAGAGGACCCCTCTGAGACATGTCCAACATATCTCTCAGGTTCTCTCGGTAGTCTACCAGATCTCCGTAGTGTCAGTGTTTCACCTTGAATAGGATCAACCGATACAGTCTCATCTAATGAGTTTGTGTCTATGGGTTGTGGTTCTTGGACCTCGTCTAATTCTATCTGGCTCCCACTATTTTTCTGGAGTAGATATCCTCTTTCCAGAAATACAGATCTCTTGGCCACTAAGACCCTTTGCTCAGAAGGGTGATAGAAATAATATCCAAACGTCTCCTTTGGATATCCCACAAACCTACACTTATCGGTTCTTGACTCAAGCTTATCACTCTCGTTCTTCTTTATATGAGCAGGACACCCCCAAATTTTAATGTGATTAAAATTTGGTTTCATGCCCTTCCATATCTCATATGGAATAGAAGGAACTGATTTACTTGATATCCTATTCAATAAATAAGCCGCAGTCTCTAACGCATAGCCCCAGAGAGACAAGGGTAGTCCTGACATAGACATCATGGATCGGACCATGTCTAACAAGGTCATGTTTCTCCTCTCGGATACACCATTGTGCTGTGGTGTATACGGTGGTGTCCACTGAAAAATTATTCCATGGTCTTTAAGATAAGAAGTGAATTCATGGCTTAAGTATTCACCTCCTCGATCCGATCGAAGAGCCTTAATACTTTTGCCAGTCTATTTCTCTACTTCATTATTGTATTCCTTAAACTTCTCAAAGGCTTGTGACTTATGTCTCATTAAATACACATAGCCATATCTAGAGAAGTCATCAATAAAAGAAATGAAATAGAGATAACCTCCTTTTGCTTCTATGGACATGGGTCCACACACATCCGAGTGTATGAGCTCGAGAAGGTCAACAGCCCTCTCTCCATGTCCACCAAAGGGAGCCTTAGTCATTTTCCCCATGAGACACGACTCACAGGTATCAAATGACTTGTATTCGAATGAATTCAAATACCCATTTGAGTGTAAGTGAGAGACTCTTTTCTCACCTACATGACCAAGTCTGCAATGCCATAGATATGCAGAATTCACTTCATCAGCATTGGAAATTTGCATAACATTAGAACGTGTATCTAATACATATAGACCATTGACTAATGAATCATTGGCTATAACCAAACCATTATTCATTATAGAGCACCCAGTGCTATTAAAAGTCAATGTATATCCAATGTTATACAAGCCAGAGATTGAAATAATGTTCTTAATAATATTAGGAACATAATAACAGTCATTCAGCTCCAGAATGACTCCTGAAGGTAAACTGAGGCGTGCAGTCCCGACATCTTTGGCAGAAACCAAAGCTCCATTGCCCATCCTCAGTTTAATCTTCTTTTTGCCCAATCGCCTTCTATTTGCCAGCACCTGCACAGAATTGCAGATATGAGATGCACATCCAGTATCCAATACCCATGATGTGGATTCCATATATGACAAATTAAGGTCTATGACAAAAATACCTTCATTTAGAATTGCCTTGTAATTCCTTTTCCAATGCCCAGTTTCCCCGCATCGAAAACATTTGTCTTCCTTTTCATTGTTCTTGCCCTTCCCTTTGTCAACTTTGGCGAGTTGCTTACCCGTAGCCTTTTTCTTTCCCTTCCCTTTGTTACTCGTGGTGGATATTTGAGAGGCCTTCCTTTTCTTGTTGGCCCGGCCAACAACCATTACAGACGAAGATGGTTTATCTTTATGCATGGTTCCTTCAGCACTCTTTAACATATTGAGCAGCTCTGGAAGAGTTGCTTCAATCCTGTTCATGTTAAAGTTCATGATGAAGGAAGAAAAGGAATCAGGCAATGACTGGAGTATAAGATCAATGCATAGTTCAAGATCCAACTTGAACCCCAATGCATTGAGTCTTTCAATCCACTCCATCATTTTCAGTACATGGGCCTGTACTGATGAACCCTCAGACATCCGAGTCCTGAAAAACCTTTTGGAGATGTCATACCTCTCAATCCTACCCTGCTCCCCGAAGAGCTGGCGTAGATTGAGAAGTATACTTCTACAATCAGTCTTTTCAAATTGCCTCTGTAGCTCAGGAGCCATAGAGGCTAACATGTAACATTGGGCAAGGGAGTGTAGACACGCCAAAATTGACGTTACTGTGAGTACATCTCATATTGCCTTGTAATGTCCCAATTTGACCCTCAAATTAGTTCTATTTAAGTGGTTTTTCCCACTTTTTTTAGATTTCTCCCTTTTTTCACCCTTTTCCTATTTTTTCCTATTTTTCTGGATTTTTCTAGATTTTCTGGGCATTTTTTCTCTATTTTTTAGAAATAACGACTTGATCTAGGGCGTCTTTTAAATAACGACTTATACATGGGCGTTTCTTAAAAAATTGACGACTATACTGGGGGGCGTCCATTCTTTCAAATTTTCATTTTTCTGGATTTTTCTGGGAATTTTTTGGAATTTTTCGAGAATTAACGACTTTGCCTAAGGCGTTATTTTTAATAAAAAATCAAAAGAAAATGAATTCATGACGTACGTGAGGGCGTGTTTTAAAATTGATTATTTTATTATTATTTTTTTAACCCCTTTGAGAGGTGATTTGGTGGCCTTCCGGGTGTCAGAAAAATTCACAAAAATAGTCGTTGGAATCAGTGAGACGAGATGCACCTTCACCTAAAAAATGGGAAAATAATATTAAGAAATAAAAAATGGCCCTATTTCAAATATTTTGAATTAACGTCCTTTGTTAAGGCGCTTTTTAATTAACGCCTTTGACTCAGACGTGTTTCACATTTTTCAAATAAATTCTAAAATTTGATTTTTGAATTAACGCCCTGATCTAAGGCGTGTTTTTAAGAAACGCCCTCTGGGCCAGTCGTCAATTCAACAATTGACGCCCTGAACCAAGTCGTGTTTCACTTTTGTGCTCCGAACGAACGCAGCCTTTCCCAGAGAGACTCCTGCTTCGTTTGGGCTCTTGCCTAGCTTAATCCTCCCCTATTTTGGGCTCTTGCCCGTTCTTATCTCTTCCTCCTTTGGACTCTTCCCTCCTTATCTCCTCTTCTATCCTTAATAGAACTTCGGTAGCTCTGTTAAGGGGTTATTCTTATTCTTCTGCTTCTTCTTCCGTTCTTCTGCTTCGGTGTTATTTTTTCTTTTTTTTCGTTTTTCTTGTTCTTCTTCTGCCGTCTTCTTCTTCTGTCTTTTTTCTTCTGTTTTCTTCTTCCCCTCCTCTCTTCTTTCTCTTCTGTTTTCTTCTTCACAGGTGCTGCTGCTGCGGTTGGCTCAGGAGAAGCTGCACGAATCCATCTTCATCCTATTTGAAGCTTCCTCCCCCTTGAACATCAAAGCCAACGCACAGGCTCTCCTCTCTTTTTTTATTTCTTTTGTTTATTGCTTTGTTTTGTGCATGCATGCCCATCTCCTATTGATTTTCATTATTCTCAACCACGTTGAGTATCTCCCCATCGTGCATACTTGCACTCTTTCCTCTTGTTTTATTTTGCATAACATTCATACATTCCCATACCCTTTTTGCATAGGGGTTTAAGGGCCAACCACCCACAAGGTGTGTCTTAATCCTATGATATTTCATGCTCATCTATTCAAGAATTTGATGCTACACCCACCTTGTTTCTAATTCAATTCTTTTGGTGGTATTTGTTTGTTTTGCAAGGGTAATAAAAGCAAGAACTCTCTTCATCGGCCGGCCGATTTGAAGGGAAAGGAAGCACTCACATCCCCGCATCTTTTGAGGTACTTTTCGCGATCAATCTCTCCCCTTCATTAATTGTTATATCTTTTGAGGCGTTCGCGTCTCTGGCGATCACAAGCTCCTCTTATTCCCCCTCGTGCATGTTTTTCTCCACATTATTGATTATTGCTTATTCTTAATATTTTTCTTAAGTGGATTTTAATCCAATCTACAAATTGGCGATCACGGTGGGACCCTTTGTGTTCTTCTTTCATTACCCCTTTCCCCTTAGGCACCCACGTGTGCCATCTCCCTTATTTGCACCCTCGGTGCATCTCCCTTTTGTGCCCCTCGGGCACCCTCCATTGGTTTTGCACTCTTCCCTAAGTGATTTGTCAGTTTGTTGATTTTTCTTTAAAATCTCCACTTATTTAAAACTTTTGATGAGCATGCTTATATCTTATATTTGTTGATTGTCTGCGACTGTGAGTGGTTGTTACTGTTGGCCGTGGATTGAGAATTAACGCCTCTGTCAGAGGCGCCTTTTGATTGCACGCCCTAACCCAGGGCGTGTTATTTAAATTTAACGCCTTCTGACAGGGCGTTTTCTATCTGTCTCCAATTATTTCTGCTTGCTTGGTGAATTCACGCCCGTTGCAAGGGCGTCTTTATCTTTATTAGCGCCTCCATTAAAGGCATTTTTCTTGGATTTGACGCCCGCTGGAAAGGGCGTCCTTTTATTGATAGCGCCTCACTCTAAGGCGTTTTTCACCCCGCCCCGGGGCCCTCACGTTTGTTTCACGACAGTCACACCGTCGTGTCCTTGTTTAGTAGCGCCCCCTTCCAGGGCGTGTTTCTACTGTGGGTTTCCAGAACCCCCCGGCTGTGGTTTTTCATGATATTTCCTGCTTATCTTTATTGATTATATTATTGAGGTTGGCCTGTTTACCCTGCTGCATTCATATTTGCATTTTGGTTTGGGAGACATCCTCTCTCTTCATTAGGATTCCATACACCCTCTTGGAATCGGGACGACCCTCCATTGAGCATTCCGTCTCTTTGGACCGGAAATCCCTTTTCCAAGCCTCCGTAAGTCCCCGCACCCGTGGATTCCCTCACGGACGCCGGGCAGGTTGTACCTTGAAGTTCCCGAGTTTAGTTGGCCTAGACGGTGAGAAAGGGTCCCTAGTTGGCATTGGAGTTCAAATCATTTTGAAACTAGGTTCCCCCCTTGTGTGAATCATTCCAAACTTTGCTAAAATTCATTAATTCACCAAGGTTTAAACAAATAAAAATCAAGGTAACCATTCTTGAATTGTGTGTTGTTTGCATATTATTTTGAACTTTAATTGAATAATGGCTTACCATTATAAGAAAATCAACATGTTTAACTCAATTCATGAGAATGCACAACCGTGTACATCTCATTCTCCTCAATTTCAACATGTTCAACATAATTATCACCATTCTTTCAAGGGGCCACATTCTTATTCTTATGGTCATGCCCGACTCATGGGCAATGTCCATTCTCATGGTCTCCCTCCTCAATTGCGAGCCACTATTCCCTCGGGATTGTCTCCTCCCCATGACGAGAAGGTCTCCCGAATCATCCATGCATTGGATCATCTCACCCCTCAACAGATCCAAGCCCTTAAGGCGGCCGTTGAGGGTGCATCTCATTCACCTCCATCTTCTAATCCTATTCGGGTGGCCCATCACCCACTTCCTTCTTCCACTCATATTTCTAATCGGGTAGCCCATTACCCATCTCCTTCTATTCATGCTTCCCCTCGGGTGGCCCATCACCCGCCTCCTTCCATTCCTCCTCCACCGCGGCCCCGAGGCCCATTTATTCCTTGCAATCCGGCCCATCCGGGTTCTTCCATGGGCCGGCCCGTTAATTCCCCTCCACGGTCTCTTTATACGGCCCCTCCTTCAATGCCCTGCCAACCCTCTGTTGTTCATGTTACTCCCCTCCAGCAAGAGATTTTTGATAAGATTGCTTCCATGGAGGAACAATTAAAGAGGGTTACAAGTTCACGGCCCGCTCCTCCTACTCCGGTTAATCCTCTCTATGCGGCTTTGGATGACATTACAAGAATGGAGAGAGAATGGAAGGATAGGATGGACGACTACGGCGTTGATATTCCAAGCAAGCAAGAACCGGCAATTGAAGAATCCGAGCCGGCGTATGATGATGAAGCTATGCAGGCACCCCTTCCGAGTTTCCTTCGTTTCCCCCTTCCCCCGCTTTCATTTGATGAACCCCCGGCTCAGGACGAAGCCATCATCCCTAATCCAACCCTTATTCCCGAGACCTCCTGGTGCTACGACGATGGGTCGATACTTCAATCACCCACGCCGGCACATTTTGAGTCTCACCCCATTCCTAATACCGCTCGCCCCGCTCGGCGCTTTCTCCGCAATAAGCCTCCACTAATTGTTAAACCTCCACCAATTGTTACACCTCCACCAATTACACCTTCCCCCATTATGCCTTTAGCCTCCACCTCGGCCTCCACTTCCCCAATTAGCCTACCATTACCATCACTTCAACCCTCCACTATGCCTATGACCCCTATTCCTCCACCATATAGCCTTACGCCTTTACCCATGGTTAGTCCTGAGCAGGATCCACCACTTTTTGCATCCGAGCCCGTCCCGACTGCTTCCGAGCAAGGGGAGAAGCTCGACGTGTTTGAACCTCCGCCCCCATTCACCCATTTGCCAACACCTTCCATTATAACTCCACCATCCACGGAGCCTTCCGCCTCCGCCTCACCTCCCTTTGTTACTCGGAAGGGGCGTGCTTCTGTAGCTACTTGCGCCAAGGATAAGCAAGAACCGGGCAAGAAGACTTTGGCCACGGATGTGCCATTCAAGATGCAAGAATTCATTTACCGGATGCCAATCCGGGTTATTGTGCCAAGCATGGTCGAAGAAGCCAAGTCATCGCCGTTGCTCAATAGATGCCAAGCATTGACGCCATTTGAAGGCCGGGCAGGGCACCCTTTGTTCAAACCTTCGAATTCCGAATTCATTTACAAGGGGCGAATGCCCATTTTATTCAACATTCCATATTCATCACCATCAATGGGCATGGCGATGCTTCATGTTCCAACTCTACGACTCCCTCACCTTGTTGATCTTCGCTTTCCAAGGGGGTTGTCATTTATTGAAGCTTCCTTTATTGGGCCAATTGGTCGTACATGTTCACTGCCGTGGAGGGGCAATTGTCTTAAGGGGCCGTCCCCTATTTCTTCCACTCTTGTTCATTCAACTTCATCCATATCCATTTCCATCACCTTTTCTTCATGGGCCACTCCAAGAGAAAAGAGGAGGATCTCCCCCTCTCACCCTTCATATTCTTCATCTTCTTTAAATTTCATGCATTTTTCATTCATTCATTCGTTCCATTCATTGCACACATCACATCCATCATTTTGCATACATCTACACCTCCTGATTCCCGGGTTTTCAAACCCGTATCTCCACCATCTTCCGGCACCTCCGGATATTCCGCACTTCCCATCTTATTCATCTTCATCTTTTTATCCACTATCCCTGGGGCATCGCGTCCCTTTTCCTGCTATCTCCCTGGAACCTCCAGGAATTTTATCCCTCCTCTTTGGGCATCTCGCCCTTTCTGATCCTCCTCCGGAACCTCCGGACTTTCCCCTCGGGCATCGCGCCCCTTTTCACCTTCTTCCTCCGGAACCTCCGGGCTTATCTCTCGGGCATCGCGCCTCTTTCTATATTCTCTCTCCGGAACCTCCGGACTTTCCCCTCAGGCATCGCGCCCCTTTCCGCCTCATTTCTCCGGAACCTCCGGACCTTCTTGGGCATCGCGTCCCTCCTTCCATCATTCCTCCGGAACCTCCGGATTCTTCATCTGATTCTCTCTATCTTTTCCCCGGGCACGACGCCCCTTTCCATCTTCTCCTTCCTGATTTCATTCCTCCGGAACCTCCGGATTTTCTTCTCCTCCCTGGGCATCGCGTCCCTTTCCATTTACTTCCTCCGGAACCTCCGGACCATCCATCTTTCTTCCGATTCATCTTTCTGCTCCTCCGGGATATCACATCCATCATTTTCTTCTTCCTTTTTTATCATCTTTTTTCATATTTCTTCCGAGGGCATCGCGTCCCTTCTTTTGTCATCCCTCCGGAGCCTCCGGATGAGTCCTCCTATCATGATTCTCCTCCACCTCCGGACCCTCCGGATCCGCCTCTTTCTATCTACCAATTTCTTCTTCCAATTCATCCTGATTCTGGGTCTGACCCAACTTCTTCCACATCCACTGCCTTGGGCATCTGCCCATTCTCTCACTGCTTTCGAGGCTTTAGTCCTCACTCATCCTTCTAATTCTTCACTTCTTCTGTAGACTGTTCCATGTGATCAGGGTCTCCGCGCCTTAGTGAGGGAGTTCTAGCCTTCGCCTCTCTTCCTTTTTTTCCTTATTCGTCTGAGTCTGGTCTTGGCACCACTCCTTCTTGTTAAGCCACTTTCAAACCCTTTGCTTCCAATCCTTTTGACTGCTAAAGAGGACAAATCCCATGATGATGAACCCCGCCTCTCATGGCAATTATTTCAAGAAAGGTCGCAAGGTAACATATTGGCGTAAGTATGTATTTTTATGATATCATTATCTCATTGCTTTCCACATGATTTTCAAAATGAAGTGCTTCTTAACAAGATTAAGAGTGGTGTTTTAAACCTTTATCTTAAGCTTTTGTTTAATTAAATCATCCTCAAAAAGAGTCTTTAGGCTTGCTTTTGCAGCACTTTGGTTGATAAAGAACCCACGCTGGGAATTCAATATTCTCTCCCCGCTTGTTAAGAGCAACCCTTAGTTGGGCACCACACACACTTCACGGCGTCCTTAGCCGGCTCCTTGATAAAACACCGTTCCTACCTTGGCCATGCCATGAATTTCTGAAAGTCTTTTTCTCTTCTTTACTCGGCCGAATGCAGGTGCAAGAGGTTGACGGATGAGATGACCAACTTTGGTAATCCCCAATACGAGAGGAGTCTCAAACAGGGGCAGTCTTGACCCAAAATCAACATCAATATGAGTTTTCATATGAATTTCATGATATACATCTCGCCAAAAAAAGGGCTATTCTGAAAATCAAATCAAAAATTTTGGTAATTGCAAATCATGAATTATGGCATGTCAAGAGGGCAAAGTCCCCGCAGGGAAAACCCTGGTCGTATGCATGTCAAGGGTCCAAAAATTAAAGGCACAAAGCCCCGGCACAACAGACTACCTCTTTGAAGGGAACACCTTGGAAGGAATTCAAGTCCCGATATCTCCCATCCTGCATAAAGCTTATCCACAATTGTTCTTCTCTTCTCCCTCCAAGACCGAATGTTTCTCAGGTATGGCCTTGGTAGGGGCACCGTTAATCAAAGGCAGTCAGTTATAGGGCGCCACCCTTCAATACACGCCTAGCTTTGGGTAATTTTAGCGAAAAGGGAAGGAACTAGGACCCCTAGCCAGTGGTTCGAAAAACAACCCTTTGATGCTGCATTAACAATGTCTAAACCAAAATCCACAAAAAATTGAATATTTCCTGAGCAAAATCAAACAAAAAATTGAATACTTTCAAAATCCATAATAAAAATTCAAATATTTTTCAAAATTCATAAAAATTCAAATATTTTTAAAACTCATAAAAATTTACATATTCCAAAATAAAAAAAATTTGCATTGTATTGTCTGATGGTGTTTTGCAGGAACAGCTTTGCAAGGACCAAGAGCACGGGATGAGTCCTATCTTCACTTATTGTTATCAACTTCTTAATTCCTCCCGATATTCTCGTGATATGCCACACTAGGGCATTTTGATTATCATCTCCCTATATCATTCTGATTACTATATCATTCTGATTATTCATCTACAAATCATTCAATCAACTCCTGCTGATTTCACTTGATCACTTTGCCACTGGACATTACTTGATTCTAATCATTCAATCTCAATCTTACATGCCAAGATTGTCATCCTTATGACAAACAACAAACAATGATGCTTTGCAATGCTATAATTTAACTCATGCTATTCATGCTAATACATGCTTGAATGCTATTCACACTAAGCTTTGAGTGCTTTGATGTCTATGTTGTCATTGTTTATTGATGCTTCCATTCATGCTATGCTTGTTATGCTTAAATGCCTCATTCATTGCTTGTTATCTTCATTATATCTTGGTTAATGAAATTTTGAGCGCAGGATAAGAAGCTCTTGGTCCCATCATCCGGGCATCATCATCCAAGCCCCACGGTGCCCGCACCTCATCTCTCAGTTCCCCCATACTTATTGCTTCACCCTCTCCCTGTATGCATTCTACTTATGTTACATATGTTACTAGATTATATCAAGGACCTTGTGGCTTTGATAAATCTGGAATTTGAGTTCCCCTTCATCAAAAACGATGACGATTCCAGAGGCATCTTAGTCATACGGATAGGCCGTTGAGCCGTCCAAGACTGGGGACGATGGTTCCCTCTTTGCGAGTTGGTGCGCGGATAAACGGGCTTCGGCTTAGTATCAGCTCGCAGAATTGGTTTCTTGACCCAGTCTGGACAGTTTAACAATATTATCCTTGATTATATTATATTTTCATTTGTTATTTTTCCTTTTAACCCAGCATGCATCCATGTAGGACTTTGAAACAATTGTTAAAAAATCATTCTGATAAGCTGTTTTTGTGGGTCAAATTGATCTTGATCTTCAATGTGAGATATTCCATGCCGAATTGAGTCCTCAGTTCGTTTTGACGCTGTTCTGGGTCATTTTCTCGAAAGCTCCTTGTTTGGATTTTTATCATCTTATTTTCAAACTTTCCCCTTTGATCCACCTTGGCTGCAGCACGTCCACTGGCTGGTAACCGCTCCCCAATGGTGAAATCTACAGGTTTGTGACCTGAGGTACTTCCACCGCGCTGGAAGTTGATCATTCTCCCTCGTGCCCTCGTGCACATCTCCCCTTTTCTCCAAACATTGTTGATTTCGTTGGATTTCCCGAGATTTACTTCATCTCGAGCTTTTGATTTCATTTCTTATCAAGTGATGTTGATTGCGTGTCTCATCACACCTTGGCATCTACTTTTCAGTTTGCTATGCTCCCTTGCAAAGCAGACGCCAAGGCGGGGCAGCTGTAGACACGCCAAAATTGACGTTACTGTGAGTACATCTCACATTGCCTTGTAATGTCCCAATTTGACCCTCAAATTAGTTCTATTTGAGTGGTTTTTCCCACTTTTTTTAGATTTCTCCCTTTTTTCACCCTTTTCCTATTTTTTTCCTATTTTCCTGGATTTTTCTGGATTTTTCTAGATTTTCTGGGCATTTTTTCTCTATTTTTTAAAAATAACGACTTGATCTGGGGCGTCTTTTAAATAACGACTTATACATGGGCGTTTCTTAAAAAATTGACGACTATACTGGGGGGCGTCCATTCTTTCAAATTTCCATCTTTCTGGATTTTTCTGGGAATTTTTCGGAATTTTTCGAGAATTAACGACTTTGCCTAAGGCGTTATTTTTAATAAAAAATCAAAAGAAAATGAATTCACGACGTACGTGAGGGCGTGTTTTAAAATTGATTATTTTATTATTATTTTTTTAACCCCTTTGAGAGGTGATTTGGTGACCTTCCGGGTGTCAGAAAAATTCACAAAAATAGTCGTTGGAATCAGTGAGACGAGATGCACCTTCACCTAAAAAATGGGAAAATAATATTAAGAAATAAAAAATGGCCCTATTTCAAATATTTTGAATTAACGTCCTTTGTTAAGGCGCTTTTTAATTAACGCCTTTGACTCAGACGTGTTTCACATTTTTCAAATAAATTCCAAAATTTGATTTTTGAATTAACGCCCTGATCTAAGGCGTGTTTTTAAGAAACGCCCTCTGGGCCAGTCGTCAATTCAACAATTGACGCCCTGAACCAAGTCGTGTTTCACTTTTGTGCTCCGAACGAACGCAGCCTTTCCCAGAGAGACTCCTGCTTCGTTTGGGCTCTTGCCTAGCTTAATCCTCCCCTATTTTGGGCTCTTGCCCGTTCTTATCTCTTCCTCCTTTGGACTCTTCCCTCCTTATCTCCTCTTCTATCCTTAATAGAACTTCGGTAGCTCTGTTAAGGGGTTATTCTTATTCTTCTGCTTCTTCTTCCGTTCTTCTGCTTCGGTGTTATTTTTTCTTTTTTTTTTCGTTTTTCTTGTTCTTCTTCTGCCGTCTTCTTCTTCTGTCTTTTTTCTTCTGTTTTCTTCTTCCCCTCCTCTCTTCTTTCTCTTATGTTTTCTTCTTCACAGGTGCTGCTGCTGCGGTTGGCTCAGGAGAAGCTGCACGAATCCATCTTCATCCTATTTGAAGCTTCCTCCCCCTTGAACATCAAAGCCAACGCACAGGCTCCTCCTCTCTTTTTTTATTTCTTTTGTTTATTGCTTTGTTTTGTGCATGCATGCCCATCTCCTATTGATTTTCATTATTCTCAACCACGTTGAGTATCTCCCCATCGTGCATACTTGCACTCTTTCCTCTTGTTTTATTTTGCATAACATTCATACATTCCCATACCCTTTTTGCATAGGGGTTTAAGGGCCAACCACCCACAAGGTGTGTCTTAATCCTATGATATTTCATGCTCATCTATTCAAGAATTTGATGCTACACCCACCTTGTTTCTAATTCAATTCTTTTGGTGGTATTTGTTTGTTTTGCAAGGGTAATAAAAGCAAGAACTCTCTTCATCGGCCGGCCGATTTGAAGGGAAAGGAAGCACTCACATCCCCGCATCTTTTGAGGTACTTTTCGCGATCAATCTCTCCCCTTCATTAATTGTTATATCTTTTGAGGCGTTCGCGTCTCTGGCAATCACAAGCTCCTCTTATTCCCCCTCGTGCATGTTTTTCTCCACATTATTGATTATTGCTTATTCTTAATATTTTTCTTAAGTGGATTTTAATCCAATCTACAGGGAGGAGTCCTCAGACCACTTGGCATAAGCCAGTAACTCGCCCTCGTCGACATCAGGAGCTGGCTCAGAATGAACCGTGTCCAACACGTACGCAATCTTTTCGGCGGTAAGGACTATGCGTAGATTACGCAGCCAATCCGAGTAGTTCGGTCCAGTTAAGCGATTTGCATCCAAGATGCCGCGGAGGGGGTTGGACGACGACATGGTAATCTGGATAAGAAATAAAAGACAACTTAGCATGTGTTCTAATTCTAACTTAGATGTGGTTTTCTATCTTAGTTAGTCCCACTATTTTTCGATCGGACTATATAACCCTCAGTATATAGAACGGGAGATCGGCGAGATCTACCTAGTGGGTCGGAATCCCAACGAGACTGATGTACGACCTTGTGGAAAGCACAACAAGCCATACACCATCTCAAGGGCAGTCAACAAGCACTTGCATCTAATGCAATATCCGATATTCGGCCCCCAAGAAATCATCCCCTTGTGGAAAGCACAACAAAGGATATTCTCGGTTAGATCTAACCATCATTACTACATAGCAATGAGTTCATGACCCGACCCTTGTGGAAAGCACAACAAGGCCGAGTTCAATTCCTCACCCCATTGAGGCCAAGCCTTGGAGTTTAATCCCGCCCCCAAACTCATGGACCTTGTGGAAAGCACAACAAATCCATGAAATGAAGACGTTCATTCACTCCATAATGATGGAGGGCCACGACGACTCCTAGAGCCACGCTTACCAGATCTAAAATTTAATCGCGAGGGAATTTAATTTTATCTTGATCTCACCCTAGGTGGTAATATAAATATATCCAATATATTTACCGTACATAGTAGTTTGCACAAAATAAATGCATCCAATGCAAAATAAACGCAAGTGATCATGGACTTTAACCCTAATGTAACTAAGACATCCGGCCCGCTTCCGAAGCAGCTGGATCGTCCTCATCGGGTGTGCTCCGCGCTTTCAAACTCGGACGCCGCATCAATTACAACTTTTACGCGGCACGCAGGTCGGAAAAATTAAATTACATGTGACTCAAATTCCAGCAGCCCTCAGGGCGAGTACAACAACTGAGGAAGATAGAAGTACATTAGAATTTTAACAGAGAGAGAAAGGAGGTTCGTAGACCCCAATTAATTACATTAATCCAAGTCCATGATCACTTGCCAACCCATTCAAATAAAATCAATCAAGGTTTATTTTCTGAAAATAATCCTTACTTTGAATTTAAAAATGGGATGTGCAAACAAAAAACAGGCTAGCTTTGTTTAATTTTAAAAATCAAAGCATGATTAACTAAAATTAAACACACAAGCAGGCCAATACAAGGTAATCAATGAAAAGCACATAAAGAACCATCATTTTCTACAGGGGCATCTAATTGAGATAATTAATTAAATCTAAATTTAAATTTAATTATCCAATAATCAAATTTAAATTTAAAATTTAAACATGCCAATAATTTAAATTTAAATTCAAACTAATTATCCAATAATTTTGTTTGAAAGTAAATTTAAAATAATGCAATTATCCCCAATTAGTAACTTTCTAAAATTCAAAATTTGAATTTAACAATTATCTAATAATTAAAAATTCAAATAATTGAATTTTCTACATTTAACTTTAATAAAATTTAAATTTTAAATTTTTTAATTATCTAATAATTAAAAATTCAAAAATTAAAATTTACTGAAGTAACTTTAATTATTACCATTTTATCCCAAAGTAAATAGTAATTATCTCACCTCAGTAAATTCAACATGGTTAAATAAAAATTAACTTTTGACATTTACCATTGAGATAAGACTATTTAACTGACTAGATAAAATTTGATTTAATTTACTGTGTATTTTAATATATATATCTAATATATATATTATCATATTATAACACAATAAATTAAAAGTCAAAAAAAAAGAGCAAATTTTTTTTATTAAAATAAAAAAAAACTTGTCGGCAGGCGCTGGGCGCGCCGCCCACACGCGACACGTGGGCGGACGCGCCCGCGCCCGCCCGCGCCCGCACGCGGGCGCCCGCGTTGCGGCGGCGCCGCCCGCCGCGCCCCCCGCGGGTCAGCGCCCGCGGGCGCTGACCCCGGGTGCCGCGTGCGCCGCCCACGCGGCGCACGCGGCGGGCGCACCGCGCCCAGGGCACAGTGCGCCCAACTCGGGCCAGCAAAATTTTTTTTTTAAAAAAAAAAATTTGCTGCTTGAATGCCCAGCATCCAGCAAGAACTGAAATGCCCAGCATCCCATTCTACAAATTATAATTGAAGATTTTCAATGCCCCTAAAACATGGTTCTAAACGGCGATAAAAACACCGACCAGAGCGCGAACCTGGCTCTGATACCACTGTAAGGTTTCGCACAGCACCTACGGGCGACGCAGCGGATAACAAAAATTTAATTTGCCCGATCCCGGTATTGTGGAAAGCTTAATCTATACTCTAATCGGTGTTTCTAATACCCTAATTACGGGTTACGTGTTTCACCTTGCGCGGAATGACGCTGTCCGCTAAGCCCGATGCAGAAAAACCGAGCCGCACAGCTGTACGGCCTCTAGAGATGATCCACACGGATCCTTGCGCAGCGACGGTACCTCCCCGGCACGACCTTCCCCAGCTCAATCACCTTCAGGAGAGAGAGAGAGCAAGAGGGAGAAAGGGGGAGGTTAATCCTCTCCCTTAAGCTTAATGCTTGTTAGCTTAAGGGAAGGAAGGAAGCAAGAGTTCGAATGAACTCACGTATGTGGCTATATATAGAGTTTAGGTTTATTAGAAAATGGTTCTAAAAGACCAAAACTGTATATATGTCCTATCTCATATTATACATATGTATTAAACTCCGTTTACACTCCTTTCCAAAAGGAATTAAATAGAAATAATACATACACTCGTATAATAATAATCCGTCACCCAAGAATCCATTGTGTGTGATCCTCTAGGCCCACAGTCACTCTAGTTTAAGGTCCATTAACTTCTAATTCCTAATTAGAAGTAAATTAAACGTATTCTTCGCTTCTACTAGAGCCGAACAATAGTTTAATTTATTTCGAACCTTTGATCACGTTGGGTCAAGCAAATCCGCGTGATCCTAGATGACCCCGGGTTTAAACCAACCTGTCTGGTACCTGTAAGTCCACAGTTACCGCATCGATATAATCCCTCGCTCCTTCTATGAGTCTGGTACGATCAAGGGTACGGTTTCTGTCAAACCCCATGATCGTGCCATTTGACTATGACCCCCTTAAAGTGTATGACGTCCGTTCTAAACGAACTCACACGACCCTGGCCAGGGATTTAACGGAGCGTCAATATCATGACCCATTAACTGTCTGATATATACCCGACAGTGAGCGATCCCCTCTTGACCATTGATGATCTTCACACGTATCCTGGAGTGGTTAATGACTCGGCAACTCATGACTTATGGTTAAAGTCACTTAGCTAAGTAATTAAACCATTCCAGTCCTCGTGTAAGATCCGATCAATGTCTCAGGTCAAAGGACCAACGATGCTACTGAGACCGTTGGATCTTCAGTTGACATTAGGTATAATCAACCATCTGAAGATCCAATAGCGGATCAGTTCAGTGTACATCCTCCAAGGACATACACCTACACATATGTGTTGGTGCCCCGCACCAATGACCATGAGACTGGTCACTGACACATCATGTGTACTGGTTTAATAGGTAATCAAAGTCCCCGAGTGATTACCCTCCAACCAGGAACAGTTTAAGGTATGTGTACATGTAAAGTCAATCTCATGTTCGAGATCCCATCTCGAGCTGACTTTACAACCACATATCCTAGGGACAACGTAAAGTAACACAATCGCATATTTACGCTCAAATGCCACTTTATTAATAATGAACAAGATCGTACAACTATTGGGCCTACCCGACCCGAAATTGGCTTGTAGCACACCAACACTAACAGGGGGCGCGCAGGGGGGGATCCGCCGGGGAGAACGGCGGGAGGAGGAGGGGGGGAGAGGGGGGCCGCGCAGGGGGGGGACCGCCGGGGAGGGAAGGAGAGGGGAGAACGGCGGGAGGGAGAGGGGGGCCGCGCAGGGTGGGGGGGATCCGCCGGGGGGCTACCACCGGGGAGAACGGCGGGAGGGGGAGGGAGGGAGAGGGGGGCCGCACAGGCGGGGACCGCCGGGGAGGGAGGGAGGTGGGAGAACGGTGGGAGGGAGAGGGGGGCCGCGCAGGGGGGATCCGTCAGGGGGGAAGAGGGAGACTAGTGATTTCAAAAAAAAAATAACTTCAGAGTTATTTTGTTTTAGAAAGAGATTTGAAGGGAGTTAATTTTTCTTCTAAAAATTAGTGAGTACTTACCAAACATGGTTAATTGAGTTCTCTCTCTCTCTTTTAAATTTGAGAGAGAAAGAAGAGAAAAAAATACAACCAAACACCCTATTAGTGTTTGATTGTATTCTTTCAATTTGAATGTTTATACATTTGGAAACTTATATATTTTATCCATTCAAATATTTGTACATTTGACAATTTTATTATCATGATAAATTTAATATAATTTAAAGCTGTTTAAAAGGTGTTAGAAATCAATGTTTTATCATATGACTCCCTCTTCTCTCTTTTCCACTCTTAACGCTCTCCTTATGATCTAACTAGCTCTCTGTCATCCTCAAATGTTTTTTTTTTGATGACGAGGAATCTAGTGGAGTCGTAAGAGGATGCAAAGTCAGATGACTTAAAATTTGATATTAGTAGATGCTCGCTCCCAACCCTTATTTTAACAACTATAAAATTACAATTCTTCTTATCAATTTGCCAAAAGTAATCATCTTGAATAAATATTAGTGCAAAATTACATCCGAAGGTAGTTACTGTCCAGGATATCCATTGAGATCTATAAAATTAAAATTATACACAAAATTATCCCTGTAGAAAAATGTCACCCATATATTGTGCCACACACACACACAGAGAGAGAGAGAGAGAGAGAGAGAGAGAGAGAGAGAGAGAGAGAGAGAGAGAGAGAGAGAGAGAGAGAGAGAGAGAGAGAGAGAGAGAGAGAGAGAGAGAGAGAGAGAGAGAGAGAGAGAGAGAGAGAGAGAGAGAGAGAGAGAGAGAGAGAGAGAGAGAGAGAGATTTTTTAAAAAAATTAGTTAAAAATTAACTATACTTAAATAAAATATTTTAACAGAACTCTAGGGACTAGTGATGACAAGGTTATTTTGTAAATATTGTAATATAATGAGGTTATTTATAATAATATCAAAATGAAGATGGTATTTTTCACAATTGTCGAAAGAAGTGGGTTGTTTTTACAATTTCTCTAACATCAATAGCCTAACCTTTTGAAAATATTAAGATAAAAGCTAATATGAGTACCAAACTGGAATAAATCTGTTTGCCTCGTTGACAAGCAACCGGAAACCACGTCAGCCGCTTCCTTTTGGACGAGATGGCAAAATCAGGGTTGTTATGGTGGAGATCCCGGCTCATTGCGTTGGGTGTGAAGGGTGGAATTTTCACGCTGGTGGGGGTTGGGCCGTCGCTTTCTAGACAGTTAGCCCATCTAACTTTTCATGGCTGGCCTTTGGACTTATGTCCAGGGGCCCAGGATATTTTGTTTAACGAAGAAGAAGGTGAGACCGTGAGATATTGGGCCTCCTTGTTGGGTGCTCAACTAGAAAACAATTCTCAGTGCACATCCTAGATCAATTACAGCGTGCATCAAATAAATTAATTTTTTTAAAAAAATTAACATGGACTCACATTTCGCTAACTTACTATACCAGACACATCCCTATCATATGATTAAAAAAATTAAAAATTAAAAATTTAATTTAATAGATAATGTTGAGTTTAATTTTTCATCAATCTATTTTTTATTTAACTTTTAAAAACCATCATATGGATATATATTTTGTATGATAAATTAAGAAGTGTGAACCCCACCCCACGTCATGAAAATATTAAAAAATAAGAGATTTTTACATATATATTCTTGTAAAATTTGATTTTGTCAAATACACCTTTCATCGGAACATATTATCACGATGACTTTAGGTTTTGGGAAATCGATTTTGATCTATTATCGAAACGATTGACTCTATCAAGAAATCTTTTACATCTAAATTTTGATCATGATTTTTTTAAAATTTAAAATTTATATTTATTCATATCTTTTGCAAATTCGTATCTAACTTGTGCCATCGTGACGTAATGAAAGTCATTAGTTGGAGCTTAATTATCTCTGAGTCTAATGTGAGTTTTTTTAGTTTGGAATCTATTTAACAAATCTTAAGTTGTTACAAAAATAAGATCGCTAGAGACTAGAGATTCATATAAAAAATATAAGTAAACGAGTCTCCGCCTTATTTTCTTAGGTGCTCATTTTATATGAAATTTTAGTTTAATATTTTTCTTCGGTGGCTGTGGTTATTGACAAGAATTTATTGAATCTATTGTTTGGACACATACAAATTAAAAATTGCTCTTGTCAAGGGCTCGAGGATAGAGCGATCTATTGTTAATTGATCGGTCGTAAGTTCAAATTCTACTTGGGAAGAATTGATATTGGAATCTTATAAAGAGATACTACTTTATCATTTCTATTTATTTTGAGCCCTTATTTTGATCCAAAACTTGTTTAGTAATGTTCAGATAATTAGTTAATATTAGGGTGAATTAAGAATTGTAACCAAGCATCCCCATGGGTTTTATACCCCATTCCAAAAATAAATATATTAATATCAAGTCCAAAAAATTAAAATCTGATTTTAAATTAAAAAACAGTAAGAAATTACTATATTTTTTAAGAACTCCACAAAATTTTCTAAATAGTTTGCTCTTTTTCTAACGAATTTTGAGAAACAACGAAATGCAATCCACTTCCCAAACGCATGCGATTATGGGGGACGTGGGATAAGTTCCCATCACATCCGTTTGATTTGCACCGCCGTATTTATCCGAAACCCAACGGACGGCGAGCAGGGGGCTCGCCATGCCTAGCTGTCGTCCACCGTCAACGCAGTCCCGCCCCGCCTCGTCATTCTCCCACACATGGTCCACCGAAACTGTCCAATAAGAAACCGCCACAGCCCCACATCGGAAAGTGGATTCCTCGATTGTAGTGAGCCGGTCCAGTGGGCCTCTCCCGGCCCGTGAAGGACTCCGCCCACCCGGGTCCAAATACTTTCGAGGACTCGTGGGCCCCGGCCACGAATCTCCAGTCTTTGGGGCGCGGATCCAAAGAGAGCCCAGCCAGACAGGCGGCCCCGCCACCCCTGTGCGTTGGGTGTGCGGACGAATGTCCGGAGCTTAAAAAGAAAAAGGACGTTCACTGTATAACTCCTAAACTTCTTCATATTTACAGATTAACCTCTTAATTTTTGATTTATTTATAAGCTTTTGTAATTATACGTTTGCCTGTTAAACACTCTTCTCGGGAGAGTTTTTTCTTAAGTACATGGGAGGGTTTTTTTGGTAATAATATGGGGCGTTTTGTTAAATAATGTGATATTTTAAGGAGTTACGAAGAAACATATGAATTGGAGGGGATAAGTAAATATGACAGAGTATAGTGTCAGTGGCTACTCACTAAAAAATATCAAAAAACGTTAAAAAAACAACGTAAACCAAAAGCACCTCCAAACTCGATTTGATGAAACCTCCCTGGAGTCCGCTTCCCACTCACACTCACACTCCCACACCCCCCCCCCAGCCGCTTCCCACATGTCCGTACGCGCGCTCTTGTTCCCTGTGCTCTCTTGTTCTCTCTTCTCGTCGTTCTCGAGCTCAGGGGAAGGCGGAGGAGGAGAAGAGGAAGAGGAAGAGGACGGATGCAGAAAGATGAGGGCACAATGGCGGTGTAGATTTGAGGATAGAGTGAGGAAGGGGAAGGGGGAGGTAGAGATAGGCGTTTCTGAGGGCATGGCGCGGCGTTGTCCGGCTGCGATCGTGGTCCTCCTGCTGTGCTTCTCGGCAGGTCCGCACTGGCCTTCGTGTTCCTGGATTTTTATTACCTGCTCCGTTTCTCCACTTTTCTGTCGTGGCATCCGTGGGAGAGTAGGGGGACATTGCGTGTGAGGAGAGGGTCTTTGTTTGCAATTGCTTTTTCCTTAATCTCTTTGTTATTTCGAGAGTTCCTTTTCCCGCCTTTGTAACCCCCGTTGTTTCATGAGTTTCTGCACATGGAGTTGTGTACTGCATTCCGCCTTTTTTTAGGTTCTTCTTGGTTTTTGGATTGTTTGAGGATGTTAGAACTCGGCTTTGGGTGTCTGTGCAATGTTCGATGTGTTCCTGCATTCTGCCTTCTAAGTTGCTCTTGGTTTCCTGTTTTGTTAAGGATGTAAGAACTTGGCTTTGAATGTCCCTACGCAGTGTTCAATGTGTCTGTTTCCTCCTATTTGAGGCAGCTTCTATGTTTCTACATAGAGTCGTAGTCCTCCGCTATGCTCTGAATCTGTTTCCCTTTTTTTTCATCCACACCCACCATTACTGCATCGCTGAGATAATGAAAATTGTTGCTTTTACAGTTCTCAGAGGTCCCTGGGAAAGGGATTGTTAGTTGGAATGAAATGTTGCTTGCTTGTTGGTGTCTACACTGCGATTTCTGGAATGAATCTGTCTGCAAGGTTCTAACTTTTAAAATTGTTCTAGCAGAACTCTGCAATGCAAGCAAGATAGGTGTGTGCTACGGTCGAAACGCTGATGACCTTCCAACGCCCGACAAGGTTGCTCAGCTCGTTCAGCTGCACTCGATAAAGTATGTTAGAATCTACGACTCCAATATCCAGGTGCTTAAGGCCTTCGCCAACACAAATGTAGAGCTTATGATTGGTGTGTCGAACTTGGACTTGCTACCCTTTGCCCAATACCAATCCAATGCGGACACATGGGTTAAGAACAACATCCTCCCTTACTACCCCGCCGCCAAGATCGCGTACGTCACCGTGGGCGCTGAGGTGACTGAAAGTCCCGGTAATGTCTCTGCTTTGGTTGTCCCTGCCATGGTAAATGTTCAGACAGCTCTGAAAAAAGTGGGGCTGCACAAAAGAATCAGAGTGTCGAGTACCCACTCACTAGGAATATTATCACGGTCTTTCCCACCATCAGCTGGAGCTTTTAACAGCAAGTATGCTTACTTCTTAAAGCCCATGTTGGAATTTCTTGTAGAGAACCAGTCTCCCTTCATGGTGGATATCTACCCCTATTATGCTTATAGGGACTCCTCGATGAATGTTTCTCTGGACTATGCAGTGTTCCGTCCATCTTCTACTGAAGTAATCGACCCCAACACTGGTTTGGTTTACACAAATATGTTTGATGCGCAGCTTGATGCTCTCTATTTTGCCCTCATGGCATTAAACTACAGGACATTGAAGATCATGGTTACAGAATCAGGATGGCCTAGTAAAGGCTCTCCAAAGGAGACTGCTGCGACTCCTGATAATGCTCAGACTTACAACACCAATCTGATTCGTCATGTTATCAATGACACGGGCACTCCTGCAAAGCCTGGCGAGGAGATCGATACCTACATCTTTTCACTATTTAACGAGAACAGGAAGCCTGGGTTGGAATCTGAAAGAAACTGGGGCCTCTTTTTCCCAGACCAAACCAGTGTATACAGTCTTGACTTTACTGGTAGAGGAAATGTCGATATAGTAACTGGGGCTAATATTACAAGTTCCAATGGGACATGGTGTGTCGCTTCAAGTACTGCTAGTGAATTGGACCTGCAGAATGCATTGGATTGGGCTTGTGGCCCTGGGAATGTGGATTGTTCGGCTATTCAGCCTAGCCAGCCATGTTTTCAACCTGATAGTTTGAGCTCTCATGCATCATATGCATTTAATAACTATTTTCAGCAGAATGGAGCGACAGATGTTGCATGTAGCTTTGGAGGTACAGGAGTAAAAACTACCAAGAACCCTAGTGAGTATCCTTTCAATTTTCATCTTTCTTTATATGTATATACCTTGCTTATCATGCTTGTTGCACCAGCACTTTTTTCTTCCTGGAGAAAAGTATTGTCCTTTTCGTGGCTTCCTAACCAATATTTAAAACTGTCTAAAAATAATCATGCCTGTTGTCAATTTTCACTGTTGAGTTACATTGATAATCATGTCTAGGGAATTTCTGGAATCAGGGTTTTGGCAACTTCCTTTATGGTAGAAAGATTAGCAAAAAGGAAAATGAATTCATTCAATGCTTATATTCACAGTCACGGCCTGAACAAGCACTTGCTACTTTGGATGGGTACAGTTTGTTACGAGCTTAAATTTTGTCCACTTGCCATGAAATTGGATACCAAAGTTTTTGTCTACATCTACTGCACTACATTCATGGTTATCCTCAGTTGCCCTTGGGCAATAATATTTGAATGCAGCATGAGACGTAAAAAAATGTTTTTGTTGTGAAACATTGTGACAGTGCTGGAAGTATCATTTATTCATCCTTCAATTAGTTGGCTAACCTGTGCATCCCATCCTCAACGAAAGAATAAGGAAGAAGACCTTAGTCCGAAGGCGGGAAAACTTCTTTCTCTATTTATCCTCGGGTCATTGTCTGGAAAATATATCTAAAGTCAGCAATTTACATCAACAATTTCATATTAAAGTAAAGACCTTTTTCATTGGAAAAGCCAGCTTCCGAGGATAATGTGAGTACTTTGTGTCCTCTGTTTCCCTGGTTGACGAAACTGTTATCAGGTGATCCGTCTTGTGTACTTCATGCTTCTGACGATTAGTGTATTATTTTAATGTCTTCTGGTTTCCCTTTTAGTTTTACCGTGGTAATCAATCAAAAAATAAAACTAGAGAAGATTCCCTGGTTCTAGCACACATAATTATGTATCGGGACCTAAAGTTTGATTTGTCCTTTTCGGACAGTCTTTTCTAGGTGGGGTATAATAATTAGTCAGAGAAAATCAAGTTTATGAGGATGCTTACTTATTTTATGCATGCATGACTATTTATCAGTGAAGTGTTATTTGCATTCAATGGGATTAAGTTGAAGGAGCTCCCTAACTGTTTTATACACCCACTTAAACCTATCAAGATTCTTCCATCCAAGGAAATCCATGAGGTCCGGTGTTGAGATACACAGGCCAGGGTCACAAGCACATGAAGCACAACTGGCACAATATATGGAGTTGGATCCAAGATCACGCTCTGATACCATATTGAATCCACAAAACCGCGGTGTTGAGATACATCGGCCCAGGGTTATAAGCACATGAACCACAACTCATTTAACTAATACGGGACTATTGCCCAAGGTACTATGCCCAAATTTCAACAACTTGCTTAAGATTCTTCACGGCCACAACCTAGGTGCTTGGAAGCTTATTTCATATCAAAGTCACGTCTTTCTGGAGTAGGTAGTGTGTATCTGGTGAGAATGAAACACACTTAGTGACTCCAGAATGAATGAAATATTGAGGTGTCTGTCTGGTGAGAATGAAAAACATTTGACTCCGGAATGAGTGAAAGATTCAGGCTTCATGAATGGTCGATTGATGAACTGTTTCCAGGGCATTGATATGTAATTTGATTTCTCTAGTTGATTTCTGCATTTTGTAGTTACCATTTTTATTTCTGTGCAGGCTATGATCAATGCATCTACATGACATCTGGGTAAGTCAAGTTTCCATCCAGCTGATGTGTGAGATTTCAAGGATTCATGAGGCAAGACTTTTCTGACACATTTTGTCTCTCTTATTCTTCAGTAGTAAAGTGAGTAGCAACAACTCCACTGCATCTGCGAACTCAGCTACTGGGAACAGTGTTCTCCGCAGGCACGCGTTGTGGCCTCTGCATCTGATGATATTCTCTTCACTCTTCATCCTGATTAAGGCCTAAGAAATGTGATCTTGAGAAGTTTCATGCACAGCTGGGTTTGAGAGGATGGACCGGTTGGAATGTGTCTCTTAAGAGATTTTTCCTCGGAAATGTTCTCATGGCTGTGAGATGTACTGTATCTATATTCCATTCGTTTACTTGTGCAATCTTGCGTTCTTCAGCAGTAGGTTAGGTAGTAGTTTTTCTTCTGGAGTCTGCATTCGCATACACAATTTTGTGAACTGTCTTACACATGTTGCTTGTATGCGAACGATTCTACAATCAAGAAGGTTAATTTCTCTCTCAAGTGGTGTTTAGTGCATGAATTTTTCATGTCTATCTGTCAATTAAGGGTACCACAAGATTTTGCTGTGCTCCCATATGACCATTTGATCACTTTATTTGATGTCTTCTTTGAGACGTACCTTGAAAGGTTGCATTTTTTATTTGTAAAGGAGAAAAAAACGTGTTAAAAGCACCTTTAAAAATTATGCTTTGATGATTGTGGCAAAAATTAGATGTGCTACAAATAATAGGTGTCCTGTCATTGCCAATTTGATTGAATGGGATACTATTTTACCACACTGTTTGCAATTTTTATCAGATTGTTTAACCATGAAACTTTTGTAAGCATGGTTCTACTGTTTGATCAGAAGATTTTCCATGAATGCAGTGAAGAAAGCGGCAAAAGTTGGTTCTATTTGTCATGCAGAATTATCCTGCATGAGTTTGGAAAAACCAAATAGATAGCACCATGGGCAAAGTTGGGTGGAGAGCAAAGAGCATGATTTTTTAGATGCTTTTGCTTATTCTTGGGATAGTGTACAGCATATTCTACTATTTGATTGACGTGGAACTATTCTCTTACTTGGAGAGAATTTCTACAGGGTTCAAGGGGTCACGTGTCACTCAAGCGTGTGTTGTTACAAGCCGATTGGCCGGAGTTTTATAGGCCAAGATTGGAGTATGCTTGCTTCAATCCCAGGGTTGTCATCTTGCAAAACTTCTCCCATCTCCTATGGGGGGGGGGGGATATATGGGGTAAAATTACAATTAAAAATACTCTTAATTGTGTGCATATACACTGTATTTACTTATTTTTTAAAAAAATATATAATTTATATTACAATAAATTCAATTTATTCTGTCTGATTTGATTCTACGAACATGTCCAATTGAACCAAATCAAACCTTCTTTCAAACCGAACCACCACTGTCTTCACTTTGAGTTCGGGTTTTGAGTTTGACTCCTGGGTTGATCTGATTCGTTCTCTTTTTTTTATTTTAAATATTAAATATTATTTAGTTAAGATTATGTTATTTTAGTTAATTAAAAAATTTAAAATTTTATATTCACACACATTATATAAGTAATATCAAAATTTTAATTAATTTAATGAGATTATAATTTTTATATTATTAAATATATTAATATATATTATTTTTATTATTTTATTTATGTTGTCGGGTCGGGTCTTAGTCGAACTTTATATTTTTTAAATAGTGTCGAGTCTGGTCTGACCCGATTCGGTATAATTCGGGCCCGATTCAGCCCGATCTGACATAAGTCGGGCCCAGGTTAGGTTTGAATTTTAATATTGATAAGTCCGGTCCAAGTTAGATTCATTGACAACTCTAGTTACATTTACTTGGGTGAGCAACCGGCTGAGAGACCGGCCATGAGAGGCCAAGCATGGAGAAGTTTGTTTGCTGAGTTTTACTTGTTGTTTCGCAAGTAAAAAGTTAGCTTTTTTAGTTAATTCTTCTCTAAGTCACTCATCCTATCTTACATTAGACATCTAGAAAATAAATTCCCAAGACTTTTAATGGGGATAATTTTGGTCGGTCTATTTTTTGTGAAAAAATATCTGTTATTTGTTGAAATTCATAAAATCGTGACGTTGAGATACAGAGATCTACTTGCATATTCGGATATGGGACTATTGTTAACTTATATGGGACTATTGTTCGGACATTATGTTCAAATTTTAACATTCTCTCTCATGATTAAGATGTGTCGAGGAAATTAATTGAGTAGAGATAATAAGATAAAAAATATATGAGATTAGGTTCAAAATCATATTCGGATATCACCTTGAAAATCTAAGAAATCGCGGTATTAAGATACAAAGACTGACGGCCATAAATATATGTACAACATATTAACCGATATGAGATTATTATTTGAGAATTATGCCTAAATTTTAACATTATTTACTTTGATTTTTTTGTAGCCGTCCGATCTTGATCTAATGGTATTTTCTTTTTTACCTTGTTTACACCGTCGGTCGTGCAGCAAGAGGGGACTTCGGTTTATTTTCAGCGTGTCAGCTAAAACTTTCATTCATCACCTCTTCTGGGCTGAACAGCCGAGTTGACCAACGCAAGCCTTTATGGGTTGGGACTCATCGATACTTCCGAACTATGTAAATATTAATTGCTAAATATGTTTAGCGTGAAGACTGGTTCATAATTTATCATGTTTGCAAAGATGAGAGCTAAAACCTATTTTGTTGCTAGAATAATCACCTGTGTATTAGAGCATTTCCAGGTGGAAACTTACCTTTTTATGTATATATTCTTCCTTACAAATTGTGCACTAGAAGTTGAGGTCAGCTATGTTGAGATGACATCAACCCCATTATCTTGATCCCAATAATAATTTGAAATTGTAAACTTAATAAACTACAAATAATGTCATTAATTCAATAGTTCTCTTAAATGAAGGTTTCACAAATTGATACAGTACGTCTTGTGCCTCACGTATTAGATCATATCAGTCGTTGATCGGTACGATCGATGTGTGATATGCAATCGATATATTACTCAAATCTTTTTAAATATTTTATATTTTATTTTATATTAAATGTGTCCTTATAGATAAGTTGATTTAAAATGTCATTTTATAACGTGACGTATCGAGTTTGAAACGTACAGAGAGCATATTTTTTATTTTTTTTATTTTTTAAAAATTGAGTTCAAAAAATTATGACACCGCTGATATTCAAATCTTAAACTTCGTGTTTAAATTGCACTCCCTGTCTAATTTAGTTACATGCATTTTTATTATATTTTTATTGAAATAGATATTTATAAAATAATATTTACGTTACGGTATGTCGTATCGTATCGATAAAAGATTGACATGATTAATACGATCGAGTCGATAAACCCTACTCTAAATGAGATTGCACATTGTGTGATAACATATGTTTGGTTGAAATAGTAGACGTCTGATTTGATTAGATAGTAAAAGAAATAAATTCAGAATTTAAATTTGAAGAATGAGTCATTCAAATTTGACGTAGATATTTTATTAAATTTGACTTAAGGAGAATAAGTTAGACAAAGTCATTTTTATCTTATTCTATTAGGTCATCTTTATTAATCGGTTAGGATAAGATACAATGGCATCTAATGAAAGAGAAGGATGGAGGACTCACACCCTCCATCTCACACACATATACCTTAACCGAACTCGATAAAGACATTCCACTAACCTAACTCGTTTAACAAAGAGGCCCTTATTGTTTCATCCTCGGGGGTAGGCACGAATATGTCATCCCACCCCGATTAATGGAGGTTGTGTGAGAAAAAAAGGTGGGACCCATCTTTTTCCCTATCATCAATTACTTATCCCACTTTCATACCCGCGCGTCAAAGGACCCTGAAACATTCCGCTCTTCTCCGGTATAACTCCTGTAATTCTAACCTAAGATTAAATTAAAACATGATGCTCTTCTTAGTTGAATATATTATAACATCACATTTTTAATCTTTCTTTTATCAATTTTATCTTAATCATTCAATCATAAAATTAGACGACCAAGAGAGATGAAAGACTTAAATTCGATGTTTGAGAATTCACAATTACCAGAATTGAACGGGGAAGAAGTAGCGTGACAAAAAAATAGTAAAAACTCAAAAGTATGACACAATAACATTTTTCTAATTCTTATCATACTTTATTTTTAAATTTAACAAATTAGAAGCGGTGGACTTATTAAAAAAAATCCCCGCATAATGATTACCCTCGGTCTGGTACACTTCGTAGAGAAGTTTCCGTCCACGTGAACCGTCCTGCCCGAGGGTGGGATCTCGGCATCTCCCAACTTCAAAATTTGCTTTATCTAGTTAACATTTAAAAAAAAGGGTTTTTTGCATATTAGTCCCTACAAATATGACGAATTACTTTTTAGTCCCTACAATCTCTCTATTGTTTAAAAAGTCCTCGGAAATCTTACCGTTAAACTAAAAAGTCCCTATCGTTTTTTACTGTCGACGATATTAAACGCAAGGTGAGTTAACTTGACCGTAGTTGGTGAAAAGACCAACCCACCCTCGATTAATCGAGGTTCATGGCCGTAGTAACCCTTCTGCCGCGCCACCCTCCTGTTTAGGGTTCCCCCCGTACACAATCGCCACCCTCCTCTTTCCCTTCCCCCGTACACAGTCGCCATTGCCGTCGATTTCACTCTTTGGTCGTCGTGACAGCAACGATCGCCGGCCACCGTGAGGGTCGATTAGGCACCATCGCCATTGCCCAAACCTGCACGTAACAACCACGGCGCTTCACGGCACCCCATCTGTCGCTGCAGACGTACGACCGCCCTCGTTCAGACGCCGCATCACCGGAGTCACCACCTCACGTCCAGGTCTGGGGCACACACCTCCGTCTCCACTCCGGTACGCGTCAGGCGCTCCTGCCACCTCACACTCAGTATGATCTGCAAATATAAATGTTTACTCATGCATTTTATATGTTTACAGAGTCGAAATATTAAGGACATCAATTTTTGTTTTCTTTCTATATGGTTTAGGGATAAGATTGTTGTTATGTCGTTTTTTGCTATAATGTTGTTAGATTATTTAATGCTCTAAAAAGTTTTGTTATTAATTGTACATGTCTGAATTCACGGGTGCAGTTTCTTTATGATTCTGTCAAAAATTTTTGCTTTAATGTTTTTCAGTCACTCAATTCATATTAGTTAAGAATGTTATTATTGTACTCAGATTATTGGGTATGCGTGCTGATTTTGTAATGTGGACAACTGTTCTAGAGAGTTTATTTCTATCTTCAGATTGTTAGATTGTGAAAATGGGGGAACGAGAGCCATCATTAAAGTTGACATATAAGTTCGGTGGTTATTGGAAAACTCTTCAGTCTGGGAGGAGGGCATATGCACTAGGTCAGAGCAAGACAGTCGTGACATATCCTGATTACTACAGTAGATGCATATTAATTGAGGATATGGGACATCTATCTAAGTGGGCAAGTACACATTGTTTAGAATTTCATTATGAATTACCTAATAGCAGACCTGTTCAGTATGAGGAAATTGTTTCAGATGCTCAATTATATGAGGTGATGAAAGCCCATTTACCCGTAGGGAAGATGACCATATATGTTAGCACATTGGACAGTCGGCCATTAGACTTACAGCCAACCAATATTCCACAGAAAGGTATGGCCAGCCAGTCTACTCAGGCCCATTCCCAGACATTTGTTGACATTGATGAGATGGATGATGATGCTGAGGTTGGTCAACATCCTGAGTTTGTTCATGATGTTGCAGTTGTTCATCGTGACGAGGTTATTCATGGTGTCCCTGCCCCTGCCCCTGCCCCTGTAGTTGATGAGGATTATCATATTTTAAAGAAGAGGATATGTTCTGAAGCTGAGCAGAGTGACTCAGAATATGTTGCATATGAAGATGAGTACAGCGAATCTGACGAGAGTGTGGCTGATTCTGATGAGGTACACACTGAGGACAGCTATCATTCAAGGCCATGTCCCTCAGATGAATCTGATATTGACGGAGGAGTTTCAGATGATGATGGAGATTTGTTGGAGGCTGATGAAGAGACCCCAGATATATCAGTTGGTTCTCTATTTGCAAATAGTCAGGAGTACAGGATTGCTCTACGTCAACATGCTATTAAAAATCAATTTGAGTTCAAGCAAGTGAAAAATGACAGCATGAGAATTACTGTTGTATGTGCAAATGTTAATTGCAAATGGAGAGTGCATGCCTCAAGGCTGCAAGATGGAGTTACTTTTGCAGTCAAAACAATGCAGGAAAAGCACACATGTTCAGCCACATCTAGGTGTGATAGCAGGATGGCATCCAAATCTTGGATTTCAGCCAGGGTATTGGAAGCAGTGAAGGAGAATCCTGACATACCTCCAAGAAAGTTACAAGCTGATTTATTGAAGGCTTACAATATTTCAATCCCTTATCACCGCATTTGGCGTGCACGAGAGTCGGCAAAGGAGAAGATGTTTGGGAAGGTTGAGGAAACGTACAAGCATTTGCCACAGCTACTGAATGAATTAAAGCAGAGCGACCCTTCTTCAGTTGTACAGTACAAGATTGGATTGGATGGTTGTTTCCAGAGGGTGTTCATTGCCTTAGGGGCATGTATTAGTGGTTTCAAAAATGGCTGCCGTCCAGTGCTGGGCATAGATGGATGCCACTTGAAAGGGTATTACACTGGGATCTTGGTGGCTGCAGTTGCTCTTGATGGGAATCATGGTTTGTTCCCAGTTGCCTATGGTGTTGTTGAGGGGGAGAGTATAGACTCGTGGACATATTTTTTGCACAAGTTGAAAGACGCTATTGGAAATCCGACAGGGATTACATTCATTTCTGATATGGAAAAGGGCATTGAGGTAGCTGTCCCAGATATCTTTCCAGGTGCCGAGCATAGGTAATTAAGTTTCTCCTTTTACAATGTTTGATCTGTTGCTAGTTTTATTTTCCATAATATATGAATTGAGTGACTATGTATTTTAATGACATTGACTATAGGTTTTATATTAATGATGAGATTGTAATTTCGAATTGCTTGTAGGTTTTGTATGCGGTACCTTTACAGGAATTTTAAGAAGAAATGGCCGGGCCCAGGTTTCAAGAATGCTGTATGGGCAGCAGCAAAATCTTACACTGTTCAAGAATATAAAGCAGCTATATTTGAGATGAAGAAACTAGATCCACAGGCTGTTTCCTATTTAGAAAGTTTGCGTTGTGCCTGGTCAAGATGTCATTTTAATGACAAGGGTAAGCTAAACTACATCACTAACAACGTAGCAGAGTCATTCAATTCATTTGTTGGTGATACGAGAGGCCTACCACTTGTAGACATGTTAGATGGAATTAGGCAGAAAATTATGGTGAAAATGGATCACAGGAGGAGACATGCACGTAGGATCAAAGAAAAATTTGTGCCACGGGCTGTTGCCTATTTAAATGCAATTGTTAGGAAGTTGGGAAAATATGCAGTCAGATATTCCACTGATTTTATGGCTGAGGTGGAAGGTCCGTATGAGAGGTGTGTTGTTAAATTGGACGAGATGTATTGTTCTTGTCGTCAATGGCAAGTCAGTGGGCTGCCTTGCCAACATGTTGCTGCTGCTGTTGATGCACGTAGGGGCCTCCAAATTAATAATTTTGTTGATAGATGTTATTCAATTGAGACATATAAAGCCACATATGCAAAGTCAATACAACCATTGCCAGGTAAGAGCATGTGGCAGACTGTAGAATCTGTTGAGGTGCTTCCTCCTCGCTGCCAAAGACCCCGAGGTCGCCCTCGGAAGAAGAGGATTAGAGATGCTGATGAAAATCAAAAGGCACTTAGGAGATCCCATAAATGCAAAAGATGTGGACAATGGGGCCACCATAAAAATACTTGCAAAGAACCCCTCCCAGAACCAAAATCTGCAGTTACAGACATTGGCACTACTTCCACAACTGTGGCACGGAAGTAAGTTTGTATTGCAATTATGATTTGTATTTTATCTATTTGATTTGCTTTGTGCATAATATTGAAAGTTATGTTGTAGGCAAGGCCCAAGAAGACCACCCAGGTTCGTAAGTGGTAGGGCTACTCAGGCTCAAACTAGTGATGGTGGTGAAGGGCCACAAGTTACAACTTCGGTTGGTCCAGGTCAGACCCACGGGAGGGCTAGGAGAGGTACCAGCAGGGGCAGCACTGAAGGAAGCAGTCGGGGGAGAGGTAAGTTAGCACACATGTTAAATTTCTAAATTGAAATAAGAATTAGACTGATATTAATACAAGTATAACTCATGTAGGTCGCACAATTTCGGTGGAGGCACCGGGCTCCAGCAGCACTAGCGGAGGAGACATTCGTGTGCACACGGTGATAAATATGGACAGTCAAGCATCCATTAACTTTGATCAGCATTCCTCCATGTTCAACTTCCAACAACTCTCGCCAAATTGTGAGTTTAAAATATACTTTTTAACTTGTAGGTAAAGATTATGTTATTTCTAATAGTTAACACCCTCTCTTTGTCACACCTACAGGACATTGGCTGATGTGAAGAATGTTGTTGCCGACCGGATGTGAAGAATGATATTGAAGAACAATATTTCATATCCGTTTTATGTGTTGTTGTCCTCAATGTAAACTCTTATGGATTGTGAAGTTTTGATGTAACTGATACAAGTATCTGTTTATTTGTTGGTGATATGAATGATATTTGTAGTTTTGTGCTGGGCTTAAACCAGGTTTGAATGATAGATGGTTTGTGTTGGTTTGAAATGAATGATACATGGGTTGTGATGATTTGATATGAATGATGCAATGGTTGCAAGGGTAACTAACTGGTGCAGGTGATTTGATATGAATGATGCAATATATGCAAAAAGCCTTCAGCAGATGGGCGTGCTGCGTCGACGCTATCAGCATGTTGCGTTGACGCATCGGTGATCCAGTATCTACTCTTTTCTTGTACACATTTGAAATTGCTCCACTGCGTCGACCCTGCTGTGGTAGCGTTGACGCGTTGAAGACAGCCAGAGATAAGTCGCCCCTTTCTTGAACTGCTGCGTCGACGCTGCCAGTTGGTGGCGTTGACGCATCGACATCGGCAGTCCAGTGATCAATGTATTTGGCGGATAGACATGCTGCGTTGACGCTGCTAGGCTAAAGCGTTGACGCAGTGGTGTGTTTCTGCAACTAATAGTTCGGCTTGTTTGCATGCTGCGTGGACGCTAAGAACTCCAGCGTTAACCTTCTAAACTGTCTCCGAGCTAGATGCCTATCAGGCTCAATGGCTGCGTCGACGCTGTCTAGCAATGGCGTTGACGCATGGATACGTTCCAGTGAACAAACAACCTGGCCTTTTTAGTCCCTATCAGGCAGATGAAACGAAGTCATCAGTTTAAGTCTAAACCCTGTACAGTCTCTGAAGAATGCAAAGCATTGTATAGACTTGGTTAGACTTTGTAAAGTGAAGTCCAGTGTATAGATTTCAGTTAAGGTCAGGCTTCTAACAACGAGTGTATAGACTTGGGCCTAACAAATGAATGTATAGGGTTGAAGCCTGACAACCCAATGTGTAGACTTGAAGCTTGAAAGGATGTACACACTTGACCAATTCAAAGGCGAATCGAGTGTACAGACTCTGAGTCCAAACCCAACGGCTGTACAGACTTGACCAAAACAAAGGCAATCGGATGTACAGACTTTAGAGGATGCAGACTCTGTATAGACTTCAACTCAACCATGCATAATGTATAGACTTTGTGAAGCGTGAATGCAATGTACACACTCACAGCGTTGACGCTGCAGACTTGAGAATGCTCACAGCGTTGACGCTGCATGAGACGTAGGCTGTACAGACTTAGCCTAAGCCAATGCATGAACTGACGTTGTATATACTTAGCCAATGCAATGTACATACTTCCTATATGAGGGAGCAGTGTATAGACTTGCTGTGAAGAACAGCAATGTGTAGACTTGACAGTGAGACACAACGTGCATCAGTGTATACACTTGAGTGAGTGAAGCCGATGTACAGACTTGCCGATTCGAAGTCACTGTACAGACTTTGAAGAGCAGTTCAAGGTATGGACTTGTAAACAACCGATGAATGAACTGAGGGGTCGACCCATCAGCACAAGGGGTCGACGCACCACAGACCAGACCAATGGATAAAAGGCACCAAGCGTCAACGCATTGCCCAAGCAGCGTGGACGCAGCAGATCAAATACTTCTTACTGCTACCTCTGAAGTGCCTTGGCAGCGTCGACGCTGCAGTTCGATGGGCCGACGCTGCAGTATCAAACTGCAGTCTAAAGAGCAACAGAACATGACTGAACAAGAGATGCTTTGCGAAAAAGAGAACTCTACCCTATGCTGGTGCCTTGACTGCTGTGTTCATCAAGGTTAGAATTTCATTGGAAGATGAACCTGTTCAGATAATTCCAAGGACCAATGTCTACTGTCAGAAATTCATTGGCACGTTTATGCATTACAAGAAGAAAGGAAACATGATAGTAAGAGATCTTCCAGGCTATGAGACATTACAAGGTCCACCAGTTCCCTCAACCGAACTTCAGGCTACTCCAGACACACACATTGGAGCTATAGTTCCTTTTGGAACATCTCCACCCTCTTCACCTCCTCAGATGTTCAGAGAGTCAGATGCACCTCCAGAGTTCCATACATAAACATCTGCACCAGATCAAGTCGGCACAAGCTCCAATCATTCTCTTCATTCCCATATGATGAAATATATGCAGGAGCAATTTACTGTCATGAAAAGTGAAAATTTTAAACTGAATTCCAATCAAGAGCTTATTCATACCCAACTAGTCTATGTCAGTGCACAGCTGCTTCCTATTATGAATGAACTTAAGGAATTCCGTGCAGACACTCAGATGAAAAACACTGAACTTCAATAGCAAATTCAAGAGCTTTCTGTTCAACATTCACAGTTCCAGGATGCAGTAGTTCACATCTCCTCGCAGCTTAGTTCCCAGCATCTAGCCGGCTCCAGCTCTGATATTCCCTCTACAGTCACAGCTCACTTCGATCATTTATTGAACACTATGCAGCACTGGGCTACGGACATAAATACACAGATTGCACATGTTCAAACATCTGTCAAGCAGACAAACCAACTCAAATATCTGTCTGCATCCAACCACCACAGTCACTTTGAACATCTTTTAATGACGTTGTTCATTCCCACGAGCCTTTATTTCGTTTTGGATGATGATGGCCAGAGATGCTGATGATGATGACACCTCACTCTTCACACATGTCTGTGAAACATGGGCATGAGCAGGTGAAGCATGCACTGGCAGGCATTTGGTTTGGAAATGAGCTGGTGAAACATACACATGGGGCATATAAGACTAACGATAATAAGTAGCATTACATTCTAGTAAAAACGATTACATGTCCAATATAGGACTTACATTGCATACATCTCTCTTAAACACGTTCACTTGAATAGGCAAATGACAAATAGTACAAATATGACACAATACATCAGTAATTTTAAGTTTTTCAATTGCAACTCTATCCTTTCTAATTTCTTTGTTATGCATTCTTCCATCGCCTTCAGTTGATATTTGACATCCACAACATTATAGGTAGTATCATCAACCCACTCAAAGAAACCACAATCCCCGTCAGTATTTGCATACGGACAACAATAGAAACGCTTGCCTTTCGACCTCTCACGATTTGAGACGTAAACCCGACAATTACCCCTTCTACAGTTGCATTCCATCGGCGGCACACGAGATGAGACGACAGCTCCTCGAGACAACTGCATTCCACTAACATTTGATGACTGCATACGACACGAACAAGTTATTATCACTGTAAACATAGATGTGGAGAATAATCTAGCCATCAAAATAGCATATCATTTCAGACATGGGGAGAATAACAAGGGTCGATTTGTCGTGTTGGGCGTGATGGCAAGGGCCGGCGGTGGTCGGTGGGCCGTCGGCGGTAGGCCGTCAGCGTCGACCGGTGGGGCTTCTGCGGCTGGGGCCTTGCGGTGGGGCGTCTGCGGCGGCCGGTGGGGGTAGTCCGCAGCTTGCAACGGCGGTGGGGCATCTGCGGGGGTGAAGGGTTTCACTTGGAAAGGGTCACGAGTAAGGGTAGTTTAGGATTTTCAACTTTTTTTAACGGAAGGATGGAATATTCCATCGAATATCCAATTATTTTAACGTCGGTGAACTACACGGGCCTTTCTGTAAGAGTTACATGATTTTAAGGACTTTTTAAACAATAGAGAGATTGTAGGGACTAAAAAGTAATTCGTCATATTTGTAGGGACTAATATGCAAAAAACCCTTAAAAAAAATTGAGTCTGTAGTATCCGAATCTCTTTTCGAAAACGAGGGCATAGTTTTAAAGATCTTAAATACGACGCGCGGGTACGAAAGTGGTATTTTTGAAATGTCATTTACGAGGGTGGGATCTCGGTATTTTTGTGTTAATTTCAAGTAAATATCTCGAACATAAAAATGTATCCGAATGAAGCAAGGATCGAGCAGAGTTACAACGTATAACTCAACTTACACCGTGTGACAGGTTCGTGGTCCCGATCGAATTGACTGTCTCGATCACGGCTCGAGATGAGATGATACGGGTCAATATCGTTACGTATTGAGATAAAAATATATTATTTATATATATAATAAAATAAAATGATTGAAATAATATTGTGTCTCAATTGATTAATTGTTGTGTGATTTAAACGGGCGTATGTGATTTGAATCTTAACTTTCTCACTATTTTAAATATTTTTTTAAAATAATTTTTTAAACATTTTTAAAAAAATCGAACAAAAACATGCCCAAAGTATGTTTCAAATCCAGAATCTCAAAGTTAACTATGAGACCCTCGACCAACCGACTTACAGAGTAGATTTGTTATAAAAAATTAAAATAATATATAAAGCGTCTCGATTACATCTCTTAGATAGGTCGTCTCGCTTTGTGGTTAAGACGAAACGAGACTAACGATGCAAGCCGTTCCGTCTTAATTTGACAAATTTTATCGTGTGAGTCGAGTCTAAGTATAATATAACTCAGCTCTACTCAACTCGTTTGTATATTTTAAAATAATCTTAAAAAATGTTAAATACAAAATTTAACAAGAGAACTCAACTGAAAACTCCCGCCGTTAACATGCAAAGACAATTATCTTGTTATTTCTTCTCAAGAAAATTGTCCTCTTTTATTATTAACAGTATTATGGTTTTTTACATATACACCATTTATAAATTAAATTTATCTAAAAGTTATCTTATATTTATATGTATATTCTTTTATATGAATTTAATATCATATATAGTCTTTGGTAAACTTTTGTTAGAGTATCCATTGAATATTCAATCGAGTTCGTCGCCACCGTATAAGAGATTGTAGTAGTTTTTTAATAGAAAAGTTACAATGGATTTATACATAACATTTAATTCACATAATAAGGATATATATAGATATATAAATATATATATTTATAATAGATCCTCGTTCAAAATTTCAAACTCACTGTTAAATGTTAATAAGAGTATATCTATAAAAATGCCCCAGTATTATTACCTTCTCGGACGCCAGGGGCACTATTACAATCCCCTGAAATGACCGGGAGTTGCGAGTTGCCACGACATCTCCGCCCACTCGTTCCTTTTTAACGGGGCCCTTTTCTATTTCACGCGGACGGGATCGCCATTCGCCTCCCAGCGGAGAGCAGAGCAGAGCGGAGCGGCGTCGCTGGGGAGAAGGAGAAGAAGAAGTGATCGGAGATGTCGTGGCAGACCTACGTCGACGAGCACCTCATGTGCGATGTCGGCGACGGCCAGACCCTCGTCGCCTCCGCCATCATCGGCCACGACGGCAGCGTCTGGGCCCAGAGCGCGTCCTTCCCCCAGGTAATCGCCATTCGCCATCTTCCCTCCCTCCTCGGATTCCAGGTCCGTTTGATGCGATTTGTTGGGAACCCTGGAGGAGATCCGTGGGAGATGGGGAGCGATTGCGCCGTCTGATGTGCAGAGATTTGGTTTTGGTTGCTCTTCGTCGGTGATGATCCCGTTTCGAACGGAGAAGTTGGTCGATGTTTTGGATCTGGATCGATATTCTTAGATTTCTGGTTCGTTCTCGTTGGACTTTTGTCGGGATTTATTGTTGGATCCTCTCTTGTTTTTAGTTTTGAGATCGGCAGAGGTGTATGCCTTTTAATTTTGACGTTCTTTAGCAACTTATTTTGTTCGATGTTTGGAATCACTTTGGATGAGGTGATTTGCTTTCTGTTTTGTGTGCTATTTTGCTTCTATCAGTTTTTTCGGGATACATCTCACCATTACCCCATCAGTCTTTATGATTATGTATAGATTGGTGTGGTGTTCACCGGTTGTTTTCGAACTCTTGTCTTGCATTTAATAGTTTGATTCACGTACAATCTCTCTTGCAGCCTCAAAATATGGTAGTGCCACGCTTGTATGATTTCTTTTTTGTGCAGACCGGCCATAGGATCCTGTTTATTTTATTGGATCTTATAATTTAGAGTTTATGTTGCAATTGACGGACACGAAGAACGTGATGCATAGGTTTTCTTGACTGAAAAAAATTATTATTGCTCATATAGATCATCTTGTTATCAATTTATATCCGCAAGGTGTTAATGGACCACCGGGTTGAGTTTCTGAGGACGAAGAAGAAACAAGTGCTGTCAAATGAAATATTGGGAGCGAGAGAAACCATACCAAATAAAAGGGGTTATCATTCTAGAAAGATGGAAACATCCTTGGGAATGCTCCTGGGACGTTTCATGTTGCTTTCTTCTGCTTCTTTTCTAGCCAAAGTTTTTATGGCCTTTCTATAATTATGAACACTTGCAGATGTCCTCACTGATGCGAAGTCAAATTACAGACACCATTTCATGGAGCTTGTTCATTTAAGCAGTGTTACAAGTCTCATTCTAAGATGTTGGCAAGTGATACTTGTCCTGCACGTTCTAGTGTTCCCATTTCCCTTCCCTTCAGAACCACATGTCATACAGGCAATAAATTCTTTATTGTGAGAACGTATTTACTCTGCTCCTGTACCATTTTATAAGTCCTAAAGAAAAATTGTAATATTTTAAAATAGCGTAGCCTACAATGTCTGAGACTCATTATTGACAAATTACAAAACATTTTGTAGTAGGTCATTATCTTCTTCGTGCAACTACATTCCCAGTTAGGTAAGTGGCTCAATTTTAGACTTGGACAGCTTTGCCTTTGAATGTATGCGAGTGGATCTCTGTGTCTTTGTTCAAGTATTATGTGTATTGATTGAATAGTAAAAATTTCCAACTAATGTTTGTCTTGGCACCCTGAGAGTCCTGTCTTTTGCAGTTAAGTTATAGAACGAACTTGCAGCATCTTTTTCATTGCTTTGATTCTTGTTGTTTGCCAACATGAGGCTAGTTTGCTACTTTTGTACGCGAACTGCTAACAGTGTTGACTATTTTGTAGTATTATCTGCATTTTTACTGAAAGAGCATTGTCTTTGTTGTATCATGAAGCTTAAACCTGAGGAGGTCACGGGCATTATGAATGATTTTGCTGAGCCAGGCTACCTTGCTCCCACTGGATTATTCATTGGAGGGACAAAATACATGGTCATTCAAGGAGAGCCTGGTGCAGTCATCCGTGGAAAGAAGGTGACATGCTTACCCTACAATTCTTAGTTCTGTGTCCATTGTAATATATACCCTCATAATAAGAAATATCATCTCGGTTATGTCCCTATTGTTGTCAGCATGTCTATCATATGAAGAGGTTAAACGAAGGTGATTAGTCTTTTTCCTTTCTTTATCCACTTAAAGTTAAACAAATTGTAGATTAAGGTAGGGCTATACATGATGTAATATGACTTATTATACAGGTATGCATGATGATATAAAGAATATAGGGGTCTACATTAGAATTAGTAGGTTTTAGGGGTAGATATGTAACTATCCGAAAATGCTCCCAACACATAAAAGGAATGGGTTTGGATGAGTTTAATGGTACAACTTTAGGTATTCTGCTGTCTAGTGGTATTCGTATGATTCATCCGACTCTTTGGTGTCTACTGCATTTCTCTGGGTCCGTTTCTCATTGCGGGCATGAAGATGGTGGGTAGAAGGGGGGATAAAAACTAGAAATAAAAGGTGAATTATTCATTTGAAAGAATGTGTTACCGAGCATAACCAAAATAATGAAATCCATGCTGTTTGCCTAAGCAGTTTGCTGTTCATCCTCTCGATGTTCTTGGCCTTCTCATTTAGGAAGGTCTGATGACGTTATTTTCATTCCGATAAACTTGTTTTTTCACACATTTCATCTCTACAAAATCACCTCTTCCCCAACACTTGCAGGGCTCAGGTGGCGTTACCCTCAAGAAGACCGGTCAGGCTTTAATTATCGGCATCTATGATGAGCCTGTGACTGCAGGGCAGTGCAACATGGTCGTTGAGAGGTTGGGCGACTATCTCATTGACCAGGGCCTGTAGATCGCCTGTGTCTGCATGCTTCCTCATTTTTGTCTCCTGGAATGTGTTGTTTGGGTTTTCCTGGAAGTCCTCTTTCATCGCTTTTTACCATGTTCGATGATCTTGGAGTCGGTATTTGCTGTGTTTGTTGGACATAATAATTTTCTGAGGTCCAAAGTGATTGTTTCTTCTTTCTGGGGTCAGTTTGATTTCATCTTTCATCCTTGAGTGGTGTCTGGCAGACCGGCCATTGTGTATTTATCCTATTTAATATTTTCAACTGATTTGCGTATTGGAAGACAGGTTTCTTTAGTAAATTTGTTTGTTCTTGATGGTAGATCGTTTTTTTTTTGTTTTTTTTTTTGGGGGTGTGGAAAGGGAGTGGTTCTATATAGCAAGTTTTTAGTTCTTTTTGATCGAGGACCTTCTTGAGATTTTTTTTTTTGTTCATGTTCGGACAACTCTCTTGTCGAAAGGAATCTTAACAAATGATAAAAGTGTGGTAAGTATTCTTTGAAAATTTAAGAGCTGCAAGTTATTGTGGATGTATAAGGAAGGGAACGATGGGGTTCGGTAAATTAGAGTTGTCTTTGTGTGATTTTTTTGAGCATAGAGTAGAGACAAGGATGAAATCGAGCCACCAGGTGAACCCAAAAGAACAAAACAAAACAAAAAGAAATCGTGCCACCTGGGGATGCTTCAGTCCAGAGGACATCTCGTCACTTCAAGAACATCACAATAAGAGCAGATTAGATAGATGATGGCATCAACATGATGCTAAGCCATTGGCCTTCTTCCACCCTCCCCAACCCACTTCCGGCGATGTGGAAACCAGGGTAGATGACACCCAATTTGCTGTGTCATGTTGGTGAATGACAAACGTACGCATGCATTCTTTTGTTTGAATTGAACAGCCTTCATCATTCGAATTAATATTCTCTCGTAAGTTGGAGACGTGCGATTTGTGAGATGCGAGCAAAGGTGTTAAATTATCGACGTGGGCACACGTCTTAGATGTAATAAAATTTTGTAATTAAGAGAGCAATGTGGAAAACGTATAGGGATATGGTCCGTACTTTCTAGATGCGTACAATAAAGTATGGCTGTCAAATCTATTTACAATATCAAACGTAAGTATTTGTTAAATTATTAAATGTTAATACTTGAATAAAAAATTTGAAGAATTATGTGTATTCATTTTGAAGTTTAAAGTAGAGTGTCAGATGCCAACGAGGAAAAATAAAAAATAAAGGAATTTTTGCATGAAAATTATTGTTAAGAGGTAAATTTGTAAAAAAAATATTTTTAAAAATTTATTAGCAGACGTATTATTGAGTTAATTTAAATAATATATAAATAATATTTAAGAGTGATCTTTTTATAAATTGTTGATAAAAAGAAGTGATATGTGTGCAAATAAATATGGTGTTTTTACACAATTCAGATTTACACAGGATATGTCTGCTAATATATTTTTAGAAATAATTTTTTTATAAATTTACCTCTAACAATGATTTTCATGTAAAAAATCTAAAAATAAATCATCACCAACGTTGACTTCATAGTGGGCACTAATCGATCATGTTGGATCTGCTCAGGGAGGTCAGTTTGGATTACCTCTTTTAATCCTAAAATTTCCCTGAAGATTAACTTAACTTTGGACGGTAGTAGAAAAGTCATATAAGCTGGCCTCTTGAAACGCCAAAAAATGCAGATCGGAGAAAAAAATGTTTGAAGAAAACTCACCCTGTCATCCACAACTGCAAAGATGCAAGTTGAGCAAAAAATAAAAAATCAAGGATACACATGGAGATTAACCCGGTTGCGTATTCTGCTTGAACGTCTAAGAGGAGTTGACGTTGCTTCCTCTGCTCCATCCCTACGCCGGTTGTTCTGTCTCAAGAAAACAACAGAAAATTTAATACTCGATGCAAGATCGTCCTAGGGATTCATCATGCATGTCTTGCTCTCTTCCATCTTGTAACTTCCCGAGTCGGAAAATTGAAAGCAAAATGGATATCTAGATAACCTTAATTGCTCTTAAGCTGAGGAACAATGCCACTTTTAGATTTAAAAGCCTCAAACATGGGTGAACTCATCGAGAAATGAAGAGAATGATCATGACATATCCATGAAGAAAGATATCAGCGTAATGTGAAAAGCCACCAAGACAGCATTCGATTATGTATGATGCATGCAGTAATGTAGTGCGAAGAAGCGTGTTTTGCTGTCTCTTCCAAGAAACTGTATGACAATTGCCATACGACTATTTTTGTTCTACGTTTTGTCGTCTCGAGAGTATGGCCCCGACAATTACATGTGCATGCATGTAAGAAGATTCGTCCGACTCTCATATCAAAGGGATTCAAATCTTCTCGAATCAAGTTGACTGTCTCAATCTGACTCAGATACGATTGACTCGGTGTGAATCACACCGATATCACAAACTATGAATAAAACTTTACATGTACGTGCATGTAAGAAGATTCGTATTGACTCGATCTGACTCAAATGCGATACAATATAGTCTGACTCTCGTATCAAAGGGATAGATACGATCGACTCGGTGTGAGTTGCACCGATATCACAAACTATGAATAAAATTAGCAAGGGCATCACCCATAAGTTTGCTTACGTAAAAATAACTATGTTGGTGTCTCCTTTGAGATATTATCCCCGCTACATCCGAAGGTAGTTAAGGTTTTATTTTTTTTTACTGATAAAAAAATCTTCAAAGAAGAAGACTTGGATCTTACTTATAAGTACATGCCCAACTTTATAATTTTTAATATGAGATCTTTTGAACCCCTTCTTAAGTCTCTGCATACGTCTTTCAAAAATTTGTGCATTTTCACTTGTCCCAGACCTCTTATGTATCCAAATGCTAAATCCGTTCCTGTGAAGCAGGGGTATGTTCGTTTTAACTGTTGCGTATCACAATGGATGGAATGATCGGTGACAGTTCGAAGATGGATGAAAGCAGACCATTTTAGAATGAGTTGCTCAACAGGAAATTAAGCAGGCCATCCGTACCTGTTTCCTCCCCAGCTTTTCTTCATCCGATTTCCCTCGCGGTGTCGATCCAGTTGTTGAAACCTCTGAAGGGGAGTGATCAACGGTGGCCAAACTGTTGCTCCTTGATGTCTCCGGAGATTGTGTATGGCGTAGATTTGCTCTGGCCGTCTTCTTCCCCAAAGAGGAATACCCAGTTTTAGGGACGTCCCCTGGCTCTGCAACAGAGAACTCCCCAAGCAACTGGACTGTTGGCGGATGGGTTTCATAAAACTCTTTGGACTCGTCAGTACGAATGGAAGAAGCTGCAGACTTTTCCTTGAGTGAATCAACTGCTGGAAGGTAGCGCTCATGAACATCAAATGCACCAGTATTAGCAAGGAAAAGAAAATCCTTCTCCAGTTTCTCCGTGATTGGCAATTCAAAGCTTTTCTCAGATGCCCACTCAGAAGATGGCAAGGATGCTGATGAATCCTTAACCGGAGTTTTCACCCCCTTGAAAGATCGAAAACTGAAAAAGGTGGAGGTGGCAAATCCTAATACCATCAGAGCTGAGATGACTACTTTCATCCCACAGAAGCTGGAAGTCACTACCGTCTTCAAAAGAACCATCTTTTTCTTCGTCGTCTGAAATAGTTTGCCTCTGTGGAGCTTCAACGTCATGCCGTCATCTGTTTCTTCTATTTCAGTTGCCACCATTACATCCCCCACATGCTCCTCAGAGATGGGGCCCCCAGAGCATCTGTTCTCATCTCCAGGGTTGCAGATCTTATCAGTACTAATGAACCCCTCATCCTCTCCTTCCACCAGAACAACATCAGCATCCAAAGTCTGATTATTAACCAGAAAATTGCTATCATCTGCCACCACTACCATATCTCGATCATGGGGTTCCTTACTATGCACAGCATACTCATCACGTTTTCCCTCTGACATAACCAAGAAACCATTCTGATTCTTGCCACTCGTTGTAAAATCACTACCTTTTGACATGATCATCTGTGTCCCATCTTGAGGTTCCTTGCCGGACCCAACAGACCACTCACTTCCTCCTACAATGACTGGCTTAGCATGTGATCTCACATCGTCAACTGAAAAATTACTGCCATCTTTCGCCGTAGACTTGTCTTCCTCCTGCAGTTCCTCGCCTTCCATTTCACCGAACTTGCACAAACCATAGAAGTTGCCACTGTCCAGGTGGGCATCTATGCATGTCTCCATGTAAGCTCCAGGATACATCTCTGAATTCACGCTGATATTTCCAGTACCTTCTTGGAGAGCATCTTGGTTTTGCAGATGTTTTCCTCTAGAGCTCTGAAATTTCGGGGAAGAGGATTGGGTAGAGAAAGAATCCATGGAAGATATGTATCCGATCAGGGAGATCAAGATCCCCAACAAAAGTAGAGTCTTCCACGCCAGATTACAACACGAAGGCCCTTCTTCTTCTTCTTCTTCTTCTTCCGTATCGTCCTCTCCATCATTCATGCCTTCATGAGGTTTCCCATCTTGGAATGGTTCCAAGTTCAACCCATCTTCCTGCTTCGGCGAAGGTGAAGGAAAAAGAGAGCTCGACGGAGTTCCCTCGCTGCTTGAATCCCCTTCTGCTCCTCCCAACTCCCTCTCTCTTCGGAGGTAGATTTCCCTGAGCCTCTCTGGGTTGTAACGAAGAAACTGCGGCCTCGGGGATAGATAGTTCGTACGGGGATCGTAAGGTTGGGATCCAGAAGTGAGCACGTTGTCCTCGCCAGACCCAGGGAGCCCGGAAGACGCCGGCGCGACCTGAGCAGGTCCAGATTTCTGAATTTGTGGGTTCTTCTCCGCGTAGGAGCCGGAGAATTCCGCAAAAAGAGCATCTTTCCTCTTCAGATGCCCGGGTCCGCCGCTGAACTGCTGAGTTTCCCCACTAGTTTCTTCGGACGCCATCCCTATTTCGGAGCTGTTCGCTCCCTGGTGATCGGAAAAATGGATGGGCAATGCAAAATTAGAAAGCTTACACAAGAAACGTCAATGGATGAAAGGAAATCACACCCCCACCCCACTAAGAGGAAACATCAATAATGAGGGAATAAAAGAACAAAGAAACAGAAACCCGTTGGATCGAGGCGATCACCTGGGGACGTCCTTCTGATGACAGCAGAAGGTGTGTTTGAGGAGGAAGAGCAAGAACAACAACTCTGGGAAAGTTTTTTCTACATGATCCTCGCGGACCTCGCCCTACGACGGCAGTTCTTCTTCTTCTTCTTCGCTCTTGCAGGCGATGGTGGAGGAGACCCCGAGAAGGCGGAGGAGAAGAGGACCGTTGGGGGATGGCTCCAGATTTAAAATTTGAATTCCGCGACCCTTGTTTGTTTTGCAGGACGGAGGCCGGGCGCCCTGTCGAGAAGGGTCAATGATCGGACGGTTGGATTTCATAAACGGCCAGATTTGGTATGATAGATATAATAGAATTACAGATCACACGTGTGTGAATAAGCGTAGTAGCCTTGCACGATAAATGCCACGATTTGGTCTTTTTTGACATTAAATTTGTCACATTTTTCAGACCATTTATTTATAAATGAGTTTTTTGAAAATAAATCACGGATAAAGTTAAAATAGCAAAAAAATAATGTCTGAAAGTGTATCAGTAGAGATACCCTCATTTTTGTCCAAATAATATAAAAATGTCATCGTCACAATCTCTCATTTATTTATTATAAATTTAATTTTAGTTAGCTTTGACTCGGTCCAGTAAAAGAGAAGAATACTTATGGTTAAAAAAAGATCCATCTCTCTCTTAACTTCGTCCCCCTCTCAGCCCTAACTAGAGGGGCCCCTGCCCACGGTGGCACATGAAGGGTGTGGGTGTGTTGACGGTTGGGGGGGGGGGGGGGAGGGGGGTTAGGGTTCAAGGAGGAGTGGAGGAAGGCGAGAAGAAGAAGAAGAAGGAAGGTAGGGATCCAAGTGAAGAGGGTGGTTGCAAGGTGAGGTGGGGATGCAGAGGGAGTTGGAGAGACGGGGTGTACCAGCGCTACCTTGTCCGCTGGCGGGACCGACCGCCTTCTGATGATTCCTGGATCAGCCGGGAAGATCTCCAGCGTCTTGACCCATATCTGTTGGAGCACTACCATAGCAGTGTCCCCCCTTACTCGACGGAGTCGAGTTCCAGCCGTCCCAGGAGGGTTGGTGGGGACACCGGACCCACTGTCGGGCCCACTACATGGAACCGACGCCGCACCGCCCCGATTGCATCGAGTTTGTGGCTCGGAGAAGACTCGGCGTCCTGAGTACGTATCCGTACGTATGTGTGTACGTGTGTATTTTACTATGATGGTATTTGAATTTTTAAACCACCATAATATTTTATTTGGGTCAAAAGTTATTGTATTTTATTGTTATTTAACCCCCAAGTCAAATGAGGGTTGTTGGATGGTTGGTGGGGTTTGTCTTGTTAGGCTAGGGTATGAATATAATTAGTGAAAGTTAGAAGGTCATATTGTTATAGCTCTCTTCCCATATAAAGAGGCTAATGTGTTACGTATGTTGCATGATGAATAGAAAAGAAAGTTGTTGTACGTGAGAGAGCTCTTCTCTTATGTTTTCCCTTCCCTCCTTCTCTTTGTGAGATTCGGGAGTCGCCCGGTGTGAGACCGTCCGGCGTGAGGCCGAGCTGCGCGAGGTAGCAAGATATCTGTTCCATGCGTGCCGACAGGAGCTGCCGTCGATCCGTTCCCCGACGCCCGTCCGCGTCATGGTGCTGCCGCGTGAGTGGATGAGTGTGTGTAGATGAGATGAGGGTGAACGAGAGAAGTGTCGGATATGCTTAGATGGGATTTGGAGAAAATTATTAAGAGAGGAATGAATGATTAGAGTGGTGGGGAAGAGGAGGTTCTCTCTGCCGGGCGACTGTGTGTAAGAGACAAAGTGTGAGAAAGTGAGATGGAGATGTATGAGGAAGAGAGATAAGGTGGTGGTGTGCATAAGATGAAGACGTATGAGTGGAGATTAACAATAACAAAGATGCGATTAATAAAAAGAAAGTGAAGATTAGTATAAAGATAAGTAGATATATCATTATATTTTTTGTGTTTTTATATTGATTTCCTTTTACATTTTTATATATACACATATATATAAGCTTTCATTTTTTTTACACAAAAATAAAAGTGTTTATTGAGATTTATTTTGTTTTATTTATTTTAACCTTTTCTCAATTTTTTGGATTTTTATTTTTATAAGTTTTATTATTATTATTTTTTTGTATATTTGTATGTTTTTCTCAATATATAAACACATATATATAAACTTTCATTTTTGTTGTATTTTCCTAATTTTTTTATTTTTTTATCTCTTTTTTTTATGTAAAACTCTGAAAAATGACTAATCACCCACATAAAGCCAAATACGTAAGTCACTTTGGGACATCACGGTGTAATATGAGATTTACCCGCGAAAAATGCGAAAATAGCGTGTCTACACTAAGGTATGAGGTCGCTAAAGACGTGGCCAAGGCATTCTCCTACTTCCACCATGACTATCGTGCCTGAATCCTACACCTCGGTGTGAAGCTAGAGAATATCCTCCGAGACAAGGACTTCCAGGCCTATGTGTAAGACTTCGACTTGTTAAAGATGATGGGGAAGGATGAGAGTAAGGTGGCGATGACAATGAAGGGGACACGCGGGTACCTAACCCTGGAGTGGCTATTGGACGCCGAGGTCACAGAGAAGTCAGACGGTAGACTGTTGACCTCCCCCCTGCCACACTCCAGCCCCCGCGACACCTCCGACATATTGCGATCGAAGCCCATATGCACAACTCGCCTGATTGTCGTGGCTCGCCTAAGGTTCCTCCCCCCCCTCTCGTCCCCCAACTCTCTCTCCTCTATGCTACTCACCCCCCAACTAGGTGGGTTGCCAGGCTGGAGGGGAAGTCAACCTCTTATGCCACCCCCTCCCTTTTTCTATGTCCTCTCTCAATATCTCTCATCTCTCCTTTGGTAAACTGGAGAATTTAAGAGAGATATTTTAGTTATTTAATTACAAAATAAAAAATCTTCAAATCTTTATCAAATATTCACATTTTTATAGACGAAAGTTAATCACGATAATATTTTTAAACTGTTTGGATAAAATTAAAAATATCTCTTTTAATACAATATCAGGCATAGTTTTTTTTGTCATTCCAATTTCACAGCGGTCTATTTGCCAAAAACTTTTTTTTAATACAAATTCAGAACTTACGAGGCTGTCGCCACTTAAAATTAAAAATATCTCTTTTAATACAATATCAGGCATAGTTTTTTTTGTCATTCCAATTTCACAGCGGTCTATTTGCCAAAAACTTTTTTTAAATTAAACAACAGCCTCGTAAGTTCTGAATCCTAAATTCCAAGCCAGTCAGAGCGATAAACTGGAGGGCAACATAAGATTGCTCATACAAGATATGGACTCATCGTTAGTTAAATTGTTTGGAAATCTAACTCTAGCTCTTTACGTAGTTTTTGGACCAGAGATATAAAAAAGAGAACCAAAGTCTATATAAACGCTACAGTATCCTAATTGTCGCCACTTAAAGTTAGAACTTCGTACGAGAAAGGTGAATTAAAAAAAAAATATTGTCAAGAATGGGATTTGAACCCATGCCCTTTCGGACCAGTACCTGAAACTGGCGCCTTAGACCAACTCGGCCACCTTGACAGTTTGAAAGGGTGGGCCATTTTATAAGCTGTTATAGAATTGAGAAATCGGGCCTTCATTCTTCCCCTACGTGAATTCGTAGGCAGGATGTAATCATTTGACTTTACGAAGCGCAGGCCATAAGTTGAGTGACCCAGGTTCTGGACAAGGCACGATCTTTTCTGGCGATCACATTACTGTGGAATGCTTATCTGCAGGTCAGCAAACGAAAGAAATTGATCCTTGTTCATGGATGTTTCTACTTACAATCTTCAAAGACAGCAGAGATACATTGTGGGGTTGAGTTCGCCACTGGGTTCCCTGTGTTCGGGGAGAGAGGGGAAGGGGGGAGTTGGTAGGGTGGGGTCTCCGCCGGCATCTCCGGCTTCAGGGGGATCAGGCCGGATTCCTGTGTTCTCAGGGCAAGTTGGGGGGGGAGGGGGGGGTTCGACGCCGGCGTCTCCAGCCTCAGGGCCGCGGGCCCGCGACTGTTGTTGGGGAAGGGGGAGGGCCGCGGGGGTCACGGGAGGTACCAGTCTCCCGGTTTGGCTGCTTCCCAACGTGAAAAGGCGAGTCCATATTTACTGACCGTTGGATATTAATCAGGCCCAGATCGCGGCAACGTGGGAGGCGATCCACCGTATGATTGCCGCCCGATGTTAAATGAATTCTAATTATCTTAACTCTCGCTACCAAAAGGGTCAAAGGGAATGTGATGACATCGGGAGTTAATGGCAGGAGATCCAGTGCGGCGGTGTCCATCGTCGGGAAGAGGTTCTTCCAGGCCTCGGAGGGGAGGCAGCTCATGGTGCAGACGACGTCCCTCTTCTACCCCAGCTCATGGTGCAGTCTACGAGCACCATCGCCGCCGCCGCCGCCGCCGAGAATTCACCAGCATTATAAGATACGAGGAGACGGGGGAGCTGGTGTTTCGAGTGGATTCCTACGGCCCCGATCCCCACTACCACGCCATGGGGAAGTGGCGGCGCGGCGAGGGACCAGCTCATCCTCATGGCTTTCAACGGCCACTGCATCTTCTTCTTCTTATCTTATTCTTCGTCTCCGTGAAAGAGGATCGGACTGTTACCGTCGCTGTCATATCTCTAGACTGTTCTCCATAAGATACGGTACGATATGATCAAACGGGTTGCTAGAACTAGAAGAGGATGGAGGAGTTGTTCTCAAAAAAAAAAATGTGATTGGTACAGTTAAAATTATAAGATATGTCATTTTTAGATAAATATTAACATACATATCATTATTATTTTAATAAATTTATAAATATATAATTTTAGCCGGACATGCATATCATTGACTTCATTGTTATTTGAAAAAAAATATAAATATATAATGTCTTATGATATATTTTTAATTTTTTTAAAAATAATAATAATATATATGTTACTAAGTTTTCATAAATGACATATATGTATCTTCACCTATGACAGTGACATTTATGTAAAAAAAATCTAAATTTTATGATCCATATCTGCTAGAGGATGAAAAGTAATCTCCCACATGTACTTATGTTGGATTGTTGGGAAGAAGAAGATGCTCTGCTGCGCGCATGGGATGACACCCACACCCATAAGATCTTGGTCCTATCTCATAATTTTGGATTAATTGTAAAATATCCTCTTATTTGCATAGTTGTAAAATTATCATTCTCAAATAATTATTATTATAAATAGTCTATCTACATTGCAATTTTTGAAAAAAAAATAGCCATTAGCCTTCTATTTAAATCCTTTACCTAACACCAATTAGTCTTTAATACAATTTTAGAAAAAGACTAAAATATCCCCATCTCTTCTAAATCCTCTCTCTCCATGTATCCAAAAAAAGACTAAAAATATCTCTCCTCTCTCCTAAACTCATTCAATCTCTCCATGTATCTATCTCTTTATCTCTTTTTCTCTCTCTTCTTAGTTTTTCTATGTAAGAAGATTATCTATAACAAGAACTGTCTAACGACGGTATTTCAACAATTGTTTAGCTAAGAAGGCTATTTTTACAGTTAAACCTAATAATTTTCAAGTTAAACGATAAACATCAAAGGTAACATTCAAGTAAAAGCGTCTAACGGACAAATCCTATAAAACAGGCCCTGTGCATGAGCAGTGTCTCCACAGGGACCACCAACGATTCAAACCTTCAAGGTCTCCACACCCCGGCCTATTCTCATGGTCTCACTGTCACGGCACAGGGATTTCATCTCCTCAATCTTTTCAGATATTTTGGAAAGATCACTCAAACTCATTCCTTTTAGAGATAATCTTACGGTGCGTTTGATAACGTGGTGGAGAGGGATGTTAATCATTTAAATCTCTGACAATCTCACCGATACTTCCAAACGAGTTAATATGACCTAGGCTTTTGTGGGAGTTGAGATTTTCAGTAGAGGAGAGAGATAGACATGATCACCCGGTGTGACCGAAATATGTAGAAACTCTCTCGGGATAACTTCTCAACGGGGAAATCTCCATTTTGACCCTATTTAGACCACCGTCCATGGCTGGTGAGTTTCCCCCCGATGCCCTTGTTACTAGCCATTGAGTTAGCCACCGTGGACTCTCTCGTCGGTGGCCGTCGCCGTCGAGCTCGTCACCCACTTCTATCGTTGGTCGCTGGTAACTTATTGCCGTCGTCATAGGGCCGCGTTCCCAAAATCCCAGGGTCACCCGTATGCATCACTTCTTGCGTGAAGAAGATGCCTTGTAGAGAAGATGAACAGTAACACCAGTAATTACTCTTCACCCTGACTCAAAGCTCCGATTATTGCTACATTATTTACCGTAGCATTCTAAACACATTGTTCATTTAAATAAAATGGTTAAACGAGGGGTAAGAAAATAATTAAAATTTTCACACCCAAAAAAATTCTCATTCCACCCAAAACGGCCTCATCTCATCCAAATGAGGTTTTAAAAATTTTAAAATAATCTTTGACATGTTGTATATTGTACAGAAATGTGGATTTTGAAATTTTTTTCGTAACAACCAACGCGTTTCCAAACGCGTCCTTAGCCTAGGTGAGGTCAGTCTGGCATTTAAGTTCATCTTATTTATGCCGTTTAATTTTTAAATAAATTAATAAGAAAAATAAAATGATAAAAAAGTGCAGCACTGTTACACTTCTCAAAAGAGGAATCAATTTGTACGGAATTGACTCTCTTCAAGTTCAAAAAAACAGAAGCCAAAAAAAAAAAAAACGTCCACACGCTCAGGCTGCACTACTTTTCCTCGAGCTTAATTTCGATTTGTCTCAGGAACTACCACATGATTCGTCGCATTTTGGGGGATCTGGGCCAGGTGACCTTGCACATGTCCTAACATGGATCCAAAATCTTATCCTCCCGCCCGCTCTCACGCCCTCCAATTGCGAGGATCACCGCACTCCATGGGCCCACAACGGCCGGGCCCATTCCAACCTTCTCCTCCAACCACGGCCCACTTTTCCAAATGGGCAAATACGCACTGCGGGCCGCGCGGTAGGGAGTGCGCCCGCAAGTGCACGCAATCGGCGGCCCCCGCGCCGTCAACAACCACCACAATGGTATTTACGTAAATCTGTGGATAAACCAGGGCCAAGGATCCGATGGATTCGTTTGCCGACTACAAAGGCGCGCCCTCGTCGTCCCCTCCCGGGGAGAGCGGGAACGGCTCCTCCCACCCTCTCAGGTCTCCCATGGCGGTTCCAACGCCGAGGGCGGCGGCGCTCCCCCGCGCCGAGCAGCATCCGGCGGCGCTCGCGGCCGCTGGCGCCATCTCTTTAACCCCCCGTCCCTTGCCTGTTCCCTTCCCATAGAAGTAGATCCCTGAGGAGTGCCCCCGCCTCTTCCGGCGCGGGGGGCTCCACTGGCACCGTGTTACTGTACATAACCGGCACACAGGGGCGAAGCCAGGCAGAAACGGCAGCATCAGTTCTCGTGGCGTGGCTAACAAATGTGAGATTCTTTGTTTTGGATCCTGGTATAGAACAGAAGACAGCGTTGAGATCGGTATTGTGACCTCCGGAAACGTGCATTTTACCTTTTCTTTTTGTTTGCACCGATTTCGTTTCGGAGAAATGTGTTTGACGGTCGAGGAAATCCCTTAGATCCGTGTTGAGTGATCATAGTGGGAGTTGTCTCGTTTTTGATCTCGTGAAGTGGTCCGTGTTTCCGATTCGGTTCTGGTTACTGTGATTAGATTTACCATATGGATTAAAGGCTTAGTTGAATTGGAGTTAGGTTTGATGTGATTAGATTTACGATATGGATTAAAGGCTTTGTTGGATTGGAGTTAGGTTTTGATTTGCGATTGTGAAGTTTCAACGATCTAACTACATCCAGGCTCGTAAGGATTGTTCCAACTGTTTTTTCCTCATCATTCCTCTTGAAAACTTTGCTTGTGATGTACAAGATAATTCTAGCTGATAGGAAGAATGCCATGACGCGAGTGGATGTTGTGGTAGATCTGTCCTCAGATGAAGCTTTTTACGAGTCACTTATCATTTGATTCTGCATTCTGAGGTTTCTTGAACAGCTTTAACTCTCTCTTCCTTTGACGAGTGGATATCTACGCAGTTGATGGCTATTTTCGACTTCTTGTGTTGAACAATTGCTGACTTGGAAGAAATCTTCATGGTTCATGCAGCAAAGCAATAGTCATCTTCAGTCCCGTGTAATTAGTCATTTGATACACATTCTGGTTTGCTATTCTAAAAGAAGACTTCATAGCTTTTGAGCAAAGATGACAAGCATCTTTTGTCCTTCAGTCAGTGCATTTAATTCACCTCTTTATTTGCGAATTATGTTAGAAGTCTATAGTTTATGGTCACAAACTGTTGACTGCTTCCAATGTGAGTGGTACCAATTCTGTTCATTGTTCAATGTGTAATTTTCCTTCCTAGAAAACACCTTTTCTGATAATGCCATCAACCTTGCTACACTTTTTGCAGATACGTCTACAATGTCCATTGTTTATAGCTTTATATACACCACTAATACGAATTTGTCTCATGCCTATTCTTGAAAGAAGCTACATATGGCTGCTTGTTATGTGCGCAAGATATTGGTTTCTTTTCCATGTCCCCGAGTCATACACACACGCACACTCTTTACCGTTCCTTATCACTGGTCAAGCTTTCCACGAAGTGTACTAGTGAGTAGTGACACATCTCCCAATATTCCCAAAGTTCCTTATGTCCGTTCCTCTAGGCTTGGTAAATTCTAAGTCCTAATGGAAGATGACTAGATAAGCCATCTCATGGGACCTCATCTGGAGTGATCCTTTATACTTTGTGCATTGTCTTCTCTGTCATGTCATGGTCTTGCTGTGTGCTCCTAGGTTTTCAAGTATATGCAAGTTTTCAGGGTCCATTTCTTTGTGTTTTATGTTTTAAAACTGCTGATCCATTTAGAAACAGCCCTCTGAATTTACTGTAGTCCTGGGGTCCTGTAGACTGTAATTGCATATTTAGAGCTAGTTTTCTAACTCCAAATTCCTATATATGAAATCTCTTCATTGCTTCCTATAATCCTAAGTCAGGATAGATTATTACTGGTAGACCATCATCTTTTACAGCTTTAGATTCTCTCCAACCTGAATGAACTATTGATTTCAGATAGTATTGTGGGATAGCTGGGTTGTATAATTATTAGCTTGACTGCATGATTTTGATGGAAAATAAATGACACAATTTTGCTTTCGCTATGCCATCTTGATGCAACATTCTAATTTTCTTTTACTAGGCATGTTGAACTTGGTTCAAAGCTGTATTTTTGAGATCTGACTCCCACACATTGTACACGCATTCCTTTTGATGCCAGTGAAAAAGATAAATTATCCGTGATACAGTTCTTTTCCATGTTGCTGAAACAATAATCTGGTAATTAGCAGAACTGTATCCACATATTTGGTCATGATGCTTTAACTCAGCCTATGATAGCTCAATGCGATACAGAAGCAGCAGCATGTGAAATATATATACCTTTCACTTAAACAGGGGAACCCAGTTCTGATTATTTCTGATAAGTCGGACTCAGAAACTGGAGAATAATTATGTCATCGTGGAATCCATTTTAAATTCATCACTATGGATATGTAGATGGAAATCCGTAGTTGTGCAATTTAAAAGTTTTAACAATATTAACCACCAGCTGGTGTTTCTTTGAGAGTTACTTGCAGTTTCTGGCTGTACTGATTTCTGTGATTGTGAGGATATTACATGAATCTCTCTCTGCATTATTCCGACTTTCTGAGGCACTTCATTCCTATTTATTGACTGCACGATATCCTTTTCCTCCCCTGTGTCGTGACTGTGGTAGACTATATATTAAGTAGTGTCACAAAGTTCAATGTGAAACGATCTTTTGATTTTGACTAGAAGACAGCTAAAGCCGCCTTTTAAGATCAGCTCTTGTTTCATTTTCTTTTCTTTGTTTTGTTGTTGGAATTATTTGTTACTTCGAAATTTATCAGGATCTGGATTGTATCTTATAACAACCCTGGGAACACCGATGGCCTTTTCAGATCTACATGCACGTTTTTATGTGGAGGGATCCGCCTCCTTGTGGAAAAAATTGAGGCAAACAACCATTATGAAGAGGCATCATGGCTGGGGACGATGAACATTGGATTTCGAATTGATTTGGGAAGGAATAAGCATTTTACCATTCAGTAAAAAAATTGCAAGTCTTAATTTTCACTTAAATATGAGAGAAGGATATGCATGTTGATGTGTTAACACGTGCAAAGGTACTCAATCTCTTCAAAGAAAAGAATAATACACACTTTATTTTTCCATTTTAATGCTTGGTGAATTATTTATAAAATTTATAACAACCGCCCTCTTGAAGAAAGAAAAGTTAGACTTGTAGGCTGCTGTGAAAAGATACAGTATAAGATAAAATAAATCTACATCGTTGGTGCTTACCTGACTCAGATGAATTGGCTGTCCCTACTGCTGAAACAAAACCTAACAAACATGCAATTCATGTAAAGTCATGCCATGGTAATTAGGCTTTTCTTTACTTTAATGTATTATGGTACAAGGACTTGGCATTCAAGATGAGGTTTCAATAGACTACAAACAGATTTATTATCTGTGTATCACATTGATAAATAGGGTTGGTTTTGAAGGTCGGTATCCTTATTCTGTTATTCATAGCCCGCTCTATGCCAGCTGTCCGCTAATCTAAGCCGAAACTCGGATCACCCAAGCTGATCTTTTGATTTGTCATTTTTCTTCTATTCAAAATTACATGCTCATCGGACATCTCGCTTTCACCGGCAAAAATTCTTCCCAATTTCATCGATCACAATATCCAACTCTATGATTTGTCAGGTGGGTGGCTTGGCTTAAGGTTCATGCCAGCCCAACCATGACCGACAAGGTTACAAAAAACTCCTCACAATCTTTTGACAAGGGAGTAAATGCTGATTGGATACCCGCCTATTCTCTATTCAGCTGTTTCTGATCAAATTCTGTTTGGCAAGCGGGAAAAAAATGTCGCTGCAAAAAAGTTTGGTCCGACTCTGGATATCACCTCTTTCGGAAGACCCCCGGATAGAATGTGGTCTAATATGTGTTTTGTTGGCCTAATATTCAACCTTGACGGAATATCTATCTGTTGCCAAACATTTAATGTTAATCCTCGAGGGTCGAAAAACCTTTATTTTGGCCCGTGTATCCCATTGCTTAAGGCTAATCCTATAGCATAGGGATCTTAGATTCTATAGGCATCAAGTTGAATTTTATTAATGAGGACCTAGTTAACGTCTTCACGGGTTAACATATTCACGGCCGTCCAGTCGATCTCACGCAATACTCTTTCTCTTCCTTTGTTCCTCTGAAATGTATGTAGTGTAGGCCATGTTATTCAGAGAATTTGGTAGTTGACTTCGAGTCCAATCCCCTGCTGCTCCCCCAACCCCCCGGACACCGCTTTTTTTTTTCTTTTCTACTCGAGTAAGTTCCACTTGGAACTGGACATTTACAGCAAGAATCTTCATGATTCTTACCTAGGTTTGTGCTTTTACGATCTCAAACTTCATCCAAACCCACTATTGGGAACAAAAGCTCTTTCTATGCATTCTTTTGTTAGCCATTAATGGGAGCTCTATCCTATGGAAGTGGCTTCTGATAAAGATCGCCGTTGTGGAGGGTGGAGTTTTTCCCATTTTGTATCCTTTTTCTTTTTCTTTAAAATCTGTTCTCCGCCTCTGGTCTCACCGCCGGGATTCGAAACCGGCAAGTTTCTTGTATACCTTCATCCATTTGTTATAAGTCTTGATTGATTACGTTTACGTATGCTGCAGAGGTGTGGTGGCCGTGTTAGCCAAACACAACCCAGCCAGCCGTTTCCCGTTTATGGTGCCACTACAAAGCCAGAAAAGGAGAAAAAAGAAAACTGGCGACCTGTGTGCCCAGAACTTGGTGGGACAAGGAAGATGGAAGATCTAGCTATAGTCAGGCCAAGCTCCCGTCCACTCCGAGTATGGAAGTCGCGGTGGGCATCCCTTGGCTCTAAATGCTGAATGCAGTACGGCGAAGCACTTCAGAAGAAGAAAGATGGAAAAATTGCTGAATGAATCAAGTGCTGTTTCATTTATCTGGCGGATAAAAACAAAAGCTAGCCCAGGTGCGTAATGAGCTCTACTCTGGCCCTGGAACTTTCAGTTGCGTTATCGTTCTCACGTTATTTTCAAAGATGAAACCAGGGTGTAGCACTTAGCAAAGGTAACTTGAATAGTTTTGACTCTACGTGTATACTCCTTTTTTTGGAGAGGCGAACCAGGGATCTAAATTGAGACCTTCCCGCCAAGTGGGGAGGTGACGAGACCACCATAGCAAACTGGGGGCCTCACTCTGTGTATACTTTAGGTGACCAAGGTTTAGAGTGCAAGGGAGAGCCAGATTTAAAAGGAAGTTATACAAGGTTAGTAGAAAAGAGAGAGAAAAAAAAACTTGAACGGTTGAACCCAGTCAGTCCATGGCCGATCCACCCATTGGGTTAAGTTGGAAAGTGGTCGGGTTGGACTGCCAATGAGGTACAAATTGTAACCGTCGAGAAATGGTTGCTCAATTTTGATCTACATCTCTAACGATTTGTTTGAATTGGATCACAAGTCTCGTCGGAGAGGAACTTGCAACTATCGGAGAAGAGTCGGAAGGAGTCCTGAGAGTTATTCTAAGGGATAATCCTCTGACGGTTAAGTCAGACAACTGAGAGACGAAGGGAGAACTTTGGTGAGGGAGAAAGGACTGGAGAGCTCAAGGGGAGTTTTTCGCATACCTCATGACTGTTGGGTCATAATCTTACTTATATCGTCGTCGGGAGAGTTGACCGTTGAATTATCGTGGTCGGAAGAGGCACGAGCCACCTGGTTCACGTATCTGACGAGACAAGGGATATGGGTGTTAACTTGTCGTTTCCGTCGGGGAGGTAACTCCGTTATTAATGCGACAGGGGCGTTGGCTATTAATGAGACAGAACTCGTCGGAGAGGGCAGATGCCTGTACTGACAGAGGGAGTGGCGCGGTTGACATCTCGGTAACATTGTCAGAGTGGAATGTCGTTCGTCATTAATGTCCAACAGTTGTCGTTGCTGGAGAGTGCGTAAAGTCAACCAAAGTACATTGTTTAATCGAAGAGTTAACCCAATAGATATCACCCGGTGATATCAAAGCAACAATTAGGATAAAAGTGAGTAAAGTTATCTCACTTAAAATATCCTAGGATAAACTTAAACAACTACCAAAGCGGAGCTAATTGACCCAAAAAAATTTCAAAGAAAAAAAAAGTGAAAAAATAGAGATACTTTATCTGAATTAAAATTAATCCGAATTGTCCTATTCGGTTTAAAAAAGGGGCAATGTAACCCAAAGAAGCCTCCCCTTCTTGGACTGGTACTCTAGCCCCAGCATCCTGCTGCAGCAGCACAGGAAGTGGCGGGGAGAAGCGGCCATAGCTTCTGCTTGCAGAGGCCGTGGCAGAACCTGGCGAGGATGACGACGGGGGAGGAAGGCCGCGACACACCGTAAGCACTTGAGCAGGGCCTGGGAGACTTCCTGCTTCTCCCCCGGCTCGACGTCGGTGCGGAGGGAGCTGAGGTAGATGACCTCCATGTCGCCGAGCAGGCCGTCCGGCCATCGGGGTGGTGTCGGGCCCTGACAGGGAGCTGAATGGCGATGACGGTGATGCGGCCTTGGGCGAGGGAGGAGGGCGTGTTCGATGAGATGCTGTGTGCCTGCTCGTCGTCCAGCTGGCGCACCAACCCGGCCACCGACCTCACCCGCGGGAGGTCTCCCGGCACGTCCCCCGCCGAACGCCGGGAGGTTCCCTGATCCCGGATCCAGCAGGTCGGCGTAGCAGGGGTGATCGCACCGGGGGGTGGGAGATATGGGTGTCGGCCTGGGCCAGGGGACCGCGATGGGGGAGGGGAACGTGTGTTTCCTGTAAGGGGGTTTGGTTTGATCCCGATTGGCTTCGCATCCTATTGGGGGTTCTTTGGCGTTTTTCAAAACTTTAACCTAGACGATTAACAGATTGGATCTAAAACTAAATCTTTTCCGGTCTTCGGATCACTTACAAAGAAACGTGGTCAATGGGCTATTAAATAGAACTTCCGTTTCTGGACCCAATATTAATTTTCCTTCATTTTTTTTCACCTTATACTCTTTTAACAACCCCGGAAATGTGCGAGCATCCATGAGAAATTTTCCCAAATGTTGGGCGACCTTGATCGCTACGCATTATTGTTGCCAAGACGACCCTGCCGTCTTCAAACCCTGGCGATAAGGCTCTTGGCCGGTAGTCTCTCAATCTCTCTCAAAGGAAAATGCAACTACCGATCAACCTCAGAGAAAGGGTTAAACCCCCCCCCCCCCCCGAGAGAAAACAGATACCTCAATCCTGTTGCTATTACACCAATTACCATGTTCTGTTGGAAGTTGATCAAATGCAGAATGTTGGAATGTCAAATGGACAACAATAGAACGAGTCCGAGAACTTGCCTTAATAAGGACAAGCACCGAGGAAGAAATCGCCTCAAAACAGAGGCCACAGTAGTCTCAAGAGAAGCAGGTGAAGGGCCGCCAAACCCAGGTGTGGTAGACACGTGCGCCGCCTCACAGCTTGTCCTCGTACTCGGAGAGGGGAGTCATCTGCTCCTTGAGGCCCTTCCTCTTGCGAATATCCGACACGATCTGTGCTGCCTGAGAGCCGGAATCCAATGGGTCGGAGGACATCATGTCCCAGTGATCAAAAACACACTGGGGGAAGGCTTGCCCTGATGTTGCTGCCCTGAGTGTACTTGAGAAACCAAAGGACTCGATAACCGGGAGGTATGCCTTGATGTTGTAAAGGGGAGTACCGGGCCTCTGCAGTTCTTCGAACACATGGCCTCTCTTCTGGTTGAGAACACCATATATACCCCCGAGCGCTTGCTCTGGCGCCTGGATCTCAACCAGGTAGACTGGCTCCAGCAGCCTGGGTTTGGCAGTCAACTGCGCAGCATAGATGACCCTACGTGCCGTAGGAATAACCTGTCCGCCACCCCTGTGGATGGCATCAGCGTGTAGAACCACATCGCACACCTCAAAGCATATGCCTCGCATGTTTTCCTCAGCCACCGCACCTTCCTTCGACGCCCACTGGAAGCCAGCTACAACGGAGTCCTTAATTTCATTGAGGTATTGAACTCCCTTGCACATGTCGACAACCATGTTCGGACCCGTGGTTTCAGGGCCAAAACACCAGATCTTCTTGGCGAGATCCTTATCCCAGCCGAACTCTTCTGACAGAATCTTGGCACGAGCTTTAGGATCATCCCTAGGGCCAATGCGCCCTTCGTCAATGGCCTCGGCAAGGCCTTCTTCCATCGGGCGAGCTTCCATGTAAAGACGGTTGTGCTTGTTGGGAGATTTGCTCATCACAGTCCTGCAGGATTTCTCGAGCACAGTTTCACGGAAAGAGACGACTGGGTCGGAGACAATAATCTCAGCACCTCCCATGAAATCTTCCTGCAAATCTTTCAAGCATATCTCGAGGTGGAGCTCCCCAGCTCCGGCAACAATGTGTTCACCAGATTCCTCCATTGCACACACCACCATAGGATCTGACTTAGCTAAACGTTTCAGTCCCTCGACAAGCTTAGGGAGATCAGAAGCGACCTTGCATTGCACTGCAACGCGAACGACCGGAGAAACAGAAAATTTCATTGCCCTAATGGGATGGGCATCAACTTCCTTCTCGTTTGTCAGAGTCGCATTCTTGGTGATAAATTGATCCAAGCCAACCATTGCAACTGTGTTTCCACAAGGTACATCCTCAACAGATTCTTGCTTCTTACCCATCCAAATCACAGTCCTCTGCACACTCTTCACATACAGATCTTTCTTCTGGCCAGGGACATAGTTTGGACCCATGATTCTAACCTTCATACCGGTGGAAACTTTCCCAGAGAAAACTCGTCCGAAGGCAAAAAACCTACCCTTGTCAGAGGCCGGAATCATCTTTGAGACATAGAGCATGAGAGGCCCATCCGGATCACAATTTCTGATTGCATTTGCGTAGATATCATCCAAAGGACCCTCATATAAGTTCTCCACACGATATTTCTGTGCCTTCGCAGGGGAAGGGAGATGGAAAATCATCATTTCAAGAAGGGCATCACTTGCTGGCAACCAAGTCTGCATGACACGTTTCATCAGCGCCTTCCCAGTCAGCTCCTTGTCTTCAGATTTCATGGTAACTTTGAGCTTCTGAAGCATAGGCCACAATTTGTCCTTCTGATCATTCATGCAAGTACTGATGATTTGCTTGATCGGTTCGTAACAGAATTGAACAAATCCTCGCTTGCAGGTAGGAGAACCCGTGTTCTTGGTGGTCCACTTCTTCGTAGCAGGATCAAAGAAGTTTTCTCCCCAAAGCCGCTCCATCATCTTACTCTCATCAACACCAAACTTACTGGCATACATTTTGGCAAAGTTTGTCAAAGTGAAAGCCCAACCATGCAAACCAGCAGAAAAGGCAACAGTCCCCTTCTCCGGATAAACTTGTACGTCGCCAAGAAGGGGATCTTCGTAAGTGGCCATGATAACATTAGCATTTTCAATGACACGTAGGAAGGTCTGATAGGCCTCTTCACCTTCAACCTGGAGCTCAAGGAAGCACCTGTCCATCTTGTTGACAGTCAAGACAGGCCTAATCCTTTCTCCAAGGGCTTGTCGAAGTACGGTCTCAGTCTGAACACACACCCCTTCCACACAGTCCACCACAACCAGTGCACCATCAGTGATACGAAGAGCAGCTGTAACCTCAGAAGAGAAATCCACGTGCCCAGGTGAATCAATGAGGTTAATGAGATATTCATTCCCACTTCTTTCACCCTTAAAGTCCTTCAAATCATCAGCATCCATCTCATAATACAGAGAGATCCCCGTAGATTTGATCGTGATACCGCGTTCAGCTTCATCCTGGCGAGTGTCCGTCATTCGGACATCTCCTGCAACTTCTTGTGCAATGATCCCAGCAGCCGCAACAAGAGAATCTGTGAGAGTAGACTTGCCTGGATGGACACATGGACAAGGGACAGATGTCAACAACCTTTCCAGTAAAATAATTAGTTGTAACAAAAGAACATTAGGTTTGATATCTTTAATTTCAAAGCCAGGTGCATGCGATAAGGCACACGATTAATTAATCGATGCAAAATCCCATTCTTTTTGTCTTTCTGAATAAAATTATGTGCATAATGAGAAAGAAGAGAAAGAAAATCAATACATAGACCCAATTATATCAAATTATCAACATAAGACAAAATGATGTAAGCCTTTAACTAGCACACACCATGATCAACATGAGCAATGACAGACATGTTTCGGATATTATGCTTCAAGTCCATAATTCTACGCAGCTCTTCTGCCGTAAACTTCACCTGTATACAGACATTATTACAATAATTAGAATGAAATGAAACATTGTCAATAATCACTGATGTAATTTCAAATAACTTTACAAAACAGTACCATCTTGGCTGCTGCAAATGATCACGCAAACAGCAAAATTGGATTTAAGTATGCTCCTGCAGAACATACAACAATAACAAAAGTTTAAAAAAATGGGAAATTCTGCTGAAGGCCGAAAAATATGATAGATGTGCGGAAAAGCACATAGTTACCAAATAATAAAGCACATAAGGGCCTATATCTTAACAAACTTTCTATCAGAAAAACACCAAATAATAGTTTCTTTTGGAACACTAAATGGAAGTCAACTAATAATGGTACATGTGTAAATAAGCGTAAAGAAATAATAAAGCAATTTAGCTAAACAAAATACTTACTAATGTTATATATGCTAATAAGAAAATTCAATCTGCCACAGGATAATATATGGACAAAAACCATCTTTAAATTCAATCTGCAAAATATCTTATGCCTATAAAAAAGCTAGTGATTTTTCAATCACCACACCTGATCTTTGCCATGTTACTAAAGAGCATTAGCATTTTTTTTTTGTTTTGTGTGTAGGGTTGGGGGGGGGTGAGTTGGCAACGACCGAACTGGAAAACACATACATTGAAATGTAAACATTAGATTATGGACTTGAAGGAGCATTACCCAATAGCAACAACATGACTTAGGATTAAGATAAGAAACGGCTGAATACATTATTGTAAGGGAACAATGTCTACATGCAAACGATTCCCAAATATTGAACCCAGAGTTAAACAAACAGATACTCCATGCAACAAGGAATCAATGTTCATACATATGAGAAAGATTCCTCCAAGACCGCTGATACTCACATTATGCATACTGTGTTATTAACCGAACTTAAAATCAAAGATAAACCACTGACTTCTATGAGTTACACTCAGTTAAAATAATAAATATAACTTAATAAAAAATGTAATTAGAATTCAAATAAGCTGGAAGCCTGGAAATAAAACACCCATTCTAGAACTGAAAAGCAGAAGAACAAGAATATAAGAAGACAATAAGACAGTAATACACCAATCTTTAGACTATATGCCATCAGATTATAATTACGTATGCAAGATGAACAAAAAAAGGAACAGAAGTATCGGCAGGTCTCACATCATACGACTAACACACCCAACTTATATAACAGCCAATCATTGCACAGAATGTTGAGAGATAAGAAATAAATAAGAAATATATTGATGGCAGAAGGCATGTTCTCAGTTCAATCTAGTTCAATTTAGGGAAAGAAACTTCCCAATCTGAAACATCATAGAACCAACCAAACAAACTGGGAAAAAGGACGGTTTGGTTGTGTTCACTCATTCTGAAAAGTTTAAAGAGTCATAGACTAACAAATTTTAGATAGTTGTATGTTAAAATCAAAATTCTATGGATGAACCCTCTTTGGCTCTTTGGACACATCACAAGAGAGAAGGCAGCTAGTTTATATAGGGCATCCCCTCCTCCCAATGCTAGTATATTAGGCCAGCCCCCCTTTAATTGTGTCTAAGGGGAAGAGACAGCAAATTTCATCGTCCAGCCTCATCCAGCATCCCCTTCCATTGCCCAACATGTGGCTAAATGAAGGTAGAGGGAGGTACTGTGCAATAGGCAGTAGGCACCATCCAATCATGCAACTCTACGTGATCAAACGATAGTGACCATACACAATTGCTTTTCTTTTCCTCCATTTAGTCACCAACAGGAATGGAAAGGGAGTGAGGGGGGAGATGGCCAATACATTGGCTGCTTCCCTCCCTTTATACAGAATCAGAGTACTGTCCAGACACAAACCCTTATAATCAGCTTTTAAACGCATGATCATCTGCATGTTTTGTTCAGTACAGTTCCTAAATCTTTTCAGGTTTTATACACTTTTTAATTGAGTGAAGAATGATGAAGGACCTGCACTTCAACTAGGATCATTTTGAGAAAGTTTTCTGCTAAATTTGACCTGACGGAATCATAAATATCCCAGAGGGGTCTGGTTGCCATCTCCAAAAAACAAATCAAACTTTTTTAAATAACATAACAGAAATATATTTACAACCATTTGCATATATACTGACCAAATTATATCTACATGTATGAAAAATTTTAACCTACTTGGATGTTCAGTCTGGCTTGATTTTAGAACTTCTACAAACAAAACCAAGCTCGAGCAGTTTCTAAACTTAAACAAACAGATAATCAGGTCGGTTCTGCTTGGATTACCGGTTTGAACAGAGCAATGAACATCCCCATTCCCAAAATGGACAGGAATACAGCTAGATAAGTCCAACGAGACAGCATATACTGACAAGCAAATGGAGTCAATCCAAAATATTACATACTAGTACTTCACAACATATCAAGCTAGGATCCAGACTTCAAGTTGAAAAAATTGCACGCAGGTTTCTCGGACGTAAAGCTTACATAAACGCACCATCGAAGCTCCGAGACGAAGCTCCGAGACGGATCAGAAGTAAAACGTTTCTAAGTAAATCGGTGCTTAGAAACCAGAATACTAGATCTAGGCGATCAAGAAGAACAGATCTAAAGAATGCTCTTAAAAACGAAAGAATCTAAGAAGCCAAACTCCCGGGAAAAAGGGAATCCACTCTGATACTACGCACAATAGAAACGAGAATACACAGCAGATGTTCTTGCAGAAATGATTCAGGCGTTGGAGAACGAGGGGAGAGTGTAGGAGCTCGGAAGCGTCTGGCGTTCTCAACTGGGAACGGGAAGCGCCGGCCGCGATCCAAATGCTTACCGCCCTAGGCTAGGAACCGTCTTCGCCACCGAAGTTTATACTTTATAGTGCATAGCGTAGTCCCTTGTCCGGTGTCCTGCGGGACGACGTACGTTAAAGCGCTCGCGCGGCGGATGAGTGTTGTGAGCAGAATGGGTGACCGAGTTAAAGTATTCCGCCGGATAATATAACTATGTGTTTTCATTAATCTCTGTGCATTCCATTTTGAGAAATGATTATTACTTAGGATAGTATAATATTGATATTTTATTATAATCGACGTGTGAAATCGCATTAGTTTAGATAGAGTGATAATTTTGTCAAATTTCACTTATTTACGAGAGAATTCGTACTGACATCACGGCGTAGAATGGAATTTCAAAAAATAATTATCTTTACATTCATGTTATTTGACATATTTATTAAATTGTCTGTCATTCTTATTATATTATTTATCACTCTTGACTGGAGACTCTAGAGCCTCTACGTGAATATACGTATCTCTTAATTAGATGTTTGTCTATTTTAAATTTCTATTTATCACTCTTAACTTGAGATTACTCGTGGACATAATTGTTTCCTTAGTTGACTATTTATCTTTCTTAAATATCTATTTGACTCGCTAATTATATTTTGTCACCCTTAATTGTAGACTACTCGTTGACACGAGTGATTTTATGTCTCATTTAGTTAATTATTTATCTTCTTTAAAGATCTATTTGTCATCTTTAAATAACTATTTATCACTCTTAATTTTATAGGAAATGACAAAGAAATATTTAAATAGTATTTATGGAATATATCGGGTGGGGCCCACGTGTCAATGTGTGAATCAATAACGCATTTTCTTGGGATACGTAAGATTTATGATCTAATTTGTTCTACCATGATGATTAAGTTTTGAGCTTTATTATAATTATTATGATAATATTTTTAGTTTGTGACGTGCTTTCATTTCATATTTATTACAGCAAATTTAAGTGTTCAAAAAAAGATTGATCATGCAAGCACATGTGTAATTAGTTGGAGTGATTTAGAGAGAGAGAGATAGAGAGCATTTAAAAATTGGTTCAAGCTTTTTTAATTGGTAGAAAAAATGTATTGTACTATGTTTCTTTTCAAAATTTGGTAGACTTGTGTTTCTAAAGATGAAGGAATGTAAAAACATATTTTTTACTATTGTATGCTCAAACATGGTCATTTGCCTCACTTGAACTTGAGATGGAATGAAATATTAATAAATACTTTTATTTGATTGAAATTAGTGAACTTGAAAATATTTCTATCCATATTTCATGTAACTTTTATCTTTTTTTCATAGATGTATTTGGATAAATATGTACTCCCTTTAGCGGGTATTAATTTTTTTAAAAAATAAAATGTATGTTTAAAAAATCCAATGAAACTGAACTGCTACGTATCATTTATTATTACATGTCAGGTAAACAAGTTGGATAGGGTTAAATTTCTAGTTAAGATGAATGAGATTCTAAGGAGAGAATGATAGCATAGTTTTTTACATCTATAGACATATCATACAAAAAAATATAAAATCATTTTCGTGTAAACAGAAGTTTGAAAAATATGAAAATCATTTACATGTAAAATATGATCATATTTTTGATTCGCGTAAATTATATTCTTAGGAACAATAAATTTGACATAAAGATATATATGAGATCCATATAATTGTCACATTGGAGAATACCTCTCTCCAATAGGGGAGAGGTTCTAGCTCAATCTTAGACTCTCCTTGCGGGAGAAGTTTTGATTTCCCGGGAGTTAACCATCCTAGTGGGGGGGTTGATCATTTGAGATATCCTTCTTCCGCACGAGTGTAGTGTGTGTAGGTGGTAGTGTCTCCCAGATATATTGGGGGACGATATTTGTACACCCCATCTGGTTTTAATAGATTTCTCTCATTACCCTTCCCCCCTTCCCTTTCCATGTCTCCCCTCTCTACCTCTCTCCATAGATCTCATCTGTATCATCAAAAATAAAGAAAGAAATATATATATATATATATATATATATGATTAAGATATAAGAAAAGTAATAATCTCACTATTGATCACTGTAGAAAAAATTAATAAAATAGTATCTACAGTAAACTACTCTTCCAATCACATTAATTTGATCCCACATGATCAAATAAAAAGAAATTGAAAAAAAATAATTAAGTCTCCCAGTGCTCGCTATACTTTATTTCAAGACTTATGTTGGTATCATTTTAATATTTTAACATCAAGTACTCGTAACAGTTAACGTTTATTTGAAAAATAATTAGAATCTGACGTTACAATAGGGGTTACCAGGGAAGGAGGAGAAGAAAAGATGACATAGGAGAACAAAGTAAATTATAGTGAAAAAGTAACGTACAAACAATAGGTATTTTAATTAATTACTTTAGAGAAAATTTACAACTAAATTATAAAGAATTGTTATTGAAAGAATAATAATTATTTAAATTTACAATTAAGTTTAAATTTTATTTTTATATAATTTTTATGTCATATAAGTTGACGATGTCATCGGTACATCAAATTAATTTGATGAGAATATTATTTTAAAAAATAAAAAAAAATAAAATATTACAAATCCAACCCCACCAGATATAATTATCTGGTTGCACGAGTCATCACTCACCCTAAAAATAGTGCCCCCGTGGTTTTATGGATTGATTAATAAACGCCGCCAGTCCGCGTCAACCGGAAGGACGAACCCGGGATTTCATATCAATAATCTTGTCGAGCTCCTCCTCCTCCACTCTCTCATCAGATGCGAACCTTGCTCCCTGCACTCCTCCTCCGCCGCCGCCTCCCCACCCACATCCACCGCACCGCCATGTCGACCGCAGACTCCTCCCTCCCGCCCATCAGCCCCGCTGCCACCCGCGTCGGCTGGATCGGCACCGGCGTCATGGGGCGCTCCATGGCGGCCCACCTCATCTCCGCCGGCTACTCCCTCACCCTCTTCAACCGCACCCCTTCCAAGGCCCGCCCCCTCCTCGACATGGGGGCGCGCCTTGCCGACTCCCCGCTCGCCGTCGCCAGGACCAGCGACGTCGTCTTCCTCATCGTCGGCTACCCCTCCGACGTCCGACGCGTGGTGCTGGACCCCGAAGCCGGCGTCCTGCCCGGCCTCTCCCCCGGCTCGGTCGTCGTCGACATGTCCACCAGCGATCCCTCCCTGGCGGAGGAGATCGCCGCCGCCGCGGCGTCCGCGTCCTGCGGGGCCGTGGACGCCCCCGTCTCCGGTGGGGACCGGGGGGCGCGGACCGGGACGCTCTCCATCTTCGCCGGGGGGGACGCGTCCACCGTCGAGTGGCTCGCGCCGCTGTTCCGCTGCATGGGCACCGTGCGCTACATGGGGGGGCCCGGGGCGGGGCAGCGGGCCAAGCTGGGGAACCAGATCGCCATCGCCACGACGATGGTCGGGTTGGTGGAGGGAATGATGTACGCGCACAAAGCCGGCCTCGACGTGGGCCGCTGGTTGGAGGCGATCTCGACGGGGGCTGCTGGATCGAAGTCCCTGGATCTGTACGGGAAGAGAATACTGGAGCGGGACATGGAGGCGGGGTTCTATGTCCACCACTTTGTGAAGGACCTCGGAATCTGTTTGAAAGAATGCCAGAGCATGGGGATGGCGCTGCCCGGGTTGGCGCTCGCGCAGCAGCTGTACCTGTCGCTGGTCGCGCACGGGGAGGGGAACTTGGGGACGCAAGCGCTGATCTTAGCGATAGAACGGCTCAACAACACTCGTCTTAGTGGAGGAGGGTCGGCGTCCGGCTGAGCCGCGGTATGTTCATCCTTTGTAATAGATGAGGGTTTTAGATTGGGACTTGGTAATTTGATTGTGTGACATGCCAATCCTGCGAACTTCGGAACTTTGTATAATATGGCATTCTTCCCGACTTATCTAACTTTTTAATCTGTTTGACCCAATCTGTATCTAAAACAAGTTCTATGTCATGGTTCTCTACAGTGCTATTTCTAAAGAATTGGTAAGGATAAGAGGTAGGAGAGGAGGAGACAGGGCTGAGAGAGCAGGTGATGAGTGGTGGTGCCATGGGGATGGTAGTGGCAATTCATGCTCCTCCTAGATGAGGGAAGAAGGTGCTCTGTGAGGCTGAGTCACTGGGCCTTGGTGGCTGCTGTGACGATGAAGGGGTTAGATGACAACGAGGGAGAGGGGGAGAGGGGAGAGCAAGGGGACCCTAGCACTAGTAACCTACCAGGCTGGTTTTAATTTAAGTTGAAAAAGTTTTTCATTTTGCAAATGAAGCTGAGAAAAGATTCTACCCCAAATCACGATATGCATGGTTCGGTCGAGAGCAATACGGCCTAACTTAAAGAGATTCTGACTTGACCGGAAGCAACTCGGGTGCGACTCTGACCGACTTTGTCATCTCGGTCCGGCCCAGATACGGTACTGTATGCCCGAGTCGACAAACCATGCCCCAAATATGGCTGCATTCTTTTACCTCTGTTGAACCTGGTCTCCAAATCTGAGTGTGACATCGAGAAACTAGGTTTCCTCTTAAAACGAAGGTTTCATCCCAAAGATTAGAAGGAAATCATAGTATTCAACAGTATCCAAGTGAGCACCTAGTTGTTGTTAGGGGATTGAGATCGATTTGCTGCATTTGCTGGCATGTAGACAGTTAATGAGTCGTATATGACCTCTGTAATGATTGTCTTGCGCTCTTTACTTGAGTAAATGTTAAGAACATTTTTGAATCTACAATGGTGAAAATCTTGCATAGACTGATCATGACCCGAGCCTACATGAGAGATGGCAAGTTGAGATAAGGGGGAAAAAAGTGAACCTGATTCTTTTACACTTGACTGAGCTTTGACTGTCAAAAGCTCTGTTGCTGCAGAAGCATAATAATGCATAATTTGTGTAGATTTTTGTGATTATGAATGAACTGTGATTGGCTGGTTTTTATACATCTGAGAGAATGGAGGTGGCATTCTGTTACCTTCTGAGCCCATCTGCAACCATCTATTAGTCTGGGGAAGCCATTTCTTGAAGATTATAACATTGTTGAAGAAGTCAAAGTTGCAGCACCAAGTTGACCACAAAAACTTGCAATTTTGTTGTAGTGTTATTGCCGAGATTGCACCGTTCTGATGGGAATCTGCTGCTGTTGATGAGACGTGAGTTCATGGATGGATCAATTCCAAGATATCTTCAAACAAGGCTAGAATGGAATTAGGTCATGTCTATCTTAAGGCGCATTTGGGAACCCACCTAGCTTCACCAATGTCACCATAATCTCCTCACCATACGAAGCTCTTCACACATCAAGGATTTGTCATCATTAAAAATCCCATGAAGCGCCTTTACACTTGCTTCTACGGATTCATGGGCGCACCAATGTTTTGTTCCTACAATCTCTCTCATCAGGATTTTTCCGGCTCAAAAGCCTAGATAACTGCTGGACATTTGATAAAACTTAAACCTTGTGGGGGATTTCAATGATTGGAATCCCCGCAAGGTTTGTTCTCAAATGCGCCATTAGCTATTCTAGCCCATACACAAGTTTGTTTCGCCTGTGTAAGATGTGACATTCTTTGTAATGCATAGGTGATCAATTCTTAATGTTCAAAGTGAGAGCTGTTGTTGTTCCTTGTTTCGATGAAGAGAAGCCTCGGTTAATACTGATAAGCTCCTGGTGAAGAAATATCTTACATAGACTGGTTGTGTACATAATTCTTCGTCACTACCAAAATAGGAGATGACTGGACTAATGGGCTTTAACTTTGAGAAGTTCTGTTGCTGCAGAAGCATAACAATGCATATCTCTTTTGGACTTCGAAATTTTGAATCAATTGCAATTAGCAGCTGATTTGTACAACTGAGAGAAAAACAGTGACCTTTTGTGACCTGAGCCAATTTGCATGCGTCTATTAGTTTGTAGAAGCCATTTCATGAAGATGTGCAGCTAGACAATTTCGTAACATTGTTGGAGAAGACAAAGTTGCAACACAAAGTTCACCGCAAATACTTTCGATTTTGTGTAGTTTTGTGTCTGACATTGCACAGTTCAGATGAGAATTTGCTGCTGCTGGTACCTTGATGTCTGATCTGCAGATTCATGGATGGATCAATTCTAAGATACCTTCGGATGAAGTGATTTATTAAAATTAACAGACTGGAACAAACTCTTGTCCATGTTCAGTATGCTATTCCATGCTCAAAGTTTTATTTTGCTTTTGTAGGATATGACATACCTTGTGATCCAGCTGTCATCGACTCTTGAAGTTCAAAATGAGGGCCTTTGTTCCCCGTTGCCATCTGATTTGGATCCTATGTGATTTGTCTCAGATCCGATCCATTGACACCCCTATTAATTGCAGGCCTAGATATGTCAAACATGTGTCCACTTTTTGTAAGTCCGTTGCTTTTATGTTTGGACGACGACTTCCCCCTATCTCAGCTTGATCATTTCTGGAATACGGTGACTTCGATCCACTTCAACAAACACTCGAGCCAACTCCAAAGTCCAAGCAATGTCAGTGTAAAGCAGGTTTGTCCACTTCAAGAAGCTGAAGAGAGCTGGAAGGGTACATCGGCTACCCTGCCACGGCGGAACGCTACCCTGGCAGTTGGAGACCCAAGGGATATCGAGTGTTGGGAATTCTATGGGGATGCCTCTGCGCATGGCCTTGGAACCCTGTAGACTACCGAAAAGTCTCTTCTCTTAGATGACAAGAAGAACTCCCGTGCCACTATGCTCCCAGAAAAATTCCCGTGATAAGAACTCCCGTGCAGTTGTGCTCTCAGAAAAATCTATTCTCTTGATGACAAGAAGAACTCCTGTGATAAGAAACTACCGTGCAGCTGTCCTCTCCAGAAAATCTATTCTCTTGATGACAAGAACTCCCGTGCAACTGTGCTCCCCCAAAAATTTATTCTCTTGAGGACAAGAACTCCCGTGCAGCTGTGCTCCCACCATGATTTGTCGACTTGGGCTTGTTGTACCGTATCAGAAAAAATTCGATACGTCACGGATCACTCTCAGGATCGATCGAGTCGGGCCGAGTCAACGAGAGAGAGAGAGAGAGAGGGGAGGTGAGAGAGAGAGAGAGGGAGGAGATGATGCACGTCGAGTCGGATCGAGTTAGTTATGACTCGAATGTACCTTATAAGATCAAGGAAGATCTGATCTGATACGAGTAGATGAATCTTAACTCTCACTGCCTTGCACATTCAGCAAACCAATGCATTTCTCCTAACTTATCATTAGATTTATTATGTCTAGAGCAAGATTTGCGGATTGACGGGTTGGACTGACCCATGCTTTGTCTTAATACGATACGAGTTGATCTTGGTCAGGTTTGCTCAGTCGATTAGAACTGACCTAACTAGTATGAGACACCTTACAAGTCAATAGACTCGTATATAGATATGAGTTGGTCAACCATGGTCTAAAAAATGAGAATAGAGATGATAGAGATAGCCTATCTTCAATCCTAATTTCAAATTTTATGTTTCTTTTATTTAAATCTAATTTTTATTTTTTGTTTTTTTAAAGAGAAGAACGGGTACGGGTAATTAGGCCTAGTGCATCGTTACTCATCTTATGATTTTTATCTGTGACAAAGTGAGATGGGTGTGAAATCCTTGACAATAAAATAGATTGGTTGGTGTATGCGCAAAAGAATCTATTTTCATATGGGATTGACAAAAAAAAATGGAAACTTTCTCATATGAGGGCCCAACGGCGAGTAAGGAATCTCGCTGCCGGATCTATTTTATCTACAGAGGCTCGAGTGGCATCGCCGCTGTTTTAAAATCTGATCTGATAGTTGACTCGCTATCTGATTTCAGAATCAAGTTAAAATTATATATATATTAAATTAAAATTTAAAATTTGACCAAACTCAATTAATCTGACTTAACCTGATTAATCTGATCTAACGGAGTAAAATTAACATGATCCGATTAGATTCAAGATCAATTTCAAAATTTTAAATTTATATAATTAATTCAAAATTTAAGTTAACATATAAATAAATATGAAAGACGAATCATCATTGAAATTATACCCTTTTGACCTAAATATTTAATGATATTAATATAAATTTTAAAAGTTGAAAATATCTTGATTCTAAATCTTTTTCCTTTACGTTCGTAAATGAATAAAGAAAACGTAAGAGTCTAAGATTAAACTTGGTGAATTCTTGCTGTGACATTGTCCTATTGGATAACTTACATGTCACAAAAGAGAAATGAAAATCATAGAGGGTAGAAAAGAAAGTTTATCTTACATATTTCTAAGTTATTACTTACTACAAGTATTTTAAAATTTTAGATTTTTTCTTTTTAGTCCTTATAAATAAAGGTATTTTTCTTTTGATCCCTCAAATACATCTATGATTTTTAAAGTCTCTATAACTTTTAATTCTTATGTTTGAATCCCTATAATTTAGGTACGATAAAAAAATGGATATACGGGAGAATATTTATCTTAAACTAGCGGCACATATGAAATGTTGAAAATACCCCTAACTCTTTGTTGACTCTCTCTCTCTCTTATCTCTTTCTCTCCCCCTATACTTTCTCTCTTCCCAATCCAGTTGGCTAGCGATAACCTCTTCTTCCTACTCGTAACAATGGATGAACAATGATGGTGGCACATCTAGTGTTAAGAGATTGACGATGTAGTCGGCGAGGTCTTTTTACAGGTGCTAGAATCTGGGGGGTGGGGGGTAGAGTAATAGAGAGAGGGGGGAGCTTTGTCATCGGAGGGGAGAGAAAGTGGGATGGGGTGAGAGAGAGAGAGAGAGGAAGGGTATGGGTGAGAGAGGGAGAGAGTGCAGGGAGAGGGGACGCCGGAGGCACCCCCCCGACTCCGGAGATGACAGAGGGAGAGGGAGAGAGGGAGGGACCCTCTGGTGGTGACAGAGGGAGAAGGAGAGGGGGAGAGAGAGAGAAAGAGAGGAAGGGACCCTCCAGTAGTGACAAAGGAAGGGAGAGAGAGAGAGAGTATAGGTTGACAGTGACAAAGGGAGAGGAAGGGAGATAGAGTAAGGTGGAGAGAAAGTGCATGACGATACTGAGAGAGAGAGAGAGAGAGAGAGAGAGAGAGAGAGAGAGAGAGAGAGAGAGAGAGAGAGAGAGAGAGAGAGAGAGAGAGAACGAGTTGAAATTATTCCGTTTGAGAGTGATTTCATCTTGAGAGAGGGAGAGAGTGTGAGCAAGTTGAAATCGATCTGTCTGGGAGCGATTTCATCCCGCTCACACACTCTCTCTCTCTCTCCCTCTATCACTGTCGTCTCTCTCTGGCATCCCCTCTCCCCCTCTCCTTCTCCCTCTGCCATCGTCGGCTTTCTTCGACGTCCCCCCTCCCTCTCTCCCTTTATGGCCCTCTGTCATCGCAAACTCTCTCCAACGTCCCCCCCTCTCCCTCTCCGGCCCTTTGTCACCGGTAGATCTCTCCCTCTCCCTCTGTCATTGTCAGCTCTCTCCGGCGTCCCCCCTCCCCCTCTCCCTCTCACTCTGTCACCGTCGTTTGATGTCCCCCCTCTCCCTCTCGCTCTTTCTCTCTCTCTCTCTCCCTCCCTCTCCCTCTATCACCATTGTCCAACTCCCCCCTCTCGCTCTCGCTCTCTCTCCGCCTCTCCCTCTCTCATCGTTTGATGGGGAGCTACGACGTCTCCCTATTTTTTCTCTCTCTACGTGTGCATCCGTGACAGAATGCTTGTGTCGGAGAGAGGAGGGTGGGACCCACATCTACAACAACTAGCAAGAGAGAGAAAGAGAGGAGGGTGAGATCCATAGTCTAATTAAAGTTGATTTACTCTTTTACCAACATTAAATTAATTAATCGGAGTTGAATTTTACTCTAGTTATTGAAACTAACGACGTGGACTAATAATAACAGTGAGGAAGATTTAAGAGATTTTAAAAATAATAGTTATATTCAAAAGATCAAAATAAAAATATATTTATTTGTATAGATTAAAAAATAAAAAACTCTAAAATTTTATAGATATATAAAATTTATATGAACATTTCTTATCTTATGGATCTCGGATGACGGTTAACATTGACCTATGATCTAATAACCTACTAGCGTCGAGGCCCCAGACAAGTTTTAAAATATTAGACAGCACCGGAAACACCACCAGCACCAGAAATGGCCCCCGGACTACGGGGGAACAGAACCACATCTCTGCCCCCTCCTCCTTCGGGCCTCTTCTCCGGGCAGCTACGCCCTGCCCTCCTTGCCCGCCACCTCCATCTCCGCCTGCAACGCCGCGATCTCCTCCTTGAGCACCGCGATCTCCCTGTCTCGCTCCTCCTCCCCCCTCCTCTCCACCTCCAGCAACTCGTCCACGTCGACGGGGTCCTCGGCGGACGACCCGGGCACCGCCGCCGTTTTCGCCTCCCACACGACGGAACACCCCCGCTGCAGCATCTCCGAAACGGAGGAGAACCCCGACGACCTCGCGATCGGCGCCAGGATCCCCGTCGGCTTCTGGCCCCTCTTCCTCCTGGAAGGGGACAAAAACGGGAAGAACCCACATGAGCCGGGGCCAAACGGAGGAGGAAGGAGCAGTAGAAAGAAACCAAGAAACCCCCTCTTCTCACATGCAGAAGCTGCAGTTGCAGATGCCCCTGCACTTGGGGCAGCTCCAGGCGTCCGCTGCCGCCGCCTCCTCCGCGCTCTCCCCGTACCTGGACGAAATGGCGCAGTGCGGGAACGGGGAGGCTTACTCGCCGCAGCAAGAGTGCAACGAAGAGGGGGAGAGAGGAGGTGGTCCCGCCGCTACCTGTTGAGCAGGCAAGTGTAGCAGTAGCGGATTGGGCACCGCTTGCCTCCGCGGTCGTTCTTGCAACTGGCGGCGAAGTCCAGGGTCTTCTGCCGGCACTGCCCTCCCTCGACCAAAGCTAGATAGAGGTTAGAGAGAGAGATAGATAGAGAGAGAGAGAGAGAAAGAGAGGGAGGGGACTCCCGGTGGCCGGAACGGAAGACGAAGGACAAGCAAACTGTGCACCTCCTCCCACCTGGTGGCAAGTCTTGCCATTTTCGGGGTCGTAGATCCGGCCGTGGCGGAGGGTGGCGCCCGGCGATTTCGTCTGCTTGCCGGGGGAGACGAGGGGATCGGAGGGGGGGCGAGCGAGGCGCTTCTGCTTGCTGGCGGGGGTCAATGCGGTGGGTTCCACCATGGTCGGCCGGCTTTCCTCGGCTAGGGTTTAGCGGGGACCTGGCGCGGCGGATGGGGGAGAAGGGCGGAAAGCGGACATCCGGCCCGGTGTCAGAGAAGGAACCCTGCACACGGGCGAGGTTAAAGAATGGAAAAGAAAGTGGGGATGGGGGTGGGGTAGCTCGCAGGGTGACGAAGGAGGCAGTGGGTGGTTTTTTTGTCGTTTAGTTTGTTATCTTAGTTTCAATCATTGGATCATATCATTCGACGGTGAGACAACGTGAGTTTAGAATTTAAATTTTACAATTTTCGACCTCTCAAGCATCAATTTTTTTTTCTTCTTGTCTGATCTTCAATTTGGAGAGTACGATTGTATGAAAACTGCATGATGAGTTGGGTGGTAAAAAAATGTGACATTGTAATATTTTTTTTTATTTCTCTGTGAGTAATCAAATCTAATTCTTTGGACTTGTATTTAGGTTTTTACTTGGTTTTATTGTAAATATCTTACCTTAATTTATTCTTAAATACAAATGTAGATAGATGCTCCTTGTAAAATATTTATAGGAAAATTTAATTAGCATCCTCTGTCACAAGAGAGGATTTTTTTAATTGGTCCTGTCAGAAAATCATCAAACCTACACCTCCTACCTTATTGAGATATTTATTTTGTAATTCCTCGGTCATGTCATCATGAAAGACATTTTTTTTTAAAAGTCCAACAATCTCTCTCTCTCCCCCTCTCTCTAATTGGGTGGAGGGATGCTGGAGCCAGAGGGAGAGATAGTAATATAATATTATAATACAAAATCACCATTATTGATACCACATTAATGATAATACATTACCGATAGCACGTCACAGAATGTCTAATCTTCCTCTCTCTAATGCGGTATCAATAATTAGTTAACATTAACGCGGTGTCAATATGTATCCTCCTAGTTGTCAATATGTAATATCCATAACGATAATGTCTAATGTGATATCAATAACACGTTATCAGTAACGTGGTATTAATATTGTTCATATTGTATTATTATCTCCCTCTCCAATGCCGCCACCTCTACTTAGTTGAGGGGTAGAGATCGCGGAGAGAGAAAGAAAGTAAGAACACACATACACACAGAGGTTGTCACCTCCACCCATCGAGATGGGGGTTGTAGAGAGAGAGAACTCGTAGAGAGAGAAAGAGAGGGGAATAGAGAGAGAGAGAACACATTAAGAGAGGGGTATTTTGTGTAAGAATATGAGTCGGGATCAGAAATAACGCATCAGAAATAAGAAATTAAAATTTTATCCCGCATCGTTGATCGCTCGGGCATGATTACTGTTAATTATCTATATACGAAAGATCTGATTTATAGCTCTGCGATGTGAGGATCACAACGAAGCAAAATAATACTCTCGTGGTGGTAATCAACAGCGTAAGTGCCCGATCTCTAGTGACATTCACATGGGCATAGATGACGAAGTCTTCTCCACTGAACGCCCCTCGAACGATCTCTAAGACCGCTTTCTAGTAGAATTTCAACACTTGAGAGGATGGAGAGGAGAGGAGAGAGAGGAGGGCGTGCTTCCCAAGAAAGGAGGGCACCCTACTCCAACTGGAGAGAGAGAGAGAGAGAGAGAGAGAGAGGGGGCCCCCCAATCAGGGGAGACATGGATGCTTGGCCCAGTGTTTCCCCCATGCAACTATTTATAGACTCTTTAATTTTCATAAAAATCTTGATAAGTCTATAATTACATAAATACTCTCGTTGTTTGTAACTCTAATGTGTGTGACCCTCTAGGTCTAGTGCTAATTTGATTTTAGGTCCACTAATCCTAAGAACTCTTTCTTAACTTTTTTATATTAATGTTTAACATAAAATTAATTATTTAATCATATCATGACTCAAATAATTAGTTTATCCTCTCATGATGGATAATCATCTCATGCTATTCTTTTATTAAAATCTTAGGCCACAATAAGCACCAAGCAACACTCTGTGACCCCAGAATACAAAGAGAGTCTATTAAACCACTCTGGGACCTTTTTGTCTACAATTATTACATAGTTATAGTCCTTCATTCATACACAATGTATCTGGTCACAATTAAAGGTGTGGTCATATTGTCAAACCCTTCTTATTTATGACATGATGAACTTCGTACTCTAAGTCCCACTGAAAACTTTTTTTTCAGAGAACTTTCTACCGCGGCCAAAGATTTAATCGAGTATAGTTCACAGGACATTCTCTCTCACACTATATATGATAGTGAATGATCCACTATTTTCACTCAATCACATTCTCATATATTCCACTATATTCGAACACTTGAGTATCCCAAACTTATGACTAAACTCTCATTATCGGGAATCAAAACACAGAAGTCCTCATGTAAGGTATCCTTGATGGTTCATTTCCAAGAACCAACTGCGTTACTCTGACTGAAGAATCTCTTGGTAGAAAGTTAGATATAATTACCATCCATAGGTTCATAATTAGATCAGTTCAGTGAGCCATATTCTTATACTGAGCACGTACATATATATCTTAGTGTCTCCACACCAATGACTATGAGATCAATCTTCCTTATCATGTAAGGAGATATTATGTGCACTGATCTATTCGAAATTTTTGATGTCTCATATCTAAGATCTTATAATTAGGAATGTTTAAAACAAATGTATCTGAAAGGTTGATTTCATTATCATAATCTCATTATGATATAACAGTTTTAGTACGCATTCAAAGACTTCATCACATCAAGCGATAATAAGTAATATAGTTAATAAGACATAATGAATAAAATTACTCAAATATTATCAGTACGACTGAGAATATGCAAGAAATGATGATATCACTTCACAAGTTATTAGCTTGCAGGGCATACACTTATGTAGGAAACAAGCCTCTCAATAAAGCAAGAGGCGTAACTTGGATAATTTCTTCACAAGGACCATAAAATAAGTCCCGCCTTCTAACAAGGGGCGACGCTGGTTAATAATCAATTTTATGTATACCATCATTACATAGAGTATCAAAAATATCACTTATGTCACACAGTTAGAAAATATCATGATACTTCCTACGACAGCTGGAACATAACAGCTCATTGACGAGAGGAAACTTTGAGTACAATACTCTTAGGCTTGCTTTGGTAGTGGGTTAGCTAACTTGGGGTTAACCTATCTCAGTTAAGTTGCTCCGGAGTTAACTTATTTTTGCTTCGAGAGTAGGGGGATGCAGGTGTGGCTGGGGGTTGTGATTTGATAAAAGTTTGGGTTAACTCAACCATTTTGGTGCGAAGTTATTAAAAATGGTCTTACTTATTACTGTTCATATCTACAGTGAATATGAGAATGAACAATGACTTTGACTTTGTCCATGGAGGATGAACAGTAAAATCACAAATCACACAAATAGAGAATGAATAGTGAAATGGGGGGGGGGGTCTCAAGGGTAGGTAGGCACATAGGCGAGCGATATCTAGTGCTTGGCACCAATGGGCATAGCTAGGGTCGAGGGGGGTGTGGCAACACTTGGCACTGAGTGTTACAGTAAATAGGAATGAGCATGAATAGTGAAATCACAAAGAGGAGGAGAGAGAGAGAGAGAGTCGCCAGGGGTGGGCGGGTGGGCATTAGCGAGCCACTAGATCAAACGATGGTGGTGATGCTTGGTTGTGCTAACCCTTTGCATTCTTTGTCAGGTGGAAGGAGAGTGGGGATGGGGAGAGGGGGATTGGCAGTGATCTTGTACAATTGATTAAGACTGGTTGGTATATGCGTTGGGCCATTCATCGTAGTGCCTGCACCTCTGAGCCACAGTAAGTAAAGTAACTCCTTATGTCGTGGGTTGTATGTATGTCCGAGATGTGCAACAAAGATAATGTATATGTGCAACAAAAATAGTACAAACAAAAGAATAAGAAATTATGCAAAGTCGATGTAAACGATTGGCTACACATAGCCGTATGATTTTAATGTGATTCGATATTCATGTTTTTTATAAATCTGAAAAACTTCTAACATAATATAGATTCATAAATATGGAATTTATGCCAACAAACAAAGTATGACATTATTTGATATTTGCATCCTTGATTTATGCATATGTTAGCACATGTTGCGTTGTGTGTATATATTATGCATGAAAGTCTTCCTGCATTTTGCAAAAGCTTATTATATGACATACATGTGACCGATTCTTCAATTGCCTACTGAGTTTTAGGACTCACACCTATGGTCTAGCACTTTTCGGGAACTAAGAGGTATAATTGTAAATCCATGGTGTTGGAGGTCGGAAGGGAAGGAAAGGAGCTGGCATGATCGAGAAGGAGTTCGGTGTCCGATTGGGGGAGCGTCACCTTACACTCCTTAATCATTGTGAACTGAGACATCTGCAAGGTGCCCAAGGCCATACCATATGGAGTTGGCATTACTTAGATGGAGTTTGGTGTCCACTCGGGGGAGCATCACTTTAAACTTCTCAATCATTGTGAACTAGTATCTGCAAGGTGCTTAAGGCCATACCATCTGGAGTTCTATTAATACAACCATATCATTTCAATTTATAACAAATGCACATAATTGGCATCACATAATCAGTTGTACATCTCTTAACCTTAAAAGTAATTACATCATAAACCGTAACACACAACTCACTTTCTAGAAAATCTCCCAAAATAATTCCCAGACTTATTTGATCAACATTATTCATTTCCCTGCCTACAAAAAAATCCTCAAACACATAATGAAACAAAAATCTTAAAGACGGCTATTGGAAGCCCTCCAAGCTCATTTCTTTCCCATTCGTCAAGTTGTCTTCGAGATTTTTTGCCGAAGAATTTATGATGAATAGATCGACTCAAAATCCCACTGGGTCATAAACTCTCCCACGGTTACGCGGGTTACCCTTATTATACCCTATAGAAGGGAGTGAGAATAAGGGGGGTAAAAATAACAAAAAATCGACGGGGTTGAAAATGCTATACATATAAGAAGTTATGATGGAATGGGTGACCGTAAATGTGAATGGGCGACCGTAAATGTGAATAGGCCTTCAATTTTCGCACGGTGACACAAACTGATTTAATCATATGTGAGAGAAGGTGTAAGAATAATTATTAAAATAAAATCGATGGGAAGGAGTAAGAATAGAGGAGAAGATGGAAATAGCACGGATTTGACACATTTAAAAAATACTTTCCGTCAAATAATTTATGATGAATAGAGCGACTCAAAATCTCACTTGGTCACAAACTCTCCCACGGCTACGCGAGATATCTTTATTATACCCTATCGATGGGAGCGAGAATAAATGAAGGGGGGTGAAAATAACAAAGAATCGGCGTGGTTGAAAATGTTATACATAGAAGAAGTTATGATGGAATGGGTGACACTAAATGTGAATGGGCCTTCAATTTTCGCATGGTCGCACAAATGACTTTAATCATACGTGAAAGTAGGCATAAGAATAATTATTATAATAAAATCGATGGGAAGGAGCAAGAATAGAAGAGAGGATGGAAATAGCACGGATTTGAAACATTTAAAGAATATTTTTCGTTGAAGAATTTATGATGAATAGAGCGACTTAAAATCTCACTAGGTCATAAACTATTCCACTGCTACGCGGGTTACCCTTATTATACCCTATATATCGAAGGGAGTGAGAATAAATGAAGAGAGGTGAAAATAACAAAGAATCGGCGGGGTTGAAAATGCTATACATAGAAGAAGTTAAGATAGAATGGGTGACCCTAAATGTGATGGATCTTCAATTTTCGCACGATCGCACAAATAACTTTAATCATATGTGAGAGAAGGCGTAAGAATAATTATTATAAAAAAATCGATGGGAAGGAGCAAGAATAGAGGAGAGGATGGAAATAGCACAGATTTGACACATTTAAAAAATATTTTCCACTGAAGAAATTTTAAGGAATAAAGTCACACAAAACCTCCCTGGGTCATAACCTCTCCCACGGCTACACAGGTTACCCTTATTATACCCTATCGAAGGGAGTGAGAATAAATGAAGGGGGGGTGAAAATAACAAAGAATCGACGGAGTTGAAAATGTTATACATAGAAGAAGTTATGATGGAATGGGTGACCCTAAATGTAAATGGGCCATCATTTTTTGCACGGTCGCACAAATGTCTTTAATCATATGTGAGAAAAGGCGTAAGAATAATTATTATAATAAAACCAATGGGAAGGAGCAAGAATAGAGGAGAAGATGGAAATAACACGGATTTGACACATTTAAAAAATATTTTCCGTCGAAGAATTTATGATGAATAGAGTGACTCAAAACCTTACTGGGTCATAAACTCTCCCACGGCTATGCGGGTTACCCTTATTATACCCTGTCGAAAGGAGTGAGAATAAATAAAGGGGGGTAAAAATAATAAAAAATTGGCGCAGTTGAAAATGCTATACATAGATAAAGTTATGATGGAAGGCGTGACCCTAAATGTGAATAAGCCTTCAATTTTCACACGGTCGCACAAATGACTTTAATCATATGTGAGATAAGGAGTAAGAATAATTATTATAATAAAACCGATGGGAAGGAGCAAGAATAGAGACGATAATGAAAATAGCACAGATTTTACACATTTAAAAAATATTTTCTGCTGAAGAATTTATGATGAATAGAGCGACTCAAAATCTCACTGGGTCATAAACTCTCCCACGGCTACGCGGGTTACCCTTATTATACCCTATCGAAGGGAGTGAGAATAAATGAAGGGGGGGCGAAAATAACAAAGAATCGACGGTGTTGAAAATGCTATACATAGAAGAGGTTATGATGGAATTAGTGACCCTGAATATGAATGTGCTTTCAATTTTTACGCGGTGGTAAAAATGGCTTTTATAATATATGAGAGAAGGAGTAAGAATAATTTTTATAATAAAGTCGATGGGAAGGAACAATAATAGAGGAGAGGATGGAAATAGCATGGATTTGACATATTTAAAAAATATTTTTCGCCGAATAATTTATGATGAATAGAGCGACTCAAAACCTCACTGGGTCATAAACTCTCCCATAGCTACGCGGGTTACCCTTATTATATCCTATCGAAGGGAGTGAGAATAAATGAAGGGGGGTAAAAATAACAAATAATCGGCGGGGTTGAAAATACTATACTTAGAAGAAGTTATGATGGATTTGGTGACCCTAAATGTGAATGTGCCTTCAATTTTCGCACGATCGCACAAATAGCTTTAATCATATATGAGAGAAGGCGTAAGAATAATTATTATAATAAAATCGATGGGAAGGAGCAAGAATAGAGGAGAGGATGGAAATAGCACAGATTTGACACATTTAAAAAATATTTTTCGCCGAAGAATTTATGATGAATATAGCGACTCAAAATCTCACAGGGTCAAACTCTCCCCCGACTATGCGGGTTACCCTTATTACACTACAAGAAAAATCGCGGATAGCGACCGACCTAGCGGTCGCTATTCAGTCGTAGATCGGTCGCAAATCTGCATTGCGACCGAACAGATACTATCTAGCGACCGAATATGTCGGTCGCTATATAATAGTCGCTATATAGCGACCGACATAATTCGGTCGCAGTATCAGTCGTTACCAGAGACCGATTATAATCGGTCGCCTGATCGGTCGCTAATTAAGTCGGTCTCAATTCGGTCGCTATTCGGTCTCTAATTATGTTGTATTTTTAAAAATAAAATTAACCTATCGGATTTATTCGGTCTCAATTCGGTCGCCAGTCGGTCGCCAAGTATAATTATTTAATAAAAGAAATATAACGTATAGTCGCTATTCGGTCGCAATTCAGTCTCCATGCGGTCGCTAATTTTGCATTATTTTTTTTTTAAAAATTTATTTAAACTGATAAATAAATTACCTGATAAATAACAAATTCATAACATAAATATAAAATCAACTACACAGACAACAATATCGACAAATCTCAAATTCATCACATACAAACACCTGATAAATAACAATTTCATAAAACAATAATAAATCAACTACACGGATCACAATCTCCACGAACCTCAAATTACACACAATTAAAATAAAATCACAAATTAATCATACATCCATAATAATAAAATGACAACATACACAACTAAAATAAAATCACAAATCCTCCACATATGTCTCATCCTGGTCGTCGTCTCGTCCAACATCATCCTGGTCGTCGTCTCGTCCAACATCTCGCGACGGATGATCCTGTATATCATTTAAAAAAATTATAATCAAATCCTTAATAAAGAAATCAAGCATTAACAAGACTTAATAAAGAAATCAAGCATTAACAAGAGTATGCCAATAGTTTAAGCCAGCTCATTTTCATATATATAAATACACACACACAATATAAATTCAAATTTCATCTTGTATTTTAAAAATGAAGTTTGAGCGCCGAGCTCAAACCGGGCATCCGATTTGGATTCCGTCAGTTCTGACAAGTCACTTTCATCTCCCCGGTCGTATTGGAATGATCGGCACGGCCATCCGACCGGTATTTCGAATTTTAGACCCCCGGACCCGTCCTAACAGTTCATTTGAACTAAGTGTATTTTAAAAATGAAGTTTGAGCGCCGAGCTCAAACCGGGCATCCGATTTGGATTCCGTCAGTTCTGACAAGTCACTTTCATCTCCCCGGTCGTATTGGAATGATCGGCACGGCCATCCGACCGGTATTTCAGATTTTAGAACCAAATGCCCCGTCCTAACAGTTCATTTGAACTAAGTGTATTTTAAAAATGAAGTTTGAGCGCCGAGCTCAAACCGGGCATCCGATTTGGATTCCGTCAGTTCTGACAAGTCACTTTCATCTCCCCGGTCGTATTGGAATGATCGGCACGGCCATCCGACCGGTATTTCGAATTTTAGACCCCCGGACCCGTCCTAACAGTTCATTTGAACTAAGTGTATTTTAAAAATGAAGTTTGAGCGCCGAGCTCAAACCGGGCATCCGATTTGGATTCCGTCAGTTCTGACAAGTCACTTTCATCTCCCCGGTCGTATTGGAATGATCGGCACGGCCATCCGACCGGTATTTCGAATTTTAGACCCCCGGACCCGTCCTAACAGTTCATTTGAACTAAGTGTATTTTAAAAATGAAGTTTGAGCGCCGAGCTCAAACCGGGCATCCGATTTGGATTCCGTCAGTTCTGACAAGTCACTTTCATCTCCCCGGTCGTATTGGAATGATCGGCACGGCCATCCGACCGGTATTTCAGATTTTAGAACCAAATGCCCCGTCCTAACAGTTCATTTGAACTAAGTGTATTTTAAAAATGAAGTTTGAGCGCCGAGCTCAAACCGGGCATCCGATTTGGATTCCGTCAGTTCTGACAAGTCACTTTCATCTCCCCGGTCGTATTGGAATGACCGGCACGGCCATCCGACCGGTATTTCAGATTTTAGACCCCCGGACCCGTCCTAACAGTTCATTTGAAATAAGTGTATTTTAAAAATGAAGTTTGAGCGCCGAGCTCAAACCGGGCATCCGATTTGGATTCCGTCAGTTCTGACAAGTCACTTTCATCTCCCCGGTCGTATTGGAATGATCGGCACGGCCATCCGACCGGTATTTCGAATTTTAGACCCCCGGACCCGTCCTAACAGTTCATTTGAACTAAGTGTATTTTAAAAATGAAGTTTGAGCGCCGAGCTCAAACCGGGCATCCGATTTGGATTCCGTCAGTTCTGACAAGTCACTTTCATCTCCCCGGTCGTATTGGAATGATCGGCACGGCCATCCGACCGGTATTTCAGATTTTAGAACCAAATGCCCCGTCCTAACAGTTCATTTGAACTAAGTGTATTTTAAAAATGAAGTTTGAGCGCCGAGCTCAAACCGGGCATCCGATTTGGATTCCGTCAGTTCTGACAAGTCACTTTCATCTCCCCGGTCGTATTGGAATGACCGGCACGGCCATCCGACCGGTATTTCAGATTTTAGACCCCCGGACCCGTCCTAACAGTTCATTTGAAATAAGTGTATTTTAAAAATGAAGTTTGAGCGCCGAGCTCAAACCGGGCATCCGATTTGGATTCCGTCAGTTCTGACAAGTCACTTTCATCTCCCCGGTCGTATTGGAATGACCGGCACGGCCATCCGACCGGTATTTCAGATTTTAGAACCAAATGCATAAGTTGCTGCTTCTCGCTGCCTCCATTCAGGTTTGTTAATGTTTTCTTCTATGAATGGCATAACAAGAGGCACAATGTCATCTCCCACGGTCCGTGCAACCAAACCCAAGCATGTTCCTCCAGCCATTGCAAGATTCCAAACTCCTTCATCCTGATCTTGGTCGTCTTCTTGCTTAAGGAGTGTCTCCAACAGCATAGGGACAAGCGCAGGTAGTGCCTGCTTGATAAAATAAAAGCAAGGGGTGTCAGAATCAGCAGAAAAATCCCCTCCATATTCATCTAAGATGTCAATCTCTTCATCGCATATTGAGCTCCAGAATTCAATAGCTTGTAGAGCAACAGGTTCCTCATCTTCCCTCACAGCTTTTGCAGTGATGTTAAATATGTCCTGCATATACGATGCAAGCTTCTCATAATACATGGAGGATATGGAGACCAAGCATTCGAATGCAGCCTGCCGTATCTTCACCTCAGGGGACAGAGTAGCTTCACAAATGACTCTCATGATATAATCCCTCTCCATATCATTCCCGAAGTTTGCCTGAGCAAATCCCAAAGAATTATGCAGAGCTCGAGTTGCAGCCAACCTAACATCAATGTTTCCCTCAGAAGCACTCATGCCTTGAACAACCGCTGTCAATATCTTATTGACTTGCTCTTGATCAACTTCATCAGAGGAGACTTCTTCACACATATAATATCCTTCACTTCTTGTAACTTATGACCTATGCTCCTTTGTATGAACTGCCCTTCCTTTGCTTAGAGGTGCTGTTCCTGGCTTCCTGCCATGACAGTTACCAGACTTTGGGGAGATCTTTTCACCTAAATTGGCATATTTTATTCATGTCTACATGTTACTTTCCTTATATTATTCTAGCTTTATGAATATTTATAGATCTGTATCCTCCCCCACTCAAGTGAATAGAATTTATACATATCTTTTCACTTTCAGTTCTAACCAAAATCTCTATACACCTATGGAAAATCCTGCAGAACAGTCTGCCTGTTGATTCTAATATCCAGAGGATAGGTGTAAGATGATATTTAGAGTTAAGAAAATGATATTTTCCCCTCCTCAATCTAAAATACTTATATTTTGTAAGATGATATTTGGTAGCATAAAGCACATTTCCCACCCAACAGATGGCCCCCTTTCCACACAAAACCAATCTCGCTCTCTGCCCACTTCCGTTCCTCTCCCCCACACCGGCATGCCCCTAAACATATCGACGAGAAATCCGGGTTCCACCCAAATGGACGCAGCGCTACTCATCACCACGTTCTTCTCTTCCACCTATTTACAGTTCGAGCAGTAACACAGCAGCAGCACACCGGCGGAGAACCATCCCCCCAAAAACCATCTGCAGAAACACATGATAATAATTTGATCAGAAGCAAAACGTTAACGTGCGCGCAAAGAAATCAACAGTCCAAAACAAAGTCAATGTTGCGATCGTACCGTCAAACAACCACCCACTTCCCTCGTGCCCCATTTTAGCAAAAAATCGAAACAGGCAACTAAAATGTGAACGTGCAATATTTGCTATACACCAGTTACGGGGAAGGATGCAAGGCACATTTCAATAATTAAAAAAAAAAAAAGAGGATGATGCATGCAAGGAGCAACCTGGGAATTGTTTGGTGTGCGCTGAAATGCTGCAATCCAATTTTAAAATCTTCGGATTTTAATTTTCCATGGTCACTTTTTAGGGACTGAAGGGATTTTAGGGATTTTAAAACCCGTGAAACCCCCAAAAATTATAGCAGTTAAAACATAGCACCATAAAATGATCTTTTTAGAAAGGTAAGTGTTAGATGACTTGAGCCTACCTTGGACATACCCTGGGATTGTTGTCTAGCTACAACATTGTTAGAGAAAAGAGAAACCATAATTCCCAAGAACGTGCCAAGCACACAAACTGCAACATGCGGAAAGTATTAAGTGGAAGAAGTTCAACTGATTGCATTTACAAGTAAATCGTGCTATGGTATTTTCAAAGCCGGACAATTCAATGCCTCCAGCTACATGGGTGAGTCGCACCTCTTAAAAGAAACCAAAAGCGTGAACATGATCATCAACAGTCTGCAAAAGCAAGATATTAAGGCAACAAGAGGAATTCAGATTTATATTATGTTGTTTTCATTTCTTGCTACAAAATAATTTTCTAATAAGAATAAGTTCCATGCAAGAAAGTATGCATACCATTGCTGGACTTTCCTAAACTCTGAAAGCACCGGATATATGTTCTCAAAAGCCGTGTATGTCTCCTCTCTCACCTGCCACATGCCAAGAATTGGCAAGTCAGAACTAACATAACAAACTTGATGACAACCATCAATCATATTCAGGAATTCCTTCACCTTTGCTCCTGTAAGAACAATCTTGCCGGAAACAAAGATCAATAATACAATCTTTGGTTGCTTCATCCGATAGATCAGGCCAGGAAACAGCTCTGGTTCATACTGTCAGAAGCCAACATGCAACTGCATTCAAATGCATAGCCCACTCGGAAAGCCAAGAAATAGAAAATCCTAGCAACCTTAAAAAAAATTTGCATATAAAAGGGAGAGGTATCCCAGAGTTGATTTAAGAGAGATTGAGACTTGTTTCTCTTTTTGGCGGGGGATTTATGGATGGCCAGGGTATACTGAGAATTTCAATTGATAATATAATCTTGCAGCCAGATAATGTGTTAGATAGATGTTCATTTCCCTGTTTGGTTCTCAAGGTGACAACAGTTACATAATTTTGAAATGTGGATGCAAGAGTAATATAATGCACAAAACGAAATGTCAGAGGTAACTTACACTTGAGAAAGCACCATGGGCATAAGCCAGACCCTCCAGTCTGATGGGAAATTTTACATCGCATGAACCAACGATATTCTGAATCTTGAAATCCTAAAGCAAGAGAATGGCAGGTTAACAAAGATATCCTTAAGTAGCAACTAGCAAGCAAATAAAAACAGAATATCAGCAGACTGCATGTGTCAGTGTGTGTCATCATCATAGCTACCTTGAACTTAGCAGGAAATCCCAACTTCTGAATGATGCGAGCATACTGGCAATAAGATGTACCGGATTAGATATGCATGAGGTGAGCAAGAAACAACAAAACATTGTGAAGAAACTAGAAAGGTGTTCATACCTTCCGTGCTGCAAGTTTTGATTGTTGTTCACTCTTTGCCCCGGTACAAACCTGATATACAAGTCCATGACAAATGCCATTAGTGAACTAGATTTTTTTCCTACATCCATCATCATTAAGGGGGGTGAAAAAGGGTCCACTTTGAAGGAAGTTAATGCCGAAGAGGAGCTTTTGATGGCTAGCACATAAAAGGAAAACAATCCACAAGGAAGAACAGACATGGTTTGTTATCATAATAAAAGCCTTTCCTGAACCGGGAGGTAGCTTATGGGCTAAATTTAAGTTATTGTATGAATTTTTTGCATGGTAACAGTTGGCTAATGACTTGAGACTAAATAACATACGTACCATAAAAAGAAATTAACAAAATGTCACACAATGATTTGCCAACAAACTGAGCAAGAAGTAGTGACCGTACGGTCACATTTTATTCATTATAAGCTAAAATTACAAACACTAAAATTGAATCCCAGTAATGCAGAACAGCATTTCACATCGTCCAAATATATTGTCCATAAAACTGTTGCCAATATCATCCAATTATGATTGAAGATGTGCAATTCATGACACATAAGGGCCAAATATCTTATAATCCACTAAACCACAGACAATTCAATAATGATCTAACTACTTAAGTGAATCACGATCCAGAAAATGTTGGACAATGGCCCTCCACCGACACAAACATCGAAGATTTAACATTAAGACCTTCTAACACTATCAAAAACTGAAAAACAAGGTGTGAAGAATCAGGAATCGGGTTAGGATTGGCCACCCAAATCTGATCTGGATCAGTGGATCCAAGCCTGATCTGCAGCAGATCCAACAATTCCACTGTTTTAAAAAGAAAGGTTAAAACGTTACTAAAATGGGGAAGGGTGACGATGTCGGCGGTGGTTGCATGGGGAGGGGATTCCTGCAACCTACAAGGGGGAGGGGGGTCTAACACCCAGCAGCACATGGGGATTGGGAGGGGGGTTTTCACTCGACAAGGAGATGGGGGGTTGCATTGGCCCGCAGTACTGGGGGGATGGGGAGGGGGCTTCCGATGGCATTGGGAGGGTGAGACGATTCCGGTGGTGCAGCACAAAGGGGAGTTGGTGGGGGGTTTCCAGAGGTGGAGGGGGACGGGAAGGGGAGGGGGAGGCAGAGGGGGACACGGGAAGGGGAGGAAGGGAGGAGACCGTCGGAGGCAGAGGGGGAGGCGGAGTGGGACGGGAAGGGGAGGGGGATCAGAGGGGTCAGGCCGGAGGGGGAGGGGCATGGGGATGGGAAGGAGATCTGAGGGGGACGGGGGCGCAGGCCGCAGGGGGGAGGGGAGGGGAGCAAGCCGGCGACGGGGCCGCAGGGGGGAGGGGAGTAGGCCGGCGGGGGAGGGGAGCAGGCCGGTGACGGAGGGGGAAGGGAGAGAGAGAGAGAGAGAGAGAGAGAGAGGTACCTGCGGAGGGCGACGACGGCAGGGCGAGCGGCGACGGCGACTCGACGCGAGCGGCGCGGCGACGGGCTCCGGCGGAGGGGGGCTCGGGCGGGAGGCAGCACGGGGAGGGGGGCTCCGGCGGAGGAGGGGGGCTCGGGCGGGAGGGCTCGGGCGGAGGGGGGGCTCCGGCGGAGGGGGCTCGGGCGGGAGCGGGGAGGGGGGCTAGGGCGGAGAGGGGGCCGCAGGGGAAGGGGGCTCGGGCGGGAGGGGGGGGGGCTCGGGCGGGAGGGCTCGGGCGGGCGGGGGTCGTAGTAGGAAGTATAACGGCATCAGCGACCGACTGGAGACCGAAGTTAATTCGGTCGCAATAATAGCGACCGATTAGCGACCGATATACTTGCGGTCGCTGAAACGGTCTCGGTTATGCGACCGATTATTTCGGTCTCCGAATTGGTCTCTATTTGGGACCGACTAGCGACCGATTAAATCAGTCGCTAATTCGGTCGCTATAGCCACTTTTTCTTGTAGTGTTATACCGTATCGAAGGGAGTGAGAATAAATGAAGGGACGTGAAAATAACAAAGAATTTGCGGGGTTGGAAATACTATACATAGAAGAAGTTATGATGGAATGCGTGACCATAAATATGAATGGGCCTTCAATTTTTACACGGTGGCACAAATGACATTAATCATATGTGACAGAAGGAGTAAGAAGAATTTTTATAAGAAAACCGATGGGAAGGAGCAAGAATAGAGGAGAGGATAAAAATAGCATGGATTTGACATATTTAAAAAATATTTTCTACCGAAGAAATTTTAAGGAATAAAGTCACACAAAACCTCCCTGGGTCATAACCTCTCTCACGGCTACACATGTTACTCTTATTATACCCTATCGAAGGGAGTGAGAATAAATGAAGGGGGGTGAAAATAACAAAGAATCGGCGGGGTTAAAAATATTATATGTAGAAGAAGTTATGATGGATTGGATGACCCTAAATGTGAATGGGCCTTCAATTTTTAAACGGTGACACAAATGGCTTTAATCATATGTGAGATAAAGAGTAAGAATAATTTTTATTATAAAATCGATGGGAATGAGTAAGAACAGAGGAGAGGATGGAAGTAGCACGAATTTGACATATTTAAAAAATCTTTTCCGCCAAAGAATTTATGATGAATAGAGCGACTCAAAATCTCACTCGGTCATAAATTCTCCCACGGCTACGCCGGCTACCCTTATTATATCCTATCGAAGGGAGTGATAATAAATGAAGGGGGGTAAAAATAACAAAGAATCAACGGGTTTGAAAATACTATACATAGAAGAAGTTATGATGGAATGAGTGACCCTAAATGTGAATGGGCCATCATTTTTCGCACGTTGGAAAAAATGGTTTTAATCATATGTGAGAGAAGGCGAAAGAACAATTATTATAATAAAACCTATGGAAAGGAGCAAGAATAGAGGAGAAGATAGAAATAGCACAGATTTGACACATTTAAAAAATATTTTTCACCGGAGAAAGTTTAAAAAATAAAGTCACACAAAATCTCCCTGGGTCATAACCTCTCTCACGGCTACACATGTTTTATCGAAGGGAGTGAGAATAAATGAAAGGTGGTGAAATTAACAAAGAATCGGCGGAGTTAAAAATGCTATACATAGAAGAAATTATGATGGAATGGGTGACCCTAAATGTGAATGGGCCTTCATTTTTTACACGGTCACACAAATGACTTTAATCAAATGTGAGAAAAGGCATAAGAATAATTATTATAATCAAACTGATGGGAACGAGCAAGTATAGAGGAGAGGATGGAAATAGCACGGATTTGACACTTTTAAAAAATATTTTTTACCGAAGAATTTATGATGAATAGAGCGACTTAAAATCTTACTGGGTCATAAACTCTCCTACGGATACGCGGGTTACCCTTATTATACCCTGTCGAAGGGAGTGAGAATAAATGATGAGGGGTAAAATCGATGGAACGGAGCACGGATAGAGGAGAGGATGGAAGTAGCACAGATTTGACAGTATTTCAAAAATCTTTTCTGTCAAAGAATTTATGATAAATAGAGCGACTAAAAACCTCACTGAGTCATAAACTCTTCCAAGGCTACGCGGGTTACCCTTATTATACGCTATCGAAGGGAGTGAGAATAAATGAAGAAGGATGAAAATAACAAAGAATCGACGGGGTTGAAAATACCATACATAGAAGAAGTTATGATGCAATGGGTGACCCTAAATGTGAATGGGTCTTCATTTATCGCACGGTCGCACTGATGGCTTTAATCATATGTGAGAGAAAGTGTAAGAACAATTATTATAATAAAATCGATGGGAAAAAGTAAGAATAGAGGAGAGCATGAAAATAGCACATATTTAACAAATTTAAAAAATATTTTCCACCGAAGAATTTATGATGAATAGAGCGACTCAAAACCTCACTGTGTCATAAACTCTCCCACGGCTACGCTGATTACCCTTATTATACCCTATCGAAGGGAGTGAGAATAAATGAAGGGGGGCAAAAATAACAAAGAATCGACGTGTTTGAAAATACTATACGTAGAAGAAGTTATGATGGAATATGTGACCCTAAACGTGAATGGGCCATCATTTTTCGCACGGTGGCACAAATGACTTTAATCATATGTGAGAGAAGGTGAAAGAACAACTATTATAATAAAATCGATGGAAAGGAGCAAGAATAGAGGAGAAGATGCAAATAGCACGGATTTGACACATTTAAAAAATATTTTCTACCGAAGAAATTTTGAAGAATAAAGTCACACAAAACCTCCCTGGGTCATAACCTCTCCCACGGCTACACAGGTTACCCTTATTACACCCTACCGAAGGGAGTGAGAATAAATGAAGGGGGGTGAAAATAACAAAGAATCGGCGGAGTTGAAAATACAATACATAGAATAAGTTGTGATGGAATGGGTGACCCTAAATGTGAATGTGCCTTCAATTTTTGCACGGTCGCACAAATGGCTTTAATCATCTGTGAGAGAAGGCGTAAGAATAATTATTATAATAAAATAGATAGAAAGCAACAAGAATAGAGAAGAAAATGATAATAGCACAGATTTGACACATTTAAAAAATATTTTTTATCGAAGAATTTATGATGAATAGAGCGACTAAAAATCTCACAGGGTCATAAACTCTCCCCCGACTACGCGGGTTACCCTTATTATAGCCTATCGAAGGGAGTGAGAATAAATGAAGGGGGTGAAAATAGCAAAGAATTGACGGGGTTGAAAATACTACACATAGAAGAAGATATGATGGAATGCGTGACCCTAAATATGAATGGGCCTTCAATTTTTACACGGTGGCACAAATGGCCTTAATCATAGGTGACAGAAGTAGTAAGAACAATTTTTATAAGAAAATCGATGGGACATATTTAAAAAATAGCTTAGATTTGACATATTTAAAAAATATTTTCTACCAAAGAATTTGTGATGAATTGAGCCACTCAAAATCTCACTGGGTCATAAACTCTCCCACGGCTATGCCGATTACCGTTATTATACCCTATCGAAGGGAGTGAGAATAAATGAAGGGTGGTGAAAATAACAAAGAATCGGCGGGATTTAAAATGCTACACGTAGAAGAAGTTATGATGGATTGGGTGTCCCTAAATGTGAATGGGCCTTCAATTTTTTAAAAGTGGTACAAATGACTTTAATCATATGTGAGAGAAGGAGTAAAAATAATTTTTATTATAAAATCGATGGGATGGAGCAAGAATAGAGGAAATGATGGAAGTAGCACGAATTTGACATATTAAAAAAATCTTTTCTGCCAATCCAAGAATAGAGGAAAGAATAGAGCGACTCAAAACCTCACTGAGTCATAATGTAATGCCCTGGATCCTTGGTGTAACGACCCGAGAATCCGATTACCGGGAAAGCCCGATAACCCGAGACTCGCACCGCCACCCACGAGTCCGAAGACTCGAAAGGGTTAGAAGGATGGTGTGGAAACTACACAAGTATCACAAGTAATTACAGAAATTAAACAGTTCATAAGTAAGCAGGAAATGAATTAACAACAATTTAATTTATACATGGTCCACAAGATAACAACAGTAGTCCACAACTAGTACAGAGACGAGAGAAGAAAGTACAGCTACACGGGACATACCCCAGCTCTGACCTCTGGCACTACCTCTGGGCACCCGCAGCACGCTGCGCCCCAGACGCGCTCCCCTGGGGCGGCGCCTCACCTGAAACATGGTGAAAACACACAGGGAATAAGTCTCAGAACAAGACTCAGTAGGGATCACTCGAACCCTACCTCGTAAGATGGGAAACCACTACGCTAGCGGTAGGAGAGTACCTCGGAAAGGAAAGCCCTGTACTCTACACAACAAAGACCCTACGGCACGTAAATCGGCACACGTGCCACGGTGAGACAACCGAAGCTCAACGGTCGACCCGATAAAACCCGAAGGTCGGAAACACACGACTGACAGTCTGTCACTCCGTACTCGACAGGAGTACCTCCCACTAGAAGCACAACCAGTAGCGTCCCCTGACGACTTACACCGCACCGCAGGTGAACTGCCTGACGTGGTAGCGCCTACCCAAGGCACGAACACCACACAAGTAACCACAAACAAGTGACTAGCTGGGGTCACGCCCGTCGACGTGGGTCCAACCGCCCCCAACCACGTGTGCACACACAGACCGCGCGTCCCTGGTCTGGCCCTCAGACCGGTTTTCCCCTCAACCGGACTCTGGCTGTAAGACGTAGGGTCCGACGGCAACCGGTCCACAAACCGCCTCTAAGGGTAAGCCCGTACACCACTCCTAGGTGCGACCGGTACTGCGTACTGGTGGGCTACGACTAGTGGAGGGTCACTGAAGGAGTAGACTCTCAAGCCAACGGAAAACGTCACAAGGGCCGGTACGCGGAACGCTCCTTGTACCAACACCGTCGCACGGTGACAAAAGCCGACAGTGACATCTCCCGGTACACTCTGTACGACGAGAGACACGCCGACGCAACCCGTCCCCTTGAACGGTCCACACTGGGCCGCTCAGGGATGTGCGGTCACACAAGGACCGCACAAGGGTTTGAACGGTCAGATCAGGACCGTTCCACCCAGGGTCCAAACGGCAGATGAACGGCCAACACAGGACCGTTCAAATAGATGTGCGGTCAACTCTTGACCGCACGTGAGTGAGGAACGGTCAGCTCCTGGCCGCTCGTCTCCCAACGATAAAAAGTCTGGACGGTTAGTCCTTAGCCGCACTTGGGGAAGAGCGGCTACGGCTTAGCCGTTCAGGGGTTGTGCGGTCAAGACCAGACCGCACATCCAACCATAGCACTAGGGGATGTACGGCAAGCACCTGGCCGTACAAAGGGTTATGCGGCCAGCTCCTGGCCGCACATCCCAGTGCACTGCACAACGGTCAAAAACCCTAGGGTTGGGCGGTCGCTGTGGGGCCGCACATTAGGATATGCGGTCCCACGATAGACCGTCCAAGCCCACTGCGCGCCAAGCCCCGGCCAAAGCGCGCCGAGCCGATGAACGGTCCGAACAGGACCGCATAAGGGTTATGCGGTCACTGGTTCGACCGCACATCGCTCACCGGCGCGAAGACGGTGAACCTTGCCGGAATCGCCCAATCGGCCTCAAAACAAGCCCCACGGAGGGGGAAATGGCGAGAGAAGAACCCCCAAGCCCCCTAGCATGCTCCTACGCCCTTAAACCGCGAAATCGGGGCTCAAAACGATGGATCGGACGAACTCACCCCGCGGCATGATCAACCCTTCCCGGCTCAAAATAAACCCCTCTCGACCTCATCTCGAGCCGAAACTCATGGGGAAGGAAGACAAGAGGCTAAGGAACGTCACCCTACCTCCGGTTCGTGATGAAACACTCCGATCCGAGCTCGAAGCCGCGAAGAACGTCGTTAAAGTCTTGCCTCTCCACGCTTCCCACGCTCGCCGTATGCCCGCACGATCGCCACTACGTCACCCACGTCCTCGCGCAGTCGCACCGCCGCCGTCTGCAGCCGGAACGGGGGTCGGCACGGTCGAACGGGAGAGAAGGAGAGAGAGAGGCGGCCACGGTCGCGTGAGAGAGAGAGGAAGGAAGAAGAAGAAAAGAGAAAAGAAGAAAAAGAAAAGAAAAGAAAATGGGAATATATAGAAAATCTGATTTTTTGGAAAAATACCAAAACATTAAAAAGTACATTTTTGGGATCCTCGGAACGCACCGATCGCAACGGTACCACTCGTGCCCAGGTGAACGGCCCGGTCCACCCGCAACGAGCTTCCGAAGAAAAAGCCGAAACACACACCGGAAATCGGAAAACACACGCGGAAAAGCCGCGGAATGCCTCCGGGCCTCCGAAACAACTCCGGATCGCACCGATCCGAACATGAAGAATGACCGAAACGAAATTTCGGACACAACGGAGCCGGACACTCCGAAAAACCAGATCCGGGACCCACGAAGAAGGATCCGAAAGGTCCGGGATATTACATATAGTTTGTATTCTCTAAATATTTGCAAGGCTATCCTTAGATGTTCTTCATGTTCTTCTTTTGTCTTAGAGTATATCAGGATATCATCGATGAAGACGACGATGAACTGATCTAAATATGACTGGAAGACACTGTTCATAAGTTGCATGAATGCTGCTGGGGCATTAGTTAACCCAAACGACATTACCACGAATTCATAGTGGCCATAACGACTTCGAAAAGCCGATTTGTAAATGTCCTCTTCTTTGATTCTAAACTGATGATAACCTGATCTAGGTCAATCTTAGAAAAATATTCTACTCCCGAAAGCTGATCGAAGAGTTCATCAATACGCGGCAATGGGTATTTATTCTTGATTGTAAGTTGATTCAATCGCCGGTAGTCAATGCATAACCTGAGAGAACCATCCTTCTTCTTGACAAATAGAACCGGCGCACCCCAAGGGGATGTGCTAGTTCTGATAAAACCCTTGTCTAGAAGTTCCTGTAATTGCTTCTTTAATTTCTTGAGTTCTGTGGGGGACATCCTTGATTCAATCGCCGGTTTGGTTTCGTTGAGTTTTGGTTCGCTTTTGTGGCTTCCGAGTTGAGTTTTACGATCCGTGTGGATTTTTCTCTCGTACTAGTTACGGAACCCTATGGTGAGTTTACTTGTCAGTTCCTCGACTCGTGGATGCTGCAGCGATGATGTACTCTTTGAGCCGGTCGTTTCGACTATTTTTGCTTATTTTTTGGAGATAGGGCCAGAATTCAGATTTTTCAGAAATTAGGAAAATTCCTAATTTCTTTTCCTTTCCTCTTTCTCTCTCCTCATTCGCACGTTCGTCTCTCTCTCCCATTTTCTCTCCTCTCGAGCTTCCTCGGCTCCGGCTGCAGACGAAGGACCTAGAGGCACGTGTTGGGGATGCTGTGGAGCTGGCTGGGTGCGTGATGGAGCGAGGATCGGAATGGTTTTGGCGCGATCCCGAACGGTGGATTCAAAGCCGGTGTTCGAGCTCGCGGCGTGGTTTTCGGCGCGGTTTAGTTCCTTCGGGACACGGTTTCTTCGGTGGAGGTAGGGTGATGGTTCCTCACTTCCTCCTCTTCGTTTTCCCTGCCATTGCACGTCGTTTGGCGGGGAAACGGCCGAGTTTGGGCTCGTCAAGTCTAAACCGTGGTTTTTGAGGTTTTCAGGGTTCGCCGGAAAACGGTAACCATTTGTAACTCGGTTAGGGTTGAACTGACCGTTGGGATGTTAGAATCCCATCCATGCTAGTTTTGTGTTGATCGGTGGTCATTCGAGGCCGGTAGGAGCCCGGGAACCTCGTTGACCCATTTTGGGTGGATTCGTTGGAATCGCCCCGATCTTGTGTTTTTGTGCTTGCATGTGGGCTTTTTAGCCTCCTTATGTTGTTTTTCATCGTCGAGGGTTATTTTCCCTGTGCTTCGGCGTGAATGGGGCGTGGAACGGGCCGATTTGGCCAACCCTCTGTTTTCCCGCCGTAACTGGTGTGGCGGTAGTTCCAGGGATCGTCACATGCCCTGACGGCCCCACGACTGACCGTTACAGGGTCTGGGTTGATTTTGAGTTCTTCGGGGGTTTGAGAGTATGACGGCCCAGGCGTGGCCCGTCACATCTCTCTGACGCGTCCCGTGAGACGCGTTACGTCTATTTTGTCGTTTTATGTTTGGGTTAAGTCGGTTCCTCTGACGCGCTTGTCCCTGTGCGTCAGGTGGGTGTAACGCGCCTGCCCCAGGCCGTTACATTCTGGTTGACTGACATTGACCTTTTGAGGCGGTTCCCCTGGCGCGCCTGCCCTAGCGCGTTAGGAGTGTGTAACGCGCATGCCCCAGGCCGTTACATTCTGTTTTGGCTGAGTTGGGGTGGTTGTGTCATTGGCTCTAACAGCCGCGCCCCAGCGCGTTGTGTGTTTGTAACGCGTCCGGTCGGGACCGTTACATGTCTCAGCCAGTTGTTGTTCTGGGTTTTGTTGGCCCTGACGTGCTTGTCTTGCCGCGTTAGGTGGCTGTAACGCGCCTGGTCTAGCCCGTTACATGTCCCGAGTGTATTTTGAGTTTGAGGGTTGTTGGCCCTGACGGCCCCGGTCGGGCGCGTCAGGCTGGTGTAACGCGCCCGGTGCTTGCCGTTACATGCCTTTGTGTTTCTGAAGTTGGTTAGGGCGGTGTGTGTGACGGCCTGTTCCCCGACCGTCGCGTGGAGTGTAACGGCCTAGGCTTAGACCGTCAGGTTCATGTAGCGGTCTAAGGGTGGTGCGTTACATGCCTTGTGCTCCGATTTCCGTGATTCCGATTTCTGCTTATCTTGGCTTGGCCTTGTGGTCTGCCCGTTATTCCGTGGATGTCTCCTGACGTCCTATGAGGGCTAGGACTACATTGTAAGGTAGCCAGGAGTCTTCTTGCTTATGGTAGGATTCTCTATCCTACTCTTGTGTGTGTCTTTGGTTGGGTTCCGGTCAACCCGGGGTAACCCAGCGATTGACGGGCGACCTTGCGTGTGGGTGTCTTAGCAGTTTTCGTCCAGTCCGAGACACTAGTTCTGGATGCCTCGAGGTATCGTCTTACCTTGGTTTGCGTATCCAGGCGTGTCTGAGGGTCTTTAGTGTTCCCTCAGGTCTCCGTGAGTTATTTTCTACGGAGTGTCGTTTCTTGTGGCTTAGGATTAGACCGATTGGCGGCTTGTTCCGCTGTTTGTGACGATCTTGCCTTTGAGTCGTTCGACTCGGGAACATTACGTGGTAGGTCTAGTTGCCTGGTCCTGAGTCGGTTGGCAGTGGTTGTACTGCCATTGGTGCTTCGTAGTACGTGTGACAGGGCTTCCGTAGACTGTCTGTACTCTAGCACTTGTGTTTTGGAGTCCGTGCCTTGTAAACCTCCACTAGTCGTAGCCTGTGACGTAGGTTTTTTTTTTTAGTACGTCACCCACCGGGAGTGGTGGACGGGCAGTTTCCCGTTACATAGTTTTTAAGCAAGTTCCGTGGGCCCCGGCCAACGGTAGCGTCCTACCGAGGGGAATACTAGCTAGAGGCCTGACCTAGGTAGTGGTCAGTGTGTGCACACGTGGTCAGGGACTGAGGACTTGCGTCGACGGGCGTGACCCTGACTAGTCACTCGCAGCGTGGTACTGCGGTCTTGTGTCCATGACGTGCTATTTTTCCTTGGAACGTCGTTGTTCCTTGGACCTGGTTCTTGGTGTGTCTAGTCTCCTCCGTGCTGCACACGGTCTGGTAGACGTGACACTTGTGGCGCAGTGTAAGACGTCAGTGGACGCATCTAGCTGTTCTTCTAGTGTGAAGGTACTCCTATCACTTGACCGGCGACTCTCGCGTTTCCCGGAGCCGGTGTTCTCCTTTCCGTGTCGGCTAGTCTTGGCCTTGCCCAAGATTTGCTTCCCTAGCTGTGTGGTCTGTTCTTGGCTGTGTCCAAGATGAGCCTGGGGTTGCGTACACGATGTTCCAATCGTGTAGGCCGTTGTGGTTGTTTTATCCGTCCCTGCAGGTCTTCGTTTTGGACCTGGTGTCGGGTCGATAGATCGGTAACTTCTGACTTTGCTGGGTCAGGGTCGCCCTTCTGTTGTTGCTTGGAGTAGTTAGGGGTGTCGAGGTTAGTTTGGCCGCCGCTTGTCTGGCGCGGGTTCTTCTCCTTCCGTACTTGTTCCCTACTCCTACTTCCCGTCTGCTTACTACTGCTTGTAGCGTAGTTTTACAGCTTTGTAGTGTAGTTCATGCTTTACTACACCTGCTATTTTGTTGTTTTTGTTGTTCCGTGTTACTGCGTGTTTTTCAGTGGGGAGTTGGTTCATCACACGGCCGGATGGAGGTGCTTGAGGCAAAGACGAGGCGACTCGTGGCCGCCTCCATCGCCATTGACAACATAGAGTGAAACATATTGAAAAAAAGTTGCCCCCTTGTGTTGTCAAAAAGGGAAGATCTCAAGACTGGTCCTTGGACTCTTGATCCATATCTTGCCAGGTTTGGGAGTCTTGGAACCAAATCAAGTTGCAATCTGCAGTCGCCCCAAAATAAGCGTAACGCATCACACCGGATGCGTCAGAGGGCTGTGACGCGCCACCCCTAGGCCGTCACACTCTCAAAGCCATGAAGAACTAAAAACGCCCAGACGCTGTGACGGTCTATCGTAGGGCCGTCAGGGACTGTGACGGTCCCTGGAACGACCGCTACACCGGTCACGGAGGGAAAATAGTGGAAACGCCAAATCGGGCCGTTCCACGCCCCATTCACGTCGAAGCGCAGGGGAAACACATCTAGACGATAGAAAACAACTCTAGGAGGCTAAAAAGCCCACATGCAAGCTCTAAAACGAGAGATTAGGGCGATTCTAACGAATCCCCCCAAAACGAGTCAACGAGGCTCCCGGACTCCTACCGGCCTCGAATGACCACCGATCAACACGAAACTAACATGAATGGGATCCAGACATCCCAACGGTCAATTTGATACTAACTACGCCGCAAATGGTTGCCATTTTCCGGCAAACCCTACAAAACCCAAAAATCATGGTTTAGGCAAACTAAGCCCAAACTCAGCCGTTTCCGCGCCAAACGACGTGCAATGGCAGGGAAAACGAGCAGGAAGAAATAAGGATCCATCACCCTACCTCCACCGAAGAAACCGTGCCCCGAAGGGACTAAACCACGCCGAAATCTCCAAAACCACGAACGATGCCATCTCGAAATCCACCGAGGGATCGTGCCATCCCTAGACCGCATAGACCGCATCCCGATCACTCCATTCGCCGCCCTAGACCGCATCCCGATCACTCCATCGCGTCCCCGCATTGGCCAGGTCCGCAACGGTGCGCGCCCCACGCCGAATGGCCCACATACGAGAGAGAACGAGAGAGGGAAAGAGAAGGTGAGAAAGGGAGGAGAGAGGGAGATCGTGCGAGAGTGGGGGAGAGAGAGAGAGAGGGATAAGGAATAGGAAAAGAAATTAGGAATTTTCCTAATTTTTGAAAAATCTGATAATTGAGCCGAAAATGCAATAATTCAGAAAAATATGCAAAAATAGTCAAAACGACCGGCTCAGAGAGTACATCGCAGCCGTAGCGTCCACGAGTCGATGAATTGAGAAATAAACTCACCATAGGGTTCCGTAGCTAGTACGAGAGAAAAACTCACGCGGCTCGTAAAGCTCAACTCGGAAGCCACGAAAGCGAACCGAAACTCACCGAAACTGATCCGAAAGATCCAATAAAAATCTAACGAGACCTATCAAGGATCCAGCAGAGATCCAGGGCATTACAGTCATAAACTCTCTCACGGCTACGCGGGTTACCCTTATTATACGATATCGAAGAGAGTGAGAATAAATGAAGGGGGTGAAAATAACAAAGAATCAACGGGGTTGAAAATGCTATATACATAGAAGAATTATGATGGAATGAGTGACCCTAAATATGAATGTGCCTTCACTTTTTACACGGTGGCACAAATGGCTTTAATCATATGTGAGAGAAGGCGTAAGAATAATTATTATAATAAAACTGATGGAAAGGAGTAAGAATAGAGGGGAGGATGAAAATAGTATGGATTTTACACATTTTAAAAATATTTTACGCCAAAGAATTTATGATGAACAGAGCGACTCAAAACCTCACTGGGTCATAAACTCTCCCACGGCCACGCGAGTTACCCTTATTATACGCTATCGAAGGGAGTGAGAATAAATGAAGGGAGGTGAAAATAACAATGAATCGGCGGGGTTGAAAATGCTATACATAGAAGAAGTAATGATGGAATAAGCGACCCTAAATGTGAATGGGCCTTCAATTTTCGCACGGTCGCACTAATGACTTTAATCATATGTGAGAGAAGTCGTAAGAATAATTATTCTAATAAAATCGATGAGAAGGAGCAAGAATAGAGGAGAGGATAAAAATAGCACATATTTGACATATTTAAAAAATATTTTACGCCAAAGAATTTATGATAAATAGAGCGACTCAAAATCTCACCGAGTCATAAACTCTCACACGGCTACGAGGGTTGCCCTTATTATACCCTATCGAAGGGAGTGAGAATAAATGAAGGGAGGGGAAAATAACAAAGAATCGACGAGGTTGAAAATGCTATACATAAAAGAAGTAATGAGGGAATGGGTGACCCTAAATGTGAATGGCCTTCAATTTTCGCACGGTCGCACTAATGGCTTTAATCATATGTGAGAGAAGGCGTAAGAATAATTATTATAATAAAATCAATGGGAAGGAGCAAGAATAGAGGAGAGGATGGCAATAGCACAGATTTGACATATTTAAAAAATATTTTTCACCTAAGAATTTATGATGAATAGAGCAACTCAAAATCTTACTGAGTCATAAACTCTCACACGGCTACGCGGGTTTCCCTTATTATACCCTATCAAAGGGAGTGAGAATAAATGAAGGGGGATGAAAATAACAAAGAAGTGACGGGGTTGAAAATACTATTCATAGAAGAAGTTATGATGGATTGGGTGACCTGAAATGTGAATGTGCCTTCAATTTTTGTACTGTCACACAATTGGCTTTAATCATCTGTGAGAGAAGGTGTAAGAATAATTATTATAATAAAACCGAGGGGAAGGTGCAAGAATAGAGGAGAGGATGGAAATAGCACGAATTTGACACATTTTAAAAATATTTTCCGTCGAAGGATTTTTGATGAATAGAGCGACTCAAAACCTCACAGGGTCATAAACTCTCCCACGGCTACCCGGGTTACCCTTATTATACCCTATCGAAGGGAGTGAGAATAAATGAAGGGGGGTGAAAATAATAAAGGATCGGCGGGGTTAAAAATGTTATAAATAGAAGAAGATGTTATGTAATGGGTGACCCTAAATATGAATGGGACTTTAATTTTTACACGATCGCAAAATGACTTTAATCATATGTGAGAGAAGGCATATGAATAATTATTATAATAAAATCGATGGGAAGGAGCAAGAATGGAGGAGAGGATGTAAATAGCATGGATTTGACACATTTATAAAATATTTTCTGCCGAAGAATTTATGATGAATAGAGTGACTCTAAACCTCACTGGGTCATAAACTCTCCCACAGTTACGCAGATTACCCTTATTATACCCTATCGAATGGAGTGAGAATAAATGAAGGGGGGTGAAAATAACAAAGAATCGACGGGTTTGAAAATGCTATACATAGAAGAAGTTATGATGGAATGAGTGACCCTAAATATGAATGGGCCTTCAATTTTTATACGGTGGCACAAATGGCTTTAATTGTATATGAGAGAATGAGTAAGTGTTATTTTTATAATAAAATCGATGGGAAAGGGTAAGAATAGAGGAGAGAATGGAAATAGCACGAATTTGAAATATTTAAAAAATATTTTTCGTCGAAGTATTTAAGATGAATAGAATAACTCAAAATCTCACTGGGTCATAAACTCTCCCACGGCTACGCGGGTTACCCTTATTATACCCTATCGAAGGGAGTAAGAATAAATGAAGAGGGTTGAAAATAACAAAGAATCGACGGGGTTGAAAATACTATACATAGATGAAGTTATGATGGAATGGGTGACCCTAAATGTGAATGGACCTTCATTTTTTACACGGTCGCACAAATAGCTTTAATCATACGTGAGAGAAGGCATAAGAATAATTATTATAATAAAATCGATGGGGAGGAGCAAGAATAGAGGAGATGATGGAAATAGCATGGATTTGACATATTTAAAAAATATTTTCTGTCAAAGAATTTATGAAGAATAGAGCGACTCAAAACCTCACTGGGTCATAAACTCTCCCACGGCTACACGGGTTTGTGGACGCACTAAAAAATTCGCTGGCGTCGGGTGGTTCATCTATTAAGTGCGTGGGCGTGCCAGTCACAAAGTGACAATTTATTCGGGCTCCGAAGAGCCCATGGTGCGCTCGATCTGACTTCGTCAGATGATTGTGTGGTTCGTGTCGGGACCGAATCCCGTCGCGCCATGAAGGTCACGACGTCATTTACATCCCCCATACGAGGGAATACCCTTGATTAATTGCCGAAATTAGGGGCCCCACGGCCTAAAAGAGTAATACTAATTATGCGAGAGAGATATAGGTAGATCACACTGAGGGTTTTATTAAAGCCATAAATTGCCGGCCGCATAGGTCGCTCGGGGACCTTTTCATATTCGGACACGGGCCCGTAACAGGAACGCGGCGAGAAAACCGTGGTAGCTCCCTTCAAATGTCTGCCGAGCATATGGCAATTTCAATGAGGATTCGGAAGGTATCCGGAACGAGAAACAAATCCGGTCCGATTAAGCTGTCGGCCCGAGGTTAGATCAAGACCTGGCCATATCGGGGTAATTCCCAAGACTCGGGCTTGACCTGAAAGGGCGGCGTTGTTGTTCCTTTTGTCCCAGGTCACGGGGAGAGGTAGGGGCTGCAGTGTGAGCCTTGATGTCTTTTATCTGGGGTTTTCTTAGTTATATCTTCTAGGATTTCTGATTTGATGCTTATTGTTCATCCATGCCTTTGTCCGGGGTGATTTCTCTTCTTTTATTCATGATTATTCTTATCATTATCATTTGTTTGTTATTTATTATTTTTTTTATTACCCCTCCCACCTCTTTTATTGTGATTAATATTACGCATTCGGAGTCCTTTAGTTAGCGTAATTTTTATTAATTTATTTGCCATTATTAATGCCCTTATCGTGATGTATATATGCAAGTATGTAGTGTGCCGGCGAAGGGGAAACAAGGTGTACCGCTGAGGGCTGCAAAAGGGCGTACCGCTGAGGGCTGCAGGGGCGTACCGCTAGGGCTGCAGGGGCGTACCGCTGAAGGCTCAAGGGAGTGTACCGCTGGGGCTTAAGAGAGTGTACCGCTGAAGGCTGCAAAAGGGCGTACCGCTGAGGGCTGCAGGGGCGTACGCTGAAGGCTCAAGAGAGTGTACCGCTGAAGGCTGGGCGTGTGTGTGCCGCTGGGGGGTTGGGCATGGAGTGTACCGCTGAAGGCTGTGTGTGTGCCACTGAGGGTCAATCAGGGGGATGTGATGGAGGTTAATCCAGTTTTTAATTACTGGTTTTAAGGCTTTTCTTTTCTTCTTGTTTCAATTTGTAGGCAGTTTTATACAAACTTCCCCCTTGTTTTGTTCTCTTTGTTCGGTTCGATCTCTTTCCTTGTGGGTCGGATGCTCGGGCTGCCGGGTGGTTAGTTAGCTCGGTCCAGTTCTCATCGTGATGCCGGCAGTGATTTGATAAGTTGGAAGGCTTCATTGTTGATCGTTCTTATTCGTTTATTGCTTCCTTTTGCCTCTTTAATTGTTTATTAGTTTCTCACGAAAATTCGGCAGCATCTCCCCTTGACCCGGGGCGTAAGGGAGATACAGGGAACGCGCCCACATGATGTGGCGGAACCCGACAACTGGAGGTGGGCCCCCGGGGGAGCAACACCTTTAGAGAACCTCGGAAAGCACGAAGGAAAACAACGGGCTCGGGCTTGGCCAGCAGGTGTACCGCTGAAGGCTGGTGGGGTGTGCCGCTGAGGGCAGATGGGGTGTGCCGCTGAGGGCACTTGGGGGTGTGCCGCTGAAGGGCAGATGGGGTGCGCCGCTGAGGGCACTTGGGGGTGTACCGGCCAAGGATAAATGAGGAGGTGTACCGCTGGACAGCCCCCATGGGCGTGCCGCTGAGGGACCAAACGGGTGTGCCGGCGAAGGGCCAGGAAGAGGCATCGCTGGGGGATTTAAACTGCTAAGTGTATAGGCTGGAGAGGGTCTTACAGGTTGTTCCAAGGAAGGAAGAGGAGAGGGCTTCAAGGCATGGGGGGAGGGTGGCCTATTGGCAGCTGGTCGATCGGAGAGAGAGCAAGGGTCCCTCTTCCTCCTCAAGCGGGTGGGCACTCAGGGATGGCCCTGGCAGAGGGTGGAAAGCCTATGAGGCCAAGGGTCGTGGGCAAGAGATCATACCCACAGGGAGACCCCAAAAACGCTGAAGAAATGTGGAGACGGAGGGAAAACGAACAGCCCATCAAAGGCCGTGAAGACTAGCACAAATTACCAACAAAAAAATCATGGAGGAGCCCGGAGAGGGTGGTTTTCATTCATGCGAATCAAGAGGGCATGGCCCTACATACATATCATAGCAAAAAAGAGTGCCAAAGATGATGCCATGGCCAAGAAAAGGGAAAAGGCCCCACAAAAGAAAAGAAGACATAAACGGAAGAGGAGGAACGGAGGGCAGGATGGAGGCCAGCCGCCCCTAACTCTTTCCCCGTTACATCGAACCCTCTCTCCCTTACTCTTGCTCCCTTCCCGTGGTGGTGGTCGTCGTCGGAGGAAGCTCCCGGCAGGGAGGGAGCCTCTTCTTCTTCTTCTCTCTTCTTCTCTTTTCTTCTGCGTGTGTGCGTCGTCTGCCTCTCTTCTCTTCTCTGTTTTTTTCTCTGTCCTCCTCCTTCCGTGTCGAAGGAGGAGGCCTCTTTATAGTCCGAGCAACCGGAGGCGGGAAGTGACCTTGTGATGATGGGGTTTGACCTCGCCCGTCCTGGCTGTCAGTGGGGTAGGCTACGTGGCCCAACGACCAGCTGCCACTTCGGACGGCTCCACTGCGCGCCAAGGAGGCGTAGGGCATGGGCTTCACGTCGGCCGTTGAAAGTGACTCACGCTGTGCCGTTGAAGGGCTGAACAAGCGTGCCGCTGTAGTGCCAAAAGGGCGTACCGCTGGAGCCCCGGATGGGCGTGCCGCTGAACGGCCTGAAGGGCGTGCCGCTGAAGAACCCAAAGGGCCGTGCCGCTGAAGCCCCAAAGGGCCGTGCCGCTGAAGCCTGCTGAGGGCGTGCCGCTGAAGCTGCTGAGGGCGTGCCGCTGAGGCCTGCTGAGGGCGTGCCGCTGAGGCCCCAAGGGGCCGTGCCGCTGAAGCCTGCTGAGGCCCCAATGGGTGTGCTGGTGAAGACCCCCCCCCCCCCCCCCATGGGGGGTGTGTCGTTGAAGACCCCCCCTTGGGGGTGTGCCGGTGAACCCCTTGGGGGTGTGCCGGTGAACCCCCATAGGGGTGTGCCGGCGAGGGCCGCGGCAGGGTGTGCCGCTGAAGGGAGCGTGCCGCTGGAGGGTTCTGCCAGGGCGTGCCGCTGAGGCCTCAACTGGGCGTGCCGCTGAAGGGCTAAATGGGCAATTTTGAGCCCATTGTGAGCATGAGTTGTGGCCCATTTGATTTTCTTCGAGGCCCACGGGCTGTGGGGCCTTTTGTGCTTGATTTCCCCGGGAGTTTCTTCACTCGGCGCCGTTGTTGATGCTGGGCTGAGCATGACATTTTGGATGTGCAATTTTCGGTGTCCACAAATGCCCCCCACCCACGGGTAGCGCAGGCGAAGGATGAGCCGGGCGGTGCCCGTGGGTGTCTTCGTCTCCTCTCTCTTTGTCGTTGCCGACGATGCGTCGAGAGCTGACCTGGTTTGTTGTTTGTTGGTCTCTTTGTTAGTGCCGACGGAGCGTCGGGAACTAAAGTAGTATGTTGGTCTCTTGGTCTCTTCATCAGTGCCGACAGTGTGCCGGGAACCGAAGCAGTTTGTTGTCTCTTTGTCTCTTCATCAGTGCCAACAGGGTGCCGGGAACTGACCTGGTTTGTTGTCTCTTAGTCTATTCATCAGTGCCGACAGGATGCCGGGAACTGACATGCTTTGTTGATCTCTTGGTCTCTTCGCCAGAGCCGACGAGATGCCGGGAACTGGCATGTTTTGTTGATCTCTTGGTCTCTTCGCCAGTGCCGACGAGATGCCGGGAACTGGCATGTTTTGTTGGTCTCTTGGTCTCTTTGCCAGTGCCGACAAGATGCCGGGAGCTGACCTGGTTTGTTGTCTCTTAGTCTCTTCATCAGTGCCGACGAGGTGTCGGGGACTGAAGCTTTGTTGGTCTCTTAGTCTTTTCGCTAGTGCCGACAGGATGCCGGGAACTGACATGCCTTGTTGGTCTCTTTGTCTCTTTGCCAGTGCCGACGAGATGCCGGGAACTGACATGCTTTGTTGATATCTTCGTCTTTTCTTGTTCTTCTTTCTTTTTGTACCATATTACCGATACAAGCGCCCTTTCGGGTTTTCGCCGGTACCGGCCCCCTCTTACTTTTGCCCACGCGCCCTTTCGGGTTTTCACGTGGCGGGGTACCCAATTTTGCCCGTAGCGCCCTTTCGGGTTTTCGCCACAGCCGGGTTATTGCCATTTTTACCCTTGTCCCCACATAGGGGAAAGTCCGGCGGGGTATCTCTATTTTTAACCCCATTTTATTTTATTTCCTTTCTTTTTTTTTGAGTGAGTGAGTGATATGCGTGTGTAGGCTAGGGCACGAAGCCTTGCGCCGGAAGGTAAGGTTCACTCGTTGGCAAGAATAGAATGCCAGCGCAACGGGAGAATTCACGCCGATTCGGACGTAAGGTCCGTAATGGCAACATTGTGCGGAGTGGGTGGCTAGGGCACGGGGCCTTGCGCCGGAAAGGGATTTATTCGTTGGCAAGGGGCTAATGCCAACGCAAAGATGGAGATTCTGCCGGTCCGGACGTAAGGCCCGTGATGGCGATATTGCATGGCGTGGGTGGTGACCGAGGTGCCGAGGAGGGCCTTGTCTGTTGGGAGTTTAGTGGTGTCCTTGCAGGGGTAGAGTTATTTTGTTTGTGTGAACGTTCGTCCGACTGGGATCGTGGGGATGGAACGTATTCCCCGGGGACATTTATTATTGTGTGTTGTCGACTTACTCCTCCGTGTAGGTGAGCGGATGGATATGTAAGTGTGTGTACATATCTGGGTGTATATATATATGTATATATTTATTTAATATATATATATTACACATATTTATTTTCTTTTTGCTTTCCCTTCCTTCATTTCTTCTTTTATTTTCTCCTTTTATTTCCCTCCTTTCTCTTCCCCTTTTTATTCCCTTTTTATCTCTCTCTATTTTTATCTCTCTTATTTTTTCTTTTTTTTTGTATTTTCTCCCCTCTTTTTATTCCTTTTTATCTTCCCCTCTCTCTTTTCTTCTCCTTTTTTTATCTTCTTTCTTCTTTTCTCCTTTCTTTATTTCCCTTCCTTTTTTTCTTCTTTTTTTTTCCTTTTTTTTTGGTATAAAAGGGGCGGGGCGGTTACCGTTTTCCCCCCCTTCTCTTTCGAATTCCTCCCCCTTTCTCTTTCTCTGTTCGACGGGCGAAACCCCCCCCCCTCACTTCTTCTTCTTCGTCTGCGGCCGTGACCGGCCACCGTCGCCGTCGTCTCCTTCGTCACCGGGGTGAGCGGGCCGTCGTCGGCGGCTGCCTTCTTCCTCTTCCTCTTCCTTATCTTCTCCCCTCCGTCCTCTCTTTCCTCTCTCTTTCTCCTTTCTTCCTCACCACGTCCGGCGGACGATGGAGCCCTAGGCTCCTTCTCTCCTTCTTCTTCTCCTTCTTATTTCTCCCTCCTGCTCTCTTCCTCTTCCCTCCCCTCCTTCGTCTCCCGCGTCATGGGTGGCCGCCGGTGAGCGGCTGTGCGGGTGCACCGGGGAGAGGCCGTCGGAGCGTGTCGGGGACGGCTCATCCGAGCGTGTCGGGGAAGGCTCGCTGTGGGCGTGCCGTGGAGGGTGTTGGCGACCGCGCCGGGGAAGGGCTCGCGCGGGCTGTGCCGGGGAATGGGGCTCCTGGTGTGCCGGGGAGCGCTGTCAGGAGTGTGTCGGGGGGCACACATGGGTGTACCGGTGAGGGCTTACAGGGGAGCGTGCCGGGGAAGATGCTTTTGGGTGTGCCGGGGAAGCCGCGATAGGGTGTGCCGGGGGAGGCTCACGCCAAGGTGTGCCGGGGAAGGGCACTTATGGGCGTACCGGCAAAGGGCTTCTAAGGAGCGTGCCGGCGAGGGACCACCCCGGGGGCGTGCCGGGGAAGCACGCTGACGGGTGTGCCGGTGAAGCCTCAGCAGGGCTGTGCCGGCGAAGGAGGGCACCCGGGTGTGCCGGTGAAGGCATAGAGGGGAGCGTACCGGCCAAGGGGCCAAGGGGGATTTTTTTTAGCTAAGGAAGAAGACTCCTTTGACCGGCGGACTTCTGGTGTTGCCTCTCGGGGCCCACCATGCTTTGTTGGGGCCGTCACTCCTTGTGGACGCGCACCCGTGTTTTCCCTTACGCCTCTGGCCTAGGGGAAACTCTGCCGAAATTTCGTCAGAAATTGGCAATATTTTGTTCATTTGACTTGTAGTAAAGTTTCTTTGCAGTCCCTTTGCTTGTGATTTATTCTGATCTTCTTATTTGCATATCTTTGCAGACACATGGCTGCTCCAAGTGGTTCTCCCGCCCCTGCTGCTGCTGTCGGTGCCGACCTCATTCCGCGGGGTCCAGTGCCGGCAGTGACATGGCTCAACGTGGAAGACCTGGACCGTGAACATGGGGAGATAGCTGCCTTGGCTGAGTCATCGGGGTCTGACCGTGAAAGCATGGACGTCCGCAGACTCGTCAGGGTTGAAAGCGGCTTCACATTCGATCGGGCCACCGAGGAATACAGGAAGGATTTCCCGAAGGATAGGCACCTCATTCGATTTCTGAAGCATTTGCGCTCTCGAGAGGGGCGAGATTATCGCGTCATAAAGGCGGCCGAGCGGGCGATCCTGCATGCCCGAGACAGTCTGCTGTACAGCGTCCCCAGGAGCATTCCGATGTATCTGGTGGGAGAAGCCCGGGAATGGAAGCCGGTCCTGGGGATCGAAGGGGTGCTGCCGGCTGAAGATAAATTGGTGCGAGCCCCTCAATTCACGCCAGCAAGGTGGGACATGTCTGCGGGGAAGGTGCATGGCGAGTCGCCCCGATTTGGTTTATTCTTGGCTCCCCTGAAATGGGGTTATAGGGAGGAGCCGTTCATATTGGACTGTTTGGCCATCAGGTTCAAGTACGAACTATCACTGGGCTGGTTCGGGGAGCTGAAGCTTCAAGACGCCCACAGCTTCCGAGAAGGGGCGGTGGAGTTCACTGAATATGTACTGTTCAACTATGCCCCATTGCTGGTCCGGGTTGGCATCTACCACAGCGTGTACGCCTCCCGGTACGGTTATCCCATCTCCAAGGGTCTCTGTTGCGGCATGATAGAGGTATTCAGCGCGGAGACCAATACCTTCTACACGGCTGAGGGGGAGGCTTCACTTGATTTGTGGAGCCTAAGCCAGCTGAGCGGCTTGCCCATTGACGGGGAGCCTTATGAGGAAGTATGCCTCCCGGACTTGATCAAGGACGAGACTAACGGGGACGGCTATTATTCTCTGGGGTATTCATACCGGTACCTGATGAAGGCGTACCGGGAGCTGTACCAGTTGTCGCACAAAGGGAAGCAGCCCGCCCGTGGGGACAGAAAACGGGTGCGTATGGCAGTATGGCTGGAATATTTCTATGATGGGCTGAAGCAGTATGAAGATTTTCCCTGCGTTGGCACCGCCGTTGCTCGCAAGAAACGTGCGAAGCCCAAGCATGATGTGAAGATCCCCTCCAGGGGACGTCGGAACGGGGCCAATCCGATGGGGGTCGACCCACAGACTCACTGTGCCGCCTATCTGACGTACTGGCTGTGTTCATTTGCCATGCCGTACGGGGACGAGACAGTGATCCGGCCAGATGCCATCTATCCGGCGTGCCAGATGGCGTGGGGTGTTAAACTTTCTCTGTGCCCGGCGGCGCTCTGTTTGATTTATAAGGCCCTGGGAGACATCAGCACGCACCAGTTCCCGAGGCAGGCCCGGTACGTGTGCCCACTGCATTTCTTCAACGCGTGGGTTTGTTCGCTGTTTCCGGAGTTCGCCCCGCGAGTCCTTCAGGATTGGGGGCTGGTGCCGAGGATGCTGGAGTTCGCGAGTGCAGAGCCGGCTTCTACCTCCATGCGGATGTATGATATTCGGGGCCGGTTGACCACGGTTCCCCGGGATGCAGCCGGTACTATTCATTTCTGGACGCTGGCCGCACATTCAAGCCCCCTCGTGAATAATAAGAGGGAATGCAAGGATGACCAGGTGGAGAGGTATGTCCACCCTATCAGCCAGGAAAACGTGGTGCGCCCGTTGCTGGAGCCCGAGCTGAGGGATTGGGCGCTGGCTATCCGCCCGAGCGTGTTGGTGTTCCGGAAGGGAGACAACGTACTGCTGGAGCCGTATTACCCCTTCCGATTTGGCCGCAACTTCGGGTATGACCAGCATATCCCTGCTTATCATGCGCAATTCGGCTTGCCTTCGCGGAACGTCCGGGGAAGTGCGGTTGCCGAGCACGCTAGAAGCTGGTGGGACTTCTTCCACCGGGCGGACTCTGCCTCCTTCAGGGTGCCAGCCCCGGGTCGCGTGCCCCGAGTGACCGAAGACTATATAAAGTGGTGGAATGCCCGGACGGCTTTCTATCGGTTGCACAAGACCGATTGTTGGGATGGCGCCGAAAGGAGATTCCTTAGCCGGCAACCGGTGCCAGTACTTGACATTGAGCCAGATCATCTTCTTCGGCTCAAGAACAGGCAAGAGAAGGAGGTGGCGGCATATATGATAGCTCGTCGGGAAGCCCGGGATAGGAGGCCGACGCCGAAAGTGGAGCTGCCTCCAGTGGCGAAGGACAGCTATCAGAAGACGCTGAGGGATCTGTGCCGGGTAGGGAGCGACCGTCTGGACCTCATCAATTATCCATTCCCCATAGAGGAAGAGGGGACTCCCGCCAAGAGCTGGCGTCCGGAGAGAGATACACTTTGCCCATACCGCACTTTCATGAGGCGGGAGGAGAGGAAGCCCGAGAACTATAAGGACACCACATGGCTATATGTCCTTCTCCGGGTGAATGGACTGACGATTGAAGACCAGAGGGCCTCCGTCCTGGGCAAACGCCTGCACATCCCGTACTATTACGCTGACGGGTGGGGCATAGACCACTTCAGCCTCTTCTGCCACCTTTCCATGAAGAAACACGCGGATTTGGCCAGTCTTACGGATCGGTGCCAGAAGATCGAGGATGTGTGCTGGCTCGTTCGAGAGGCGGCGCGTCGGGATAAAGAGCCATCCCTGAGCTACTGGCCGATTACCCTGCGACTGTATACTGGCCCTCACGGTACTTGATCTCTTTTTTCTTCCTTTGTCTTCGTCTCTTATCATTGCGGCCTTTGCGGACAGTTGGATGCTAATCGTGAGTGCGTGTCTGTTCTTTCTCTTTTCCTTTCTGACAGACCACCCCGATAGCGCGCAAATGGCCACGTACCGGAATCTCCTTCGGCTTGTGCAGAAGCCTGCATATTTTGAAGCCGCGCCACTAGCCCCGACTGCGGCTCCTCTGCCCAAGGCAGCGAAGAGGCCCCGGGCAAAATCTCCCGTGAAGAAAGCGGTGGACGCCGCAAAGGTGGCCAAGCAGAGGGACACGAAGCGGAGAAAAACAGAGGCGGCCAAGGCCCCGACCGCCGTTCCTTCGGCGCCACGGGTCCCCTCTTTTGAGGAATTCGAGGTTGCCCGACCCGAGCCCAGCCAACCTGCCGGTCAGTACCTTCGACTATCGCCGTGTCTTTTAAGTCCCCCCTTTTTATTTTCCATCTTGGAGCAGATCCCTAACACTTGAATGTTTTTTGTGTCTCAGCTCCTGTGGAAGAGCCCGTGCCCACACCTGTTCCTCACGCGAGGGAGCCTGCTCCTGTGCCCGCGCCTGACACGGGTGAAGCCGTGGCCATAGCAAAGTCGCCTGTTAAGGAGGCGTTGGCTGCTGCCAAGGTGGCCGGGCCACAAGCGGCAAAGCGGAGGCGGGCTGAGGAATTCCTGGCTCCGACGGTAGCCCCTCGGTGGCCCCTGTCCTGTCTTTTGAGGAATTTGAGGCTACCCGGACCGGGCCGAGCTACGGAGCTGGTGAGGTTCATCGGCCGCCTGCGTCGTCCGTGATCGATTTGCCTCCTGGGTTGGCCTCGCACTCGCGTATGGCGACGATGCGTTTCTTCTCCGCGGGCGGCGCAAAGGAGCCGGCGCCTATGTCAATCCCGGGCGAGGGCAGGGCTGCAACTCCCGAGGAGGCTCTGCCCGTCGAGGAAGCCCGTGGGTCATCCAGGGCTGTAGGGGCCGAAGAGGGTATTTGTTTTGTCAGCCTAAACGACTTCTTTGTTTTCGAGAGCCGACTGGGTTTGAGGTAATCCACTCTTTTCTTTTTTTTGTGACAGGCACAGCAGAGGCCGTCGCTGGAGTATTCGGACCCCGCGTGCAACCCCCGACGACGCTTCTATATGTGAGGAGGAAGCTGAAGTCCGGCGTACCGGCCTCGTCTAGCCCGAGGGAGGGCACGCCAGCCATCGGCCTCGAAGTGGAGGCCCCTTTGTCGACAGAGCCTGCGGCAGTCGGGTCATCGTCGGGCGAAGAGGTAGACTACAATTATTCGTCCGATGAAGCGGCTCCTGACGAGGGCGTGTCCGGGGCATCGGGGCCGCCCGAGCCGGTCTTCGGGGCCCCCTTACTTGCTGGTTCCCCGAGCTTTGTGGGGAAGACTGCCGTAAGTGTGGGCTTGCTTGGGCCGGCTCCTTCCTCTCTTTCTTGGTTACCTAATGACCTTTTCTTGTCAATTCCGGGTTTCAGGGGCTTGACTTGCCGGAGGCTGTGGAGGAGGGTGCCCCAATTGCGTCGATCGACCATCAGGTAGGGATCGATGTGGGCTCGGGCAAACTAGCCCTTCTATTCGAGGCTCTTGAGCAAGAGTCGGCCGCAGGGGCTTCAAATATTTCCGAAGCGGCGGCCGAGCCTCTGGAGGAAGGAGAGATTGCGCCCGCAGACCGCGTCCTTACGGGGGCTGAGGTAAGCAGGGTTTCATGGTTCTTCCCACTCCTCGCCCTTGCGTAAATTATTCCCGGCGACGGGCGGCTAACCGTATTTCACGTGGGCAGGTGGTGCCGACGACCGGGAAGATGCCCAGCCGCTCCCGCAAGGCAATCGCCAAGCGGAGGCCGATTACCAGTCAGCCACGAGCGGGGGGACCGATTTCGGCATCTATTCCGGAGGTGAAGACCCTTGCCGCGCTCGTGCAGGCAGGAAGCGTTCCCCATCTATTAGTCCCCCTTCCACCTCTTCCGAAGCTGCCGGCCCAGATGGAGGACCCGTTCCTGAGACAAATATTCGCGGGGCTCCGTGCACATCTGGAGGGGTTCCAGCCGCGAAGGAGAAGTTCATGGGTGACTACTTCGGGCCCAGCCTTACTTGAAGCCCCTCCTCTAGCCGGAGCAGCGACAGCCACACCCCTGCCCCTTGGAGTGGCAGCAGCGAGTCAGGCGGAGGCAGAGGAGGCAGGGGAGCTCCAAATAACGGGAGTACCGGAGGCTTCGGCAATGGTCTCGTCCACTCCCCAGGCAGTGGCTGGTCAAGGGTCTCTGTTTGAGCTACACCGCCCAGGCGGTCTGACCCTTGCCCTTCCTTCCTCTTCAGCGGCTGTGACGCTGACCTGTGGGCAGAAGTGGACAGCACCGTGGAATTCACTCCCCCGGTCGTGCCCTCAGTCAGCCATATGTCATCAGAAGCACCAGTCCGTCAAATGCTGATCACTCTGCGGACCATGCTCCTCGCCGACCCTCCTCTGTCGTATCGGGAGGTGCATACCATAGTGACGCAGTTGACTGGGGCGTTGCAAGTGCTCAGCTGCCCACTGGAGGAATGGTCGCGGCGGGTTCTGCTGTTGCTGAAGTATGTCAGGCGCCGCGAGTTCCTGGAGAGCCAGGCTCCCGACGAACGTACCAGCCCTTGACGCTCAGGCAGACGAGTACCTGCAGACCTTGGAGGCCCGACGCCATAATAGAGAACGCCACGGAAAGGCCTTGGAGGAGGGCGAAGGTAACGTCCGTTCCTTCAAGAACCGGATCGAGAAGCTGGAGGGCTACCTCGCTGCGGCTAAACTTGGCCTTGCCGAGGTGGAATGGAGGGTGGCGGAGGAGAGGGAAGCTCTTGCCGTCGCCGACGTCGAAATGGTGTCCGTCGAAGCGGAGCTCGCCCATCTTGAGGAATTGAGGGGCCGACTGCGCGATATGACGAACTTCCCTTACGTTGGGATCCTCCCTCTCGAGGACATCTTCAGGGACATCGACTAAGCGTTGCATCCCTTAATTCCTTTCTCCTTTTTTTGAATGTAACACAGGGGTATGCCCCACAGCACATGTAGTTTGATCCTTTTTTGAATAGAGCGAAGCAGTTATGATTTCACGCGTTCTTTGTATATGCATTTGTCTTTCCTACCCTTCTTTCTCTTCCTTGCATATTGTTTTCTTCTTCCTCTTCCCTTGCTCTTGTATCTTTCCCCTCTTTTTGTGTAGAGACCCATTGGCAAGGTATGAGTCCTTGCAGGGATTCACTTTGGGAGGACCAGGCAGGAACCCATGTCAGGGTACAGGAGAGTGCTCGCCTTCCCAGGGGGAGGACGAGGGGACCACTCCACCATACCGAACGGGCAACTCCCTGGTTTTGCCGCAATATTGGAAGCGCGTGCCGGTCTCGAGTGAGGGGTACTTGGCCAGAGACCCCTTTCGCCGTTCAGAGGTGGCGGACAGCGAGGTCTATTCAGTCAGTGACTGAGACGGGAGGTCCGATCCAAAGGGGTACTCACCGCCCGGGGAGGACGGAGAGAAGAGTTTGTTTAGTCAATGACCGCCCGGGGAGGACGGAGAGAAGAGTTTGTTTAGTCAATGACCCGGACGTGAGGTCCGAGCCAAAGGGGTACTCACCGTCCGGGGAGGACAGAGAGAAGAGTTTGTTTAGTCAATGACCCGGACGTGAGGTCCGAGCCAAAGGGGTACTCACCGCCCGGGGAGGACGGAGAGAAGAGTTTGTTTCTCTCCTTTTTTTTTTACATCAATTTTTGGTACCCCCGCTGATGCGGGGCGGTGACTGGAAATGGGGGGGCATTCCCCTTTTCGGGCTTCTTCTTTCTTCCCTTTTTTTTCCTTCTCTTCTCCTTTTTTTTTCTTCTTCTCTTCCTTTTTTTCTTCTCTCTTTTTTTCTTTTTTTTGCTTCTTCCTTCTTTTTCCTTTTATTCTTCTTTTTTTTTGCTCTCTCTTTTGTCTCTCTTTTTTTTGCTTCTTCTTTTCTTTCTTCTCTTCCTATTATTCTTTTATATTTTCTTGAAACCTGGCTGGTGGTCAAATCATTTGGACATTAATTACGCACATCCGACCCAAGATGGGGCGAAGAGTAATATTATTACCTGAATGGGGGCGCCGGAGCGTGGTACAGTCCAAAGTGCCTTCCATTAAGAGGCGGGAATTGAACCTCCCCGCGGTGGTTGACAATTACATAGGCTCCGCCTTCGTAGACTTTTTGGACTACGTAGGGCCCGAGCCAGTTCTCGTTCAGCTTACCTTTGGGGTTAGCCGCCATGAGATTTCTTCCCTTGACCATGACAAGGTCACCTTTCTTGAATTCGCGCTCCTTGACTAGCTTGTCAAAGGCGCGCGCAATTCGGGCCTGGTAGACCTGAATATTCTATTGGGCTTGAAGCCGCTTTCCTTCCAGACTGGAGAGTTCTTCGAGCCTTCGCTCGGTGTTGGTCTGCCCTTCGGGGACAAGCCCATGCTGAATGGCGACCCTGAGGGACGGTATCTCCAGTTCGACGGGGACGATCGCTTCCGAGCCGTATACGAGAGAGAAGGGCGAGCAGGCCGTTGGGGTCTTGTAGATGGTTCGGTATGCCCATAGTGCCTCGTACATCTTTTCTTCCCAGTCTTTCTTGTTAGAGCTGACAGTCTTGGCCAGGAGGGTGCAGAGTGTCTTATTGAAAGCTTCGGCTAGCCCATTAGCTTGTGGATTGTAAGGAGTTTGTAGACACGCCATTCTTGACGTCTCCTGAGAAAGTCTCATATTACTATACAACGCCCCGCAACGGCTTACGCATTTTGAATCGCTCGAGTGCTTCCTTTGCTTGGGTCTTCTTCTGCCTTTTTTGGCATCCGGAATCGTCTCGTCACGGCATTCGGACGACATCAACACCAGTCGGACGCATCAAGAGGTGCCGGAATCAAGAAGGGGGTCTACTGGGCGACCGCCGACGCCTGATTTGAGGACCCGGGTGGGTCTCAATGGGGGCGTCCAGGCCCCTGGACGCCCCCATCTTTTTAATTTATTTTATTATTTTATTATTTTTCTCAGGGCCCAAAAATAAAATAAATATATATATTTTAATGGAGGCGTCCAGGCCCCTGGACGCCTCCATAAAAACTAATAATAATAAATATTTATAAAATGCCACTTGGCATAAAAAAGACAAAAAATAATAAAATATATATATATATTTGGAGGCGTCCAGACCCCTGGACGCCTCCATAAAAATAATTATAAAAAATCAAAATGCCAACCTTGGCACAAAAGACAAATAAAAAATAATAAAATAATATATTTATAGAGGCGTCCAGGCCTCTGGACGCCTCCATCAACTCCCTCACGGGCGCCGGTCACCGAACGACGGTTTGTCGTGTGTGAAAAAATCCAAATTATAGAGACGTCCGGTCAGCTGGACGCGCCCATTTCTGAATCACGAGGCGCCGCTCACAAAACCACGCGTTGTGCCAAACCGCGTGCGGCCGGCGTCGGCTTTCGGTGGACCTACTTGAGGCGTCCGGGACCCTGGACGCCTCCACAAAAGTATTCCAAAAAAATCAATAAAAATAGAATAAAATATTATTTCGGCCCTGATGGAGGTGTCCAGGGTCCTGGACGCCTCCACCCTCCGGAGCTCTATAAATAGAGCCCCACCCCCTCAGTTCTGGAAGAGCTCAGAAGTGATCCGATAGGCTGCCGGAGCCCAGAGGCTACGGAGTCATTTTCTAACCCGTGGGTTCTTTTGTAGGTGGAGGTTCTGCCGGCTTCTCGGGTGCTCACGCTCGCGAGAGGAAGGTCGTCTTCATCCACCGCGCTTCCACGTCGTCCCCACGCTGCCGGAGCTCCGCCGGATTTCACCCTCGGCTCATCCAATAAGCCTTTTCTTCCCCTTTTTTCTTCGTAGTTCTTTTGCATTCATCATCTCGCATCCTCTATCCCCCTTCATAAGGGTGCCTCTTCTTTTATACTTCTTGCATTCATCATCTCATTTTCCTCCTACTCGAGTCCGAGAGGGGTTTAAAAGATAACACCAACCAGGTGTGTGTCTTGCCATCATTTCGTTATTTTTATCGCAAGAATTTGAATACTACACCTCCATCTTTCTAATCAACTTGTCATTTGTTTGTCGTTGTTTTGCAAGGGTAGCCGAGGAAAGCCCTCTCTGTCGGCCGGCCGGAGGGAGAGGAAGAAGCAACCCGCCATCTCCCGCTCTTGAGGTAGGCGCGATCACTTTCTTATTTTGGGGTCTTTCGGCCCCTAGCGATCACATCTTATTTTCGAGGCCGCGGCGAGTCACTTCCCCAATGGCCGTTTAAATTTCCGTTCTTATATTCTCTTTATACTCTGTTATATTCTGCTCATATCCTCGAGGCCGCGGCGAGTCACTTCCCCAATGGCCGTTTAAATTCCCGTTTTTATATGTTATATTCTTATCTATTCGTGTTCTCGAGGCCGCGGCGAGTCACTTCCCCAATGGCCGTTTAAATTCACGTTCTTATACGTTATATTCTTATCTGTTTGTGTTCTCGAGGCTGTGGCGAGTCACTTCCCCAATGGCCGTTTAAATTCCCGCTCTTTGTATCCTCTCTATATTCTATCATCTTATTATCTGTTCATATTCTCGAGGCCGCGGCGAGTCACTTCCCCAATGGCCGTTTCAATTCTTGTTATTTAATTTTTGCACCATTTCCGTCCCCCCGAGGCCGCGGCGAGTCACTTCCCCATTGGCCGTTTCAATTCTTGTTATTTAATTTTTGCACCATTTCCGTCCCCCCGAGGCCGCGGCGAGTCACTTCCCGCTATGGCCGTTTAAACCCCATATTTTGCTATATCACACTTGTCCCGCTCGCCCCGCCGGAGCAATCTCCCGTGGTGGCCCCTTCTCTCTCTTCTCTTATTTCTGTGTTGCAGCAAACAAACACCAAAAAGAAAGAAAAGAGGAGCCCGCGCGCGCTCCGCGTCCTCTCCGCTCTTCTCCGAACCGCGTGACGTCGCTCACAGATTGGCGATCACGGTGGGACCTCTACTGCTTCCTTTCGGCTACCCTTCCAAGTTCGGCACCACCCGTGCCTCTCCACCTTCGCGCCCGCGCGCGCCCCCGTTGTGCTCACGGCAGCACCGTCAGTTTTGATTGGTTCTTTGTTTATTATATGTCTGTTATTTCTGTTGTTTTCCCACTCCATATATCTGTCAGCATTCCATTGCATACATCCATTCCTCTTTTCTATCCTTTTTTTTCATTTTTGAGGATCACCCTTTCCCGGTGAAGGAAGGACTCTCCGTTTGGGAATTCCTCTCAACGGACTAGAATCTCCTACACTGGGACCTCCGTAAGTCCCCGACATCGAAGAATCTCCTCTTCGTTCACTGGGCTGGTTGTACCATTGAAGTTCCCCGGAGTTAGTCATTTCATTCGTCGTGAGACGAGAGACCCTAGCTGACACGGCGGTAAAACAAAAATAAACTAGGGTCCCCATTTTGTGTGAACTTCGGATCTCGCTAAAAATACAAAAAAATCATCAAAATCAAAACACAAAAAGACGTAAGGCATTCACTTGTGTGTTAATCTCTGCTGATCGTTTGTTGGTGTATGCTATTATGCTCTCGAAAAACATGATCGATGGCTGAATATAATTACAATTGTTTCGAGGCCGATGCCTTCCGTTATGGGTCTCAAATGCGCGACCCAGGTCACGACTCTTACGGGGTCTATAACTCAGACTGGGGCTATCAGCCTGACCCACAGGTTCATCCCATGGACATTGGCCCATCCTATAAGTCCTCATATGGAATACAGGCCACTGTTAGTGGAGCTTCCCCCTCCACTAGTGTTCCCTATGCCTGGGATTTCATGGCTTCTCATGTCGACTCTCTCAGCTCTTAACTTGGAGCCTTACAGGCTGTTATTGAGAGGAAATTTCTTCCTCCTTCCCCTCCTCAAGCCAACCCCCTTCACGCTTTCATGAATAATATTACCAAAATGGAGAAGGATTGGAAGGAGAGAAGAGATGAGTATGGCATCTGGGATATGAGTGAGCAAGAAGTTCTCCCAAGTTTTAACGATCAAGTGGATGCCGTCCACCCACCATCCATTCATCACACTAATCCATACGGCTCTCCGCCTCCACATACACATCTATATACGCAAATTCCTCCATGTCAATACACGTCACCTCCACTCATCAACGTGCCTCCGCCACGGCGTCCATTTGAACTTGATGATCATAAAGAATTGGAAATGGCACATGATGAAATTTATGAAGATTTTGAATGTACACCTACTCCGAGTTTTCTTCGTTTCCCTCTTCCACTGCTCCCACAAGAACCCCCTGCTCGGGATGAAGCCACTAGCTCTACCCCTGCTTGTGAGTCATCATGGTGTTACGATGACAGGTTTACACCCCAACAACCCGCATCAAGGCACCATGAATCACCTTCTACCCTTAACCCCCCACGTACCACCAAAATCCGACGCTTCTTACGCACTAAGCCTTCTATTGTCACCCCTTCAATTGTACAAATAACCCCCACACCATTGGCTTCCGCTGAGCATTCCACTAACTCTTGTTCCCAACCGAGTAATCCTCCATCGTCTCCACCTAAAACCTCCACTAGCCTTGTAACCCCGAATCCAACCATTCCTATTCCTCCACTCCCCTTACCTAAACCCGTGATTAACCCTGAGCCGGGCCCATTGATTGTTGCACATGAGCCAACCTCGTCTCCTCTCGAGAACAAGGAGAAGCCCGTCGTGTCTCAACCTCCACTTACCCTTCCTATAGCCCCCATCATTGAATCTCCATTACCCGTTGAGCCTATTGTCTCAGTCTCACCTCCTTCCACCACCTCTCGGAGTGGGTGTCTTTCTACAAATACATGTGCCAAAGATGATGTTCAAGAATCGGACAAGAAGAATTTGGCCACGGCAATGCCATTCAAGATCCAAGATTTAATTTGCCGAATGCCGATTCGGGTTCTTGTGTCGGTCACCTTTGAGGAGGCCGAATTTCCATCTGCACCAATGCCCATCAAGAAGGACCCTCAGGAATTGGTGCTGACCAAATCAGGGGCCAAAATAACCATGATCACGTTACTCATTGGCCAACATGCTTTCAAGGCTCTTATTACCCCTTGTTCGGTCATAGTCCAAATGGCCAATCAAAAGAAGGGGTTCTCCTCATGCATAGTGATGACACATTCTACTGCCGAGGAGATGATGAATTCTATGCTCAGGGGTGGGTCACGGCAGTTCTTGTTGGAAGCTTTTAACATCATGTCTACTCACCACCAACTTCCCTGCAAGAGGCGAACGCCTATGTTACCCAACATGATCACGTGTGATATTCCAATAGCCTTGAGCAGTGCCCCAAAAATGAAGCTCCTTATGCCGAGCATCCAACTTCCAATGATAGACACCGTTCATCTATCACGGGAGTTATTTCCAAAGGAGTCATTTCATGTCAAGATCCCTACTTCACAAGCGGAGCTCTTAAATCTTTGTTTTGATATTTTGCCAAGAGAGTTACCGTTCATGTACGAATGTCCAAAGGGCCTTATTAGAAGTCCGTCAAATGAGAGCCTGTGGGCCCTGACCGTACTGATGGACCCGGTTGCTCAGAGAAAGAAGAGGCCTTCTACCTGGGCACATCATTGGGATCAGCCTGCAAACCCAGGAGGCCGAGAACTCATGTTGAAGGTTGAAGGGCCGCACTATGAGAGAGTATTTACCAAGAAGAGGGAAAAGCATAAAGTGAAGCTTAAGGACAATAAATCCCTTGTTGAAGGAGCCCACATCAGTTCATCCACTTCCTATCCCAGTCCATCACTGCTCATGCTGCTATTCAACTTCTTTTTATGGGCAGTCCATTGGTTAAGGAGACGCCTCCCGTCATCTAAATCTAAGTCATCAAGCTCCTCTGCTCTAGGGTCCCTGAACCCTCACGTTCCTTGTTGTCCGGAGCTCCCGGACCGCTACATTCATCCCTGTCCGGAACCTCCGGACCCCTCCCTATTTAATTCCATGTTTTTATCCATCTCTCACCCCCATCCGGAACCTCTGGATTTCTTATCTTATTCTCCATCTCTCTCAGGGCATCATGCCCTTCCTTCCCATATCCACCTAGAACCTCCGGGCCTCTCCTTCTTTCGATTTATCCTTTTGTTCTTCCAAGTCATCACGTCCTTCATTCTTTTCACCCCTTTGAATTGTCTTTTTACACACCTCCCAGGGCATCGGGTCCCTCATGATCTTCTTCCTCCGGAACCTCCGGATTCATTTCCCCATGATTCTCCTCCTTTACGTCCGGACCCTTCAGATCCGCCTCTCTCGATTCATCAATTTCTGATTCCTCCCGATCCCGCTCCCGGGTTCGACCCGGTTCCTTCCACGTTAACTTCCCCGGGCACCTGCCCGTTCTCACACTGTTTCCGAGGCTTTAGTCCTCACTATTTTCTTTGATTTCTTCTCATCCTGTAAATTCTTCTAGGTACCTTTCACCTAAATCTTGTTTTATCCCCCACTTATTTAAAATAAACCGCCCTAGTTGGAGGATTGTTGTATAGGAGGAGCCTTACTGGTATTCTGTTAAGATGTCTTGGTGACGATGAGGTTTGGAAATGTGTAGAGGAGACGCACTCGGGCGTGCGCGGTGGCCACGTGAATAGTCAGATGCTCGCCAAGAAGATCATTCGGCAAGGCTTTTACTGGCCCACTATGGAAGAGGATTGCGCTGTCTATGTCCGTAGGTGTGTCAAGTGTCAACTTCACGCCGATAAAATCCATTCACCATCTTCATCACTTCATCCAATATCCTCCCCATGGCCTTTCTCCATGTGGGCATTCAACATTATTGGTCCCCTAGGTGATCCCAATTCCCTCACCAAGCAGAAATCTTTCATCCTTACTGCGACGGAATACTTCACCAAATGGGCCGAAGCCGAAGCTTACGCGGAAATCAAGGCGTCAACAGTCTGCAAGTTCATCATGAAGAACATTCTCGCCAGATTCGGCATCCCAAGCACAATCGTCACCGACAATGGGCCACAGTTCATTTCTCAGGACCTACAGGACCTCTGCAAAAGGTACGCAATTGCATTGCATCATTCATCGCCATATTACCCACAAGGTAACGGCCAAGCGGAGGCCACCAATAAAACATTGCTCAAAATCATCAAAAAAACCTGCGAGTCTAGTAAGTTTTCAGACTGGCCAGAAAAGCTTATCGAAGCCCTATGGGTCTATCGCAGTTCAATCCGTACCCCCACCGGGCAGACTCCATTTGCCCTTACTTATGGTATGGAAGCGGTAGTCCCGTATGAGACTCTGATCCCTTCTCTCAGGGTACAATTGGACGAGGACTTCCCCCTCGACGATCGTCGTAATTCACTCCTCGCCCAGTTGGAACTCTTGGATGAGAAGCGATTGGCCGCTGCCGAACACGCGTGTGTGTATCAGAATAGACTCGCTCGCTTTTACCAAAAGAAAGTCGTTGAGAGAAAATTCAAAGTCGGTGAGATGGTCGTAAAAAGAATTTTTGTCAAACCTGGAGGGCCGCGTTCTAAACTCCAACCCAATTGGGAAGGACCATTTGTAATTCAAGCCGTGTACCCTAGCAACGCCTACAAGCTAATCAACGCCGAAGGGACCGAGTTATCCCACCCCTGGAATGGGCTTTATCTTAAGAAATACTACCTTTAGCACAAATAAAAAAAAATGATGAAAAGATAAAAACATCAAAAAAATAAAGAAATATTGAAAACCACTAAAAATATGGAAAATTCAAAATGCCGATGCCCGGCAGTCACCATATAGTTAAGTCTCTGCATCTAACCTTCATGTTAGGATAGGGCCCATTAAGGCTTGGTAGGCACCGGGTCTTGGTTTGCCAGAACCGTGGAGACCCCTGTCCGGCCACGTCGGCCTATGCTCGCTCGAAGGAAGCTAACATGTGTTCACTTATGTATTTTATTCAAAAAAAAGTCGGTAACATCACCTACGGTAGGGCCACACCCAGAAGATCTCCGGAAGCTGTAATCTTTATTCTTTTCTCTTCGACCAAATGAGACAGTCGGCGCCCTTAAAACGCTGAGCATGAGAAACCGAAACTCAAACCCCAAGGACAAGAGTAGGATCCATTTCCTCGAGCATCGATCAGTGCATGAGAAGAGGGCAGTGTCCCCACAGGCATACGAAAAGGGAGCCCACAAACGTCAAACGACTATATCTCCCTCACAAAAAGAAATACAAAATCAAAATCAAGAGAAAAGCCTGGTCGTGACAGTGCCTGGTGCGATAAACGGAACCCCTCAAAGCAAAAGTCTGAATCCACAAAGGGGGCCGTGGAATGTAAATGCTCAAGATTTGATCCGAAGTTGTCCGAAAGGAAAGAGTTAATGGGCCCTTATTCGCTCGCCGGGTTAACGGCTTTGCCGGTCCTCTCAGGAGGTTTATCCCCTACGCTCTTCCTTCTCCCTCTAAAGATGAAAGTTCGATGGAGTTTCTGAAGGGTGAAAACTGCCTAGGGTCTGCGACCTTATTTTAATATACACATTTGGTTGCCCACTTTGAAAAGCAAAAGCTATCGCTGCGAAGGAGTCTCTGTGTTTCTGGCTGGTCAAGACCCCTGTTTACCACCTTGATGTCTTCTTGTTTAACCTCGGGCTTAGGCCAATGCAAGCGCGTCACCTATGGGTGCGACGGCGTCTGATTCCGGGTCAGCGTCGCGCGGTTGGTCGTTAGGGTTCCAGGGTGTTCCATCTTATACCATCTAGAGTTGTGAGGAAATAGACCCGGGTCGGGCAAATCATTTACCTCAAACACCTTTTGGGTGAATCCCTGTGGTCGGAAGCAACTGGGAGCCTAAGCATGGCATGACGGTATTGTCATCAGGGTAAGTCTTAGCCGGCGGGATCATCATTCGAGGGGTCTAGAGGCCCAAATCAACCTAGATATGCACTTAGGATACCTGGGAGGTTAGTAAGAAACCCCTGTCTCACGTAGGTTAGGTGCCATTTGGGTGCTTGCCGGGCGTTAGCAAGAAAAAAAATTGAAATGATAAAGCAAAAAAGATGGAAAAGAGAAAATGCACATATTTTCAAACAAAAAAAAATCTTTTTATGATAAAACAAAAAAATGTCAAATATAAAAAAAAAGAAAACAAATCAATTTTACATGATTACATTTGCGTGCAGCATCTCACTTTTAATACCGCTTGCATTCGTGTGCTTGCCTGTCGCATTTATCATCACCGCATCTTTCCCTTGCCTTCGTTAAATAAAGGCTTGGCCCCTTGACCAGTTATCAAGGACAGTCACAGTGACCATTTGCTTATTGAGCAAGGGGCCAAGTCAGAACAGAAATTCTGATTTGTTTGTTTCAGTGATGTGTGCAGGGATTCAGGCAACAGAAGTATAGGTGAAAAACCAAACAAACCGAACCTTGTATTTTATTCCAAAAAAACCAAAAAAATTACATCAAGTTCTGCCCTCTCTCTCTGCATCACTCGTCCCACTACTCTCCGGGTAAAACACTCTTAAAGATGCTACCCAACTACGAAAAGAGGTACTCCTACCGCCCTGTACTCCCCTTCCTATTCCCACATCCCGGCGTTGATCCACGGAAGCAGCAGAGAAGCTACCAACACGAAAGCCACGCTCTCGTGCTCTTCGGTAGCGCTCCTCACCATCTCTCAGCCACTGTTCAGCAAGGCCAAGGCTAATTCGGAGTTCAAATAGTTGGGCCTCCATGGCCCTTCGTTCCTCCCTTTCAGTCAATTTGTTGGCTCTTTCTCTCTCCGCGTCTCTTTCTCTCTCTGCACGTTCTCTCTCACGGTCTTCCCTCTCCAACTGGAGAGTGATCCTCAGTTCCATAGCATCCCTAGAGGAGTCGTCATCAGGATGACGCCGCAGTTCCCTCTCCAGTTCTACTATCCGAGCCTCCTTTTGCGCAGCTTGGGCAAGCGCTTCTTCCGTCTCCTTTTCCTGCCGAGTGTACCATCTCAGATACGCGATAAGGTGTAAACCAAGAGAACCCAACACTGAAACTCTTACCTGTATAGAGAGCATCCCTTCTGCCTCTGCAGCACGCTGCGTGGCGTGAGCAAGCTGCTCATGAAGCGAGTCAAGTTCTGAGGTGGGAATCCACAGGCTGGAAGAGGCACCACCTGCTCCCATCGCTGGGGAAGCCGCGCCAATCTGGGCATGCTACGACCGCGTGAATTAGCAGCCAACATCTGGAATCTGGGGTTTTAATTAGGAACATACTGTACACCTACCAAGGCGCTCGTAGCTCCGCGGGCATCGCCCAACTGTTGTTCCATCTCTGCCAAGCGAGTTCGTAAATTCGCTATCATGGCATCCCGGACATCCTGCAGCCATACGAGTCAGCATTTCCACCGGAAAACCAAAAAAAAAAAGAGAAAAAGGAGAAAGAAGGAAAAAGAAAAAGGGGAAACCTACCTCCGCAAGTCCCCGGGGTTGGAGCCGCTCTGCGTACTTTGTCCTATATAGACGCAAGTAGTCCTCGCTATCTCGCGCCTGTGATTCTACAATCGTGCCACCCCGTTGCCAGTCCTCATACTGTTCGGGGAATCGCACGCGCCAGTCAATGCAGGTCGCCGGTCCTCGCGTCTTTCTCCCGACACGAGGTGGCGCAGCCGTATCCACCCATTCCTGAGCCAGTCCTAAAGTCCTCATAACCAATCGTAGCCGAAGTGGCTCGATTTCATTCAGGCAGTGCATCCACAGTTCCCGTCCGAACCGGGCACGACTCGCTAGAACCCACGGCTGGTCAGCATCAACCATGTCTGAGTAGGGTCTTCAGTTTACCATCGCTGCAGGGAACTCCTGTAGCTCCCGCCTTAGCACCATCAGTTGGTAGGTTAGGGGTGCCGCACTCATGATGGGTTCCCACCGCCTGGCTAACGGCACCATCACGGGTCGCCAATGCCGAGCTCTCCCCATAGGGAGGTAATAATAACTCCATAGCTGCTCGGAATAGGTCATCAGTACTTTGCAAAAACACAAAAAAAAATACAAAACAAGCAAAACCAAAAATACCTGGATGAATGGTGTGAAACCACTCACAGTCATCTCACGGTCCGTTTCTTGGAATAGGCCTGCAAACAAGTGTGCCAGCATGGCGGCTCCCCAGGCATAATACCCTACTCTTTCAAGGTCTGACAGCAGCTCCAGGAAGCAACATTGGATACCGTCCCCTTTCGAGCTCAGTACCAATCTCCCCAAAAGGAAGAGGAGAAATCTCCTCAAATCTATGTTGCATCTTTCCCAGTCGCCGAAATCTGTGCAGTACACGGCACGGCATCCTATTTCTATCCTTTCCATGAACTCTTCTGAGGATTCATCGTCCCGCCGACGAGTGTCGGTGAGCCCTAATGCATCCATGAGGGACGCCCTAGCTACCGACCTATTTTTCTGACCATCCAGGTCCAAACCCAGTAACTTCTGGGCACCTTCTCTGTAGTCCGCGTAAGTGACTCCGGTCACTGCCTCGCCCTCTACCTTCAGGCTTGTGATCCGGACCACATCCTCCAAGCTGGGCACCATGTGCCCCCAGGGCATCAGGAATGCCCAGCTCACTGGGTCCCATCTCTCACACAAGGCTTGGATCAGGACTAGGTCGAGCTGGATCGGCTCGATCCGAAGGAAGGTACCAAATCCCATCACGTCTAGCCTCGCCTTCTGAAAATCTGAGAGGCCCCTGTACGCTGCTACTACCAACTCCCATAAAAGTTGTGATTTCATCACAACCTACACATACAAGGAATGGGGGTGAGGTTTGGTCGGAAGAAAGGAAGAAAGAACGAGAAAAGGGCAAGAAAACTTGGCTTACGAGTTGAGATTGGGCCCTTTCGCACGGGAGAAGAAAGGCCACCCGACGCTTTAAATTTGAATTCAAGGAATAAGACGCGTCCTCGCGCCTGGACGCGCCCAAAAGGGGGAAAAGGAAACAAAATCTCCCGTGCAAAGTGTAGTTCCCCGCTGTTCAGGGCAAGGTCTCGCGGAGGGTGCCTCAAAGGACAACTCAGTGCAAAGAAGAAAGTGTGGGAGAGAGAAAGGTACACACAACACAAAAAAGCCATTTCCATTTCATATAATAGCCGAAAGTACATCATACAGTGAGAAGGGTGACGTGTACAAGCAACTCTCTAACTCTCACCACCACCCTCCTAGTCATCTCTCTCCTCCCTCCTCTACCGGGGATCCCTAGGGGGCCTCTGCGAACCCTGAGAAGCCGTGCTCGCCTCGCCCTGCGGTGGCACTCCAGCCTCGAAGGCGCGACGACGCTCCTCGGCCGAAGAGACCAGATAGCTGCCCATTGAAAAAGAACCAGACTGACGAAGTCGCGCCCCGCGTTCCTTCGCCCTCTGGTACCGCTCCTCGCTCTCCCGAAGCCTCCCCTCCGCCGTGCCGAGACTCAATCGGAGCTCCAGCAGCTGGGCCTCTAGAGCCCTCCTCTCGGTCTGATCCCGCTGTCACTCCTCCCTCTCTCTCTCCCTATCCCTCTCCCTCTCTCTCTCCACGCACTCCCTCTCTCTCTCCACGTTCTCCCTATCTCTCTCCCTCTCCTCTCTCTCCCTCATCGCCTCTCTCCTCGACAGCTCGAGGGCGATCCGCAGATCCAGCACGTCACGAGGGAGCTCCTCAGCCTCCCGTCGACGCTCCTCCTCCAGCTCCGCAATCTGGGCGTCACGCTCTGCCACCCAGGCATCGCGCTCTGCCACCCAGGCATCGCGCTCCTGCTCAGCACGAACAGCACGGGCCAGGGCCTCCCGAATCTCGGCCACCTGTCAAAGCACGCATGCACCGTAAGAGAACAGTGATAGAAGGAAAGCAGCTAGAAAAGGGTCGGGGCCAAGCAAACACTCACTCGAGCCTCGCGGTCACGCTCGGCCTCCTCAGCCCGAGCCACCGCGTGCGCCAGCTGCTCCTGGAGGGCAGAAACCTCCGGAGGAGGGCCCCGCGAACTGGAACCCGCTCCACCAGCCATCCCGGCTGCCGCTGTCTGGTGGGCCCGCTGAAACACGGGGCAAACGTCAGTCAAAGGCTAAGCATCAAAAATCCATGTCACAAAAAATGCATTGCATAGACTCACCAGGATCTTCAACTCCAGTCGGATGGCCACCAACTGCCGCCTGGCGTCGGCCAGCTGGGCCCGCAGGTCGGCGATCATGTTGTCACGAGCATCCTGCATTGCACATAAGTCAGTACCACATGCATATACATATAGAAGGGTGAAGCATTTTCATTTCACACTTACCCCTGCCATACCACCCAAGGAGAGGCGGTCCCCGTACGTAGCTCGGTACCGTCTCATGTAATCTGTGCTGTCCTGTACATGGGACACCACTGGGACCCCGCCCTGCTGCCAGTCCTGGTACTGTGCTGGGAAGCGCGTACGCCAGTCCACAATCTTCGCCTTCCCCTTGGTCTTCCGCCCAATGCGGGCCGGCGCATCTACATCAACCCACTCCTGGGCTAGCCCCAACGTCCTCATGACCTGTCTAAGCCGCAGCGGCTCGATCTCGTTCAGACAATGGACCCACACGTCCCGCCTGAAGCGAGAAAGACCCGCTACAACCCAGGGCTGGCCAGCATCGCCCATGCCCAGGTAGGGCCTCCACACCACCTGCATCACCATACATACATCATATTAGTCACCATTCAGTCACACGCATAAACACAAAAAAAATCATATGCATCATACCATGGCCTCGGGATACTCGCTCAGCTCCCGACGAAGTGACGCCAGCTGGTAGCCGTGGGGTGCTGCAACCACGACCGGCCTCCACTGCCGCGCCAGAGGCACGACCCTCCTGTTCCCATGCCTAGCCCTCCCCATCGGGAAATAGTAATAGCTCCACACCTGCATCCATCATACATCATTAGTACAATAATTGCATATTTAACTGTGGGAATGCATAAATAAAATGTTTACCTGGAGGAAAGGTGCGAAGCCACTGACTGTCGTCTCCTTCTCCGAAGTCTGGGAGAGATCAGCAATCAAATGGGCAAGCAGAGCCGCTCCCCACGCGTAGTGTCCCACTCTGTCCAGATCCGCCAAGATCCCGAGGAAACGGTAGTGGATGCCATCCCCCTTCGTCCCCAGCAGAAGGCTGCCCAGGAAGAAGAAAAGAAACCTCCGAAGGTCTAGGTCCACTAGCTCCCTCTCGCTCGGATCCTGGGTGAAAGCTGCACGAGCATCCCCCTCCAGTCGAGCCAAGAACTCCGCTCCAGTCTCGCTAACCCGCTGGCGCGGGTCGACGAATCCGAGGGCCTCCATGATCTCCACCCGGCCGACTACCCTGCTGTCTCTATCAGTCACGCTCGTCTCTAACCACAGCAGGTCCAGGGCACTCTCTCGGTAGTCGGGGTAGGTGACCCCGCTCACCGCCTCTCCGTCAACTCGTAGCCCGGTAATCCGAGCCATGTCCTCTAGTGTCGGCACCATGTGCCCCCAGGGCATCAGAAACGCCCGGCTCGGTGCGTGCCACCGCTCCCTCATTGCCTGGATAAGAGGAAGGTCGAGCCGGAAGGGCTCGATCCTAAGGAAAGCTCCAAAGCCCATGGCGTCCACACGCGCCCTCTGGAAATCCGGCAGCCCACGGTATGCTGCCACCACCAAGGACCAGCTGATCCGGCCCTTCATCACGCCCTGCACACCACAAAAATCAACAAAGAACACATCAGCATCATGAACAGTAATAAACAATAACACTGTATAGACTATTTATTCTTTTTATTTTATTTTTTTTTTAAAAAAATATATATTATTTTTTGGAGGCGTCCAGGCCCCTGGACGCCTCCTTCCTATTTTCTTTATTTCTTTTTTCGAAAAAAAATCCAAGAACCAAAAACAAAAATATATATATATAATATATATATTATTATGGAGGCGTCCTAGGCCTTGGACGCCTCCTTATTTTTTAATTTTATTATTTACGTAAATAAATAAATAAACAAAAAGAAAAAGAAAAAGTGGAGGCGTCCAGGCCCGTGGACGCCTCCCTACCCGGCCTTCTCTCACAGCCTCTCGCACGCCCGTTTTAGCCTATTGAACCACAGAGTGAGAATTCTGAAGTACTTACCGGGTCGTGATCGTCCTCTCCCGCGTCACCAGCATCCGCAGCGGCCTCCGCGGCCAGAAGCGGCACCTCCATCTCCTCCTCCGCAGTAATCTCCTCTGCTACGGCCTCCTCAGCATCGTCTCTTAGTCTCCTCGGACGACGAGCCAGTCGCTTACGCTTGTCTCCACCTCGGTTCGGGCCTCCTAACTCCATTGGGGCGAAGAATGGGTCTGTCTGGTCTGACCGGATCGTTTGAATGAACAGTAAGTGAGTAAGGGGGGGGAGCCCCCCCCCTCTATATAATTTGTGCTTTAATTGGGGCGTCCAGGCGCCTGGACGCCCCCACCTTTTTATTTTTAAAAAAAAATTCAAAAAAATTTAGGGGCGTCCAGGTGCCTGGACGCCCCCAAACCAAAAAATTAAAAAATAAAAAAAAGTAAAAATTTAGGGGCGTCCAGGACGTTGGACGCCCCCAAAATTTTTTTTTTAAAAAAAATTATAAAAAATAATAAAAAATATAATAAAAAGAAAAAAGGGGTTAGAGTATGTATATAATCCAAACAAAAGAAAAAAAGGAAAGAAAAAGAAAAACTACAAAAAAAGATAATAATTAAGGGGACGGGGGTCCGAAACATCCAAATGCCAGATTTTATTCCATCAGAAAAGCAGAGTGAACTACATCAGGGGTTTAGGCGCCTTAGGCCTTAACTTCCCCAGTTCGGTTACATAAGCCCTCCACGGCTCGCATTCTTCCACCACGTGCGCTAAGGCCTTTCCCGCAACACTTGTCTTCCAGGGAACTTTAATGACCTTCGCGTCCGCTTCAGTGCCCAACTCCCTTTTCTTCAAAGGAACAATGCCAGTCGGTGGCGGGAACGAATGGCGTGGGATGCCAATCTGGAGGCAGCACCGATGCGCATTATAAAGGACGAACTTGGTCGCGCCGATCAGTTGAAGATCAACTTCGGGAGAAGACCTCATGAGGAGATCTAGCGAAAGTAAACATGCCGGTGCGCAAGTAAAGAAGCCTTGTGTCACGGTGCGAAAGTGAGACCGCCAGTCTTCACGTTTCTTCAGCCACGGAACGCGGTTCACTACGGTACCACCGAAACCTAACACGTCGGCTATGTGATGAAGAGGGCTTTGTTGGAAGAGCTTCGAAGCGGTTGGCATTCCCTCGCGGTGGTCGAATTTGAAATGCAAATCCAGCCAGCAATTCAAGACAAGTGCACAACCAAATGGAGGCTTACCCATGCTCGAGGTAGTAAGACCGCTGTAAAGATAGGCAAGGATGGCGGGTCCCACCCTCTTTCCACGCCAGATCCCGCAGATAGCACCCAGTTGGTCTTCCTCCACCATGTTGTCGGTATAAGGGAACAAGAGAGCACCCGCCAGACAAATGGTGAACCCCTTCATGATTCCCTCCAAAGAGTCATCGTCTGGTGACCCTCTCAGGGCGTCCATGACCCACTCCGCAAGCTTTTGGAGATCGATCCCCTTTTGAGTACGGACCTTTCTGGCTGCGTCGGGCGGCATGAAGCTTCCAAGGACGCTTTCAGAAGTCCCCCGTGTCAGCATCCGCATAGCCTTCACCTTCCCGTCACTCTTGAATTTCTTCAATCCGAGCAGAAGTTCCACCTCCTCGAGGAGGATGGTCACCTCGAAGGTCGGGAAGATAAAAGTGTGGGTATGGGGATGCCAGATCTCCACTAGTGCGCCCATAGCCGCCCAGTCCATACGAATCTTCTCGTAATGCTTGGCGTGAATAAGGAGCCCCTGCAGATGCCACTTCGAGAGTATGGCCCTCATGCCAATGGAGATATTGGAAGTCAGCTTTGAAAGCCATGGCAGCTTGGAAAACTTCCTCGGGCCTGGGAAGAGTGGATATGGCTGGAAGAGGAAAGAAGAAGAAATGAAGGAAGTTAGAAGAAGGTTCACATGAAAAATTTGAAATGAATCAGCTTACCATATGCGACAAGATCGTCCCACTCAGATGACCCTCGAGGTCGGAGAGTCGCCTGATCTCGCTGCTAGGCCTGCTCCGCTTCATAACACGGGAAGACTCTCCTTCCATCCTGAAATCTCTAGATTCTCCTCTCTTTCCTCTCCTGAGCTTCCAAAACCCACCTTGGTGCATTTGAATGAATTAGCCTAAGGGGAGTTCTTATAGGAAGGGAAGGGTGCTACAGGACAGAACATGTCACATCAGTGGTCAGTGTCAGGATTTTGGCTAGATTTCCTTTCCATTGTGGTGTGATTCTGTTATAAATCTGCTACTTTCTGATGTTATTGATCCATGCTGGCCTGTGCAGATTTTACTAACGGACATCTTTGTCCAGTCTCCTGTCCCACCTTTCAATGGTTGGTCCCACCATGTCATGCATCATAGTATACGATACCTACGCTACTAGAACATGTCAAGGACCTTGCGACCCGAACAAATCTGGGATTTGAGTTCCCCTTCAACAAAAAAAAACAGTGATGATTTCGGAAGAATTTGGGTTGTACGGATAGGCCGTTAATTTGTGGTAGCATGGGGACGACGGTTCCATTCAGTGAGTTGATGCGCGGATAAACGGGCCCTAGCCCAGTATCAGCTCACCGGGTCGGTATCCTGACCCGTTCTTCACAAGTTGACAATATTATCCTTGGCTATTTTCTATTTTAGTTTGTTTTAAATTTTTCTTTGAACCCAGCATGCATTCATATAGGACTTTGATTTATTGCGGAAGATCATTCAAGTGATTCGATTGTGAAAGCCGTTGTGCTCCAATTCCCACAAATATGAGATATTCCACTCCGAATGAAATACTGAGTTTCCTTGAGATAGCCCCGACGCTGCTCTTCCAAAGGAGACCCTTGTTTGGACAGACCCTCAGATATTCCTTTACCTTTTTTTTGACCCACCTTGGCCGCAACACTTCCACATTGGCTGGTAACCGCTCCCCAAAGGTGAAACCTCCGGTTTATGACCCAGGTACTTCCACACCGAGAAGTTGGTCTCCTTTTGTTTCGTGCCTGAGCGCACATCTCACCCTCCCTTATTTGATCTCCGTCCAAGCAATCGTCAATATTTGAAAGACCTTCTTCAAGGTCGCCTCATTGAAACTCCAGGAAAGATTCCAAACAGTAACGTCAAAAGCGTGTCTCATCACACCTTGGCATCAACTTATCAGTCCGCTCCCACTTCACTCCACTCCACTTCGATACCATTCCACTACGTGTCGCTCCCTTGCAAAGCAGACGCCAAGGCGGGGCAGCTGTAGACACGCCATTCTTGACGTCTCCTGAGAAAGTCTCATATTACTATACAACGCCCCGCAACGGCTTACGCATTTTGAATCGCTCGAGTGCTTCCTTTGCTTGGGTCTTCTTCTGCCTTTTTGGCATCCGGAATCGTCTCGTCACGGCATTCGGACGACATCAACACCAGTCGGACGCATCAAGAGGTGCCGGAATCAAGAAGGGGTTCTATCGGGCGGCCGCCGACGCCTGATTTGAGGACCCGGGTGGGTCTCAATGGGGGCGTCCAGGCCCCTGGACGCCCCCATCTTTTTAATTTATTTTATTATTTTATTATTTTTCTCAGGGCCCAAAAATAAAATAAATATATATATTTTAATGGAGGCGTCCAGGCCCCTGGACACCTCCATAAAAACTAATAATAATAAATATTTATAAAATGCCACTTGGCATAAAAAAGACAAAAAATAATAAAAAATATATATATATTTGGAGGCGTCCAGACCCCTGGACGCCTCCATAAAAACAATTATAAAAAATCAAAATGCCAACCTTGGCACAAAAGACAAATAAAAAATAATAAAATAATATATTTATGGAGGCGTCCAGGCCTCTGGACGCCTCCATCAACTCCCTCACGGGCGCCGGCCACCGAACGACGGTTTGTCGTGTGTGAAAAAATTCAAATTATAGAGACGTCCGGTCAGCTGGACGCGCCCATTTCTGAATCACGAGGCGCCGCTCACAAAACCACGCGTTGTGCCAAACCGCGTGCGGCCGGCGTCGGCTTTCGGTGGACCTACTTGAGGCGTCCGGGACCCTGGACGCCTCCACAAAAGTATTCCAAAAAAATCAATAAAAATAGAATAAAATATTATTTCGGCCCTGATGGAGGTGTCCAGGGTCCTGGACGCCTCCACCCTCCGGAGCTCTATAAATAGAGCCCCACCCCCTCAGTTCTGGAAGAGCTCAGAAGTGATCCGATAGGCTGCCGGAGCCCAGAGGCTACGGAGTCATTTACTAACTCGTGGGTTCTTTTGTAGGTGGAGGTTCTGCCGGCTTCTCGGGTGCTCACGCTCCCGAGAGGAAGGTCGTCTTCATCCACCGCGCTTCCACGACGTCCCCACGCTGCCGGAGCTCCGCCGGATTTCACCCTCGGCTCATCCAATAAGCCTTTTCTTCCCCTTTTTTCTTCGTAGTTCTTTTGCATTCATCATCTCGCATCCTCTATCCCCCTTCATAAGGGCGCCTCTTCTTTTATACTTCTTGCATTCATCATCTCATTTTCCTCCTACTCGAGTCTGAAAGGGGTTTAAAAGATAACACCAACCAGGTGTGTGTCTTGCCATCATTTCGTTATTTTTATCGCAAGAATTTGAATACTACACCTCCATCTTTCTAATCAACTTGTCATTTGTTTGTCGTTATTTTGCAAGGGTAGCCGAGGAAAGCCCTCTCCGTTGGCCGGCCGGAGGGAGAGGAAGAAGCAACCCGCCATCTCCCGCTCTTGAGATAGGCGCGATCACTTTCTTATTTTGGGGTCTTTCGGCCCCTGGCGATCACATCTTATTTTCGAGGCCGCGGCGAGTCACTTCCCCAATGGCCGTTTAAATTTCCGTTCTTATATTCTCTTTATACTCTGTTATATTCTGCTCATATCCTCGAGGCCGCGGCAAGTCACTTCCCCAATGGCCGTTTAAATTCCCGTTTTTATATGTTATATTCTTATCTATTCGTGTTCTCGAGGCCGCGGCGAGTCACTTCCCCAATGGCCGTTTAAATTCACGTTCTTATACGTTATATTCTTATCTGTTTGTGTTCTCGAGGCCGCGGCGAGTCACTTCCCCAATGGCCGTTTAAATTCCCGCTCTTTGTATCCTCTCTATATTCTGTCATCTTATTATCTGTTCATATTCTCGAGGCCGCGGCGAGTCACTTCCCCAATGGCCGTTTCAATTCTTGTTATTTAATTTTTGCACCATTCCCGTCCCCCCGAGGCCGCGGCGAGTCACTTCCCGCTATGGCCGTTTAAACCCCATATTTTGCTATATCACACTTGTCCCGCTCGCCCTGCCGGAGCAATCTCCCGTGGTGGCCCCTTCTCTCTCTTCTCTTATTTCTGTGTTGCAGCAAACCAACACCAAAAAGAAAGAAAAGAGGAGCCCGCGCGCGCTCCGCGTCCTCTCCGCTCTTCTCCGAACCGCGTGACGTCGCTCACAGTGTTGAGGTCCTCCAATCAATTTTATACTTTTCTGCTAGTCGGTAGACCTTCTGGTTACGGAAGTGGCTGCCATTGTCTGACACGATTCGGTCGGGCACGCCGAACCGGAATATGATATTGCGGAGAACAAACCTGGCCACGATTTCTCCGGTGACCTCTCGTAAGGCGACAGCCTCAGCCCAGCGGGAGAAGTAGTCGGTCGCCGCCAGAATGTATTTGCAGCCTGTGGAAGATGCGGGTAAGGGGCCCACGACGTCTGTTCCCCATTGGGCGAACGGCCAACTGGGCGCGGTGGGGTGCAACTGCACGGGAGGCCTCCTGGGTATAGTGGCATGCTCCTGGCATCTCTGACAAGACTTAGCATACTCGCAACAGTCGTTGAACATTACAGGCCAATAGTAGCCAAGTTTCTTGATTTCAATTTTCATCTTCGGCCCCGCCTGGTGTGCGCCAGCTATGCCGGCATGGACCTCCTTCATAACCCTCCAAGCTTCTTCAATGGACAAGCATCGGAGGAGTAGCTTCCGTTTGGCATCGGCCACAATCCGGAATAATATTCCGCTTCGGAGCTCATAGGAGTCCTTGGTTCTGACTAGCTTGATCTTTTCTTCTCTTCGGTCAGGTAATTGCTGGTGTTTGAACCACTGCATCAGGGAGGCTCTCCAGTCAGGCAGGCTGACGGCTTCTGCTGTAGCGACCTGTAGGTCCTCTTCTTCTGGCTCTTCTTCTATCATGCTGGGCATCTGGCGTTGGTTTATCACTTGGATATGGAGAGATCCATCTGGAGGCACCGCTAGTGAGCTTGCCAATTTTGCCAATGCGTCGGCTTGTGCGTTCTCCCCTCTGGCGACATGGCCTATCTCGAGGAGGTAGAACCGCTCCATGAGCCCTTTTGCTTTAGTGTGATACGGGAGCAGCTCAGGTTTTCGGACATCAAACTGCCCCTGGACTTGCTTGACGACCAGCAGCGAGTCGCCGAACACTTGGAGCATTTTGATCTCCATTTGGAGGGCGACCTGGAGGCCGATGATCAGAGCTTCATACTCTGCTTCATTATTGGTGTAGGGTTTGCTAATGCAGCAGGAAGTGTGCATCACTTCTCCATCTGGCGACTTGAGGAGGATGCCTGCTCCGGCTCGTACCTTGGCGCGCCCGGACGGGGTCGCTTCTGTCCTTGAGGCTCCATCAAAGTAAAGCTGCCAGATGGCTTGTTGTATTTGGTCTACCTCTAGTGTTTCATCTTCAGGTAGCTCAGTGGCCAACGGGGAGTCTTCGGGCACGGGATGTGCTGCGAAGAAATCCGCGACGGCTTGTCCCTTAACGGCCTTCTGCGGCACGTAGGTGATGTCGAACTCCATGAGTAGCACGGCCCACTTGCCAAGGCGCCCCTTTGGGACGGGCTGGAAAAGGATGTGCTTAATGGGGTCGGCCCTGGATATCAAGCTGACTTCATGGGACAGCATATAGTGCCTCATCTTCTTGACTGCAAAGACCAAGGCAAGGCAGATCTTCTCAATCGGGGTGTACTTAGCCTCTGCACCCACCAATCTTCGACTGAGGTAGTAGAGAGCATGCTCTTTTCCCTCATCATTGTTCTGGGCGAGCATTGCCCCCAGTGAATATTCGGTGGCCGCTATGTATAGAATCAGCGGTCTGCCTTTGACAGGTGCCCCCAGGACAGGCGGGGTCTTCAGGTACTCCTTTAGCTGGTCGAACGCGTGCTGGCATTCGTGACCCCAGCTGAAGGGTGCATCCTTCATCATCAGTCTGTGGAAGGGTTGGCAGCGCCCTGACAGGTTGGAGATGAACCTGCGGATGTAAGCTAAACGCCCCTGCAGGGACCTCAGCTCTCCCAGACTCTTCGGAGGAGGCAGCTCCTGGATGGCCTTTATCTTCAGGGGGTCGATCTCGATCCCTCTGTGCCGGACAATAAAGCCGAGGAATTTCCCGCTGGACACGCCAAAGGCGCACTTCATGGGATTCATCTTCAGCTCGTACTGCAGGAGCCTTTGGAAGACGACCCTGAGGTCACTCAGGTGCTCGTCTCTTTTCTTCGTCTTGACGACCAGATCATCAATGTAGCACTCGACCTTGCCGTACAGCAGCTCGTCGAAGATCTTGGTCATCGCCCGCTGGTATGTGGCACCGGCATTCTTGAGGCCGAAGGGCATCCTCTTGTAGTGAAATATCCCTTTGGGTGACCGGAAAGCTGTGTGGACCCGGTCGCGGTCGGCTATCCAAATTTGGTTATAGCCGGACGACCCATCCATGAAGGACAGGGCCTCGTGGCCAGTGGTTGCATCAATCATCACTTCGGTGATAGGCACCGGGAAGTCATCTTTCGGGCAGGCTTTATTCAGGTCGCGGAAGTCCACGCATATCCTGATCTGTCCATTCTTCTTTTTCACCGGTACAATATTGGCCAGCCATGTGGTGTATTGATTTTCGCCACGAAGCTGACATTTATGAGCTTGTCGACCTCTTTGCAGATCTGGCTGGTTAGCTCCGGCCTCATGCGCCGGGGAGGTTGCTTCACTGGTTCCACCTTGGGATCGATGGATAGTATGTGCTGGGTCACTTCGGCGCTGAGCCCGGGCATTTCTTTGTAATTCCAGGCAAAGCAATCCCGGAATTCTTTCAGCAACTTTGTGTACTGTTCTCGCTCCTGCAGGGGCATAAGAGCACTAAGGAAGGTTGGCCTGGGGTCGTCTTCTGTACCAAGGTTGACCTCAATCAATTCGTCGACCGTGGCCTGGCCGCCACTTTCAATTTCCGGCGGGGCTGGCGACAAATCGACGAAGTCCTGGTCTTCATTGTCCTCGGGCTCAAGGACGCCATCTCCCTCTTCTTGTTCATCATGACTGGGCATGGAGGCTGCATTCACCTCGCACTCCTCCTGGGTCGTAGCTGCCGGGTAAGCGAGGTCCGCTGGCTCGGAGGGGCACAGGTCCATCCCGGGCTCTTCTGTGTATTCATCATAGACCGCTCCTACGGGGGCCGGGGTAGCCGCATCTTCAAGCACCTGGCATTGGATGGACACAGTGTAGGCTCCTGCCCTGGGGCTGTCCGCCACGTGGGGGCGTGGCGGGGCTACCACGTAGTCCCCCATTCTGAGCTCATCCCTGTCGATGAGGCTTTGAGCAATGTCTTTGAAGACATAGCAGTCTTCAATGGCGTGACCCAGCATCTGGTGGTAAGGGCAAAATAGTGGGTCCCCGCTTCTTCGGGTGTCTTGCGGCCTCTTGGACCGTGGAAGGGAGACTTTGCCGTAGTGGCAAGCCCAGTCGAAGATGCCCCGGGTCTTCTCTCTCGGAAAGGAATAAGGCTTCTGTAGCTTCTCTTGGAGTGTCAGCCCTTGCCTGGTCGGCCGCTCGGTCAGCGAGCTTGCCATGTCTCTCATTTCCCGCCTTGACAAAGCGGGGGTGCTGGGACTGGTGCCTCGGGGCCGAGGCATCCGGCCACCCCATGGGGGGAGGGATCCCTGGATCAGGTCGGCGACTAGCGAGGTTAACTCGGCTAGCCGCCTCTTCAGCATCTCGATCTCCCGTTGCTGCCTGTGGTACAAGGCGTACATGACGGGGTCGTATCGAGGGGAATTCGGAGCATGGCCCATGCTGCTGCTCCTCGCTTCGCCGGCCGGCCGGGGCGAAGGTGTCTCGCCGGTGTGCCCTTTCGAGGTCGACACTTCGGAGAAGGAGGGGGTCTTCTCTATGCAACGGCGGCGGGGAGGTTTCCAAAGGAAGATCTCCTCGTCTTGTGCCTCCTGAACTGGGGGCGCAAGATGTGCATCTTGACAGGCTTCCCGCGAATATGTAGCTTTTGCGGGGTCGTCGCCGGGCCATGTTGAGACCGATATGACATCAGTCTCGTAGTAATTTTCTAGTGAAAAGCCCAGACCGGGGTGCTTGGTGATTTTCAGCAACCGTCGATCCAGGTTTGGTGGGTTCCAAATTCTTTCAAACATTTCCTTCCGACTGGAGGGCTGGTAGGGAGGAATCTTCTGCTTTCTGACCATTCTGGCTGCCCGGTCAGTCATGTGGGGAAGTCCCGTAATGGGGACGTGCGGGTCATGCAACTCGTCAGGGAACCGGCAATCGTCGTCTTCCCTGACCGGCTTCTCCCCGGCCACATAGAAGATAGTGGGCGGCCCCTCGGGGTTAGGCACCTCGAAGGTTCTCAGTTGTTCAGCCGCTTGGCATTCAATTTCCGCTATCGGCTTGACGATCCCTGGCGGGACCCTGACATCTTCTAGCAGGTCTTCGAGGCAGGGTGCCCCCGGTGTGGGGTAGATAGGGAGAGGGGCTGCCCTAAATACCCCTTCCTCTTGTGCAATAAATGGTACATGTGGGGGAGCCACATAGCCTGGGGGCGGCGGAGGAAACCAGCCTCCCGATTCCATTTTCTTCTTTCCCTTGTCTTGGATGACTTGAGGAGCTTGCTTCGCCTTTTCTAAGTATAGATTAGCATCTGACAGGTGACACTCGAACACCTCGAACGGGTGGAGGTCGGCGAAGATTCTGACTTCCTTTCCCTCGCAGGGGTACTTGATGCATTGATGCAAGGTGGAGGGCACCACCCTATTTTGGTGTAGCCAAGGCCGGCCGAGCAACGCCTTGTAGGACGTGTTGGAGTTGATGACGTGGAACTGGACTTTGGAGGTGAAGTCGTCAAAGGTCAAGTTGAACTCTGCGACCCCCATGGGAACCTCACATTTCTGGTTAAAGCCGGCAATCTTGACATTTTTAACTTCGACCAGGTGTACGTCAAAGTAGTGCTTCTGGTATACCCGGTACGGGAGTATATTCACTGCTGCCCCTGGGTCGATCAAGACCCTGTTGATAGGCTGGCCGTTCAGCTGCCCTTTCATGTAGAGGGGCCTGTTATGGCTGCAAGTCGGTAGGAGCATGTCATCTTCTGTGAAAGCCACTGCTACTTCAGGTGGTGTTTCTGCCAAACAGGCTTCAAGGTGTGCTGGCGTCTGGAGTGCGGCGATGATGGCTTGCCGCGTTTCTTCGTTCAAGGACAGCATCTCCCACACCGTGAACCGGGTCGGGATTTTCTTGAGGTGTCTGACTATTCGCTCGGCCGCCCGCACCTTGAGCAATTTCATCTCTTCGGGCTTGCTGCGTCTGCCCTCATCCTGAGGCTGGAGTGCCAGCTCAGGGGATGCCTGTTTTGTGGGCTCTGCTGCGGCCTGTTGAGCTGGCGGGGCCTGCTGGGCTTCCTCTGTTTCTCGCATGAATTCGGCGAGGTTTGGGATGCCGTTGAATTCTCCTTCTGGCTGGGCAGGAGCTGTAGCTGGTAGAGCTTGAGGAATGCTTGCTTTACTGGTCGCAGCGGACCCCTGGGGGTGCGCCCGCCTTCCTGCTCGAGCTGACAGGAACTCGGCGAACGACGGGGCGCCTTGACTCTTGGTACCCCCGGGGTAGAGACCTGATGGGAGAGGGATCTCGGTGCCTCGGACCTCAGGGTCGAGAATCTGGTATGGTTGTTCCCCCTTGAGCATGATGTTGAGGCTGCCCTGAGGAGGGCGCCCCCACTTCCTCCCTGACCTGGTGGCGTGCTGGGAGGTGGATGTTTCAGCTTGACTCACCTCTGCCGGTTCATGGGGTGGCTCTTCTTCTTTCTCTTCCAGGGAGAGAGCGGTGTCGAACAACGCCGAGAGGGTGTTGCAGGCGAAGACGACCTCCTTCTTCTTCTTGCCCCTGGGTCTTCTCTTCTTCTTCTTCTTGCCCGCCGCAGCGGATGGCTGCTCCCGAATAGGTTCACCCCACAGGGGAGGCTCTTTATCTGCATCAGCTTCTGTTCCTGGAGCCAGCTCGAGTGACTCGAACTCCTCCCAGGGGACATATTGTTTTAATTCGACGGGCTGGATTTTGGGCTGCTCATAATCTTCAAGCCCGTCAATAATAGCCTGGAGTCTTTCAACCGCCGGGCTAGTCTTCTTGTACATCCGCAACGGGGCCGAGCTCTTCTTGTTGTGAGTGGGCCGCCTCATGACCAGCCGAGGGGCCGTGTCGTGGCAAACTGGGTTTACCGGGGCGGTGCAGGCAGGGGCGCTGCTACCCTCGAGTGAATTCCTGGGGTAGGTCGAGAGGCGCGCGCCTTTCTAGTTTTTCTGGGTATAGTCTGCCACCCTTCTTGGTCTTGAGCTGGGGCCATGATAAAGGTCTCATAAGTGGTACGGGCACAGGCTTCCGCCCACTCTTCTGGCAACTCCTGATATAGTGAGATCATATTGACGGAGGAGGTTATGCTGGGCAGCTCGTGTGGCTGCGGGGGGTCTACTTTATGCTCCCCCATGTCCAGCTCCCCGTCCCTGATTAAGGACTCAATAACGTCCTTGAAGACGTAGCAGTCTTCAATAGTATGCCCGAGCACCCGATGGTACATGCAGAAGCGCGGGTCATCCTTCTTCTTCAAGTCGCCAGGCCTTTTCGGCTCGGGCAGTGTGATTTTATTGTAGCTAGTTGCCCATTCAAACAGGAGCTTGGACTTGTCCCGAGAGAAGGAATATAACTTGTTTCTCATCTTCTCCCTTAGCGAGGGGCCTTCCCGCCGCTCTGTGGTTCTAGGCGGCGGAGGGTTGGCCGCTCCCTTGGCTTTCTCCTTCTGCTTTTCAAAAGCCTGGAAGTCTAGTGCATGCACCTCCGGGGGAGCCGGCTTCTTTTCCGCCTGCCTGGCCCTCTGGCTTGACATGGCTGGGGTGGAGGAGTATCGGGCCAAGAATGCCTCGATCTCCGCTACCACATTGTTCAGACGGTCAAATGTCTTGACCTCAGTGCCGATCATCCTTTCTAGGATTTCTTTCTTTAAGTTTTGCTTGCAGATCTGAACTGCGTCCTCCTGATGCGGGGGGCGTTTGCACCTCATACTAAGGTTCCTCCATCTTTTGATGTAGTCGAGGGCCGACTCATCATTCTTCTGCCTTGTGGCGTAGAGTTCAGCCATGGTAACTTCTCTCTCGGCCACGTAGAATCTTTCCTTGAACTTCTTCTGCATGTCGGGCCAATCGGCCACCGACCCGGGTGACAAGCCGGAGTACCATTCAAAGGCAAGTCCGGTGAGTGTTGAGCCGAAGAACTTCAGGAGGTAGGCCTCATCAGCAGCCAGGTCTCCCATGACGTTCACATAGTAGGCAATGTGTTCTCTGGGGGATCCTTGCCCGTTGAACTTTTCAAACTTCGGCGGCTTGGTGACGCCAGCCGGCAACTTCCTGGCAGCATAATGAGCCGGGTAGGGTACCCGGTAGACGTCGAAAGGCGTCTGATCCCCATCGCCCCTCTCGGCCAACTTCATATCTATCATCTGCTCGAGCATCAACCGGCTGACTGCCGCCGGGCTCGACTGGGCTCGGGTAGAAATGAGCGGGCTGCGCGCTCGGGGTGGCTACCACGGTCGCTCGGGGGGCCATGGGGGACCCTTGTGAAAGCGGAGCCTGTGGCGGGGTCACCGCTGTGCAATGTGCTTGCTGCGGGGGCGTGCCCCCGAGGGGATCGAGGGTTGCCGGAAGAGCTGCCTCGGAAGACTGCCCCCTGTCCCTGGGTACCTCGGGTGTGACCTCGGTCTGCCAGGACATTGGGGATGGTGTGTTTCGCTCATTCAACTGCTTTTTAAGTGATTCGATTTCCTGCTGGAATCGTTGCATCATGAGCAGCATTGCTGGGTCAGCTGTGGGGAGACTGGGCATGCCCCCCGTCTCTTCGGCCGGGGCGTCCTCGGATGATGTCGAGGGTCCGCCACTCGTGTCGCCGGTGGTGACTACATTGGCCGTGAGGGCCGTGAGGGGTTCCTCAGGTAGGGCTCCTTCGGCTCCTGTGGGTGTCGCGCCGCCTGCCGCTCTCCTTCTTCTGGTAAGGGGTCCCGGCCTGGCGGCTATTCTGGCCAATTCTTCCGGGTCGGTGGGTAAGGCCCCATACCGACCATGGACTCCTGCCATATTGCAGGTGAATGTCTGCCATCTCTTACTCTTATTTCTTCTTGACGCCCTCCGGGACGGTCCCCCTGGGAATGTCAGCCTGTCGAAGACCGACCGTCGGGGCGGCGCTTCCTCCCGTACAGGGGACTGGCGCGGCTCCTCCGGGCGGGTCCTCGACTCCATACTAGGTGCAGGTCCCCCCCTTTCTTCCTGGAAGGCGGAGGCCATTGCCCCCAGTAGTCTCTGGCGGCCAGCGGGGGTGCTACCCGGGCCTCGGAGGTAGTTCCTCATGGCCTGCTCGATCCCTTCCCACTCCTGGTCAGGGAGAGCGGCCTGGGGTTGCGCGTCGATGACAGCGGCAGGAGGAGAGTAGGCCGTGAGAGCAGGGCGGGCGGCATTGTGCCGGCGCCCTCGGCGACGGCGATGAGCATTCTCGGACGGCACCGGAATGACAGGTGCCGGTCGGAGAGTGGGGGTCACTGCCTCGACCCTGTCATCGCGTCGGGCCCTCCTGGGGCGGAAAGTGCTGGGCCCTGCCTGGGCGAGTACAGTGGGCTGGGTCTCCCTAGGTACCCAGACTTGCTTCAATTTAGCCGGCCTGTGAGCCGGCGTCCCCTTTGGTGCTACGATCTGGGCTGTAGGCATCGTCTTCTCCTTCAGCTTCGCCAGTCCTTCAAAGGAGTTGCGGACTGGAACGGTTGGGACGATGCGGTCCGGTGTCACCTGGGACCTCTGCCCGTCTAGGCGGACTCGGAGGGCCCCAACTGTCATGGACTTCCCGGAGTTGGAGGCGCGACGCCCTGATCCGGCGCTGGTGTTGCTTCTCCGGAGCCTTCTCCGGTGGGATGTCGACCCCTGGTGGGGTGGGCCGGCGGTGTGGTGCACGTGGTGCACGTTGCAGCTGAGCGTCGTTGTGGGGACGCTATTGTTGTCTTCGGCCATAGCTCGGCCGGCGGCAGCTTCGACGGCTCCCGGAGCAGGGAGCGTTGGTTTGAGGCTCCTCGGGCGCTCGTGCGTCGAGGATGTCAACGAAGGCCACCCCCAAGAAGTTGGGGAAGCCCACGGTGGGAGGGAAGCTCCCGAAAGTGAGGGGCACCGCCAGGTAGCCGCCTCGCACATGATTCTCCACAACCTTAGGGCTGCAGACAACAGCCATTGTCGGCTCCATGATGCCTTTCTCTTTTCTGCATTTAAGAAAGTAGCACAATTAGTATTACAAGAAGGGGGCCGCGGGGCCCCTAATTTCGGCAAGAGATGAAGGGTGGATCTGTCCCACCGGGCGTGCCAGAGTTGTGGACGCACTAAAAAATTCGCTGGCGTCGGGTGGTTCGTCTATTAAGTGCGTGGGCGTGCCAGTCACAAAGTGACAATTTATTCGGGCTCCGAAGAGCCCATGGTGCGCTCGATCTGACTTCGTCAGATGATTGTGTGGTTCGTGTCGGGACCGAATCCCGTCGCTCCATGAAGGTCACGACGTCATTTACATCCCCCATACGAGGGAATACCCTTGATTAATTGCCGAAATTAGGGGCCCCACGGCCTAAAAGAGTAATACTAATTATGCGAGAGAGATATAGGTAGATCACACTGAGGGTTTTATTAAAGCCATAAATTGCCGGCCGCATAGGCCGCTCGGGGACCTTTTCATATTCGGACACGGGCCCGTAACAGGAACGCGGCGAGAAAACCGTGGTAGCTCCCTTCAAATGTCTGCCGAGCATATGGCAATTTCAATGAGGATTCGGAAGGTATCCGGAACGAGAAACAAATCCGGTCCGATTAAGCTGTCGGCCCGAGGTTAGATCAAGACCTGGCCATATCGGGGTAATTCCCAAGACTCGGGCTTGACCTGAAAGGGCGGCGTTGTTGTTCCTTTTGTCCCGGGTCACGGGGAGAGGTAGGGGCTGCAGTGTGAGCCTTGATGTCTTTTATCTGGGGTTTTCTTAGTTATATCTTCTGGGATTTCTGATTTGATGCTTATTGTTCATCCATGCCTTTGTCCGGGGTGATTTCTCTTCTTTTATTCATGATTATTCTTATCATTATCATTTGTTTGTTATTTATTATTTTTTTTATTACCCCTCCCACCTCTTTTATTGTGATTAATATTACGCATTCGGAGTCCTTTAGTTAGCGTAATTTTTATTAATTTATTTGCCATTATTAATGCCCTTATCGTGATGTATATATGCAAGTATGTAGTGTGCCGGCGAAGGGGAAACAAGGTGTACCGCTGAGGGCTGCAAAAGGGCGTACCGCTGAGGGCTGCAGGGGCGTACCGCTGAAGACTCAAGGGAGTGTACCGCTGGGGCTTAAGAGAGTGTACCGCTGAAGGCTGCAAAAGGGCGTACCGCTGAGGGCTGCAGGGGCGTACGACTGAAGGCTCAAGAGAGTGTACCGCTGAAGGCTGGGCGTGTGTGTGCCGCTGGGGGGTTGGGCATGGAGTGTACCGCTGAAGGCTGTGTGTGTGCCACTGAGGGTCAATCAGGGGGATGTGATGGAGGTTAATCCAGTTTTTAATTACTGGTTTTAAGGCTTTTCTTTTCTTCTTGTTTCAATTTGTAGGTAGTTTTATACAAACTTCCCCGACAACTGGAGGTGGGCCCCCGGGGGAGCAACACCTTTAGAGAACCTCGGAAAGCATGAAGGAAAACAACGGGCTCGGGCTTGGCCAGCAGGTGTACCGCTGAAGGCTGGTGGGGTGTGCCGCTGAGGGCAGATGGGGTGTGCCGCTGAGGGCACTTGGGGGTGTGCCGCTGAAGGGCAGATGGGGTGCGCCGCTGAGGGCACTTGGGGGTGTACCGGCCAAGGATAAATGAGGAGGTGTACCGCTGGACAGCCCCCATGGGCGTGCCGCTGAGGGACCAAACGGGTGTGCCGGCGAAAGGCCAGGAAGAGGCATCGCTGGGGGATTTAAACTGCTAAGTGTATAGGCTGGAGAGGGTCTTACAGGTTGTTCCAAGGAAAGAAGAGGAGAGGGCTTCAAGGCATGGGGGGAGGGTGGCCTATTGGCAGCTGGTCGATCGGAGAGAGAGCAAGGGGCCCTCTTCCTCCTCAAGCGGGTGGGCACTCAGGGATGGCCCTGGCAGAGGGTGGAAAGCCTATGAGGCCAAGGGTAGTGGGCAAGAGATCATACCCACAGGGAGACCCCAAAAACGCTGAAGAAATGTGGAGACGGAGGGAAACGAACACCCATCAAAGGCCGTGAAGACTAGCACAAATTACCAACAAAAAAATCATGGAGGAGCCCGGAGAGGGTGGTTTTCATTCATGCGAATCAAGAGGGCATGGCCCTACATACATATCATAGCAAAAAAGAGTGCCAAAGATGATGCCATGGCCAAGAAAAGGGAAAAGGCCCCACAAAAGAAAAGAAGACATAAACGGAAGAGGAGGAACGGAGGGCAGGATGGAGGCCAGCCGCCCCTAACTCTTTCTCCGTTACATCGAACCCTCTCTCCCTTACTCTTGCTCCCTTCCCGTGGTGGTGGTCATCCTCGGAGGAAGCTCCCGGCAGGGAGGGAGCCTCTTCTTCTTCTTCTCTCTTCTTCTCTTTTCTTCTGCGTGTGTGCGTCCGTCTGCCTCTCTTCTCTTCTCTGTTTTTTTTTTCTGTCCTCCTCCTTCCGTGTCGAAGGAGGAGGCCTCTTTATAGTCCGAGCAACCGGAGACGGGAAGTGACCTTGTGATGATGGGGTTTGACCTCGCCCGTCCTGGCTGTCAGTGGGGTAGGCTACGTGGCCCAACGACCAGCTGCCACTTCGGACGGCTCCACTGCGCGCCAAGGAGGCGTAGGGCATGGGCTTCACGTCGGCCGTTGAAAGTGACTCACGCTGTGCCGTTGAAGGGCTGAACAAGCGTGCCGCTGTAGTGCCAAAAGGGCGTACCGCTGGAGCCCCGGATGGGCGTGCTGCTGAACGGCCTGAAGGGCGTGCCGCTGAAGACCCCAAAGGGCCGTGCCGCTGAAGCCCCAAAGGGCCGTGCCGCTGAAGCCTGCTGAGGGTGTGCTGCTGAAGCTGCTGAGGGCTTGCCGCTGAGGCCTGCTGAGGGCGTGCCGCTGAGGCCCCAAGGGGCCGTGCCGCTGAAGCATGCTGAGGCCCCAATGGGTGTGCCGGTGAAGACCCCCCCCCCCCCCCCATGGGGGGTGTGCCGTTGAAGACCCCCCCATGGGGGTGTGCCGTTGAAACCCCCTTGGGGGTGTGCCGGTGAACCCCCTTGGGGGTGTGCCGGTGAACCCCTTGGGGTGTGCCGGTGAACCCCCATAGGGGTGTGCCGGCGAGGGCCGCGGCAGGGTGTGCCGCTGGAGGGTTCTGCCAGGGCATGCCGCTGAGGCCTCAACTGGGCGTGCCGCTGAAGGGCTAAATGGGCAATTTTGAGCCCATTGTGAGCATGAGTTGTGGCCCATTTGATTTTCTTCGAGGCCCACGGGCTGTGGGGCCTTTTGTGCTTGATTTCCCCGGGGGTTTCTTCACTCGGTGCCGTTGTTGATGCTGGGCTGAGCATGACATTTTGGATGTGCAATTTTCGGTGTCCACAGGGTTACACATATTATACCCTATCGAAGGGAGTGAGAATAGATGAAGGGGGATAAAAATAACAAAGAATGTGCTTGATAATGCTATACATAGAAGGAGTTATGATGGATTGGGTGACCCTAAATGTGAATGGACCTTCAATTTTCGCACGGACGCATAAATGACTTTAATCATATGTGAGAGAATGCGTAAGAATAATTATTATAATAAAATCGTTGGAAAGGTGCAAGAATAGAGGAGAGGATGAAAATAGCACGGATTTGACATATCTGAAAAATATATTCCACCGAAGAATTTATGATGAATAGAGCGACTCAAAACCTCACTGGGTCATAAACTCTCCCACGGCTACGCAGGTTACCCTTATTATACCCTATCAAAGGGAGTGAGAATAAATGAAGGAGATGAAAATAACAAAGAATCGGCGGGGTTGAAAATACTATACATAGAAGAAGTTATGATGGAATGGGTGACCCTAAATGTGAATGGGCCTTCAATTTTTGCACCGTCGCACAAATGACTTTAATCATATGTGAGAGAAGGCGTAAGAACAATTATTATAATAAAAACCGATGGGAATGAGAAAGAATAGAGGAGATGATGAAAATAGCACATATTTGACATATTTTAAAAATATTTTCCAGAGAGTAATTTATGATGAATAGAGCGACTCAAAATCTTATTGGGTCATAATCTCTCCCATGGCTACGCGGGTTACCCTTATTATACCCTATCGAAGGGAGTTAGAATAAATGAAGGGGGGTGAAAATAACAAAGAATCGGCGGATTTGAAAATACTATATATAGAAGAAGTTATTATAAGAATAATTATTATAATAAAATCGATGGGAAGGAGCAAGAATAGAGGAGAGGATGGAAATAGCATGGATTTGACACATTTAAAAAATATTTTCTGCCAAAGAATTTTGGATGAATAGTGTGACTCAAAACCTCACTGGGTCATAAACTCTCCCACGGCTATGTGGGTTACCCTTATTATACCCTATCGAATGGAGTGAGAATTAATGAAGCGGGTGAAAATAACAAGGAATCGGAGGGGTTGAAAATGCTATACATAGAAGTATTTATGATAGAAGGGGTGACCCTAAATACGAATGGGTCTTTAATTTTTACACGGTTACACAAATGGCTTTAATCATATGTGAGAGAAGGCGTTAGCACACAATTATTATAATAAAACTGATGAGAAGGAGAAAGAATAGACGAGAGGATGGAAATGGCACAGATCTGACACATTTAAAAAATATTTGACGTCGAATAATTTATGATGAATAGTGTGACTCAAAACCTCAATAGGTCATAAACTTTCTCACGGCTACGTGGGTTACCCTTATTATGCCCTATCGAAGGGAGTGAAAATAAATGAAGGGGGTGAAAATAACAAAGTATCAGCGGGGTTAAAAATGTTATACATAGAAGAAATTATGATGGAATGGGTGACCCTAAATATAAATGCGTCTTCACTTTTCGCGCGGTTGCACAAATGACTTTAATCATATGTGAGAGAAGGCGTTAGCACACAATTATTATAATAAAATTGATGGGAATGAGCAAGAATAGACGAGGGGTCTGAAATCACGTAAATCTGACACATTTAAAAAATATTTTACGCTGAATAAATTATAATGAATAATGCGACTCAAAATCTCAATGGGTCACAAACACTCTCACGGCTACCCGAGTTACCCTTATTATACTCTATCGAAGGGAGTGAGAATAAATGAAGGGGGGTGAAGATAACAAAGAATCGACGGGGTTGAAAATACTATACATAGAAGAAGTTATGATGGATTGGGTGACCCGAAATGTGAATGGGCCTTCAATTTTCGCACGGTCGCACAATCGCTTTAATCACATGTGAGAGAACGCGTAAGAATAATTGTTATACTAAAACCTATGGGGGCCACGCGGGTTACCGTTATTATACCCTATCGAATTGAGTGAGAATAAATGAAGGGGATGAAAATAACAAAGAATCGGCGGGGTTGAAAATGCTATACATATAAGAAGTTGTGATGGAATGGGTGACCCTCAATATGAATGTGCCTTCAATTTTTACACGATCGCACAAATGACTTTAATCATCTGTGAGAGAAGGCATATGAATAATTATTATAATAAAATCAATGGGAAGGAGCAAGAATAGAGCGGAAGATGGAAATAGCACGGATTTGATATATTTAAAAAATATTTTCCGTCGAAGAATTGATGATGAATAGAGTGACTCAAAACTTCACAGGGTCATGAACTCTCCCACAATTACGCAGGTTACCCTTATTATACCCTATCGAAGGGAGTGAGAATAAATGAAGGGGGGTGGCAATAATAAAGAATCGACGGGGTTAAAAATATTATACATAGAAGAAGTTATGATGGAATGGGTGACTCAAAATTTGAATAGGTCTTCAATTTTTACAGGGTCGCACAAATGACTTTAATCATATGTGAGAGAAGGCGTAAAAATAATTATTATAATAAAACTGATGGGAATGAGCAAGAATAGAGGAGATGATATAAATTGCACAGATTTGACACATTTAAAAATATTTTTCGTCAAAGAATTTATGTTGAATAGAGTGACTCAAAATCTCACTGGGTCATAAACTCTCTCACGACTATGCGGGTTACCCTGATTATACCCTATCGAAGGGAGTGAGAATAAACGAAGGGGGGTAAAAATAACAAAGAATCCATGTGATTAAAAATGTTATACAAAGAAGAGGTTATAATGGAATCAGTGACCCTAAATAGGAATGGGCCTTCAATTTTTACACGGTGGCACAAATGACTTTAATCATATGTGAGAGAAGGAGTAAGAACAATTTTTGTAATAAAATCGATGGGAAGGAGCAAGAATAGAGGAGAGAATGGAAATAGCACGGATTTGACATATTTAAAAAATAATTTTTATCGAAGAATTGATGATGAATAGAATGACTCAAAACCTTATTGAGTCATAAACTCTCTAACGGCTACGTGGGTTACTCTTATTATATCCTATCGAAGGAAGTGAGAATAAATGAAGGAGGATGAAAATAACAAAGAATCGACATGGTTGAAAATACTATACATAGAAGAAGTTATGATGGAATGGGTGACCCTAAATGTGAATGGGCCTTCATTTTTCGCACGGTCGTACAAATGACTTTAATCATATGTGAGAGAAGGCGTAACAATAATTATTATAATAAAATCGATGCGAAGGAGTAAGAATAGATGAGAGGATGGAAATAGGTTGGATTTGACACATTTAAAAAATATATTTTTCATCGAAGAATTTATGATGAATCGAATGACTCCAAACCTCACTCGGTCATAAACTCCCCCACGGCTACGTGGGTTACCCTTATTATACCCTCTCGAAGGGAGTGAATAAATGAAGGGGGGTGAAAATAACAATGAATCGGCGGAGTTGAAAATGCTATGCATGGAAGAAGTAATGATGGAATGTGTGACCTTAAAAGTGAATGGGCCTTCAATTTTTCCACGGTCGCACTAATGGCTTTAATCATAGGTGAGAGAAGGCGTAAGAATAATTATTAATATAAAACCATGGGAAGGAGTAAGAATAGAGGAGAGGATGAAAATAGCACAGTTTTGACACATTTAAAAAATATTTTCCACTGAAGAATTTATGATGAATAGAGCGACTCAAAATCTCACTGAGTCATAAACTCTCATACGTCTACATGGGTTACCCTTATTATACCCTATCGAAGGGAGTGAGAATAAATGAAGGGGACTGAAAATAACAAATAATCGGCGGGGTTGAAAATGCTATACATAGAAGAAGTTGTGATGGAATGGGTGACCCTAAATTTGAATAGGCCTTCAATTTTCGCACGGTCGCACAAATTGCTTTAATCATATGTGAGAGAAGGCGTAAGAACAATTATTATAATAAAACCGATGGGAGGGAGCAAGAATAGATGAGATGATGAAAATAACATAGATTTGACACATTTACAAAATATTTTTCGTCAAAGAATTTATGATGAATAAAGCGACTCAAAATCTCACTAGGTCATAAACTTCCCCAGGGCTATGCGGGTTACGTTGATTATACCCTATCGAAGGGAGTGAGGATAAATGAAGTGGGGTAAAAATAACAAAGAATCGGCAGGATTGAAAATGCTATACAAAGAAATTCTGATAGAATGAGTGACACTAAATATGAATGGGCCTTCAATTTTTACATGGTGGCACAAATAGCTTTAATCATATGTGGGAGACGGTGTAAGAATAATTTTTATCATAAAATCGATGGGAATGAGCAAGAATAGAGGAGAGAATGGAAATAGTACGGATTTGACATATTTAAAAAATATTTTACATCGAAGAATTTATGATGAATAGAATGACTCAAAACCTCACTGAGTCATAAAATCTCCCATGGCTACACGGGTTACCCTTATTATACCCTATGGAAGGAAGTGATAATAAATGAAGGGGGGTGAAAATAACAAAGAATCAACGGGGTTGAAAATTCTATACATAGAAGAAGTTATGATGGAATGTGTGACCCTAAATGTAAATGGGCCTTCATTTTTCGCACGGTCGTACAAATGACTTTAATCATATGTGAGAGAAGGCATAAGAATAATTATTATAACAAAACCGATGAGAAGGAACAAGAATAGAGGAGAGGATGGAAATAGCTTGGACATGACACATTTAAAAAATATTTTTCGTCGAAGAATTTATGATGAATAGAGCGACTCAAAACCTCACTCGGTCATAAACACTCTCACGGCTACGCATGTTACCCTTATTATACCCTCTCGAAGGGAGTGGGAATAAATGAAGGGGGGTGAAAATAACAAAGAATCGGTGGGGTTGAAAATACTATACATAGAAGAAGTAATGATGGAATGGGTGGCCCTAAATGTGAATGAGCCTTCAATTTTCGCACGGTCGCACTAATGGCTTTAATCATATGTGAGAGAAGGCGTAAGAATAATTATTATAATAAAATCGATAGGAAGGAGCAAGAATAGAGGAGATGATAGAAATAGTACAGTTTTGACATATTTAAAAAATATTTTTCACCGTCGAATTTATGATGAATAGAGTGACTCGAAATCTCACTGAGTCATAAACTCTCACACGGCTACGCGGGTTACCCTTATTATACCTTATCGAAGGAAGTGAGAATAAATGAAGGGGGGTGAAAATAATAAAGAATCAGCGAGGTTGAAAATGCTATACATAGAAGAATTTGTGATGGAATGGGTGACCCAATGTGAATGGGCCTTCAATTTTCGCACGGTGACACAAATGACTTTAATCATATGTGAGAGAAGGCCTAAGAACAATTATTAAAATAAAATCGATGGAAAGGAGCAAGAATTGAGGGGAGGTTGGAAATAGTACGGATTTGACACATTTAAAAAATATTTTACGCCGAAGAATTTATGATGAATTGAGCGACTAAAAATCTCACTAGGTCATAAACTCTCCCACGGGTACGTGGGTTATCCTTATTATCCGCTATCGAAAAGAGTGAGAATAAATGAAGGGAGGTGAAAATAATAAAGAATCGATGGGGTTGAAAATACTATACATAGAAAAATTAATGATGGAATGGGTGACCCTAAATGTGAATGGGCCTTCAATTTTTGCACGGCCGCACTAATGGCTTTAATCATATGTGAGAGAAGGCGTAAGAATAATTATTATAATAAAACCGATGGGAATGAGCAAGAATTGAGCAGAGGATGAAAATAGCACAGATTTGACACATTTAAAAAATATTTTTCCCCGAAGAATTTATGTTGAATAGAGCGACTCAAAAACTCACTGAGTCATAAACTCTCACACGGCTACGCGGGTTACCCGTATTATACCCTATCGAAGAGAGTGAGAATAAATAAAGGGGGATGAAAATAACAAAGAATCGGCGCGGTTGAAAATGCAATACATAGAAGATGCAATGATGAAATGGGTGACCCTAAATGTGAATGGGCCATCAATTTTTACACGGTCGCACAAATGACTTTAATCATATGTGAGAGAAGACGTAAGAACAATAATTATAATAAAATCGATGTGAAGGAGCAAGAATAGAGGAGATGATGGAAATAGCACGGATTTGACACATTTAAAAAATATTTTTCACCGAATATTTTATGATGAATAGAGTGACTCAAAATCTCACAAGGTCATAAACTCTCACACAGCTACGCAGGTTACCCTTATTATACCCTATCGAATGGAGTAAGAATAAATGAAGTGGGGTGAAAATAATAAAGAATCGACGGGGTTAAAAATGTTATACATAGAAAAAGTTATGATGTAATGGGTGTCCCTAAATTTGAATAGGCCTTCAATTTTTGCATGGTCACACAAATGGCTTTAATCGTATGTGAGAAAAGGCGTAAGAACAACTATTATAATAAAACCGATGGGAAAAAGCAAGAATAGAGGAGATGCTATAAATAGTACAGATTTGACAAATTTTAAAAATATTTTTTGTCAAAGAATTTATGATGAATAGAGCGACTCAAAATCTCACTGGGTCATAAACTCTCCCACGGCTATGCGGATTACCCTGATTATATCCTATCGAATGGAGTGAGAATAAATGAAGGGGGGTGAAAATAACAAAGAATCCGTGTGATTGAAAATGCTATACAAAGAAGAAGTTATGATGGAATGAGTGACCCTAAATATGAATGGGCTTTCAGTTTTTACACGGGACACAAATGACTTTAATCATATGTGAGAGAAGGAGTAAGAACAATTTTTATAATAAAATTGATGGAAAGGAACAAGAACAGAGGAGAGAATGGAAATAGTACGGATTTGACATATTTAAAAAATATTTTTCGTCGAAGAATTTATGATGAATAGAATGACTCAAAATCCCACTGTGTCATAAACTCTCCCACGGCTACGCGGGTTACTCTTATTATATCCTATCGTAGGAAGTGAGAATAAATGTAGGGGGATGAAAATAACAAAGAATCGACGGGGTTGTAAATACTATACATAGAAGAATTTATGATGGAATGGGTGACCCTAAATCTGAATGGGCCTTCATTTTTCGCACGGTCGTACAAATGACTTTAATCATATGTGAAAGAAGGCGTAAGAATAATTATTATAACAAAACCGATGAGAAGAAGCAAGAATAGAGGAGAGGATGGAAATAGCTTGGATTTGACACATTTAAAAAATATTTTTCGTCGAAGAATTTATGATGAATCGAACGATTCCAAACCTCACTCGGTCATAAACTCTCCCACGGCTACGCGGGTTACCTGTATTATACCCTCTCGAAGGGAGTGAGAATAAATGAAGGGGGGTGAAAATAACAAAGAATCGGCGGGGTTGAAAATGCTATACATGGAAAAAGTAATGATGGAATGGGTGACCCTAAATGTGAATGGGCCTTCAATTTTTGCACGGTCGCACTAATGACTTTAATCATAGGTGAGAGAAGGCGAAAGAATAATTATTATAATAAAACCGATGGGAAGGAGTAAGAATAGAGGAGAGGATAGAAATAGCACAGTTTTGACATATTTAAAAAATATTTTCCACTGCAAAATTTATGATGAATAGAGCGACTCAAAATCTCATTGAGTCATAAACTCTCACACGTCTACACGGGTTACCCTTATTATACCCTATCGAAGGGAGTGAGAATAAATGAAGGGGGGTGAAAATAACAAATAATCGACGGGGTTGAAAATACTATACATAGAAGAAGTTGTGATGGAATGGGTGACCCTAAATTTGAATAGGCCTTCAATTTTCGTACGGTCGCACAAATTACTTTAATCATATGTAATAGAAGGTGTAAGAACAATTATTATAATAAAATCGATGGGAGGGAGCAAGAATAGAGGAGATCATGAAAATAGCTTAGATTTGACACATTTAAAAAATAATTTTCGTTAAAGAATTTCTGATGAATAGAGCGACTCAAAATCTCACTAGGTCATAAACTCTCCCACGGCTATACGGGTTACCCTGATTATACGCTATCGAAGGGAGTGAGAATAAATGAAGGGGGGTAAAAATAACAAAGAATTGGCAGGATTGAAAATGCCATACAAAGAAGTTATGATGGAATGAGCGACATAAAAAGTTATTATTAAAAATGCTATACAAAAAAGTTATGAATGGGCCTTCAATTTTTACACGGTGGGACAAAAAGCTTTAATCATATGTGAGAGAAGCAGTAAGAATAAATTTTATACTAAAATTGATGGGAAGGAGCAAGAATAGAGTAGAGAATGGAAATAGCACCGATTTGACATATTTAAAAAATATTTTTCGTCGAAGAATTTATGATGAATAGAATGACTCAAAATCTCACTGAGTCATAAACTCTCCCACGGCTACGCGGGTTACTCTTATTATATCCTATCGAATGAAGTGAGAATAAATGATGGGGGTTGAAAATAATAAAGAATCGACGGGGTTGAAAATACTATACATAGAAAAAATTATGATGGAATGGGTGACCCTAAATGTGAATGGGTCTTCATTTTTCGCACGGTCGTACAAATGACTTTAATCATATGTGAGAGAAGGCGAAAGAATAATTATTATAATAAAATCGATGGGAATGAGCAAGAATAGAGGAGAGGATGGAAATAGCTTGGATTTGACACATTTAAAAAATATTTTTCATCGAAGAAATTATGATGAATCGAACGACTCCAAACCTCACTCGGTCATAAACTCTCCCACGGCTACGCGGGTTACCCTTATTATACCCTCTCGAAGGGAGTGAGAATAAATGAAGGGGAGGTGAAAATAACAAAGAATCGGCGAGGTTGAAAATGCTATACATGGAGGAAGTAATGATGGAATGGGTGACCCTAAATGTGAATGGGTCTTCAATTTTTACACGGTCGCACTAATGGCTTTAATCATAGGTGAGACAAGACGTAAGAACAATTATTATAATAAAATCGATGGGAAAGAATGAGAATAGAGGAGAGGATGAAAATAGCACAGTTTTGACATATTTAAAAAATATTTTCCACTGAAGAATTTATGATGAATAGAGCGACTCAAAATCTCACTGAGTCATAAACTCTCACACGTCTACACGGGTTACCCTTATTATGCCCTATCGAAGGGAGTGAGAATAAATGAAGAGGGGTGAAAATAACAAATAATCGGCGGGGTTGAAAATGCTATACATAGAAGAAGTTGTGATGGAATGGGTGACCCTAAATTTGAATAGGCCTTCAATTTTCACACGGTCGCACAAATTACTTTAATCATCAATGAGAGAAGGCGTAAGAACAATTATTATAATAAAACCGATGGTAGGGAGCAAGAATAGAGGAGATGATGAAAATTGCATAGATTTGACACATTTAAAAAATATTTTTCGTCAAAAAATTTATGATGAATAGAGCGACTCAAAATCTCACTAGGTCATAAATGCTCCCACGACTATGCGGGTTACCCTGATTATACCCTATCGAAGGGAGTGAGAATAAATGAAGGGGGATAAAAATAACAAAGAATTGACAGGATTGAAAATGCTATACAAAGAAGTTATGATGGAATGAGCGACATAAAAAGTTATGATTAAAAATGCTATACAAAAAAGTTATGAATGGGCCATCAATTTTTACACGATGGGACAAATGGCTTTAATCATATGTGAGAGAAAGAGTAAGAACAATTTTTATAATAAACTTGATGGGAAGGAGCAAGAATAGAGGAGAGAATGGAAATAGCACGGATTTGACATATTTAAAAAATATTTTCCTCGAAGAATTTATGATGAATAGAATGACTCAAAACCTCACTGAGTCATAAACTCTCCCACGGCTACGCGGGTTACTCTTATTATATCCTATCGAAGGAAGTGAGAATAAATGAAGGGGGATGAAAATAACAAAGAATCGACGGGGTTGAAAATACTATACATAGAAGAAGTTATGATGAAATGGGTGACCCTAAATGTGAATGGGCCTTCATTTTTCGCACGATCGTACAAATGACTTTAATCATATGTGAGACAAGGCGTAAGAATAATTATTATAATAAAATCGATGAGGAAGAGCAAGAATAGAGGAGAGGATGGAAATAGCTTAGAATTGACACATTTAAAAAATAATTTTTGTCAAAGAATTTATGATGAATCGAACGACTCCAAACCTCACTCGGTCATAAACTCTCCCACGGCTACGCGGGTTACCCTTATTATACACTCTCGAAGTGAGTGAGAATAAATGAAGGGGAGGTGAAAATAACAAAGAATCGACGGGGTTGAAAATGCTATACATGGAAGAAGTAATGATGAAATGGGTGACCCTAAATGTGAATGAGCCTTCAATTTTTACATGGTCGTACTAATGACTTTAATCATTGCTGAGAGAAGGTGTAAGAATAATTATTATAATAAAACCGATGGGAATGTGCAAGCATAGAGGAGAGGAAGAAAATGGTATTATTTTGACATATTTAAAAAATATTTTCTACTGAAGAATTTATGATGAATAGCGCGACTCAAAATCTCACTGAGTCATAAACTCTCACACGTCTACACGGGTTACCCTTACTATACCCCATCGAAGGGAGTGAGAATAAATGAAGGGCGGTGAAAATAACAAATAATCGACGGGGTTGAAAATGCTATGCATAGAAGAAGTTGTGATGGAATGGGTAACCCTAAATTTGAATAGGCCGTCAATTTTCGCACGGTCGCACAAATTACTTTAATCATATGTGAGAGAAGGCGTGAGAATAATTATTATAATAAAACCGATGGGAGGGAGCAAGAATAGAGGAGATGATGAAAATATGATATATTTGACACACTTAAAAAATATTTTTCGTCAAAGAATTTATGATAAATAGTGTGACTCAAAATCTCACTAGGTCATAAACTCTCCCACGGCTATGAGGGTTACCCTGATTATACCCTATCGAAGGGAGTGAGAATAAATGAAGGGGGGTAAAAATAACAAAGAATTGGCAGGATTGAAAATACTATACAAAGAAGTTATGATGGAATGAGCGACATAAAAGGTAATGATTAAAAATGTTATACAAAAAAGTTATGAATGGACCTTCAATTTTTACACGGTGGCACAAATAGCTTTAATTATATGTGAGAGAAGGAGTAAGAATAATTTTTATAATAAAATCGATGGGAATGAGTAAGAATAGAGGAGAGAATGGAAATAGTACGGATTTGACATATTTAAAAAATATTTTTCGTCGAAGAATTTATGATGAATAGAATGACTCAAAATCTCACTGAGTCATAAACTCTCCCACGGCTACGCGGGTTACCCTTATTATACCCTATCAAAAGAAGTGAGAATAAATGAAGGGGGGTGAAAATAACAAAGAATCGACGGAGTTGAAAATTCTACACATAGAAGAAGTTATGATGGAATGGGTGGCCCTAAATGTGAATGGGCCTTCATTTTTCACATGGTCGCACAAATGACTTTAATCATATGTGAGAGAAGGCATAAGAATAATTATTATAAGAAAATCGATGAGAAAGAGCAAGAATTGAGAAGAGGTTGGAAATAACTTGGATTTGACACATTTAAAAAATATTTTTTATCAAAGAATTCATGACGAATAGAGCGATGGCTTTAATCATATGTGAGAGAAGGCGTAAGAATAATTATTATAATAAAACCGATGGGAAGGAGCAAGAATAGAGGAGAGGATAGAAATAGTACAGTTTTGACACATTTAAAAATTATTTTCTACCGTAGAATTTATGATGAATAGAGCGATTCAAAATCTCACTGAGTCATAAATTCTCACACGGCTACGCAGGTTACCCATATTATACCCTATCGAAAGGAGTAAGAATAAATGAAGGGGGGTGAAAATAATAAAGAATCGACGGGGTTGAAAATGCTATACATAGAAGAATTTATGATGGAATGGGTAATCTTAAATGTGAATGGACCTTCAATTTTCGCACAGTGGCACAAATGACTTTAATCATATGTGAGAGAAGGCGTAAGAATAATTATTATAATAAAACCGATGGAAAGGAACAAGAATTAAGGGGAGGATGGAAATAGTACAGATTTGACACATTTAAAAAATATTTTATGTCGAAGAATTTATGATGAATAGAGCGACTCAAAATCTCACTAGGTCATAAACTCTCCCACGGGTACGTGGGTTATCCTTATTATACGCTATCGAAGGGAGTGAGAATAAATAAAGGGAGGTGAAAAGAACAACGAATCGACGGAATTGAAAATGCTATACATAGAAGAAGTAATGATGAAATGGGTGACCCTAAATGTGAATGAGACTTCAATTTTCGCACGGTCACACTATTGTCTTTAATCATATGTGAGAGAAGGCGTAAGAACAATTATTATTATAAAATCGATGGGAAGAGCAAGAATAGAATAGAGGATGAAAATAGCATTGATTTGACACATTTAAAAAATATTTTCCCCCGAAGAATTTATGTTGAATAGAGCGACTCAAAATCTCACTGAGTCATAAACTCTCGCACGGCTCCGCGGGTTATCCTTATTATACCCTATCGAAGGGCGTGAGAATAAATGAAGGGGGGTGAAAATAACAAAGAATCGGCGTGGTTGAAAATGTAATACATAGAAGAAGTTATGATGAAATGGGTGACCCTAAATGTGAATGTGCCTTCAATTTTTACACGGTCGCACGAATGGCTTTAATCATATGTGAGAGAAGACGTAAGAACAATAATTATAATAAAATCGATTGGAAGGAGCAAGAATGGAGGAGATGATGGAAATAGCACAGATCTGACACATTTAAAAAATATTTTCTGCCAAAGAATTTATGATGAATAGTGCTACTCAAAATCTCACCGGGTCATAAACTCTCCCACGGCTACGCGGGTTACCCTTATTATACGCAATCAAAGGGAGTGAGAACAAATTAAGGGTGGTGAAAATAACAAAGAATCGACGGATTTGAAAATACTATATATAGAAGAAGTTATTATAAGAATAATTATTATAATAAAATCGATGGGAAGGATCAAGAATAGAGGAGAGGATAGAAATAGCACAGATTTGACATATTTAAAAAATATTTTTCGTCGAAGAATTTTTGATGAATAGAGTGACTCAAAATATCACAGGGTCAAAAACTCTCTCACGGCTATGCGGGTTACCCTTATTATATCCTATCGAAAGGAGAGAGAATAAACGAAGGGGGGTGAAAATAACAAAGAATCGGCGGAGTTGAAAATGCTATACATAGAAGAAATCATGATGGAATGAGTGACCCTAAATATGAATGTGCCTTCAATTTTTATATGGTGGGATAAATTACTTTAATCATATGTGAGAGATGGAGAAAGAATAATTTTTATAATAAAATTGATGGGAAGGAGCAAGAATAGTGGAGATGATGGAAATAGCACGAATTTGACATATTTTTAAAATATTTTTCACCGAAGATTTTATGATGAATAGAACGACTCAAAATCTCACTCGGTCATAAACTCTCCCACGGCTACGCGGGTTACCCTTATTATACCCTATCGAAGGGTGTGAGAATAAATGAAGGGGGGTGAAAATAATAAAGAATCGACATGGTTGAAAATATTATAAATAGAAGAATTTATGATAGAATTGGTGACCCTAAATGTGAATGGGTCTTAAATTTTCGCACCGTCGCACAAATGACTTTAATCATATGTGAGAGAAGGCGTCAGAATAATTATTATAATAAAACTGATGGGAATGAGCAAGAATAGAGGAGATGATGGAAATAGCACAGATTTGACATATTTAAAAAATATTTTCTGATGATTAATTTTTGATGATCAGAACGACTCAAAATCTCACTAGGTCATAAACTCTCCCACGGCTACGCGGGTTACCGTTATTATACCCTATCGAAGGGGGAGAATAAATGAAAGGGGGTGAAAATAACAAAGAATCAACGGGTTTGAAAATGCTATATATAGAAGAAATTATTATAAGAATAATTATTATAATAAAACTAATGGGAAGGAGCACAAATGGAGGAGATGATGGAAATAGCATGGATTTAACACATTTAAAAAATATTTTTCACTGAAGAATTTATGATGAATAAAGTCACTCGAAACCTCACTTGGTCATAAACTCTGCCACAACTACGCGGGTTACCTTTATTATACCATATCGAAGGGAATGAGAATAAATGAAGGAGGGTGAAAATAACAAAGAATCGGTAAGGTTGAAAATGCTATACATAGAAAAAGTTATGATGGAATAAGTGACCCTAAATGTGAATGGACTTTCATTTTTTGCACGGTCGCACAAATGGCTTTAATAATATGTGTGAGAAAGCGTAAGAATAATTATTATAATGAAATCGATAGGAATAAGCAAGAATAGAGGGGAGGATGAAAATAGCACGGATTTGACACATTTAAAAAATATTTTACGTCGAAGAATTTATGATGAATAGAGCGACTCAAAATCTCACTTGGTCATAAACTATCCCACGGCTACGCGGGTTACCCTTATTATACCCTATCGAAGGGAGTGATAATAAATGAAGGGGGGTGAAAGTAACAAAGAATTGTCGGGGTTCAAAATGTTATACATAGAAAAAGTTATAATGGAATGGGTGACCTTAAATGTAAATGGGCCTTCATTTCTTACACGGTCGCACAAATGACTTTAATCATATGTGTGAGAAGGCGTAAGAATAATTAGTATAATAAAATCGATAGGAAGGAGTAAGAATAGAGGAGAGGATGGAAATAGCACGGATTTGACACATTTAAAAAATATTTTTCGCCAAAGAATTTGTGATGAATCGAGTGACTGAAAATCTTGCTGGGTCATAAACTCTCCCACAGCTATGCGGGTTACCCTTATTATACCCTATCGAAGGGAGTGTGAATAAATGAAGGGGGGGTGAAAATAACCAAGAATTGGTGAGGTTGAAAATACTATACATAGAAGAAATTATGATGGAATTAGTGACCCTAAATATGAATGGGCCTTCAATTTTTACACGGTTGTACAAATGACTTTAATCATATGTGTGAGAAGGCGTAAGAATAATTCTTATAATAAAATCGATAGGAAGGAGCAAGAATAGAGGAGATGATGGAAATAGCACGGATTTGACACATTTAAAAAATATTTTTCGACAAAGAATTTGCGATGAATAGAGTGACTGGAAATCTTACTGGGTCATAAACTCTCCAACAGCAATGTGGGTTACCCTTGTTATACCCTATCGAAGGGAGTGCGAATAAATGAAGGGGGGTGAAAATAACCAAGAATCGGTGGGGTTAAAAATGATATACATAGAAGAAGTTATGATAGAATGAGTGACCCTAAATATGAATGGGTCTTCAATTTTTACACGGTTGCACAAATGACTTTAATCATATGTGTGAGTAAGCATAAGAATAATTATTATGAGAAAATCGATAGGAAGGAGCAAAAATAGAGGAGAGGATGAAAATAGTACGGATTTGACACATTTAAAAAATATTTTGTACCGAAAAATTTATGAAGAATAGGGCGACTGAAAACCTCACTAGGTCATAAACTCTCCTGCGGCTACGCTAGTTACCCTTATTATACCCTATCGACGAGAGTGAGAATAAATAAAGGGGGGTGATAATAACAAAGAATAGACGGGGATGAAAATGCTATACATAGAAAAAATAATGATGGAATGTGTGACCTTAAATGTGAATGGGCCTTCATTTTTAGCACGGTCGCACAAATGACTTTAATCTTATGTGTGAGAAGATGTAAGAATAATTATTATAATAAAATCGATAGGAAGGAGTAAGAATAGAGGAGAGGATGGAAATATCACGGATTTGACACATTTAAAAAATATTTTCCATCAAAGAATTTATGATGAATAGAGCGACTCAAAACCTCACTGGGTCATAAACTCTCCCACGGCTACGCGGGTTACCCTTATTATACCCTATCGAAGGGAGTGAGAATAAATGAATGAGCCTTCAATTTTTTCACGGTTGTACAAATGACTTTAATCATATGTGAGAGAAGGCGTTACCACATAATTATTTTAATAAAATTGATAGGAAGGAGCGAGAATAGCGGAGGAGATGGAAATAGCACAGATTTGACACATTTTAAAATTATTTTCTGACGAATAATTTATGATGAATAGAGCGACCCTGAAGCTCACTGGATCATAAACTCTCTCTCTCGACTACGCGGGTTACCCTTGTTATACCCTATCGAAGGGAGTGAGTGTAGCGACCCGGATTCCGGATACCCAGCATACCCGGTCTGACTACCGGATACGCGTGATACCGCATGAAACCCGTGAGGCCTCCCAAGAGCGGGAAAGCTCCGAAGGGAAAAAGGCATGTGTAGAGTACATTGAAGCCACAGAGATAGGACAGTAAGCAATTAAATTTCATTAGATAGGTTTGCTAAAGTAGCAGAAATAAAATTACTTTTTAATTAACAGTTTCAAATAAACAATTATATCCTAGAGTCAGTCCACAGCTAAAGACAACAAGTCTTGCACAGTACAGTCGACAGAAAAGAAAGACATACCAAGAAGTCGGGGACAGCCCTACTTAGGTACCAGCTGGCAGCAACGGCACGCAACGAGCACGCACACTCCAGGAACCACGCGGAAGCAGAACGAACAACGTCACCCCACCTGGAAGAGCAGGGGTGAGCCACGTGTCACTGGCTCAGTAGGGGTCACGTGGATCCCCACTGAAAAATACGCAGTAACACGAAACAACAACAATAAAAACAGCAGGTGTAGTAAAGCAAGAACTACACTACAAAGCTATAAAACTACGCTACATGCAGTAGTAAGCAGACGGGAGGTAGGAGTAGGGAACAAGTAAGAAAGGGGAAGAACCCGCACCAGACAAGCGGCGGCCGAACTAACATCGGCACCCCAAACTACTCTAAGCAATAACAGAAGGATGGCTCTGACCCAGCAAAGTCAGAAGTTACCGATCTGTCGACCCGACACCAGGTCCAAAACGAAGACCTGCAAGGACGGATAAAACAACCACAACGGCCTACACGATTGGAACATCGTGTACGCAACCCCAGGCTCATCTTGGATACAGCCAAGAACATACCACACAGCCAGGGAAGTACATCTTGGACAAGGCCAAAATTAGGCAACACGGAAAGGAGAACACCGTCTCCGAGAAACACGAGAGTCACCGGTCAAGTGATAGGAGTACCCTCACACTAGAAGAACAGCCAGATGCGTCCACTGACGTCTTACACTGCGCCTCAAGTGTCACGTCTACAAGCTCGTCCCGAGGACGACGGAGACTGAACACACCAAGAACCAGGTCCAAGGAACAATGACGTTCCAAGGAAAAACGGCACCTCACGGACACAATACCGCAGTACCACGCTGCGAGTGACTAGTCAGGGTCACGCCGGTCGATGCAAGTCCTCAGTCCCTGACCACGTGTGCACACACTGACCACTGTCTAAGTCAGGCCTCTAGCTAGTATTCCCCTCGGTAGGACGCTACCGTTGGCCGGGGCCCACGGAACTAACTTAAAAACCGTGTAACGGGAAACACCCCTCCACCACTCCCGGTGGGTCGGTACTCAAGACCTAGGGCTACGACTAGTGGAGGCTCATAAGGCACAAATTCAAAAACACAGGTGCTAAAGCACAGACAGTCAAAGAAAGCCCTGTCTCGCGCACCACAAAGCACCCAGGCAGCTAACCAACTGCCGACTGACTCAGGACCAGGCAACTAGACCTACCAAGTAACGATCCTGAGTCGAGCGACACAAGGGCAAGATCGTCACAAACAGCGGAACAAGCCGCCAATCGGTCTAATCCTAAGCCACAAGAAACGACACTCCGCAGAAAATAACTCACGGAGATCTGAGGGAACACCGAAGACCCTCAGCACACGTCTGGACACACAAACCAAGGATACCTCGAGGCATCCAGAACCAGTGTCTCGGACTGCACAGAACCGCCAAGACACCCACACACAAGGTCACCTGTCAACCCCTGGGTCACCCCGGGTTGACCGGAACCCGACCAAAAGACACACACAAGAGTAGGATAGAGAATCCTATCACAAGCAAGAAGACTCCTGGCTACCTTACAACGTAGTCCTAGCCCTCATAGGACGTCAGGAGACATCAACGGGACAACGGGCAGACCACAAGGCCAAGCCAAGACAAGCAGAAACCAGAATCACGGAAATCAGAGCACAAGGCATGTAACGCACCACCCTTAGACCGCTACATGAACGTGACGGTCTAAGCCTAGGTCGTTACACCCAATGTGACGGTCGGGGAACATGCCGTCACACACACCGCCCTAACCAACTCTAGAAACGCAAAGGCATGTAACGGCCAGCATCGGGCGCGTTACACCAACCTGACGCGCCCGACCGGGGCCGTCAGGGCCAACAACCCTCAAACTCAAAAACACACTCGGAGCATGTAACGCGCCAGACCGAACGCGTTACAGCCACCGAACGCGCCAAGACAAGCGCGTTAGGGCCAACAAAACCCAGAACAACAACTGGCTGAGAGGCATGTAACGGTCTCGACCGGACGTGTTACAACCGCCTACCGTACGGGGACGAGGCCGTTAGAGACAACGACGCAACCACCCCAACTCAGCCAAAACAGCATGTAACGGCCTGGGACAGGCACGTTACACACACCTAACGCACGGGACCATGGCCGTTAGGCGAACCGACTCACTCGGTCAAACACGGTCAAACAGAACGTAACGGCCTGGGACAGGCGCGTTACGCACACCTGACGCTCTAGGGCAGGTGCGCCAGGAGAACCGCCTCAAAAGGTCAACGTTAGTCAACCAGAATGTAACGGCCTGGGGCAGGCGCGTTACACTCACCTGACGGACAGGGGCAAGCGCGTCAGAGGAACCAACTTAACCCAAACATAAAAACGACAAAATAGGAGTAACGTGTCTCACGGGACGCGTCAGAGAGATGTGACGTGCCACCCCTGGGCCGTCACACCCTCAAAACTGAGAAGAACTCAAATCAACCCAGACGTTGTAACGGTCAGTCGTGGGGCCGTCAGGGCATGTAACGGTCCCTGGAACGACCCCCACACCAGTTACGGCGGAAAAACAGAGGGTTGGCCAAATCGGCCCGTTCCACGCCCCATTCACGCCGAAGCGCAGGGGAAACAACCCTCGACGATGAAAAACAACATAAGAAGGCTAAAAAGCCCACATGCAAGCACAAAAATACAAGATCGGGGCGATTCCAACGAATCCACCCTAAATGGGTCAATAAGGTTCCAGGGCTCCTACCGGCCTCGAATGACCACCGATCAACACGAAACTAGCATGGATGGGATCCTAACATCCCAACGGTCGGTTCAACACTAACCGAGCTACAAATGGTTGCTGTTCTTCGGCGAACCCTACAAAACCCGAAAATCACGGTTTAGGCTAAACAAGCCCATACTCGGCCGTTTCCGCGCCAAACGAAGTGCAAGGGCAGGGAAAACGAGCAGGAGGAAGTGAGGAAGCATCACCCTACTCCCACCGAAGAAACCGTGCCCCGAAGGGACTAAACCGCGCCGAAAACCACGCCGCGAGCTCAAACGTCAGCTTTGAATCCACCGTTCGAGATCGCGCCAAAACCATTCCGATCCTCGCTCCATCACGCACCTCAACAGCTTCCCGACGTTGCCACCTCACCAACGGACCCCTCCGTCTGCAGCCGGAGGCGAGAAGGTGGGAGAACGAGAGAGAACGGGAGAGAGAGAGAGAGGCGAACGTGCGAATGAGGAGAGAGAAAGAGGAAAGGAAAAGAAAAAGAAAAGAAATTAAGAAATTTTCCTAATTTCTGAAAATTTTGAAAATGTGTCAAAAATGCACAAATTCAGAAAAATACGCAAAAATAGTCGAAACGACCGGCTCGAAGAGTACATCGTCGCTGTAGCATTCGTGAGTCGATGAACTGACAAACAAACTCACCGTAGGGTTCCGTAACTAGTACGAGAGGAAAAACCCACACGGCTCGTAAAACTCAATTCGGAAGTCACAAAAGTGAACCGAAACTCACCGAAACTAATCCAAAAGATCCAATGAAGATCCAGCAAGACCTACCAAGAATCCAAGGCATTACATCCTCCCCTCCTTTAAGAAATTTCGCCCTCGAAATTAAGGACTAACAAAGGAGAAGCAGGGAAAAACAACCCAACAACACAAAATAACACAAATCTCGAGAGAACACAATTCAGAGGAACATCGTCAGATCACAAAGCACGGCACCCAAGTGAGCACAATTCTGACACCTCCGAAATAAGGTAACATCGCTTACGTCTCACAGGACAGGAGACACGACTGCCACAACAATAGACAACCAACCGAGAAACACAACGACAGGCACGACGAGTATCAGCTTAACCAAGGGAACACAATCCTGTCAGCTGACAGCTCGACGACATCATCGGCTCCAATGCCAAAGGTGACAGGGAACACTTGGCACACAGGACACCAACGACAACAGCATCACCGGACCACAAACACAATCAAGTCAGTCCTCACTCAGATATTACATCTGATCGAGTGGCAAGCTAACTCTAGGAAAAGAGCACAGCAAGGCTAACCGACGAGACTTGGTACACACAGAGACACAAAATCATTGAGAAACAGCACTTACAGAAACAACACAGCGGTAGCACCTGCAGGTTTCCGGCTCCGCACAACACGTAGGGCCACAGAATACCACTGCAAGCAGGGTCACAACAAGGCACAAGAACAGCTGAGCACACGACCACAAGAAACAGGTCACGCATCAGACTGCTCACCAAGAGAAGACCCACAAAATAAGAAACGACAACAATCTCAGGGAACGCAACTCAAGGACCACGAACACGCCTCGAGAGCACAACACCCAAGAAAGAAATGCAGAGCAAAGGGTACTCAATCAGCAGGAATGCTGACAAATTCCCCAATACTCGCAAATGCCAATGCCAACACCAGAAAAACACCAACAATGGCACGGCAACAAACGACATCAAGGCACAAGAAGCCAAGACGAAGTCACATCGAGAAGAAACAGATCTCTCGACCAGTGGATAGCCAACCCACACACTTCCGCTACGCTCTCAAGAACGCGCACAGGTACCAGAACAACCTCGGTAGTGGCACCTCAGCACACACCAGCGCCATCGCAATCGACAAAGATCGCAAATCACAAGCCACGAGTACCGATCTCGCGAACAACCGATCACAAGGAGCCTAAGTGCAATAGGAGAAGAGCACCAGCTTTAGCACAAAACACAAGGAAAGCATCAATCTCAGCTTACCTTCACGTCCCAAAAATGGTAAATGAGCCTTCACAATACACCGGCCGCTGGACACGGCACGACAAATACGGTACGCGACAGCTCTTAACACCATCATGGAATCCAAAGCCAAACAACCGTATAGCAGAGAGCAGATCAGGCTCAAAATAAAGCTGTCCACACTTAAGCGGACACAGGACAAAGACATCACTAAGACAGTAATTCCAAGGCAAACCTCGAAAAAGATTCCACCAGAAGGGACGAGAAGCAGGAAGCTCAACCACAAAAGCTCACCAGGAAGGGAAAATCCTAGCTTGCCTGAGCAACTTCTCCAACACAGAATCAAATCGAGCACATCAACAGAAGCGAAACACATCAGGAGCTGAACAGACTCAAGTCGGGACGACCAAGACAACGTAAGAACGTGTACGGTCATCAAACCAAGGCCAAAGGTCAACAACAACCTGAACAACTTACAAGAAAATCCTCGAACAAGGTACTGCAGATTCAAGCCTTCCGGCGAACACTGTCAAGTACAGCATGATCGAAACAAATACAACGACGAAAAGAAACACCTCGTCACATCCTGACGAGAACAGGACCATCTCGTACAGTGCCAGAATAGCACGCACAAGACAACACACAGAAAACACAAAGCGACAAAGGATCGCAAGCCGAAGCCAGCTAAAGACTGTACTGGACCTTCACGAGTCTGGAAACCGTATATCTCGGATTCCCATGTACTTCACACGACAATGCTCTGATAGCTCAGAAAAGAACTCCGAACATCTCAGAACACGGCTCTGATACCAAGCTGTAGCGACCCGGATTCCGGATACTCGGCATACCCGGTAGGACTACCGGATACGCGTGATACCGCATGGAACCCGCGAGGCCTCCCAAGAGCGGGAAAGCTCCGAAGGGAAAAAGGCACGTGTAGAGTACATTGAAGCCACAGAGATAGGACAGTAAGCAATTAAATTTCATTAGATAGGTTTGCTAAAGTAGCAGAAATAGAATTATTTTTTAATTAACAGTTTCAAATAAACACTTATATCCCAGAGTCAGTCCACAGCTAAAGACAACATGTCTAGCACAATACAGTCGACAGAAAGGAAAGACGTACCAAGATGTCGGGGACAGCCCGACTTAGGTACCAGCTGGCAGCAACGGCACGCAACGAGCACGCACACTCCAGGAACCACGCGGAAGCAGAACGAACAACGCCACCCCACCTGGAAGAGCAGGGGTGAGCAACGTGTCACTGGCTCAGTAGGGGTCACGCGGATCCCCACTGAAAAACACGCAGTAACACGGACCAACAACAACAAAAACAGTAGGTGTTGTAAAGCAGGAACTACACTACAAAGCTGTAAAACTACGCTACAGGCAGTAGTAAGCAGACGGGAGGTAGGAGTAGGGAACAAGTAAGAAAGGGGAAGAACCCGCACTAGACAAGCGGCGGCCGAACTAACCTCGGCACCCCAAACTACTCCAAGCAACAACAGAAGGGTGACTCTGACTAAGCAAAGTCAGAAGTTACCGATCTGTCGACCCGACACCAGGTCCAAAACGAAGACCTGCAAGGACGGATAAAACAACCACAACGGCCTACACGATTGGAACATCGTGTACGCAACCCCAGGCTCATCTTGGACACAGCCAAGAACAGACCACACAGCCAGGGAAGCAAATCTTGGGCAAGGCCAAGACTAGCCGACACGGAAAGGAGAACACCGGCTCCGAGAAACACGAGAGTCGCCGATCAAGTGATAGGAGTACCCTCACACTAGAAGAACAGCCAGATGCGTCCACTGACGTCTTACACTGCGCCTCAAGTGTCACGTCTACAAGCTCGTCCCGAGGACAACGGAGACTGAACACACCAAGAACCAGGTCCAAGGAACAATGACATTCCAAGGAAAAATGGCACCTCACAGACACAAGACCGCAGTACCACGCTGCGAGTGACTAGTCAGGGTCACGCCCGTCGACGCAAGTCCTCAGTCCCTGACCATGTGTGCACACACTGACCACTGCCTAAGTCAGGCCTCTAGCTAGTATTCCCCTCGGTAGGACGCTACCGTTGGCCAGGGCCCATGGAAGTAGCTTAAAAACCGTGTAACGGGAAACACCCCTCCACCACTCCCGGTGGGTCGGTACTCAAGACCTAGGGCTACGACTAGTGGAGGCTCACAAGGCACAAATTCAAAAACACAGGTGCTAAAGTACAGACAGTCAAAGAAACCCCTCTCTCGGGCACCACAAAGCACCCAGGCAGCTAACCAACTGTCGACTGACTCAGGACCAGGCTACTAGACCTACCAAGTAACGATCCCGACTCAGCGACACAAGGGCAAGATCGTCACAAACAGTGGAACAAGCCGCCAATCGGTCTAATCCTAAGTCACAAGAAACGACACTCCGTAGAAAATAACTCACGGAGACCTGAGGGAACACCGAAGACCCTCAGCACACGTGATGGGGACATCACCTCCCATGCCCACGTTCACAGTTTGTCTCCTCGCCCCGGTTGCATCCGGCATGGTCTAGTTATTTAATTTTGAGTCCTATGTAATTTTTATTTGAGTTATTTGATGTATTTTTCCTTTTATTTGAGTCATGTACCTAGGTTAATGAATCATCTACCTAGGTTAAGTGTCATTAGATTGTTTAGAATGGTTATTGGGCCCAATTCTTTGGGCTAGACCCAGGGGCACCCCCACCCCCTTGGTCTTTGGTCATTGTAGTAAGAGTCAGGGACTTTTGTAGAAATGTGGGTTGCCTATATATAGGACCCCATTTCCTCCATTTGAACTAATGAATCAATGAATGAAAATTGCCATTTGAGAGTTCAAATTTCCTATTGGAGAGATTCCAATAGTTGGGTGAGAAACCCTTGGGAGTGATTCCCACCTATCCCCCCTCTCTCTCTAATAAGTCATTTTCTCTCTCCTCCACTTTCTCTCTCTAAAACATGCGCCCCTTTCTCTCTCCTCCCCTCCCAACCACCCTTCTCTCTCTTCCCCCCTCCAATAACTCATCCCCAACTCCCCACCAACCCACCTTAACTCCACCCCAGTCCCAAGGGAGAATCCACCACTCCCCACTCCACCCTCCAACCACCAACCACCCACTCCCATTCCGCAAGCACCCTCTCATCTCCCAAGGGAGAATTCCCACTCCCCAAGCCCCCTTTTACCTTCCCCACACACCTCTTCTCATCCCCCCAAGACCAAAATTTAATCCCACCCTGAAACCCATTTTTAAATACCCTTTCCCTCTCATCCACCTTCCCAAATTCGTAGCTCCTTCTCCCACCATCTGTTATACCCCCTTCCAGACCCCATTCTTCCCTTCCCCCACCTTGAAACACCCCCTCCTAGACCCCCTCATAGCCCGGGCTTTCCCCACACTCATCCACCCCCATTTCCCCTCCCATATACCCCATTCCCCCCCGTCATCTTCAACCTACAGTTCCCAGTTGTAGATCTACAGAAGAGTAGCAGCTTGCAGAGGCGACCACGGTTTCCTCTGGAAATTTCTGAATGATCAAGAGCCATCGTTGGAAGCGTCTCACAGTCCTCTTCGTAACGGCGGTGGTCCCATCCCATTCTGAGTTCGTGATCGCCCAGGGGAGTCATTCTTCACCGACTGCGCAAAGCCTCCCTGGCAGGAGACCAGATCCGGAGTGGGAGCCCGACTGCGACAGTCCTACTTGGAATCTGATCGAGAGTTCTTCTTAAAAAACCTTCTACTACGAGTCTTCTTTCTTCTCCAAAAAGTAGAGCTCAGTTTGGTGTCCGGAACCAGAAGTTATCAATTTTCTCCCCCGGGTGCGCGGTTCTACTTCCCCACAGTCTGCACCGACCTCTCATCAGAGTTCAGAGCCCACTGGTCTTCTCCGACAATGTTTGGCTTCCCCGCCAGTTTTGCTTCGAAGAGGACCCTTCAACGGTTCCAACGGCTCTGGCGGAACCTGATTCTGAGTTCGGGAGCGGTCGTGGCATCCTCTTCTTCCTGCTGTTGAAAACCTGAAGCTGTCAGAACCGAGGATCTGCCACCCTGTTCAAGCCCCTACCCCGACCAGCAGCGGTGTCCAAAGAAATAAAAGAAATTCAAGCATCATCCCGATCCAGCTACGAAGAATCTCCAAGTGGTCTCGTCATCGGAAAAATTCTGGAGTGGCCACAGCATCGTGATAAACATCAGTCAGTCCTGAAGCACAGACAGCGGACAGAATCGACGTCGGCTTCCTTGTTGATCGCTAGTTCGGTGTCACCCCTCCCCGCTTGGCCGGCTGAAGGCCCCTCCCTATGTGGAGGTAGTTTTGGATGTAATATCAGTTGACCCCCACCCCTAGATCCCCCCCCCCTTGCATGGGGTGGAGTGTTGTAACAATTTGAGCAGGTCAAGCTACCCCGGCGAGGCGTGTGGGGAACCCACGCTTCCCCGCTCGCCCACGTCTCCGAGCGGGACCGGTTTCTTCAAACCGGTCGAGTAAGTACTCCACTCCTAGCTCCATTTAGTGCTCATTTTTTCTAATATTAGTTCATAAACTCCGCTGGCCGTGAGAGTGAGAGCCCGATCCTTGAGCTCCTTGCTTCAAGAGATCACCGTGGGGTGAGGAGTGTAACCCGTGTCTTGGCACCTCGTCGGCTCCCTTGAATTGGGCTGCCATTACCCTTTGGAATTAACCTAGGCCTTGCTGGCCCTCTACCAACAAGGGCCAAGCCCTCACAACCTCTCCTTGGCATTTCCAAGCTACCCCAGGTCTTGGGTGAGCATCGGGTGAGCGGTCGCCATTATCGGTCCGTTTGAATTACAAATTGTGCTTGTTCATTTTGGTCCAAGGGTGTGTCACATCAAATTGGTATCAGAGCAAGTCATTGACTTGTCTCTACAAGTCAAGTCCTATGGCATGCTTGCATTGGAGTCATCATCAATCCGACCCTTGCATTGATCCCCCCGATCATCATGGCCCCTCTCCCAATCATATCCCATGCATGCTTACCTAATGGAGAGCCCATAGAAATTGATTTCATTGACCTAGAATCTGAAAATTGGGTGTCCCCCGATATCATTACCTCTCTTTGTAGGACCGGACAAATTGTGCACAATGGAGACCAAGTGTTTATTGAATTCCATAAATGGTTCGGGAAGACTAAGTATTTGGATGGAGCTTGGTGTCAAGAGGGAACATTGGCGGGTCCATGTATAATCCTAGGAAAGAAATGGTTAGATGAAAGGAATGCCGACATCGACCCAACACGTCGGACTTGCCTAGCGCATCCGTTACACCTTTCGGGAACCTTTAAATTCAACAACCTTGTATTCTCCCACCCACGGGAATCCCGCCCTTGTTCACCACCCCGGGTGCACCATACTCCGGCCATCATCACCCCACCATCAAAGAACCTTCCCACTCCATTAACTTTGGAAGAAGTAGTCCACCCGCTTTGCCACATGAAGATAAATACCCCTCGGGAACCTATCCCCTCCATGGAGAGCACCCATGTCCCAGTTGAAGAGGAAGCCTCGCACGAGGATCTTCACCCTATCCCACCCCCTCTAGATAGGGCCGAATTCATCTTAGAAGAGTCCCTTGTTAGGTGGCTAAGGGAGAGCTTGATTAGAGAAATCATGACCCATACCTACCTACCCTTGAAGCAAGACCACCATCTTGTGCCCATCCACACTCCTCACACAACAATCCAATCCTACTACGAAGTAGAGGGTTTTGATGATCTCATTAAAGGTCTAGAATGACAGCTAGAGTTGACTTGCTTGTTGACCTTAGGGACGGCTCACCCAACAAACCTTAGTCTCATCCACCCTTGTGATGGGTCTCTCACCTCGGTTTGCACCATTGGTTGCTACACTAGCGACCTTCTTTTCCTTCTCCCTATGGTGGAAGAACCCATCTCGGTCCACTCCCCTACCATTGAGATCCCAAGTGCTTTGGTTGGCCAACCCACTAACGACCATGGCCCAATTATCTTGGAGGTGGATGACCCATATTTTTGGGGCTTTGAGGATGTGGAGTTCCTCTCTCTAGGTAACCATTTCCACGATCCCTTTGACCCCTTCCTATACCCATGTGGCCCAACCATCTTACCCCCCACCCACCCTTTCCTACCCTCACCCACCATATTGGGCCAAACCCACCTCATCCATGACCCGGGTTACACCTTGGGAGCCATGACCTTGGGCCACATATCCCTAGGTAATAAGGTTGTGCCCCACCCTATGATGACCACCTTCTTAGATCCATTCGATCCTTTCCAATGGGAGTTCAAAGGTTGTCCCACACCTATACACATGGAAGTCACTTTTGGGAAAAGTATGCATGTGTCTAGGCTTTCCACACCCCTTGGCATGAACACTATGTTGGGTCCATTCATTCATATCACCCACATGTCAAGTAGAAAGCATGAGTTGTCCAAATTCGGATGTAGTGGTCCACCTTCACTCATCATGAGTCATAGGCATGATAGGAGTATTCATTGATGTCCGGGTCCCCCAGCATTTTTCACCCCCATGCATGACCGGATCACCTATGGATGCCCCGGTCCTCCTCATTCCATCAAAGTCTTCTTGGCGTCAAAGCATGATTGGTCTACTTTTGGTTGCCTAGGTCCACCCATCACCCTTAGAATGTCAACATTCATAAAATTGCATGAAAGCCTTTGCAAGCACATAAGCAAGGAAAATGAGATCTATAAGAGGCAGGCTGACTCCCTTCGGCGTCACCAAGAATTCCACGTGGGTGACTTTGTGATGGTGAGGAAGGAGAGGCTCTCCCGGGGAGTCATCTCCAAATTGAGGCCAGGAGGTGCTGGTTCCTTCCAGGTCCTGAGGCGCATTGGCGCTAATGCCTATGAGTTAGATCTCTCCGAGGAGTATGGAGTGAGTCCCACATTCAATGTAGCCGACCTAGTACCATATAAGGGACCCATGGTGATATCCAGTGAGGATATTGAGTCTATTCCCTCCGTTGAGAGAGCACCCACCCGTGAGGAGAGACCACCAGCCAAGAGAGCCCAGCGTGAGCGCATTGAACGAATATTGAATGAACATGTCACTACCACCAGGAGCAACGTATACGAGCGCTATCTCGACAGGTGGATGGATCGGCCTCGTTCGGAAGACTTGTGGGCAGTACCACTTCTACACCCTCCGAGGAGGGAAGGACACTTACTCGACGGAGTCGAGTTCTCCGCACCCGGGAGTATGATGGGGACATCACCTCCCATGCCCACGTTCACAGCTCGTCTCCTCGCCCCGGTTGCATCCGGCATGGTCTAGTTATTTAATTTTGAGTCCTATGTAATTTTTATTTGAGTCATTTGATGTATTTTCCCTTTTATTTGAGTCATGTACCTAGGTTAATGAATCATCTACCTAGGTTAAGTGTCATTAGATTGTTTAGAATGGTTATTGGGCCCAATTCTTTGGGCTAGGCCCGGGGGCGCCCCTACCCCCTTGGTCTTTGGTCATTGTAGTAAGAGTCAGGAACTTTTGTAGAAATGTGGGTTGCCTATATATAGGACCCCATTTCCTCCATTTGAACTAATGAATCAATGAATGAAAATTGTCATTTGAGAGTTCAAATTTCCTATTGGAGAGATTCTATTAGTTGGGTGAGAAATCCTTGGGAGTGATTCCCACCTATCCCCCCCTCTCTCTCTACCTCTCTATCTCTAATAAGTCATTTTCTCTCTCCTTCACTTTCTCTCTCTAAAACATGCGCCCCTTTCTTTTTCCTCCCCTCCCAACCACCTTTCTCTCTCTTCCCCCCACCAATAACTCATCCCCAACTCCCCACCAACCCACCTTAACTCCACCCCAGTCCCAAGGGAGATTCCACCACTCCCCACCCCACCCTCCAACCACCAACCACCCACTCCCCTTCCCCAAGCACCCTCTCATCTCCCAAGGGAGAATTTCCACTCCCCAAGCCCCCTTTTACCTTCCTCACACACCTCTTCCCATCCCCCAAGACCAAAATTTAATCCCACCCTTAAACCCATTTTTAAATACCCTTTCCCTCTCACCCACTTTTCCCAAATTCGTAGCTCCTCCTCCCACCACCTGTTAGACCCCCTTCCAGACCCCATTCTTCCCTTCCCCCACCTTGGAACACCCCCTCCTAGACCCCCTCACAGCCCGGGCTTTCCCCACACTCATCCACCCCCATTTCCCCTCCCATATATCCCATTCCCCCCCGTCATCTTCAACCTACAGTTCCCAGTTGCAGATCTGCAGAAGAGTAGCAGCTTGCAGAGGCGACCACGGTTTCCTCCAGGTGTTTCTGAAGGATCAAGAGCCATCGTTGGAAGCTTCTCCCAGTCCTCTTCGTAACGACGGTGGTCCCATCCCATTCTGAGTTTGTGATAGCCCAGGGGAGTCATTCTTCACCGACTGCGCAAAGTCTCCCTAGCAGGAGACCAGATCCAGAGTGGAAAACCCGACTGCGATGGTCCTACTTGGAATCTGATCAAGAGTTCTTCTTGAAAAAGCTTCTACTACGAGTCTTCTTTCTTCTCCAAAAAGCAGAGCTCAGTTTGGCGTCCGGAACTTAGAGTTATCAATTTTCTCCCCCGGGTGCGTGGTTCTGCTTCCCCACAGTCTACACCGACCTCTCATCAGAGTTCAGAGCCCGCTGGTCTTCTCCAACAACGTTTGGCTTCTCTGCTAATTTTGCTTTGAAGAGGACCCTTCAACGGTTCCAACGGCTCCAGAGGCACCTGATTCTGAGTTCGGGAGCGGTCGTGACATCCTCTTCTTTCTGCTGTTGGAAACCTGAAGCTGTTAGAACCGAGGGTCTACTACCCTGTTCAAGCCCCTACCCCGACCAGCAGCAGTGCCCAAAGAAATCAAAAAAATTCAAGCATCATCCCGATCCAGCTACGAAGAATATCCAAGTGGTCTCATAATCGGAAAAATTCTGGAGTGGCCACAGCATCGTGATAACCACCAGTCAGTCCTGAAGCACAGACAGCGGATAGAACCGACGTCGGCTTCCTTGTTGATCGCTAGTTCGGTGTCACCCCTCCCCGCTTGGCCGGCTGAAGGCCCCTCCCTGTGTGGAGGTAGTTTTGGATGTAATATCAGTTGACCCCCACCCCTAGATCCCCCCCTTGCATGGGGTGTAGTGTTGTAACAATTTGAGCAGGTCAAGCTACCCCGGCGCGGCGTGTGGGGAACCCGCGCTTCCCCGCTCGCCCACGTCTCCGAGCGGGACCGGTTTCTTCAAACCGGTCGAGTAAGTGCTCCACTCCTAACTCCATTTAGTGCTTGTTCTTTCTAATATTAGTTCATAAACTCCGCTAACCGTGAGAGTGAGAGCTCGATCCTTGAGCTCCTTGCTTCAAGAGATCGTCGTGGGGTGAGGAGTGTAACCCGTGCCTTGGCACCTCGTCGACTCCCTTGAATTGGGCTGCCATTACCCTTGGGAATTAACCTAGGCCTTGCTGGCCCTCTACCAGCAAGAGCCCATCCCCCACAACCTCTCCTTGGCATTTCCAAGCTACCCCGGGTCTTGGATGAGCATCGGGTGAGCGGTCGCCATTATCGGTCCGTTTGAATTACAAATTGTGCTTGTTCATTTTGGTCCAAGGGTGTGTCACATCAACACGTCTGGACACACAAACCAAGGTAAGACGATACCTCGAGGCATCCAGAACCAATGTCACGGACTGGACAGAACTGCCAAGACACCCACACACAAGGTTGCCTGTCAACCCCTGGGTCACCCCGGGTTGACTGGAAGCCGACCAAAAGACACACACAAGAGTAGGATAGAGAATCCTACCACAAGCAAGAAGACTCATGGCTACCTTACAACGTAGTCCTAGCCCTCATAGAACGTCAGGAGACATCCACGGGACAACGGGCAGACCACAAGGCCAAGCCAAGACAAGTAGAAACCGGAATCATGGAAATCGGAGCACAAGGCATGTAACGCACCACCCTTAGACCGCTACATGAACGTGACAATCTAAGCCTAGGCCGTTACACCCAATGTGACGGTCGGGGAACAGGCCGTCACACACACCACCCTAACCAACTCTAGAAACGCAAAGGCATGTAACGTCCAGCACCGGGCGCGCTACACCAACCTGACGCGCCCGACCGGGGCCGTCAGGGCCAACAACCCTCAAACTCAAAAACACACTCGGAGCATGTAACGCGCCAGACCGAACGCGTTACAGCCACCTAATACGCCAGGACAAGCGCGTCAGGGCCAACAAAACCCTAAACAACAACTGGCTGAGAGGCATGTAACGGTCCCGACCCGACGCGTTACAACCGCCTAACGCACGGGGACGAGGCCGTTAGAGACAATGACGCAACCACCCCAACTCAGCCAAAACAGCATGTAACGGCCTGGGACAGGCACGTTACACACACCTAACGCACGGGAGCACGGCCGTTAGGCGAACCGACTCACTCGGTCAAACACGGTCAAACAGAACGTAACGACCGGGGACAGGGCGTTACGTACACCTGACGCACTAGGGCAGGCGCGCCAGGGGAACCGCCTCAAAAGGTCAACGCCAGTCAACCAGAATGTAACAGCATGGGGCAAGCGCGTTACACTCACCTGACGCACATGGGCAAGCGCTTCAGAGGAACCGACTTAACCCAAACATAAAAACGACAAAATAGGAGTAACGCGTCTCACGGGACACGTCAGAGAGATGTGATGCACCACCCCTGGGCCGTCACACCCTCAAAACCGCGAAGAACTCAAAGCAACCCAGACACTGTAACGGTCAGTCGTGGGGTCGTCAGGGCATGTAACGGTCCCTGGAACGACCGCCACACCAGTTACGGCGGGAAAAGCGGAGGGTTGGCCAAATCGGCCCGTTCCACGCCCCATTCACACCGAAGCGCAGGGGAAACAACCCTCGACGATGAAAAATAACATAAGAAGGCTAAAAAGTCCACATGCAAGTACAAAAACATAAGATCGGGGCGATTCCAACGAAACCACCCTAAATGGTCAACGAGGTTCCCGGGCTCCTACCGGCCTCGAATGACCACCGATCAACACGAAACTAGCATGGATGGGATCCTAACATCCCAACGGTCAGTTCAACACTAACTGAGCTACAAATGGTTACCGTTCTCTGGCGAATCCTACAAAACCCTAAAATCACGGTTTAGGCTAAACAAGTCCAAACTCTGTCGTTTCCGCGCCAAACGAAGTGCAAGGGCAGGGAAAACGAGCAGGAGGAAGTGAGGAACCATCACCCTACCTCCACCGAAGAAACCGTACCCCGAAGGGAATAAACCGCGCCGAAAACCACGCCGCGAGCTCAAACGTCGGCTTGAATCCACCGTTCGGGATCGCGCCAAAATCATTCCGATCCTCGCTCCATCACGCACCTCAACAGCTTCTCGACGTCGCCACCTCACCAACGGACCACTCCGTCTGCAGCCGGAGGCGATAAGGTGGGAGAACGAGAGAGAACGGGAGAGAGAGAGAGGCAAACGTGCGAATGAGGAGAGAGAAAGAGGAAAGGAAAAGAAAAAGAAAAGAAATTAGGAATTTTTCTTAATTTTTGAAAATTCTGAAAATGTGCCAAAAATGCACAAATTCAGAAAAATACGCAAAAATAGTGAAAACGACCGGCTCGAAAAGTACATCGTCGCTGTAGCATCCGTGAGTCGATGAACTGACAAACAAACTCACCGTAGGGTTCTGTATCTAGTACGAGAGAAAAACCCACCCGGCTCGTAAAACTCAACTCGGATGCCACAAAAGCGAACCGAAACTCACCGAAACCAATCTAAAAGATCCAATGAAGATCCAGCAAGACCTACCAAGGATCTAGGGCATTACAGTGAGAATAAATGACGGGAGTGAAAATAACAAAGAATCGGCGGGGTTGAATATGCTATACATAGAAGAAGTTATGATGCAATGGGTGACCTTAAATGTGAATGTACCTTCAATTTTCCCACGGTTGCATAAATGACTTTAATCATACGTGAGAGAAGACATTAGCACACAATTATTATAATAAAATTGATTGGAAGGAGCAAGAATAGGCGTGGGGATGGAAATAGTGTAGACTTGACATATTTAAAAAATATTTTTCGTCGAATATTTTATGATGAATACATCTACTCAAAACTTCACTAGGTCATAAACTTTCTCACAGGTACACGGGTTACCCATATTATATACCCATTCGTACGAAGTGAGAATAAATGAAGAGGGTGAAAATAACAAAGAATCGGCGGGGTTTAAAATACTATATATAGAAGAAGTAATGATAGAATGGGTGACCCAAAATATGAATGTGCCTTCAATTTTTGCACGGTTGCACAAATGACTTTAATCATATGTGAGAGAAGGCGTAAGAGTAAATATTATAATAATACTGATGGGAAGGAGTAAGAATATATGAGGGGATAGAAATAGCGCAGATTTGACACATTTAAAAAATATTTTCTACCGAATAATTTATGATGAATAGAGCGACTCAAAATATCACTAGGTCTTAAACTCTCTCATGGTTACGCGGGTTACCCTTATTGTACCCTATCGAAGGGAGTGAGAATAAATGAAGGAGGTGAATATAACAAAGAATCGGTAAAGTTGAAAATGCTATACGTAGAAGATGTTATGATAGAATGGGTAACCCTAAATGTGAATGGACCTTCGATTTTCGCACGGTTACACAAATGACTTTAATCATACGTGAGAGAAGGCGTTAGCACACAATTATTATAATAAAATTGATTGGAAGGAGCAAGAATAGACGTGGGGATGGAAATAGCGTAGAATTGACATATTTTAAAAAATATTTTTCGACGAATAATTTATGATGAATAGAGTGACTCAAAATCTCACTGGGTCATAAACTCTCTCACGGTCACGTGGGTTACTCTTGTTTTACCCTATCGAACAGACTGGGAATAAATGAAGGGGGTGAAAATAACAAAGAATCAGTGGGGTTGAAAATGATATACATAGAAGAAGTTATGATGGAATGGGTGACCCTATATATGAATGTGCTTTCAATTTTCGCATGGTCACACAAATGGCTTTAATCATATGTGAGAGAAAGCGTTAGCACACAATTATTATAATAAAACTGATGGGATGGAGTAAGAAAAGACGAGAAGATGGAAATGACGCAGCTTTGACCCATTTAAAAAATTCTTTATGCCGAATAATTTATGATGAATAGAGCGACTCAAAACCTCACAGTTGGATCATAAACTCTCTCACGACTATGCATGTTACCATTATTATACCCTATCGAAGGGAGTGAGAATAAATGAAGGGGGTGAAAATAATAAAGAATCGGCGGGGTTGAAAATGCTATACATAGAAGAAGTTATGATGGAATGGGTGACCTTAAATATGAATGGGTCTTCAATTTTTGCATGGCTGCTTAAATGACTTTAATCATATGTGAAAGAAGGCATTATCACACAATTATTTTAATAAAACTGATAGAAAGGAGCAAGAATAGAGGAGGGGATGTAAATGGCGCAGATTTGACAAATTTAAAAAATATTTTTCACCGAAAACTTTAGGATGAATAGAGCGACTCAAAATCTCACTGGGTCATAAACTCTCTCACAACTAAGAGGGTTACCCTTATTATACCCTATCAAAGGGAGTGAGAATAAATGAAGGGGGTGAAAATAACAAAGAATCGGCGGGGTTGAAAATGCTATACATAGAAGAAGTGTTGAAGGAATGGGTAACCCTAACTATAAATGCACCTTCAATTTTCGCACGGTTGCACAAATGACTTTAATCATATGTAAGAGTAGGCGTAAGAGTAATTATTATAATAAAATTGATAGGAAGGAGTAAGAATAGAGGTGGGGATGGAAATAGTGCACAGTTGACACATTTAAAAATATTTTTTACCGAAGAATTTATGATGAATAGTGTGACTCAAAATATCACTAGGTCATAAACTCTCTCACAGCTACGCGGGTTACCCTTATTATACCCTATTGAAGGGAGTGAGAATAAATGAAGGGGGTGAAAATAACAAAGAATCGGCGGGGTTGAAAATACTATACGTAGAAGAAGTTATGATCGAATGGATGACCCTAAATATGAATGGGCCTTCAATTCTTGTACGGTTGCACAAATAGTTTTAATCATATGTCAGAGAAGGCGTAAGAATAATTATTATAATAAAATTGATGGGAAGGAGTAATAATAAACGAGGGAATAGAAATAGCGCAGATTTGACATATTTAAAAAATATTTTTCAACGAATAATTTATGATGAATAGAGCGACTCAAAACCTCACTGGGTCATAAACAGTCTCACGGCCACGTGGGTTACACTTGTTATACCCTATCGAAGGGAGTGAGAATAAATGAAGGGGGTGAAAATAACAAAGAATCGGGGGGTTAAAAATACTATACATAGAAGAAGTTATGATCGAATGAGTGAACTAAATTATGAATGATCCTTCAATTTTCGCACGGTTGCACAAATGACTTTAAACATATGTGACAAAAGGCAGACTTGACACGGTTGCACATAATAAAACTGATAGAAATGAGCGAGAATAGAGGAGGGGATGGAAATAGCGCAGACTTGCCACTTTTAAAAAATATTTTTTTTCGAAGAATTTATGATGAATAGAGCGACTCAAAACCTCACTGGGTCATAAACTGTCTCACGACTACGCGGGTTACCCTTATTATACCCTATCAATGGGAGTGAGAATAAATGAAAGGAGTGAAAATAACAAAAAATCGGCAGGGTTGAAAATGCTATACGTAGAAGAAGTTAAGATGGAATGGGTGACCCTAAATATGAATGCGCCTTCAATTTTTGTACGGTTGCACGAATGTCTTTAATCATATGTGAGAGTAGGCGTAAGAGTAATTAGTGTAATAAAATTGATGGGAAAGAGTAAGAATAGAGGTGGGGATTGAAATAGCGCAGATTTGACACTTTTAAAAAATATTTTTGATCGAATAATTTATGATGAATAGAGCGACTCAAAACCTCACTAGGTCATAAACTCTCTCACGGCTACGCGGGTTACCCTTATTATACCCTATCGAAGGATGTGAGAATAAATGAAAGAGGTAAAAATAACAAAGAATCGGCGGGGTTGAAAATGCTATATGTAGAAGAAGTTACGATCGAATGGGTGACCCTAAATATGATTGGGCCTTAAATTTTCGCACGGTTGCACAAATAGTTTTAATCATATGTGAGAGAAGGCGTGAGAGTAATGATTATAATAAAACTGATGGGAATGAGTAAGAATAAATGAGGGAATGGAAATAGCGTAGAATTGGCATATTTAAAAAAAATATTTTTCGACGAATAATTTATGATGAATAGAGCGACTCAAAACCTCACAGGGTCATAAACTCTCTCACGGCCTCCTGGGTTACTCTTGTTTTACCCTATCAAACAGAGTGAGAATAAATGAATGGGGTGAAAAAAATAAAGAATCGGCGGAGTTGAAAATGATATAAATAGAAGAAGTTATGATGGAATGGGTGACCTTAAATATGAATGGGCCTTCAATTTTTACACGGCTGCATAAATGACTTTAATCGTATGTGAGAGAAGGCGTTAGCACACAATTATTAAAATAAAACTGATGGGAAGGAGCAAGAATAGACGAGGGGATGGAAATAGCGCAGATTTGACCCATTTAAAAAATTCTTTCTGCCGAATAATTTATGATGAATAGAGCGACTCAAAACCTCACAGGGTCATAAACTCTCTCACAGCTACGCGGGTTACCCTTATTATACCCTATCTAGGGGAGTGAGAATAAATGAAGGGGGTAAAAATAACAAAGAATCGGCGGGGTTAAAAATGCTATACGTAGACGAAGTTATGATGGTATGGGTGACCCTAAATGTGAATGGGCCTTCAATTTTCGCACGATTACACAAATGGCTTTAATCATATGTGAGAGAAGATGTAAGAGTAATTATTATAATAAAATTGATGGGAAGGAGCAAGAATAGACGATGGGATGGAAATGACGTAGATTTGACACATTTAAAAAATATTTTCCGTCGAATAATTTATGATGAATAGAGCGACTCAAAATCTCACTGGGTCATAAACTCTCTCATGGCTACGCAGGTTACCCTTATTATATCTTATCGAAAGGAATGAGAATAAATGAAGGGGGTGAAAATAACAAAGAATCGGCGAGGTTGAAAATGTTATACGTAGAAGATGTTATGATGGAATGTGTGACCCTAAATATGAATGGACCTTTAATTTTCACACGGTTGCACAAATGGCTTTAATCATATGTGAGAGAAGGCGTTAGCACACAATTATTATAATAAAACTGATGGGAAGGAGTAAGAATAGACGAGGGGATGGAAATAGTACAGATTTGACACATTTAAAAAATATTTTTCATCGAATAATTTATAATGAATAGAGCGACTCAAAATCTCACTGGGTCATAAACTCTCTCACGGCTACGCGGGTTACCCTTATTATACCTTATCGAAGGGTGTGGGAATAAATGAAGGGGGTGAAAATAACAAAGAATCGGTGGGGTTAAAAATGTTATATGTAGAAGAAGTTATGATGGAATGGGTGACCCTAAATATGAATGGGCCTTCAATTTTTGCACTGTTGCAGAAATGACTTTTGTCATATGTGAGAGAAGACGTAAGAGTAATTATTATAATAAAACTGATGGGAAGGAGCAAGAATAGACGATGGGAAGGAAATGACGTAGATTTGGCACATTTAAAAAATATTTTCCGTCGAATAATTTATGATGAATAGAGCGACTCAAAATCTCACTGGGTCATAACACAATCAGAAAAAGTGGGATTTCAAACGGCCGGAATCCGTCTCAGATCCGTCTGAAAATCCGTCACATAACACGTTTGTAACGGATTTCTGACGGATTTCAGACGGACTTAAACCGTCTGATATTCTTAGTCACAAATTTGTGACAGTTCCATTTTCCGTCTGAAATACCGTCTGAAAATAAAATTTCAGACAGATTTAATTCAGTCACATATTCCGTCTGAATATCATACGAGATATTTTCCGTCTGTCCTTAATTCCGTCTGAATTTAAAACTGTCAAAATTCCGTCCGAAAAGTGGTGAGAAAGCCGTCTGAATTTCAGACGGATTATACGACGGTTCGCTCAACTGTTCGTCTAAAATTTCAGACGGATATATTTCGTCTCAAATACCGTCTGAATTTCAGACGGATTATACGACGGTTAGTTCAATCGTTCGTCTAAAATTTCAGACGGATATATTTCGTCTCAAATACCGTCTGAAAATCCGTCTGAAATGTCAAATTTTATTTTTAAAAAAATTTAAATTATTCTAAAAAACCTGTTGGATCACAAATAAACATCAAGAAATATCCTACTGAAAAAAAATATTGGGAAACTACTGATCAAATAAACACCACCGAAACAAAAAACTCAACACCAACACCATGCTGATCAAATAAACACCACCGAAAAAAAAAACTCAACACCATGCTGATCAAATAAACACCACCGAAAAAAAAAATTGAACACCATGCTGATCAAATAAATACCACCAAAAAAAACACATCAACCCTGCTGATCCGTCTGAATATCATCAAATATCAAGAAATATCGGGTACATCGTCCATATCCTCCCTGCCCTGCTCATCTCCTCTGTCGCCGCCCGCAGAAGGATCCCCCTACATTAAAAAAATAATAACATTCATTCATAGATAAAAAAATTAGTGCGAACAAATTAGCATAAATTGAAATCAAACATATCAAATTGATAACTGCAGTTTTTATAGACCAACTACGAGCTTGAAAATCGGCACGGCCATCTGACCGGTATTTCAGGTTTTAGACCCCCGGACCCGACCTGGCAGTTCATTTAAACTAAGTGTATTTTGAAAATGAACGTTTAAGCGCCGAGCTCAAATCGGGCATTCGATTTGGATTCCGTCAGTTCTGACAAGTCACTTTCATCTCCCAGGTCGTGTTGGAATGATCGGCACGGCCATCCGACCGGTATTTCAAGTTTTAGACCCCCGGAATCGACTTGGCAGTTCATTTAAACTAAGTGTATTTTGAAAATAAACTTTTGAGCGCCGAGCTCAAACCGGGCATCCGATTTAGATTCCGTCAGTTCTGAGAAGTCACTTTCATCTCTCAGATCATGTTGGAACAATCGGCACGGCCATCCGACCGGTATTTCAAGTTTTAGACCCCCGGACCCGACTTGGCAGTTCATTTAAACTAAGTGTATTTTGAAAATGAACTTTTGAGCGCCGAGCTCAAACCGGGCATCCGATTTAGATTCCGTCTATTCTGACAAGTCACTTTCATCTCCCAAGTCATGTTGGAATGATCGGCACAGCCATCCAACTGGTATTTCAGGTTTTAGACCTCCGGACCTGACCTGGTAGTTCATTTAAACTAAGTGTATTTTGAAAATGAACGTTTGAGCGCCGAGCTCAAACCGGGCATCCGATTTGGATTCCGTCAGTTCTGACAAGTCACTTTCATCTCTCAGGTCGTGTTGGAATGATTGACACGGCCATCCGACCGGTATTTTAAGTTTTAGACCCCCGGACCCGACTTGGCAGTTCATTTAAACTAAGTGTATTTTGGAAATGAACTTTTGAGCGCCGAGCTCAAACCGGACATCCGATTTGGATTCCATCAGTTCTGACAAGTCACTTTCATCTCCCAAGTCATGTTGGAATGATCGGCACGGCCATCCGACTGGTATTTCAAGTTTTAGACCCCCGGACCCGACTTGGCAGTTCATTTAAACTAAGTGTATTTTGAAAATGAACTTTTGAGCGCCGAGCTCAAACCGGACATCCGATTTGGATTCCGTCAGTTCTGACAAGTCACTTTAATCTCCTAGGTCATGTTGAAACGATCGGCATAACCATCCGATCGGTATTTCAGGTTTTAGACCCCCGGACCCAACTTGGCAGTTCATTTAAACTAAGTGTATTTTGAAAATGAACTTTTGAGCGCCGATCTCAGACCGGGCATCCGATTTGGACTCCTTCAGTTCTGAAAAGTCACTTTCATCTCCCAGGTCGTGTTGGAACAATCGGCACGGCTATCCGACCGGTATTCCAAGTTTTAGACCCCCGGACCCGACTTGGCAGTTCATTTAAACTAAGTATATTTTGAAAATGAACTTTTGAGCGCCGAGCTCAAAACGGGCATCCGATTTGGATTCCGTCAGTTCTGACAAGTCACTTTCATCTCCCAGGTCATGTTGGAACGATCGGCACGGTCATCCGACCGGTATTTCAAGTTTTAGACCCCCGGACCCGACCTGGCAGTTCATTTAAACTAAGTGTATTTTGAAAATGAACGTTTGAGCGCTGAGCTCAAACCGGGAATCCGATTTAGATTCCGTCAGTTCTGACAAGTCACTTTTATCTCTCAGGTCGTGTTGGAATGATCGACATGGCCATCCGACTAGTATTTCAAGTTTTAGACCCCCGGACCCGACTTGGCATTTCATTTAAACTAAGTGTATTTTGAAAATGAACTTTTGAGCGTCGAGCTCAAACCGGGCATCCGATTTGGATTCCGTCAGTTCTGACAAGTCACTTTCATCTCCCAGGTCGTGTTGGACCAATCGGCACGACCATCCGACCCCCAAACCTTGGATTTTCTCAATTCTTCTAAACTAAGTGAGTTTTAAAAACTAGGGAGTTTTAAATTTTCAAATGAACATAATTGAGTAATTCCATCAAAATAAAAACATAGTAAACACTCTCCTGTGCGGCCTATGCTATGGTGGCGGTGGATCGCTGAGGGACCATTCCCCCCTGGGAGAGGAGGCCACTGATTGTCTACAAAATGATTGCCTGCTGGCTAGAGATCTCCTGTTGGAACTGCTGCTGCTGCCGCTGCAAATCAAAAATCTGCGATCGGACCATGTCCATCATGTCGCTGGCTGAAGCGCTGGGGGAAACAGAAGGTATAGTGAAGGCACTGCTACTGGTTTGGGCAGAGTTAGAACTCGCACACGATGATATCACCGCGCTAGCGTCTAGGCTCTCCCCAAAACCATATAGTCGGCCTTTCTTCGGTACGCCAGCTACTGCCACCCACTCCACCGGATCGAACTCCGACTGCTGCGTGTCTCCCTCCCCGTACTTCTCTGTCACTGCTTTGCTATATGTTTCCTACAAATTGAATAAAATAACTAGTCAATTTCATGTGAATTTCATGCCTATTTAAATGAACGGTACAGGTTACATATGTAGATAAACTTACCACTGCTGACTTAGATGTCTCACTCACAAATTGATTAGTCCCCTTCTTTTTGTGTGTTCTGTCGAACACCTCGAGGAACGACGGAGGTCGATTAAGCTCCACAGCCTGTTATACAATTCATAGTAAAAAAAGTCAAATATTGGGATAAATTGTAAGAAGATAAATTGTTATATTACTTACCAATTTTTGTTTATGAGCCGCATAAGAGATGGACCCACTCGTATGCAAATTTGAACCAGGTTTTGACGCCATGTTTGCTTTGGCTTTTTCAGACTTTTCTATCCACTTGGGGTCGGCAAAATGGTCACAAGATATCTCCCAATCCTCCTGACTCATCCATAGAGAGCGGTGCGCCTTCCACAATTGTCGGTCTTCACTCCCCCCACTCAATTTTTTAGCGTGTGCTCGGGCCTCATGTATTTTCCTTTTGTAACTTGACTGCATAGTAGACTCCCAGGTACGACGACATCTCGCCGCGTCTTGTCCACACGTGAATTGAAAAGACCGCTGTAAATCAATTACTTTTCACACTTAGTATACTGTTGTAAATTGAGTTTGGAAATACTTGAATTAAATGACGTAATTACTTACTAAGAACATGTTGTACAATGAATCGCGGACGGCCATCGAAAATTCTCTGAAAGTGGATGCTTCCCCGGGCACATGTGCCAACATGAGTTCGGTGGAATGCTGGACAGCATTGTGGGGTTCAAATTTCTTACTGCAATTGCAAATGTCAAAATATTCATATTAGACAGTTGAAGGCTAATTAAATAATGAATGTAATATAACCTTATAGAATTACCCGGAGATCCAACACGGGCGACGTCTATCATGGGCTGTGCCTCCCTCATGACGACTGCCGGCATCGTCAAGTGGCTGACTGGTGGGGGTGTGTCCTATACAAGTGGGAGGTGGTGGGAGGGCACTGTGATCTGTAAGAATAGATTTTCACAAGTAAAACTAAGTGTATTATAGATATTTGAAATAACATAATTAAGTAAGGATGGCACTGGGACCTATACATACCTGCAGTGGGAGGTGGTGGGGGTGGTGTCTGCACAACAGGTGGGAGACCACTGATACCTGCAAGAATTAATTTTCATAAGTAAAACAAATGTTGGAGAATTTAAATTAAAATATACATACCTGCAGCGGGAGGTGGTGGGGGTGGCGTCTGCACAACAGGTGGGAGGCCACTGAGACCTGCAAGAATTAATTTTCATAAGTAAAACAAATATTGGAGAATTTAAATTAAAATATACATACCTGCAGCGGGAGGTGGTGGGGGTGGCGTCTGCACAACAGGTGGGAGGACACTGAGACCTGTAAGAATTAATTTTTATAAGTAAAATAAATATTGGGAACTTTAAATTAAAATATACATACCTACAGCGGGAGGTGGTGGGGGTGGCGTCTGCACAACAGGTGGGAGGCCACTGAGACTGTAAGAATTAATTTTCATGTGGAGTGATACAAATACTGCGAACTTATAATTAAAATATACATACCTGCAGCGGGAGGTGGTGAGAGTAACATCTGCATAATAGGTGGGAGGCCACTGACACCTGTAAGATTTAATTTTCATAAGTAAAACAAATATTAGAGAATGTAAATTAAAATATACATACCTGCAGCGGAAGGTGGTGGGGATGGCGTCTGCACAACATGCAACGAGCCGACACTTGAACCTAAAAAAAATTCTTTTAGGCTAGTAAATGATGTAAACATTTATATAGCTAAATTTTTTAATAGATATACATGTACCCGAAGAAGACGCCAAACAGGAGAGAGTAGAGCCCTTGTCACTACCCTGTCTCCTCCCACTCCCAGTACGACCTCCTCGAACCATTTCTTTATTTCTAACAAAATAATTAATACATATTAATCCTCAATTGCACAAGACTAAAATCTCTGTTATTAAAAATTATGCAAAAAGGTAAGGATATCTCACTAAATTATGAAAACGTGCCTCCCTCATGTTGATGATATATCTAACTCATCATCATCTTCATCATCCATAGTAACCTCATCTGATTCAAACTCTTCATCTTCATCTGATTCTTCCTCCCCTCTAACATCAACATTTAGCTCCATCGGATCGACTTCTTCCACTTCATCTCGCGTACGTAATGACAGTGGCTCATCAGATTCGTCCAGATTAAACTAAGAGGAACCGACAACGCCAACTTCGTCTGATTGATAATATTCAGCACTAGCAACCTCTGAGACATCTCCACTCAGAGTTAACTCATAAGTGGGAAAGAGTTTTGAATTAACCCTGCAAACTGCCCACCAATCTCTATTCTTGGATGATGGATAGCTTGAATAGTACACTTGCTGGGCTTGTGCGGCTAAAATGAACGGTTCATAGGTCTTAAATTTAGACCTATGCTTGACATCGACAATCCCATAATTTGTGTCATGTCGAACAGAACTAGGATCAAACCATTGACACTTAAATATGTATACATGATTGTCTTGTCCTAAATACTGAAGTTCTAAGACTTCTTCAAGAATACCATAGTAGTCCAATTCCACTTCATTGTATAAACTTCCCTTCACAGATACGCTGCTGTTCATCGTAGACTTACTTCGCTCATAATCCCTTATATGAAATTTGTATCCATTCACAATATATCCTGGATAGGCACGTGTCTGGTTCGAGGGGCCATAACTTATCTGTTGTACTCTTTGATCAGTAATGAGACCTTGTTCAACCTATATTCAAATTAGAGTAGTTAAAATAATAACAATTACCTCAACATACATAAATACAAACATATATATTCAACGATGACACTAACTCGGTTTCTCAGCAATTTGGCAAAAAACTTCTCGCGTTCTTTTTCAATCTCCACGTCCTGGATATTTGGGCATTTTCAGCTAATTCTGAATCAAATTGCCTGCAATATAAATGCACTACTACTTTAAATGAACTACAGAAGAAGGATGAACAACTTATGGACTTGCTGGAAATGTGAGTTAAGAACTTACTCAACATAAGGTTCAATCTCGAGGCAATTCAGAAAAATATATATCTCAGCGGCGTGCAACTCTCTATCTTCGAGCGTGCGAGTCAAGCAACGTCCGAACGCACGACCAGGATGTTTAAATATGGAGAGCCGATCGGACGATTCATACACTCCCCCATCATCATTACGTGGAGGTCGAGTACGACGAGTTTGAATCTCTGGCTCAAAGTACATAGAACAGAAGTTCGAAATTTCTTCAAGAATGTATGCCTCAGCAATCTAACCCTCCACCTGTGCCTTGTTACGAACTTTCATTTTTAATTCATGCATGCACCTACAACAACAAGTCAGATGGCAACGATATGTACCGGCCATGGATGACTTGTAAGTTAACAAAAATTGTCACATACCTCTCAAATGGATAAATCCATCGAAATTGTACTGGCCCTCCGACGATAGTCTCATATGGCAAATGAACGACCAGGTGTTCCATCGAATCAAAGAATGTCGAAGGAAATATCTTTTCTAGCTTGCAAACGGTTGTGACAACTTTTTCTTCGATAGTTTGTACATCCCGAAGTCTGAGTTCTGATGCACATAAAATCTTGAAAAATTGACTCATCTCAGCTAGTGCTCCCCATATCTACTTTGGCAACAAATCACGAAATGCAATGGACAGTAGCCTCTCCGTGAACACATGACAGTCGTGACTTTTCATACCATATATTTTCCCCTCATTAACATTCACACAACGGGCTATGTTGGATGTATATCCATCTGGGAATCTCAACTGTTTCAACCACTGGCACACTTCCTTGATCTGTGTATCATGAAGCACGTAAGTTACTTTAGACTGCACAGTTTTGCCATTTACGTTCTGTAGTTCCAGTTCTGGACGTTTACAAAGCATCTTTAAATCCATACGTGCTTTGACGTTGTCCTTTGTTTTCCCTTTAACATTCATGATCGTATTGAACACATTATCAAAAAAATTCTTCTCGGTATGCATGACATCTAGATTGTGTCGTACAAGAAGAGTTGACCAATAAGGTAATTCCCAAAAAATGCTTTTCTTGTTCCAGTTGTGATTCTTTCCAAAACTAGGGAGTTGCCGTGTGCTACCAGACAATTGTACTACATCTGGTAAATTGTGTACCCGTGACGCCATATGTAGACCCGACACCCGTTGCAAGTCAGCTTCATCCATTTCAACAGTATTTTTTTTAAACGAGTCTTTTTACCTTCGAAAAGGATGGTCACTTGGTAGCAACCGCCGATGGCAATCAAACCAGCATGCTTTCCCACCATGTTTCAATACAAATGATTTGGTATCTTCCATACAGTAAGGACATGCTAACCTCCCATGTGTGCTCCAACCAGATAGCATTCCATATGCAGGGAAGTCACTTAGGGCCACTTTGGTAACGGGTTAAGGTGGGTTAGGGTGAGTTAATCGGGGTCGGGTGATTTATTCTCTGTTTGATACTTTTTTCCTTAACCCGGGTCGGATATGGTTAAAGTGGATTAACTCATTCCACTTAAATAGGTGGAATGAGTTACTCCACCGGGTTAGGGCCACTTTGGTAACGAGTTGGGTTAAGGGCGGGTGAGCCACCCCGGGTAGGCCACCCGCCCTTAACCCAACCCGTTACCAAAGTGGCCCTTATTGTCCAGATCAGTGCAGCCTTCATAATAAAATTTTGCTTCCTATGTGCATCATAAGTAACAACTCCATCAGTCCATAAAAATTTGAGCTCATCAATCAACGGCCTGAGATATATGTCCAAATTTTTTCCGGGACTTTTTGGACCAGGAATTACTAAGGACAAAAATAGATTTTCTCGCTTCATGCACATGTGCGGCGGAAGGTTGTATGGTGTCATGAACACTGGCCAACAAGAATAAGATGCCACTGAACCACCGAATGGATTAAAACCATCTGTGCATAAACCCAATCGAACATTACGTGACTCCTTTTGAAAAGGCAAGATGAGTACGACTAAAGTGAGTCCAAGTTTCACCATCGGCAGAATGACTGATTATATCATCGGCACGACGTACTCTTTGGTGTGCCATGTCATATGTCGAGCCGTCTTTGAGGACATATACAGCCGCTGCAGCCTAGGCACAAGAGGGAAGTATCGTAACGCCTTGTAAGGTACATCTTTTACCTTTGAATTGACCCCCCCCCCCTTAGGTTTGAATCTGTCATGGCCACAAATGGAACATGATATCTTATCTACATCGTCTTTGTAATATAACATACAATGATTCGGACATGCATCTATTTTCACATATCCAAGTCCTAAGTCATTGACCATCTTTTTTGCACGGTAAAAAGTTTCTGGCAACTTCTCATCTCGAGGTAACATACTCTTGATCAAGAGGAGGAGACGGTCAAAACAAGTCTCACTGATGTGAAATTTAGATTTCAAGTTCAACAACTATGACACTGCAGATAATCGAGTGTGCTTTTTTACAACCATCCCACAACGGCTCATCAGCATCCATAAGTAGTTCATAAAATCTTCCGGCTGTCTTATTCGGCGCTTCCTCATGAACATTAAAACTAGGACAAGCAGCATCTACAACCATATCCACGTACCCACTTGTGCCTGCAATATTATCGGGCTCATACCTCAAGAATTACTCACCATGACACGTCCAATTAGTATAACCATCCACGAACCCTTTCGTGTACAAATGATGTTGCACATCCCATGTTGAACACCACCTCAAGTTTCTACAACTTGAACAAGGGCATCGAATGTGACCGTCGCGATCTATTGCTGCATTTGGATTCCCCAATGCAAATTGAATGAAACTCTCAACTCCATGCTTAAAGTCATCTGACACCACCCGGTCAACTATTCTACGATACATCCATGAACGATCTGTCGACATTTTGCCTGCACCCAATAAATGACAATACACATCCTAACTTTCAAATCATTACTCATGATATTACACCCAACCCTTTCCTCACATCGTTCATCATAGACCATTTGCAGTTGGAAGAGGAATATTAATTAGATTATCACTTTTTAACCCATCCATGAAGGTTTAATCGCACAATCACTTACTATATGTGCTGCACGATTTGCTGAAAATTTTGGCATCATCTCCACACACTTCTCCGATATACCAAAAATATTTATTACTTTTAAAATTTTCTTAAACACTTACAAGTAAGTGGTTAAGAAAACACTCAAAATCAATAATGGTATATCAGAGAAGAGTGATGAGATGCAACCAAAATTCTCAACAAACCATACAAACACATATAATAAATGACTGCCTAAGTGCGATCAAACATTCACAGACTGTCCAAACGGGACAATTCAAGACTTTGAGGTAGATATATACATTCTCATAAACAAATGAGAACATACACATCAGTCCCAAAGTCTTGAACGGGAAGGCACATTGACACGGTTTTAACGCGCTCTCCTGAGGTGCGTGTAATGTTAGGTCGCACCCACGCACCTCAGCTCACAGGAAATACCCCATGCATTTATATAACATAAAATTAAATAACAACGTAATTATCATTATGCAGATATCAAATTAAATAACACCCAAATTATAAAATTTTTCAAATGAAGAACATCGAAGCTAAACAATCTACATTTTTGAGTCAAATTAACATCAAATTTTTATTAAAATCAGATTTAAAAATATATTTACATGCAATTAAAATCCACAAAGTTTTAAATCACAAAATGAATTTTTTGAGTATTTACGTATTGCTATAGAGAATTCTGATTTCTTTGTATTTATCCACATCTTTATATATATGTACTACTTAAGATATGTGGTCATTCCATTTCTCTATATCTTCTTATCATCATAAGACAAGGTTCAAATGGGATCACTTTCAGCCTCAGTAGAGCATCTATGGCCTCAAGAATGTATCCCTCGGTGGCAGGGGAGCATATGTTGTCTAGGTTCTAGCGGTCTGTGCACTGCTGTCTCTGGAGGGCATCCATTGCCTCTAGAGAGCATCACTAGTGTCAGAGTAGCATGCATTGCTGGTTCAAGGCATTTCGATGTCACTCGGAGCTGGTCGACCGACATACTGTTAATGCCGACCTGGTTTTTTGGGTAATGCATGACCTGACTGATGGTGGGGGGGTATCTACAGTCGCTGGAGGGCATACTCGGTCTCAGGAGAGCATCCTTGGAGACAGACGAGCATGCACGTCTAATGTACCCCGGAAGAGGATTTATGTTTAGTCAGGGGCATTGTTGTCCTTAATCTCTTCACTAATGATGCCCTAATCTCCCAGTATAAAAGGGTGAACTCTCTCTTTGTATTGTAATGGAGCCGTCTGATTATTAGTGGATTACTGCTGCGGCCGTAGATGTAGGAAGGCATCTTGCCTCCGAACAATGTAAAAAATCCCTGTGTGTTCTTGTTATTGATCTTTTCTTTCTCCTTTCTTCTTCCTCCTCTGATGGTTGTCCATCTCTGAAGGTATTGCGTTTCCTAACAAGGGTGCAGCTAAAATTGGAAGGCTGGCAGTCAAAATTTCTATCTCAAGCTGGTAGAGCCGTATTAATTGACTCAGTCCTATATAGTATGCCAGTTTTCCTTGCCTAGGTCACTTTTATCCCAAAAAAGGTGATCAGTTTCATTGACCGGCTATGTGCAATTTTTTTTTGGTATGGAGAGAAAGGCACCAAACACAGGCATTGGGTAGCATGGTCAGATATCCAGAGACCTAAGTTAGAGGGAGGTCTGGGAATCAGAGATCTGCAGTGGGTTCAGACTTCTTTGGCAATCAAAACTCTTTGGAACATTGTTCATGGGTCTTCTCTCTGGTCCATGTATGCTAGGCGCAGATTCATCAAGGCCCATCTAGCCAACTGTGTAAGACCATTCCCAGTTGGAATGCCTTCGACTGTCTTTAGACAAGCCAAAGATATTATTATCTCTAACAGTATATGGATAGTAGGGAATGGGGCTAATATAGACTTCCTGAGTGACAATTGGACAGGGTGTGGTCCAGCCATTAATGCTGTAATGGCTAATGAAAGGATTGAGCTCAATAGCCTCCCCTTGGCTTCTGTTAGAGAGGTTCTATGCAACACCCAACATGCTGCATGGGGATACCTCAATAGTGACTTCCACCTTCCTAATATTCAACTAAGCAATGAGACTGACTGCTGTGTCTGGACAGGTACCGTAAAGGGTTCCTTTTCGGTTAAATCAGGTACAAAAGGCATTTCAAGGCCTGCCTGGGCGAAGCTCTGGCACTCAGCAATAGCACCGAGGGCAGCTCTTTTTGTCTGGAAGCTTATCCATCGAGCAGTATGTTGACACTGAAAATATTTCTAACATTTCTTAAACTTTTTGCTTTTGCAAGTATGGAGCCCTGACCGAAGTACCCCTATGCCGATAAGAAAAGGAAAGAAGGAAAGGAGTGACAGAAGCCGAACAAAGATGGAGAACAAAATAAAAGAGAAGAAAAGAAAAGACGCTCGGCTCCAATGGACAGTCGCTGAAGCAAGAACCAAGAGCTCAGAAAAGGCTCGGGACCATCCCCGAACGAACAAGATAAAAGTTCGGACAGCAAGACAAGTCAGTCGATGGGTCAACCCTCGCAAAAGAAGAAATGAACACAACCCTCGCAACAGAAGAAATGAGCACAAATGGGCCTAAACAAACAAGAATGGGCCAAAAGATACTAAGAAATGAGCAGAAACCGGCACGCCACTAAACCGGCATGGAGGTCAACCGGCACGAAATGAAATCGGCGCGGGATCGCAATCGGCGCGCAAACACCAATCAGCGCGCCGGTTCCCCTACGCGCCGATGGAAATAGGGCCACACCCTCTATATATATGGATCTTACTTCGAGCACAAGGAGGGAGAGCGGTAGAAGCCAGAGAAAAAAAGAGCAGTAGAAGCCAATCGAAGAAAAAGAAAAAAAGAGGGAAGAGAAAGGTCTGAGCGCCCGCTAAAGAGATCTGAAGAGAGAAAGTGAGCTGCAGAAGCCCGGGAAGAGGATTCAAGGTGGGGTCGTCTGTCAAATGCCCTAAGGGGCTATATTCTCCCCTTCCCCATCTTTGCTTCGCTATATTTTCTTTCTCTTTTTTTTGATATGCTTCTGAGCGTTGTTCCTCCGTTGATATCAAATGTCGGTATAGTCCGGTAGATTGTAAAGGGGCATCATCTGCATGTAAATTCTTGTAGTCTGATTCCCCTTCTGTGCTGAATGTATGCGATCCTTTGAATGAAATGAGATATGAGATTCTGAGATTTTCCTCTCTCTGCCTCTCTGAAATTTATTATATCCGATCGCCGTCGTGAGCGAAGTTGGTTCTGTTGGATGCATGTCCCTCAGATCATCTGATTGGTTTCTGTTGTATCGTCTCTGTACTTTCAACCTCGCAATCACGATGGGAGCCTGAGACAGTCCATCTCATGGCTTCTCATTCGTGAAATGATGAGGGATATGTTCGAGTCGAAGCTCACGGGATTCAATCAATAACTTGGCTCCCAGTGAGGCTCCAGAGTGAATGCCATCTTCTCCTCGGGGTGATTTCTTCCAAAACCATCCTTAGTTGCCATCTGAAAACTCGTGAATAAACCCCCCTAAAGCCCTGAACAAAGCCTCTCAAAACCCATCCAAACCCCCAGAACCCTCGGCCTTGAAAAACCCTCAGAAACCTTCCATTGGCCCCTTAACGGCCTCCCGGCACAACCTTCCTGGCACGACCCTCCCCCGACGCGAGTTCCGCGCCGAGAGCTGCTCGCGCCGATTGGCCATTCACAATCTAGCGCGCCGAGACCCCCTAAATGCCACCCTTCGCGCCGAGGCCAATGTCCCCTTTGTGCTTTCCATCACGCCGGAAGCTAACCATGCCGAAACACTACCGTGCCGACGCCCTCACGAGCCCCTTAACCACTCAGCATGAAATCCCATCACCCCTGAGAGAAGCAACAGTCTTTCACTCAAGCCCACGGGAACTAAATCAATGGAGTTAACCCCCCTACATTCTACGGCCCCACTAGCCTATGGAGTTATGCCACTGTATGTTCTCCATTGACTGCACGGGGGATATCAATAAGTCCCACAATAAGTGGACAATGTCCCATAAGATGGAGATCCTTTTTGGATCCAGGGCTACGCCCGCCTCCCTTTTGGCATTCACCCCGACATCCCGTGGGTGGATGACCTATACTCCCCTTTTGGCATAGTCCAAAATAAGGGGAGATGCTGCCAAAATTCGTCCACGAGCTTTACTTATCGTGTAGTGTGACGCTTTCACTGAAATTATGAATATAACCCCAACTGTGTGGCAGAGATATGAGCCATACCATCTCATGATCCTCTGCTCACCACCATCCACCGTCAGAGGGGAATATAACCATCACAGTCACATGGTCTCCTTAGAATCTCTATGGATGAGCCTACCCTCACTCTCTATCCTACCCAAATACCACCATGAGCAAACTTATGAAACCCCCATTGAACAGAAAGGACCCCTTTGAATTCATAAAACCCTTCAAAATACTTGAAAACTCAAAGAACGCATTGTTTCGGCGCCACATGCCATCCCGGCATGACCCTCTTTTCGGCACGACCCTCTCCCGGCACGAGTTCCGTGCCGAGAGCTACCCGTGCCGATTGGCCATTCACAATCTAGCGTGCCGAGACCCAACCGTGCCGGTTGGCCATCGTGCTGAAAACCAAGCCGTGCCGATTTGCCTTCGTGCCGAAACCTAGCCGTGCCAGTTGGCCTTTGTGCCGAAACCCAGCCGTGCCGGTTGGCCTTCGTGCCGGAAACCTAGCCGTGCCGGTTTGCCTTCGTGCCGGAAACCTAGCCGTGCCGGTTTGCCATCGTGCCGAAACCCAAGCCGTGCCGATTTGCCTTCGTGCCGAAACCCAGCCGCGCCGGTTCACCTTCGTGCCGGAAACCCAGCCGCGCCGCTTGGCCCTCGTGTCGGCTCCTGTCCATGCTGTTTCATCTCAATAACAGTTGCCACCCAAATATATAATGTCTCAACAACTCCATTAAACCCAAATCCAGTCTAAACTCAACGTTCCATTCTTGTCAACCTTCATGCCAGCATTCATCGCTTTACGAGGGAATCATGGTTCTTCATCCAGATCCACGGGAGATACATTAATGGGGGTTTTACCCCTACATTATACCGAATACGAGGTTTCTTTTGTCACCCCGCTGACTCTCGGAGTTCTGCCACTGCATGTCCTCCAATGGTCCCTTAAGGGGAACATCAACAAGCACCATGGCAATGGACACTGTCCCGTCACACTCAAATCCTTTTGGATCCAGGGCTACGCCCGCCTCTCTTTTGGCTTCCATCCCGGCATTCCGTGGGTGGATGACTATTTTCCCCCTTTGGCATAGTCCAAAATAAGGGGATGTGCTGCGGGGTTTGCACCATAACACCGTTATCATGTCCCGCGCAGCACGGTTTTCTATGCATGTTTCGCATCCCGTTAGTGGAGTTAGCGTAATAATTGTATCTCATTTTACCCCCGAGGCATCCTTTCTTGGCAATTAATCAAGGGTTGTCCTTCTTTGGAAGGACGTAATTAACGTCATAGCCGTTATGGTATGACGGGCTCAGGGTCCTGACACGAATATCACAATCGACTGACTGAGTCAGGTCGAGCGCATAATGAATTGTCACTCTGGTGACTGGCACGCCTAATAAACCCAATAAAATAAACACAACATAAAAAAAAACGTCCCCACAAGTCTGGCACGCCCGGTGGGACTCCAGTCTCCCTTCATCTCTTTGCCAAGAGAGGATACCTTTGGGGGCTTCCCCCAAGAATACTGATTGTTTGTCTGTTTGTCGAAGGTGAACGATGACGTCATTCGGACTCACTGGTGTTGGCTTCGGCCCCGCAATCGTCGCCGACCACGTGGAACATGGGTACCTGGCGGTGCCCATGATTTTCGGATACTTCCCACCAGCTGTAGGCTTCTCCAACTTCTTGGGAGTTGCATTCGCGGATCTCCTTGACGTGGAGAGTTCTGAACCTGCGAAGCTGAAGAACGACAAAATTGCGGCTCACCGAAGTGAGGGCCATGTCGTGGGAGCTTTGCTGAAGAGCCCGATGGTCTTGAGCTGCCACGTCTACCATACTGTTTGCCCAACTGTGGCACATGAGAAGAAGCTTGCTGGGGGCAACAAGAAGTGCTCGAGAGGAAGAATTGCTGCTGATCCTCGAAGCCAACTTTCAGCCTCTGGAAAGTCCATGTTGATCGGGGGCATCCGAGTCTACTTCAATGGCCGTGGCGCCGATGTTCTGCCAAATCGGATCATCCCGACTGTGCCCATTCACAATGCCTTCCAAGTGCTAGCAGGCCGGAGGGTGAATTTTGACGACAACAAGCAAGGGAGGCCGACCCCAAACTTGCCAAAGTTCAAGCAGATCTGGGTTCCAAAAGGATCCGAGGCCCTGCACTAGCTTCGCAAGACTTCAAAAATTATGCTGAGATCCCCAAGAGAGGGGGCAAAAAGGCTATACATGCAGAAGAGACCGTGGTTGAAACTCCTCCACCTGCCATCAGGGTCTCCGCAAGACAAGCCCACATCTCCAAATTATCAAGGAATTTCGATCAAGTGGCCAAATTGACACGGCTTTCATACATGCCGTCAGCCCAAATCAAAGTGCTACCTTCTGCCATCTCTACAGAATGCAGTCGGGAAGACACAATGAGGATAGTCCGGGAATATTTCCATGGCTTTATAGGTCCCATCATGGGTCGGCAAAGGTCAGCTCGAGTCATCAGGGCCGAAGAGGAAGAAAAAGATGAGAGGGCACCGGTTGAGGTGAATGAAGAGGGGAGGCGAGCCAAAGCTAGAAGCCTTGAAAGGCCTCCACAATATGAAAAGATGAAAGGAGCTTCTATATATGAAGAGTCGGCTTTCTCCCATCGGGCTCGAAGGGGAGTCAGAAGGCACAAAAGAAGAATGCAAATTCTTACATGCAATATGACAGGGGTGATGAGTACACCTGGTCCCCTACCAAATGAACAAGAAGAGTCGGCCGAGATTGCCAGAAGAATAGACCCGGTGACAAGTCGGGGTAAAAATGAGGCTGAGCTACTGCAAACCACACAGGGCAAGCAGCTTGCTGAAGAAAACATCACTACTGTCACCGCTAGAATAGTGGCATCTGAGCAAGGGGAAGCATCCCCACCTCCTTCAATTGAAGCTCCTCTGGGTAACACGCTCGAGGGCATCAGTGATAAAACAACAATGGACCCTGCCATCCTGATGCTGCTGCAAGGATATCAGCGGGAGATAAAGCTACTGAAGAGTAAATTAAATGAAAAGACTGAGCATGTTGCAGCGCCCGAGCAACCGGGGGCACAAAATGGGCCATCACTGGAAGGTTTTAACCCCGGGGGTGCTCCATCACCGGTCGTTCTACAAACTGCTGATCAAAACTAGGCCACTCCCCAGCATTATTCTCAATGGCTCCAGCCAGCACGGCCAATGCCCCTCCAGATGCAGTGGCAGGCTCCCTTGTCAGAGCCTTTGCCACCCAATGCTATGAGTTCGGCTGCATTATTGATGCAAACCACCCACCTCTGCCCTCAACCAGCAGATCCAGTTATGATGGACAAGTTGATGGTGGAACAGATGATCGAGGCAAGGTTGGCGAAGAGGGGTGGTGATGATTACGCCCCCTTCGACATATATGAAGTGACATATCCAGCTTACCATGCTGCCAAAAGACTGCCACCTGGCATCAATAAACTCCCAAAATTTGACAAATACAACGGGCAGGGCTCCCCGAAAGAACATATTGCACATTATATGACAGTCATGGGCGACTTGGCGACTGACGAGTCGTATCTGCTCAAGTTCTTTGGGTCTTCATTGACAGGACCTGCCTTTGAGTGGTACTCTGACCTGTCGGTCGGGTCTATCCACGACTGACCAGACATGCAGCAGAAATTCAGCGAAAGATTCCACGTCATCGAGGCAGAGATGACCGTGGCAGAGCTGCTAGCGATCAAGTAAAAAGATGATGAAACAGCTACAGAATACATCAAGAGGTGGAGGGATCTCAACACAAGATGTCGGCATCCCCCGCATCCAGAAGATGCAATACAAATATGCAAACAAAATCTGAAGAAGGAGATTTTTGAAAAGATGATCGGAATAGAAATCAGGTCATTTGGCCGATTAAATAATATTGCCGCGGAGGTTGAAGATTTCTTCATAAGATTTCCCTCCATTTCTGCAGACTCAAGTCATGAAGCCAAGCAGGTTAACAAACGGCCGATATTGAAAGCGGTCCTTGCTGTCAGCCTCACAGCAAAAAGGCACAAATGGATGCACAATCCTCCTCTCAATGAACCTATTGGACGTCGGGAGAGGCCTCCTCCGCAAAACAAAACAAAGAAGCTATATTCCTTCCCCCGAGACAAGACTCGAGCATTGTTCGAGTGGGCTGTCAAATATAGCGAAGTCATCCTCCCGAAGTCGAAGAGACCAGATGACGTCAAAAGAAGAGATGATCCTTATTTCTGCCCCTACCATCAAATCTTGGGGCACCCTATTGAAGATTGCCAAATATTTAAGGACATCGCCCAAGGCTTAATAAAAAGAGGGGATCTGCAAATGGGGAAGGACATACTCGATCCTCTATGCCCTCATGAAGTGCCTGCTACGGGGACATCAATTAACATGATATCTATATGCCAACAGCCGCCCGAAGAAATGCCAGAGGGCTGTGCTTGGCACACTCATGAAGACTATATCCCATTTCATGAAAGGGAGCAAGAGAAATGGCGAGCATCGCCAACAAAGAAAGGAACAGAGCCGGCTTATCGCCCGGCACTGGAAACCCAAATTCCTGGTGCCATGGACCGGCCTACTCTGCCTCTTGCAGTCTCTGCCCACCTTCAAACAGTCTCCCCAATGGCCATCAAAAGGTCAACTAACAATAAAAAGCAGAAACAGACCCCGTCATGGGTACACGAAGAAGCTGGCTCAGCCATGGAGCGATCACAAGCTATTATAAATGGGCCTGATAACCATGAGCAGCCAAAGAACCAGTCTATGCATCTCAAAAAGCATGCCCCTCGAGGATGCAATGAGTCCCGCGGGTTAACAAAAAGAACTGAAGAAAAAGCAGAAAAGCTGAATGCATCAAATAGTCCACTGTGGGGGCAAGTGCCGACCATGAAGGGAAATAAAAAGAAGAGTGCAAAGGCTAAAAGAAGGAATCTTGTTCTCTCCTGCAGCACATTGTCAGCATCCTTTAGTGGGGCACAAACTACTGATGAAGAAGATGAAGAAATTTGCTTTGTGCCAAAGGAAGCAGCTCCAGCTAAAGCTTCTGCTTCTCACCCATCTTCCGGGTCTGGGAGGATTCTGAAGCAACGCTCACCAACTGATAAGAAGGCTCAATGTCATATTCCTCCTCCACCAAGAGGCATAGAACAAAGGGATTCTGTCCCAAAGGAGCTATCTATAGCCGGTAATGATAGCGGGAGAAAATTCATCTTGCACAAATCAGAGGCGGGGGGCAGTAGCACTCTCGGTCCCTTCTTACAAGACCCTGTCATAATGGCACTACTACACCAGAAGCAGCAGGAGATTGAAATGCTACAAAAGCAGCTGAATGAAATGAACATAAAGCCATATACGTCACAATTGACAAGGCATCTATATGAGACAGCCCAAGACAGTGCTAGCTCATCAAAAGCTTCAATGTGGCCAACAATGCCCCGAATGGTACATGATCATTCAGGGGGCATCCTCCCTCAGCCATTCCAACCCACAATCCCCTCGATAAGTCGGGGGACAACTAAAGCCTCTCCGGCAATGAGGTCGATGAGCCCGCATATGCAGCCAACTGCCGTACACCCGAGATTAGCGGGTCTAGCCACAATGGACAAGCCAAAGGTGGAACGAACAATGAATACACAGATGGCTAAAGAAGAAGTCACTGAAGTCGAATTACAAGCAGCCAAACAAAACGATGATGAGTCCGTCAGGGACTACGTAAACAGATGGAGGAGCCTTCGTGAAAGATGTAGGCACCCACCTAGTTACGAGGAGTCTGTCCAAATTTGCAAAGAGAATCTGAAGATGGAAATTCTGCGATGGGTCATTGACTTCGAAGTCACAACCTTTGAATATCTGAGTGACATCGCAACAGAAGCCGAAGCAGTCCTTGCAAGGCTTTGCCCAGCCTCCAGAAGCTCGGGTCAAAAGAATAAACCAATCAACAAACCTCCGGTACAAGAAGAAGCTTGCGCCTCGAATTTTGAAGCCTTCGAGTAACAGAAAAAAAAAATGAAAGAGGCATCTTCCGCCGATCTGACAAAACTAGGGCCCTCATTAACGGGCAAAACGATGAAACTATATTCCTTTCCCAAGGATATGACTATGGCACTTTTTGAGTGGGCCCGTGAATACAGCAAAGTAGTGCTTCCAGAGCCGAAGAAACCAGGCGATGCCGAAAGAAAAGACGATCCACGATTCTGTCCTTATCACCAAATGTTGGGGCATCCCATTGAGGATTGCTATGTGTTTAAGGACATTATTGAAGGCCTGATCAGAAAAGGTGAACTACAGATGGGCGAGTATAAGGTGGACCCACCGTGCCCTCATCAAATATCCGTCCTTATAAGAGCAACCCCGCGCGGCGTTACCGCCTCAACTGCTCCTCGCAAATCTGGCTAAAGTCGATGTCTAGCAAGCCCGCATAGCTTGAAGGCGGATGCTTGCCAGCAAAAAAAAAAGGGTCCTGTTCTGGGGGCAGGCGCCCAAAAAAAAAAGAGAGGAAAAAAAATTCTTTTGAAGGAGGCCTTGATGGCTGAATCTGTCAAGGGAGATATCACCCCCCCCATGTCTTGGTCTGTGCCAAATAAGAAACTACCATTGTGGGGTTGGCGTGGTGGAGCGAACCACTTATCCCCTCTCTGAGGGGGTGAGCGCTCTCCTATGCACCCACTTTGGTCTGTTTAAAAACAAATGAATGAAGGGTGATGGCTCTGCACTGCATTGCACTGTCGGCGCTATCCGAGTTGTCCGTTCAAAAAAAATGAATGCAAAAGAAAAGAAGAATGGAACTTATAAGGTCAACAAGGCCTCCCCATCCTCCCCATGGGCAGAAGACTCCTTAGTGGCATTGTATGGTGAATGCCCAAGGGAAAATAAAATGACTGCACCATCTGCGAAGGGGGGAAGACCCGACAGCCGCAGCCACTAAGAAAGGGGGGGCAAGAGAATGACACTTGGAGGATGCACCGGAGGCCCGAACCGAAGCTATTCGGAGCATCCGCTGAAGAAATCAATGATGAAAGAAGATAGATGTTGATCTGATGCATAGCTATCATTAACATCCCCAGGGGGACTATGTGATCAACAGTCCCACCGATGCTAAAGAACCTTCATTGGCCATTAGGCCTCCCGTTTCAAATACGGGTCCATGCTCATTGAGGGGAATGAAAAGAACAAATTCTGCCGAGTTGTCTACACCCCCGACTCCCTATCAAGCCAGTAAATAAACGTCTTTCGACTTCTACTGGCCTGTCTCAGTACCCCTTGGTTCCGCCAAGATTCATGGTGCCTTGCCATCTTCCCATCCTATGGGGTATTCCCCACTTGTCCCAATGGGACTAAGCGTCCACCCTTGATCTGGGACCTACGCTCCCAGCCAATGCATTCTCATTACCTTTCGGCATTCAGCCGTAATAATACCATTTTTTGTCTCACGGGACTTTCCCCTCACTGCCGGTTTGGACTTCTGGCCCAATGGCATCCCAATAAAATCTCCTTTTCCATGGCATGAGGCACTCTGCCCTTGTCGAGCTCAAAATTTGCCCATCAGTCCCGCCGGGCTGTGTCCATAAAGCTTTCCCTTGGCTAGGGGCGCTCTACCTTAGCCGAACTCGAAAATTATCTTCTGTCCCATCGGCCGAGTCCGTAAAATCTTTCCTTGGCCTGAGGTGCTCCGCCCTCGCCGAGCTCGAAAGTAATCTTAGTCCCACTGGGCAGGATTCGTAAAACTCTTTTCCTTGGCCTGAGGCGCTCCGCCCTCGCCAGGCCCGTCGGGCTCTTGGACATCAATCCCTAGCCCCACCGGCAGAATAAATAGTCAACCTCATCAATAGTCCAACCAGACAAAAATATCTTACACCGCAGGCGAGACTGCATCAGGGAGCCCAACAAAAACAAACAAAAATAATGTAAAAAAAAGGGAAATGAAAAGAAGAAAGGAATGAATAAAAAATGATGAAAATGAATGAAGAAAGAAAAATGAAGATTTAAAATAAACGTAATGAATCAACAAACTCAATAGACCTATTAAAATCAATAAATTCAATTAAATCAATCAAACCAAATAAACTTAATGAATCAACGAACCCAATAGAGTTAATAAATCAATAAACCCCAAAGCACTCAATAAACCTGATAAACTCAATAAAACCAATGAAATCAATCGAATCAACAAAATTCAACAAACCCAATGAACTCATCAAAATCAATCAACTCAGTAAATCAATAAACCTAATGAACCAAATAAACCCAATAGACTCAATAAACTCAATAAGCTCAACAAAACCAATAAATCCAATAAACTCAATAAACCTAACAAAATTCAATAAACTTAACCAATCCAAACTAATAAACCAATAAGATTCCTGTACTTTGTTTTAGACCTTCTGTCTGAGCAAGGTTTGTTGATCCCGACATCTCCATGGGTCAACGTCCGTATTCTATCTTGGCTTAGACCCCACGTCTTCGCCAAGTTGGTCAGCTTCGACTTGACGTCGGGTTGACATCTGCCTCTACACATCCTACCCTTATTTCAGACCTTCCGTCTGAGCAAGGTTCGTTGTCTTCGATAGGACATCGAGTCAACACCTATTCTATATTCTACTCTTGACTAAGGCCTCACACTTCTGCCAAGTTCGTTGGCTTCGACAGGACGTCGAGTCAACACCTATCCTATATTCTACCCCTGGCTAAGGCCTCATACCTCTGCCAGGTTCGTTGGCTTCGACAGGACGTCGAGTCAACACTTATCCTATATTCTACCCCTGGCTAAGGCCTCATGCCTCTGCCAGGTTCGCTGGCTTCGACAGGACGTCGAGTCAACACTTATCCTATATTCTACCCTTGGCTCAGGCCTCACGTCTCTGCCAAGTTCGTTGGCTTCGATAGGACATCGAGTCAACACCTATCCTATATTCTACTCTTGGCTAAGGCCTCACGCCTTTGCCAAGTTCGTTGGCTTCGACAGGACGTCGAGTCAACACCTATCCTATATTCTACCCCTGGCTAAGGCCTCATGTCTCTGCCAGGTTCGTCGGCTTCGACAGGACGTCGAGTCAACATTTATCCTATATGCTGCCCTTGGCTTAGGCCTCACGCCTCTGCCAAGTTCGTTGGCTTCGACAGGACGTCGAGTCAACACTTATCCTATATTCTACTCTTGGCTAAGGCCTCACGCCTCTGCCAAGTTCGTTGGCTTCGACAGGACGTCGAGTCAACACCTATCCTATATTCTACCCCTGGATAAGGCCTCATGTCTCTGCCAGATTCGTTGGCTTCGACAGGACGCCGAGTCAACACTTATCGTATATTCTGCCCTTGGCTAAGACCTCACGCCTCTACCAAGTTCGTTGACCACGACATGACGTCGGGTCAACATTTATATCATGTATTCCTTCCTTGGCTAAGACCTCATGTCATCGCCAAGTTGGTTGACTTTGACAGTCTGTCAAGTCAACAACCATTTTCTACCCTGGCCCAGACCCTGTGTCTCTCCCAGGCTGGTCGTTTTCGACATGACTTTGAGACGACAATAGTGTTTCATGTCTGCCCTTGTCTTGGACACACCGTCTAAGCAAGGTTTGTTGACTCCGACATCCCGTTGGGGCAACGTCCGTATTTCACATTTGGCTCGGACCTTCTGTCTGACCATCCAACAAAAAGACTCTTCTACCTCTGGCTCGGACCTTTCGTCTAGCCAGTCGATAAAAAAAAAAACCCCTTTCACATTTGGCTCGGACCTTCCATCCAACCATACAACAAAAGACCCTTCTACCTCTGGCTCGGACCTTTCATCCAGTCAGTCAACAAAAAGACCCTTCCACCTTTGGCCCAGACCTTCTATCTGACCATACAACAAAAAGACCCTTCTGCCTCTGGCTCGGACCTTTCGTCTAGCCAGCGAACAAGAAAACCTTTCACCTTCGGCCCGGACCTTCCGTCCGAGCATACAACAAAAAGACCCTTCTACCTCTGGCTCGGACCTTTCATCTAGCCAGCGAAAAAAAAAAACCTTTCACCTTCGGCCCGGACCTTCCGTCCGACCATACAACAAAAAGACCCTTTCACCTTTGGTTCGGACCTTCCGTCCGACCCCTTAACAAAAAGACCCCTTGACATTTGGTTCGAACCCTCTTATTCGACCAAACAATAAAAGACCCTCGTACCCTTGGCATCATGACATTATGTCTAAGCCAAACTGTCCGGCGTCATGGCCCTATGCCTAAGCCGATAAATTTTCAGCCTTGGCATCATGGCCTTCAGCCTAAGCCAAGCTGTGCGGCGTCATGGCAATTCGCCTAAGCCATTTTAATATCCTACATTGGCGTCATGGCCTTCCATCTAAGCCAAGTTGTACGGCGTCATGACTTCATGTCTAAGCCGTTAAATATCCTTGTACGGCGTCATGGCTTTCCGCCTAAGCCGTTCAATATTCTGTCTTGGCGTCATGGCCTTCCGCCTAAGCCAAGCTGTACGGCATCATGACTTTTCGTCTAAGCCGTTAAATATTCTACCTTGGCGTCATGGCCTTCCGCCTAAGCCAAGTTGTACGGCGTCATGGCTCTCCGCCTAAGCCGTTCAAAATTCTGCCTTGGCGTCATGGCCTCCCGCCTAAGCTAAGTTGTACGGCATCATGACTTAACGTCTAAGCCATTAAATACTCTGCCTTGGCGTCATGGCCTTCCGCCTAAGCCAAGTTGTACGGCGTCATGACTTCACGTCTAAGCCGTTAAATACTCTCGTTCGGCGTCACGGCTTCTGCCTGAGCCGATAAATATTCTACATTGGCGTCATGGCCTTCCGCCTAAGCCAAGTTGTACAGCGTCATGACTTAATGTCTAAGCTGTTAAATATCCTTGTCCGGCGTCATGGCTTTCCGCCTAAGCCGGTAAATATTTTACCTTGGCGCCATGGCCTTCCGCCTAAGCCAAGTTGTACGGCGTCATGACTCTATGTCTAAGCCGTTACATATTCTCCCTTGGCGTCATGACCTTACGTCTAAGTCAAGTCATTCGACATCATGACCTTTGGTCTAAGCCGACAAACCTCTTACCTTTGGATCGGAATGGTTGTCCGAACTAACGAACGAAAAGACCTCCTTTGGTTTCATACCAACCCGTGATCCCTTCAGGGATTTACCACCACATATGACACCTGCCCTCCACTACCATGGCATCGGGCTCCCGATGCCAGAATCATTGTGGGCATGCCCATTAAGCCCTTTAGAAAAGAGAAAAAAAAGAAGCAACAAAAAATAAAAAAAAAGAAAAAGAAGAGAGAAAGAAACAAAAAGAAAAAAAGGAGAGAGTAAAAAAAAGAAAAAAAAGAGAGAAGAAAAAGAAAAAAAGAAGAAAAAGAAGAAAAAAGAAAAGAAGGAGAAATGATGATCAGGACATGATTTGTGTGCTTGTTTGTCCCACGCGCATGTCTGCCTGAAATATAGTATTAATGCGCTTCCTTCAAATTTCTAAGGCCGCGTACTCCTCTGCTAGATAATGTTGCCCTGATTCAGGATATGTGTGCGTCACGGCATACGCTAAGAGATGAAAAGTCAATTCTTGATGAGTGCATACGGCCAGGGGAAGAGTCGTAGCTACGTTGCTAGCACAACTCGCATAATACACCCTAGACGAAACTCTCACACCTCGCACATAATATGAGCAATGGCCCTTAGCCATAGGGACGCCATAAATTCTTCATAACACTTCATGGATGCTCAAAATCCCTACACTCGCGTAAAGGGTGACCGTGAGGAAAAAGCTGCCTACCCCCTTAAAAAAAAAGAAGAAAAAAAAAATTATGATAATGGTAAGTGGAGCGTGAACCCAAGTAGACGGGAATCCCCACTGAAACAAATGAGGAGACTCGCGCGAAAATGGTGCAGCAAACTCCACGATTAAAATAAGGATGAATCCTAGTAGCCGGGAATCCCCATTGAGACATATGAGGAAACTCGCGTCAAACGGTGAAATCTATTATAAAACCATAATATAGGATGAATCCTAGTAACCGGGAATCCCCATTGAGACACATGAGGAAACTCGCGTCAAATGGTGAAATCCATCATAAAACCATAATATAGGATGAATCCTAGTAGCCGGGAATCCCCATTGAGACATATGAGGAGACTCGCGTCAAACGGTGGAATCCACAATAGCATCATAATAAAGGACGAATCCTAGTAGCCGGGAATCCCCATTGAGACATGTGAGGAAACTCGCGCCGAACGGTGAAGTCCGAAATTAAGAAATAAACAAGGGGGTTGTGCGAAGCTACCAAAAGTCGAGAGCCCCGAATGTATGTGTAGGCGATGAAGTAATCCTCCAGTGTTACTTGGAACTTCTGCATGTCCCTATATCTAGGGTTCACTACCCATATAATTGCACTTTCACGCTATGGAGGAATAGTCCTGGGTGTGGATTATGGTTTATACTATGCATATGTGCTACGCGGCGTCCCCTTTACGTATGCGCATCTCCCTTAGTTGTGCTTCGTGAGCTGCACTCCGTCCGTGAATCATGGGCGCTGTCCTTATCATATCCCTAATGTAGGGGAGCTATTCTATAAACATCTAGTTTATGCGTACGATTGATGAATGTCTGCATGCTTGCATGAATAAAGAATAAATAAAACAAACAAACAAACAAACACATTCTCAGATAGGGCAGCACCCGCAGGTCCCGCTCACTCGTCCCTCATTCGCGCCACCTACGGGTGGGTGGCATTTGTTGACACTGAAAATATTTCTAACATTTCTTAAACTTTTTGCTTTTGCAAGTATGGAGCCCTGGCCGAAGTACCCCTATGCCGATAAGAAAAGGAAAGAAGGAAAGGAGTGACAGAAGCCGAACAAAGATGGAGAACAAAATAAAAGAGAAGAAAAGAAAAGACGCTCGGCTCCAATGGACAGTCGCTGAAGCAAGAACCAAGAGCTCAGAAAAGGCTCGGGACCATCCCCGAACGAACAAGATAAAAGCTCGGACAGCAAGACAAGTCAGTCGATGGGTCAACCCTCGCAAAAGAAGAAATGAACACAACCCTCGCAAAAGAAGAAATGAGCACAAATGGGCCTAAACAAACAAGAATGGGCCAAAAGATACTAAGAAATGAGCTGAAACCGGCACGCCACTAAACAGGCATGGAGGTCAACCGGCACGAAATGAAACCGGCGCGGGATCGCAATCGGCGCGCAAACACCAATCAGCGCGCCGGTTCCCCTACGCGCCGATGGAAATAGGGCCACACCCTCTATATATATGAATCTTACTTCGAGCACAAGGGGAGAGAGCGGTAGAAGCCAGAGAAAAAAAGAGCAGTAGAAGCCAATCGAAGAAAAAGAAAAAAAGAGGGAAGAGAAAGGTCTGAGCGCCCGCTGAAGAGATCTGAAGAGAGAAAGTGAGCTGCAGAAGCTCGGGGAAGAGGATTCAAGGTGGGGTCGTCTGTCAAATGCCCTAAGGGGCTATATTCTCCCCTTCCCCATCTTTGTTTCGCTCTATTTTCTTTCTCTCTCTTTTTTTGATATGCTTCTGAGCGTTGTTCCTCCGTTGATATCAAATGTCGGTATAGTCCGGTAGATTGTAAAGGGGCATCATCTGCATGTAAATTCTTGTAGTCTGATTCCCCTTCTATGCTGAATGTATGCGATCCTTTGAATGAAATGAGATATGAGATTCTGAGATTTTCCTCTCTCTGCCTCTCTGAAATTTATTATATCCGATCGCCGTTGTGAGTGAAGTTGGTTCTGTTGGATGCATGTCCCTCAGATCATCTGATTGGTTTCTGTTGTATCGTCTCTGTACTTTCAACCTCGCAATCACGACGAGAGCCTGAGACAGTCCATCTCATGGCTTCTCATTCGTGAAATGATGAGGGATATGTTCGAGTCAAAGCTCACGGGATTCAATCAATAACCTGGCTCCCAGTGAGGCTCCAGAGTGAATGCCATCTTCTCCTCGGGGTGATTTCTTCCAAAACCATCCTTAGTTGCCATCTGAAAACTTGTGAATAAACCCCCCTAAAGCCCTGAACAAAGCCTCTCAAAACCCATCCAAACCCCCAGAACCCTCGGCCTTGAAAACCCTCAGAAACCTTCCATTGGCCCCTTAACGGCCTCCCGGCACAACCTTCCCGGCACGACCCTCCCCCGGCGCGAGTTCCGCGCCGATTGGCCATTCACAATCTAGCGCACCGAGACCCCCTAAATGCCACCCTTCACGCCGAGGCCAATGTCCCCTTTGTGCTTTCCGTCGCGCCGAAGCTAACCATGCCGAAACACTACCGTGCCGACGCCCTCACGAGCCCCTTAACCACTCAGCATGAAATCCCATCACCCCGGAGAGAAGCAACAGTCTTTCACTCAAGACCACGGGAACTAAATCAATGGGGTTAACCCCCCCTACATTCTACGGCCCCACTAGCCTATGGAGTTATGCCACTGTATGTTCTCCATTGGCTGCACGGGGGATATCAATAAGTCCCACAATAAGTGGACAATGTCCCATAAGATGGAGATCCTTTTTGGATCCAGGGCTACGCCCGCCTCCCTTTTGGCATTCACCCCGACATTCCGTGGGTGGATGACCTATACTCCCCATTTGGCATAGTCCAAAATAAGGGGAGATGCTGCCAAAATTCATCCACGAGCTTTACTTATCGTGTAGTGTGACGCTTTCACTGAAATTATGAATATAACCCCAACTGTGTGGCAGAGATATGAGCCATACCATCTCATGATCCTCTGCTCACCACCATCCACCGTCAGAGGGGAATATAACCATCATAGTCACATGGTCTCCTTAGAATCTCTATGGATGAGCCTACCCTCACTCTCTATCCTACCCAAATACCACCATGAGCAAACTTATGAAACCCCCATTGAATAGAAAGGACCCCTTTGAATTCATAAAACCCTTCAAAATACTTGAAAACTCAAAGAACGCATTGTTTCGGCACCACATGCCATCCCGGCACGACCCTCTTTCTGGCACGACCCTCTCCCGGCACGAGTTCCGTGCCGAGAGCTACCCGTGCCGATTGGCCATTCACAATCTAGCGCGCCGAGACCCAACCGTGCCGGTTGGCCATCGTGCCGAAACCCAGCCGTGCCGGGAACCCAGCCGTGCCGTTTGCCTTCGTGCCGAAACCCAGCCGTGCCGGTTGGCCTTCGTGCCGAAACCTAGCCGTGCCAGTTTGCCTTTGTGCCGAAACCCAGCCGTGCCGTTTGCCTTCGTGCCGGAAACCTAGCCATGCCGGTTTGCCATCGTGCCGAAACCCAAGCCGTGCCGATTTGCCTTCGTGCCGAAACCCAGCCGCGCCGGTTCACCTTCGTGCCGGAAACCCAGCCGTGCCGCTTGGCCCTCGTGCCGGCTCCTGTCCATGCTGTTTCATCTCAATAACAGCTGCCACCCAAATATTTGATGTCTCAACAACTCCATTAAACCCAAATCCAGTCTAAACTCAATGTCCCATTCCTGTCAACCTTCATGCCAGCCTTCATCGCTTTACGAGGGAATCATGGTTCTTCATCCAGATCCACCGGAGATACATTAATGGGGGTTTTACCCCTACATTATACTGAATACGAGGTTTCTTTTGTCACCCCGCTGACCCTCGGAGTTCTACCACTGCATGTCCTCCAATGGTCCCTTAAGGGGAACATCAACAAGCACCATGGCAATGGACACTGTCCCGTCACACTCAAATCCTTTTGGATCCAGGACTACGCCCGCCTCTCTTTTGGCTTCCATCCCTGCATTCCGTGGGTGGATGACCTATTTTCCCCCTTTGGCATAGTCCAGAATAAGGGGATATGCTACCGGGTTTGCGCCATAACACCGTTATCATGTCCCATGTAGCATGGTTTCTATGCATGTTTCGCATCCCGTTAGCGGAGTTAGCGTAATAATTGTATCTCATTTTGCCCCCGAGGCATCCTTTCTTGGCAATTAATCAAGGGTTGTCCTTCTTTGGAAGGACGTAATTAACATCATAGCCTTTATGGTATGACGGGCTCAGGGTCCTGACACGAATATCACAATCGACTGATTGAGTCAGGTCGAGCACATAATGAATTGTCACTCTGGTGACTGGCACGCCTAATAAACCCAATAAAATAAACACAACATAAAAAAAACGTCCTCACACAGTACCAGTGGACAGCAGGGTGGCAGATTGTGGTATTCCCATTGTCTCCAAATGCAGCTGTTGCTCCTCTTCTGCCCAGGAAGACCTCAACCACTTATTCATCTCTGGTGAATTGGCCTCTGAATTGTGGGGCTGGGTGCAACCCTTGGTAAGCAACAAGGTCTATTTAAGTAATCAGATTTTCATTAGGTGTTGGAACCTACTAACCTTTACCAATCTACTCTCAGCCTTCAGTTTTGTGGGGATGTATGCTGTAATTCTGATGATGTGGGAAATTTGGAAACAAAGGTGTGCTACCAGATTTGAGGGTATGGCTCTTAAAATTGATTCAATAAAGAGGAGAATTTCCTCCTCAATAGCCCTGGCTCTGGACAAGCTTTGCTTCCGCAAGCCCTTATCCCCAGCTCAATCCAGCTGCCTTGCTTCTTTTCACCTATTCCCCCGGGTCAATTTAAAGCAGCCATTTCTGGTCTTCTGCAGATTGGCACCTCAGAAGTTCACATTGCATGTTGATGGGGCCTCCAAGGGTAATCCTGGTAGGTGTGGTGGTGGAGGTTGTGTATGAGACTCAAATGGTAAATGGATGGTTGGCTTTGCTTTCCACTATGGCATTGGGAATAGTCTTGTGGCAGAGGTAAGGGCTCTATATGATGGGTTATCAATTGCTAAGCTAGGTGATCTATGTTTGGCAGCTGTATATTCAGATTGTGCCCTTCTTGTGGAGGCTGTAAGGAAAGGAGCTCCTCCTAGCTGGATGGTTCTCCCATGGTGGAGGAAGATTTTGGATCTTATCCATGAAAGTGGCTGCTTGATATTGCATACTTATAGAGAGGGCAACCATGTTGCAGATTCCCTTGCGTCCTATGCATACAATACTCCAGAAAATCAAGTTTTCATTCAAGTAGGAGACCTCCCTCGGTTGACAAAGGGTGCATTAAGATTGGATAGAGCTGGGCTGTCAGCCATCCGAGTAGTTTAGCTTTTCGATTGTACCGCCGAGCTTTATATTTTACTATATTTTGAGTCTCTTTATCCTAACAAGACATCCTAACAATAAATCTGAGTAAGATTACATAAATTAAAATAAAATGAAACAACATATAAATATGAAATTAAATTTTTACTTACTGTTTATTTGAAAAAACTTATCTGATTCGTTCGTTCCCTTTCCCTCGGTCGATTATCCTACGATGAATACAACAATATATTAAATAAAATAAAAAAATATTATTATATCTACATGTGTGAGACGGGTGTGTGCGTGTGCCTGTGAGGGGGGGGGGGGGGCAACGGAAGCCCTACGGCCAACGGTAGAGGGAGAGGGGGGCATGCGGCCAACGGTAGAGGGAGAGGGAGAGGGGGGCTGAGGTGTGTGCGTGTGTTTGTGTCTGTGTGTGCGTGTGTGTGTGTGTGTCTGCGAGGGGGAGGGGGCCACAGATAGGGGAAGAGAGGGCGGTGGAGGGGGTGGGGGAGGGCGGCCAGAGGGAGTGAGGGAGCGGGACAGGGGAGAGGGAGAGGGAGTGAGGGAGGGAGGGGAACATGATCGGGAGAGGGAGAGGGAGAGGGATTGAGTGAGGGAGGGGAACAGGATCGGGAGAGGGAGAGGGAGAGGGAGAGCACTTACCGGCGATGACGACGGCGATGATGGGAGGAGGCTGGCGGCGACGGCGACCGTGAGAAGAGGATGATGGCGGCGACAGCGACGACGACCGTGAGAGGGAGGGAGGTTGGCGAATGGCGGCGACGGCGAGGACGGCGGGGCCTCTGGCGACGGCGAGGACTGCGGCTTCGGTGGCGACGGCGGCTCCGGCGACGACGACCGCAAGCAGAGAAGAAAGAGAGAGTGAGAGGGAGAGTGGGGGTGGAAATGGGGGCGGGTGGAAGGGGTGGGAGGAAGGGGTCGATGGTGGCGGGGGATGAAATTTTGAGACGGAAATACGGACGGAAGTTACTTCCGTCTGAAATTTCAAACGGATTTATTTCCGTCTGAATATACGTCCCAAATTTGCGACGTATAATAAAGACGGAATATATTCCGTCTATAATTATAGACGGATCTTCAGAAAGAGTATAGTATGTCCTTAATAGAGATGGAATTTGTGACGGAAATTAATCCGTCACAAATTTGGAATATCCGTCTGAAATACAGACGGATTTTAAGACGGAAAATATCCGTCTGCAATATCCGTCTGTATTCCCGCTTTTTGTAGTAGTGTAAACTCTGTCACAGCTATGCGGGTTACACTTATTATACCGTATCGAAAGGAGTGAGAATAAATGAAGAGGGTGAAAATAACAAAGAATCGACGGGGTTGAAAATGCTATACGTAGAAGAAGTTATGATGGAATGGGTGACCCTAAATATGAATGGGCCTTCAATTTTTACACGGTTGCACAAATGACTTTAATCATATGTGAGAGAAGGCGTAAGAGTAATTATTATCATAAAACTAATGGGAATGAGCAAGAATAGACGAGGGGATAGAAATATCGCAAATTTGATACATTTAAAAAATATTTTTCACCGAAGAATTTATGATGAATAGAGTGACTCAAAATCTCAATGGGTCATAAACTCTTTCATGATTACGAGGGTTACCATTATTATATCTATCGAAGGGGAGTGAGAATAAATGAAAGGGGTGAAAATAACAAAGAATCGGCGGGGTTGAAAATGATATATATAGAAGAAGTTATGATGGAATGGGTGACCCTAAATATGAATGAGCCTTTAATTTTTGCACTGTTGTACAAATGGCTTTAATCATATGTGAGAGAAGGCGTTAGCACAGAATTATTATAATAAAACTGATGGGAAGGAGCAAGAATAGACGAGGGGATGGAAATATCATATATTTGACACATTTAAAAAATACTTTTCACAAAATATTTTATGATGAATAGAGCGACTTAAAATCTCACTGGGTCATAAACTCTTTCACGGCTACGCGGGTTACCCTTATTATACCCTATCGAAGGGAGTGAGAATAAATGAAGGGGGTGAAAATAACAAAGAATCGATGGGGTTGAAAATGTTATATGTAGAAGAAGTTATGATAGAATGGGTGACCCTAAATATGAATGGGTCTTCAATTTTTGCACGGTTGCAGAAATGGCTTTAGTCATATGTGAGAGAAGAAGTAAGAGTAATTGTTATAATAAAACTGATGGGAAGGAGCAAGAATAGACGATGGCATGGAAATGACGTAGATTTGACACATTTAAAAAATATTTTTCGTCGAATAATTTATGATGAATAGAGCGACTCAAAATCTCACTGGGTCATAAACTTTGTCACGGCTATGCGGGTTACTCTTATTATACCCTATCGAAAGGAGTGAGAATAAATGAAAGGGGTGAAAATAACAAAGAATCGGCGGGGTTGAAAATGCTATACGTAGAAGAAGTTATGATGGAATGGATGACCCTAAATATGAATGGGCCTTCAATTTTTGTACGGTTACACAAATGACTTTAATCATATGTGAGAGAAGGCGTAAGAGTAATTATTATCATAAAACTAATGGGAAGGAGCAAGAATAGACGAGGGGATAGAAATAGCGCAGATTTGACACATTTAAAAAATATTTTTCACCGAAGAATTTATGATGAATAAAGTGACTCAAAATCTCAATGGGTCATAAACTCTTTCACGATTACGCGGGTTACCATTATTATATCTATCGAAGGGGAGTGAGAATAAATGAAAGGGGTGAAAATAACAAAGAATCGGCGGGGTTGAAAATGCTATACAGAGAAGAAGTTATGATAGAATGGGCGACCCTAAATATGAATGGGCCTTCAATTTTCGCACGGTTGCACAAATGACTTTAATCATATATGATAGAAGGCGTAAGAGTAATTATTATAAAAAAGTGATGGGAAGGAGCAAGAATATAGGAGGGGATGGAAATCACGCAGATTTGACACATAAAAAATATTTTTCCCTGAAAAATTTATGATAAATAGAGCAACTCAAAATCTCATTGGGTCATAAACTCTCTCACGGCTACGCGGGTTACCCTTATTATACCCTATCGAAGGGAGTAAGAATAAATGAAGGGGGTGAAAATAACAAAGAATCGTCGGAGTTGAAAATGCTATATGTAGAAGAAGTTGTGATAGAATGGGTGACCTTAAATGTGAATGGGCCTTCAATTTTTACGCGGTTGTAAAAATGACTTTAATCATATGTGAGAGAAGGCGTAATAGTAATTATTATAATAAAACTGATGGGAAGGAGTAAGAATAGAGAGGGGATGAAAATAGTACAGATTTGACATATTTAAAAAATACTTTTCACCGAATAATTTATGATGAATAGAGCGACTCAAAACTCCTATGGGTCACAAACTCTCTCACGGCAACGCGGGTTACCCTTATTATACCACATCAAAGGGAGTGAGAATAAATAAAGGGGAGAAAATAATAAAGAATCGGCGGGGTTGAAAATACTATAGATAGAAGAAGATCTGATGGCACCATAGATGCTTCAATAGAAAAGCTCAGCAAGGTCCTCTCAAGTCTCTCATTGTAGGTTCTTACACGGCGGACCCATGGCTCCCCTAGCGACAAAGCACCTTTGTCTTTAACTACTGACAATGGCTTATCCCCCCTAGAGGTCCTCCAACATAGATCTATGTGTGTGTGTGTGTAAATGGTGATGCAACTCCTGCACTGGGACGTCACTCGTGCTTCCCTCTCAAGTTCACCTTGGGACAAGGTTCTCGACTCACGCTCGGCATTACCGTCCGATACCTTCAACTGGTTCTTTCCTCTTGGAAGACCCACGTATCGGCCACTCAAGTTCTCACCGACCAAGCTCGGATCTCTCCCCCGACAACCTCGAGACCTCACGCTCCTCCAAGCCTCGACCCTAGACGCGAGACCGATTAAATTAGGGCCTCATGGAGCTCGTCCAGAGAAGTTATCAAAGTCTCCTGACTCAGTTCCCAACTCCAGCGGGTCCCTCATCTCGAAGGCTTGGTCCAAAAGCTCAATGCCCTGACAAAAACTCACTCTTATCTTCGTCAGGTTTTATATCTGGGTCTCATTCTTCTTTCTCGGGCTCTGAATTCTTATCGTCTCAGGCTATGTAACTTGGTTCGTTCAACGATAAATTCAACTATCGAAGCATACACAACAGACGAGATCGCTTGTTTTGTCATCGGTGTCTAGAGATGGATGGGGAGAAAGAAAGAAGAATTATCATAGACTCCGTCTCAGTGGGATGTTTAACCGAAGGATAAAGTAAACTTCTTATACATTGATTACCTTTTATTGATGATTGATTTGGTTTATAGGACAAAGGCTACTAAAGAAGGTAAAGATGAATATATTATTTTATATGGGTGATCGATATGATATTATGTATGTGAAAGTGATATTTTTGATATTTCATTTATAATTACGATATATGAACTTAATCTTATATGTAATTTTAAAAGATGCACATTTAAACATCCGTTGTATGCATTCATGTGAGTCTTAGAGCAAGAGACATTAGGGTTTCAATGTGACTTTTGTTTTTGAGAAGTCATCCATGTCACCGTTCTTAATTTTTTTATCACTGCTAAGTATAGATTAATCATGATGTTCGATTTACACCCATATTTATTCACTATTCAAGATATGGATATTAATTTTCTAATCTGATGACAAATTGTCTTTGAATACGCATGACATTATAAAATATGAATACCAATTTGGATCTATCCACTACATTTTTGTCTCCATCGCACGTGATCTTTTTTAATCATAAAAATAAGATCGTAGCAATAAATAAAATAATAAAAAATTAATCATGGCGAGCATTTTGAGTTGTTAAAATGTTAATACGTTAATTAATATGTTAAAGTAGTAACTTCTTGATACTTCATTACATTAATTAATACGTTAAGATATTTAGGGCATCAAAACATTAATGCATTAGAGACCGTTACAAGCGAGACCGGGAAATAAAATTTCTATAAAAACTGGACTTGCCGGCAATAGTTGACTAGGAATAAGATAGGACTGTAATTATTGAGTCAAATTCAGGTAAATCTAGGAATGTAGATTCAATAGGGTAGATTAGGTTTGTAATGTCTCGAGTTTGTCGGGCATTTTTTGGATCTGGATCCGTGAGTTTCGAATCACTTTCGGGGGTCTCGGAATTTATTTTGTAGTTTACACGGATTTTTCTCTAACGGGCCTGCGGAACGCGTTTGCAAGCGAACCGTTGTGTTCTCCTACTCCGGGACGGTACCATCGTATTGTACGTGTTCCGAGAATCGCGGAAACATATTTTTCTAAATTTTCGTATTTTCGATATTTTTCAGATTTTCTATAAATACCCCCTTATTTTCCCTTTTCTTTTCCCATTTTTCTTCTTTTCCTCTTCTTCTTCTTCCTTCTCCCAACCGTTGAAGAGCGCCCTCCCCACCGTGGCCATTCTTCCTCCCCGGACGACAGAGACGCGGCCCCCTCCACTCCGACAGTGGCGTGGCGGCGGCGACGAGGCGAACGCGGGAGCGTGCTTTTCGCGGCGAGGGTTTAAAAGCCTCTTCTTGCGATTGGCGGTGATCCGGCGGAGCTCGTGCTCCATTGAGGTAGGGAGACGAACCGCCATGCTCTATTTGTCATTCCCCGTGATTTGTAGGCCGAGGAGAGGCCGAGAGGGGTGTTTTTGAGCTGAGTGGGAGAAAACTCCATGTTTATGGTTGAGCGTTGATCCACTGTTTCATGAGGTTTTAGACCGATTCGGGGCTTTAAATGTATGCTAGGAGGGTTGGGGGAGCTTCCCCCTTGTTTTCCCCATCATCGGGCGATGATTGGGGCGTGGAACGAAGTTTTTGGGGTTTTCCCGTCGTTCCGCGTTCGGGTGCGTCTAGAGGTCCTTCCAGTGACCGCCAGACACCCCCGGCGGCCTAAGGTTTGACCGCTATGGGTTATTGGGTTGTCGGCAGGCTTGGCGGCCCAATGGTGGGGCGCTAAGCTCTGGTTAGCGGCCGCACGATAGACCGCTAACCGTTGCCCTATTTTTGACCGTTGCACCTTTAGGGCGCGTGTTTTTGACCATTGGGGTCAAGTGCACCCTCGCGGTCCAATATAGGACCGCTAGGTCGGGGATGGCGGGCGTACGATAGACCGCCAGACCCTCGTGACCTGTCCCCTAGCGGTCCATTATAGGACCGCTAGGCTGTGCTGGCGGCCGTACGATAGGCCGCCAGGCCCATCGTGACCCGTTCCCTAGCGGTCTATTGGTAGGCCGCTAGGCCCCTCTAGCGGCCCAAGATAGGACCGCTAGACAGAGGGGCAATCCTGCGAGGATCGCCACCCGATTTCCTTTCGATCGGTGGTTTCCGTGAGTTGAGTCTTACCTCCGGTGACACGTCCACTAGTCGTAGCCTTCTTACGGCACGCGTGTGCTGACCCACCAGGGAGTGGTGGAGCGACTGACTCGAGAGAGACGGTTGTTAGGCTGGTTACTGTAGGGCCCCCACGCGCAGCCGAGTCCTGGCTTCAGGGGAATAACCAGCTAGAGGACATGCCTAGGGCATATGGACTGAGTGTGCATAGGGGGCTGAGGACTGAGGGCCCGCGCTGACGAGTGCGACCTCAGCTAGTCCTTATTTGTGGTACTGGTTACTGAGTGTGTCTTTGTCTCCGCCTGGGGCGTCGTAGCTAGACACTTGTGACGCGGTGTAAGACGTCAGGGGACGCATCCGGTCGTTCTTCTAGTGGGTGGTACTCCTGTCTTCTGGTGGGTACGGACTCGAGTTTTGACGGACCGAGGTTTGGTTGTACGGTACGATTAGTTAGATAGCTTTTCCGTTTATTTATTACTGCTTGTTGATTCTACCGTACTCCTGTTAGGTAATGTTACCTTCCGCGGTTGTTCGCGCCTTGTTGTAGTTTTCCTCGTTGTGCGGTGGGGGTCCGAGGGATCCCTACTGGGCCAATGAAATGAGGCTCACCCCTGCTTTTCAGGTGATGTAGGATCGTCGAGAGGTGCGGCAGAGTTTCTACGTGGTTCTTCTAGCCAGGGTTAGTCGTCAGTGTGCCTGAGCCGGGGTATGCCCCATGTAGTTGTACGCCGGGGGAAGCCCCGTGTAGTTGTAATTTTCTTTCTGTTGACTGTACTTTATTTAGACATGAGATACACTTGACCTTGTAGCAATTTATTTATTTATATTATGCTGTGCATTTTATTTTAGATTATTGTGTTATCTCTGCAGTTGTTTCAGCTTCTCTTGTACTCCCACACCATCCCCTTTTACCCTTCCGAGTCTTCGGGCTCGTGGGTTGGCGAGTCGAGATTCGAGATGCACCGATTCCTTTCCGGTACTCAGATCCCGGGTCGTCACAAGGTTGAAGTCAAAATAAGTTGATAGTGAAATGGGGGTGGGGGGGAGTCTCAAGGGTAGGTAGGCACATAGGCGAGCGATATCTAGTGCTTAGCACCAATGGGCATAGCTAAGGTCGACGGGGTGTGGCAACACTTGGCACTGACTCTTATAGTAAGTGGGAATGAACATGAATAGTGAAATCACAAAGAGGAGGAGGAGAGAGAGAGTCACCAGGGGTGGACGAGTGGGCATTAGCGAGCCACTAGATCAAACGATGGTGGTGATGCTTGGTTGTGCTAACCCTTTGCATTCTTTGTCAGGTGGAAAAAGAGTGGGGATGGGGAGCGTCTCAAGGGTAGGTAGGCACATAGGCGAGCGATATCTAGTGCTTAGCACCAATGGGCATAGCTAAGGTCGACGGGGGTGTGGCAACACTTGGCACTGACTCTTATAGTAAGTGGGAATGAACATGTATAGTGAAATCACAAAGAGGAGGAGGAGAGAGAGAGAGAGTAACCAGGGGTGGACGGGTGGGCATTAGCGAGCCACTAGATCAAACGATGGTGGTGATGCTTGGTCGTGCTAACCCTTTGCATTCTTTGTCAGGTGGAAGGAGAGTGGGGATGGGGAGAGGGGGATCGGCGGTGATCTTGTCCAGTTGATTAAGACTGGTTGGTACATGCGTTGAGCCATTCATCGTAGTGCCTGCACCTCAGAGCCATAGTAAGTACAGTAACTCCTTATGTCGTGGGTTATATGCATGTCCGAGATGTGCAAGTAAAGATAATTTAAATGTTTCATGTAGATAGGATCTAAACAGTACAAACAAAAGGATACTGCAATTATGCAAAGTCGATGTAAACGATTGGCCACACATAGCCGTATGATTTTAATGTGATTCGATATTCAGATTTTTTATAAATATGAAAAACTTCTAACATAATATAGATTCATAAATATGGAATTTATGTCAACAGATAAAGTGTAACGCCCCAGATTTTTTGGATATTTTTCGGATCATTTTAGTGGGTCCCGGAGTGTATTTTGTGTTTTACACATATTTTTCCCTGATGTCCCTTCGGAACTCTGTGCAGGGCGAACCGTGACGTTCTCAGACTCCGAGACGTTACCACTGCGTTGTGCTCCTTCCATGGATCGCGGAGGTAATTTTTTGAAATTTTCTGAATTTCCACAATTTTTGGGTTTTTCTATATATATAACCTCATTTTTCTCTCTCCCCCTCACTCTCTCCCTCTCTCTTCTCTCACGCTCTCCCTTCTCACCCTCTCTTCTCCGGCGGCCAATGGAGCGAGGCGGGGGTGACGCGGGTGAGGAGGACGGTGAGGATGGGTCGAGGATCGGGGGATGGAGGCTCGGTGAAGCTCGGCCGCGAGTTCATGGAACGATGAGGGTTTCGTGGAGTTTTCTTCGTGGATCGGTGTCCACGGCGCGTCGAATCTTCGGTGTAGGTAGGGAGATGGACCCCTAGCTCGCGTACTTCCTTTCCCGTGAGTTTTGTAGGCCGTGGTGAGCCGAGCGGACTTATTTGAACTTTTTGGGGGAAATCCATGTTTTTGGGGTTGTGTGCCGATCTACCGTTTCGTCACGTTTCAGACCGATTCGAGGGTGTAGATGCATGCTAGGGGTCATAGGGGAGCTTCCCCCTTATTTTCCCCCTCATCCGTGGATGATCGGGGCGTGGAATGAGTTTTTGGATTTCTTCCCGCCGGCCCGTTCTCAGGTTGGTGTGGCGGTCCTTCCAGAGGCCGCCAGAGCCTTTAGTGGCCCAAGGTAGGTGCGCCAGAGCCTGTGGAGGCCCAAGGTGGGTGCGCCACAGGGCACTGTTTTGTCGGAAGGTCCCTATGTCATCTGGCGGCTGTACGATAAATCGCCAGACAGTGTGGCGGCCGAGGGTCAGACCGCCAGAGGCCGAGTTGACCGTTGATTTCTGACCGTTGGTTTTCGACCGTTGGGGATTTTTGGGGTCTGGCGGCCGAAGGTACGCCCGCCTCATCACTGTGGCGGACCTGAGTAGGACCGCTAGTTCCTTCGCAACCCAGAGTGTGGCGGCCTATTGTTGGACCGCTACAGTCCCTGTGGCGGCCCAAGGTTGGACCGCTAGGCCTTGTGGCGGTTTAAGGTTAGACCGCCAGGAGACTTCCATACTCGCAATGTCGGGTTCGCGTTGTATTGGTCTCCGGTCGACCCGGTTGTGACCCAGTGGTTGACCTTCGGCCTCGTGAGTGTCTCGGACACCCTGTGAGTACCGTGACCGTATTTTTTGGTGTCCAGAGGTATCACTTTATCTCGACTGGCGTGCCCGTAGGTGTGTGTGTTCCGGGCTTTGTGTTACGCTCGATCGAGTCACCGTGTATAGGTGTGAGTGCGGTGGGGTTCCCTCGCATGTCATGGGTTTTTACGGAAGATGGTTCCCGAGTGGGCCAAGTGTTTGGCCTTGGACTGCGAGTCTAGTCATCCGGCATGGGGCTGGAGGTTTCCCGCTTTTCCCTGGGATGGGGAATCAGCGTGGCGGCTTGTGAGCTGCTTTGGGAATCATGCTTCTGTCTTTTTCGCGTGGGCCATATGTGTGGCCTCTGATTGTGAGTCCAGCTGTCCAGCCTTGGGTTGGAAGGCTTCTCAGTTCCCTCCCCGAGAGAATGGTCTCGGCGGCTCGTGAGCTACCTCGATATTCGTGCTATCGTGATTTTGGACCTAGGGATTAGGCTAGATTGACGGCCTTGTGTTCTTACGTACGACGGTTTTGACCCCGAGTCTCGTGACTCAAGGACCGTTAGATTTAGTGAGTCTAGAGGACTGTCCAGAGTCTAGTGGCTCGTCGCCACTTGGTCCTTCTCAACTTTCGCGCAGGGTGCATGCGTGTTTCTCGGAGTTTCTCCTTGGAGAGTGGTCACACCAGTGACTCCCCACTAGTCGTAGCCTTCCGACACGTGAGTGGTCTCACTAGGGAGTGGTGGCGAGGCTACCCCGAGAGACGATTTTTAGACTGGTTTCCGTTGGACCCCACGTCTACCAGCCAGAATCCGGCTGAGGGGAAAACCGGTCAGAGGGCCAGACCAGAGACGCACGGTATGTGTGTGCACACGTGGTTGGGGGCGGTTGGACCCGCGCTGATAAGCGCGACCCCAGCTAGTCACTTACTTTGTGGTTACTTGTACAGTGTCCCTGTTCCACCAGGGGTCGAGGGGGACACCTGAGGCACTGTCTAAGTCGTCAGTGGACGCATCCGGCCTTGCTTCTGGTGGGCAGGTACTCCTGTCACGTGAGACATGACTCTCCTATTTCCGGATTTCGTTTCCTGTCTGCAAGACGAGGTTTTCTGGACCGTCCGGTGTTTCGAGGTAGTAGCCAGGGTGCTAATAGCTTTACCGAGGTTGCGTCTTGTTGTGCGGTGCCCGCGACCAGGTGGTCGGGGTTGCACCTTGGATACCGTGTCCAGGTTGGCCTTGTCCTGGGAGACATGCCTCTACGACAGGGTTGCCGTGGGTTTTACCTCGGTGAGTGGTGTTAGTGTGACCCAGTTCCCGATTGTGAGATCGGGATTTCTCTTTCTGCTTGACCGGTACAGTAGGAGTAGTAGTGCCGAGTTTTGACCGGCCACCGAGTTACTGTTCCTGCTGCTACTGTTGTTCTTGTAGTTACTACTTTCCGTGCCGCCGTTGTTCTCAGTTGGGGTTCCACGGGATCCCTACTGGGCCAGTGACAAGAGGCTCACCCATACTTTTCAGGTGCGGCAGTTCTTCCTCGAGGTTCCAGGATGCTGTTCAGAGGTTCTTAGTTGCCAGCTCGCCGGGCCGAGTGTTCACTTGGCATGTGGTACGTTTTTCTGCTTTAGACTGTACTTTCTGTTGAATTGGACTCTGTTGTAGTAGTTGTTTATTTATCTCTATTAATTGTTGAATTGTCATGCCTTATTTCCTATTTCTTTGTACCTCCACACTCCTTTTAGCCCTTCCGAGCCCTCCCGGCTGGTGGGCGGCGGGTCAGGATTCGAATGGTATCGGGCCTTCTCGTGGGCGGCGGGTCAGGATTCGAATGGTATCGGGCCTTCTCGACATCCGGATCTTGGGTCGTCACACAAAGTATGACATTATTTGATATTTACATCCTTGATTTATACATATGTTAGAACATGTTGGGTTGTGTGTATATATTATGTATGAAAGTCTTCATGCATTTTGCAAAAGCTTATCATATGATATACATGTGACCGATTCTTCAAATACCTACTGACTCTTAGGACTCACACCTATGGTCTAACACTTTTCGGGAACTAAGAGGTGTGATTGTAAATCCATAGCGTTGAAGGTCGGAAGGGAAGGAAAGGAGCTGGCATGACCGAGATGGAGTTCGGTGTCCGATTGGGGGAGCGTCACCTTACACTCCTTAATCATTGTGAACCAAGACATCCGCAAGGCACTCGAGGCCATATCATATGGAGTTGGCATGACTTAGATGGAGTTTGATGTTCGCTAGGGGGAGCATCACTTTACACTCCTCAATCATTATGAACCAAGGTATCTGCAAGGCGCTTAAGGCCATATCATCTGGACTTCTATTAATACAACCATATCATTTCCATTTATAACAAATGCACATAATTGGCATCATATAATTAGTTGTACATCTCTTAACCTTAAAAGCATTTATATCATAAACCATAACACACAGCTCACTTCTTAGAAAATCTCCCAAAATCATTCACAGACTTATTTGATCAACATTATTCATTTCTCTGCCTACAAAAAAACCCTCAAACACATAATGAAACAAAAATCTTAAAGACGGCTATTGGAAGCTCTCCAAGCTCATTTCCTTCCCTTCTGCCAAGTTGTCTTCAAGCCCCCCGTGCGCCCTCTCTCTCTTAAAAGTGCCCTCTCTCCTTCGTCCCACTCTCTTACTGAGTTAAGCATATTAAGGTTCTCTTGGGACACCTCCATCACGATGAGAGTTTCTTTTCTTGTTGGATGAAACTTGACAAGATCCTCTTACGGCAGTGGACACCATAGATGCTTCAATAGAGAAGCTCAGCAGGGTCCTCTCAAGACTCTCATTGTAGGTTCTTACACGGCGGCCCCCTGGCTCCCCTAGCGTGTGTGTGTGTGTGTGTGTGTGTGTGTGTGTGTGTGTGTGTGTGTGTGTGTGTGTGTGTGTAAATGGTGATGCAACTCCTACGCTGGGACTTCACTCGTGCTTCCCTCTCAAATTCACTTTGGGACAAGATTCTCCACTCACGCTCGGCATTGACGTCCGATGCCTTCAACTGGATCTTTCCTCTTCGAAGATCCACGTATCGGCCACTAAAGTTCTCATCGACCAAGCTCGGATCTCTGCCCCGACCACCTCGAGACCTCATGCTCCTCCAAACCTCGACCCTAGACGCGAGACCGATTAAGTTGGGGCCTCATGGAGCTCGTCCAGAGAAGTTCTTGGAGTCTCCTGACTCCGTTCCCAACTCCAGCGGGTCTTTCATCTCGAAGGCTTTGGTCCAAAAGTTCGACGAAAAAAATTCACTCTTCTCTTTGTCAGATTTTGTATCTTGGTCTCATTCTTCTTTCTCGGGCTGTCAATTCTTATCATCTCAGGTTATGTAACTTGATTCGTTCAACAAACAATTCAACTATTGAAGCAAACGCAACAGACGAGATTGCTTGTTCTGTTAACTTTTATTGACGATTGATTTGGTTTATAGGACGGAGGCTATTAAGGATGACAAAGATGAATATATTATTTTATAAGGGTGGTCGATATGATATTATGTATGTGAAAGTGATATTTTTGATATTTCATTTATAATTACGATATATGAACTTAATCTTATATCTAATTTTAAAAGATACACATTTAAACATCCGTTGTGTGCATTCATGTGAGTCTTAAGGTCTGTTTGTTATTAGAATTATCGGGCGGATTACAAATTGAAGAGAAAGAAGAATCAGTGAGGCACATACTCTCCCCTCACACAATGGGTGTTAATCGACTCGAGTACCATGTTCGACCTTTTGAGGTCGAATACGGTACTCTTATTCGGTTAACAAAGAAGGCCTTAGAGAAAGAGACGTTAGGGTTTCAATGTGACTTTTGTTTGTGAGAAGTCATGAACGTCGTCAATCTTAATTTTTTTTATCACTGCTAAGTACAGATTAATCATGATGTTCGATTTACACCCATATTTATTCACTAGTAAAGTTCTGGATATTAATTTTCTAATATGATGACAAATTGTCTTTGAAAACACGTGGCATTATAAAATACGAATACCAAGTTGGATCCACGTATGTCCGGTCTTTATCCACTATATTTTTGTCTCCATCCTACTCGTTCTTTTTAAATCATAAAAATAAGATCATAGCAACAAATACAATAATAAAAAAATTGATCATGGCGAGCATTTTGACTTGTTAAAATGACAACACTTTTAACACATTAATATGTTAATATGTTAAAAGTAGTAACTTCTTAATACTTCAATACATTAATTAATACGTTAAGAAATTTAGTGCATCAAAACATCAATGCATTAGAGACGGTTACAAGCGAGACCGGAAAATAAAATTTCTATAAAAACAGGACTTGCCAACAATAGTTGACTAGGAATAAGAGAGGACTGCAATTATTGAGTCAAATTCTGGTAAATCTAAGAATGTAGATTCAGTGGATTAGATTTGGTTGAAGCAAGATTTGCAGAGTCGTTTGTATCGATCGTATCGATTTTTTATCGGTACGGTATAATGCTGAACAATAATATATCATTAAGTGTTAATAAAATTTTATTACTTCATAAATATTATTATAATACAAATTGTTAAATGTTTATATGTGACTCAGTTGGTCAAGGCCTCTTTTAATTGAGGCGGAGGTCAGCGATTCGAACTTGGAATCGCCTCCAAATCAACAAAGTCATTCAACCAACTCAACTAATAAAGTATTTTATATTTAAAATAAAATATTAAATATATAAAACATACTAGTTGCATATCCTGTGACTGGTATGATCCGATACGGATAGTTCGTCCCGTAGTAGATCGATTTGTAAAATCTTTAGTTAAAATCAAAATAAGTTGGACAAAATTTAAACTTGGGTGACTTAAATTTAACCCAACTAAGTTTAAGTTGACGTATTTCGTCCCTGGTTGAATCCAAATTTATTGAGTCAATTTGATTCAAATTTATTAGACTGAAGCACTTATCAAGCTTTTAATAATTTAAGAGGCAATAGTTTATCGTGAATAACTTGCAATGATGAGAGATTTGAGACTGCCCTCAAGTGGGATTTTGTAGGGCAAGAAGGGAGAGCGAGAGTCTTCGAAGGTGGTGTAAGTTTTAGAAAAAAATCTGTTGTTTTATTAGATGAGTAGGTGATTAAAATGTATTCGTAGAAATACGTAGGGCTGTAGACTTGGGTCGAGAAGTTGGTCTGGACTAAAGTCACTCTGGGCCCGTATGCATCTTGGAATTCCTATTGGGCCCAGCCCAATCGGAAAGCCTTCCATTCAACCAGGCCCAACTCAAGTTGGGTTAGATTCTCCGAGTCCAGGAATTTCTTAACACGGGGTCCTTCCACGAAGGGAACTAGGGTTGGAAGGGAGGTTTCCCCGTTCTTGGCACCGCTTTGGTAGCTGGTTATATATATATATATATATATATATATATATATATATATATATATCCCTAGGTTAGTTGAAGTTAATTCTATTTTATCTCAGATTTCACTTTAATCCGGGTTAGGGAACTCACCATTTTAATCTACTAGGGTGACCTTTTGTTATAAAAACAAAATTGGGTCAACTACGAGATATGTTGACCTACTTTTCTTAACTTGTTATTAAAGTGGGGCTTAGAGTTCGGAGCTTCTTAACATAAAGATTCTTTAGTGAGGGGAGACTGGTCTTGGGAGAAGCAAGAGTATCATATGGGAGGTGATTTCTCTACTCCGAAAGTCCTTCTCAGCCCAGAGGTCCCTCGACGAAGGGAGTAGAGCATTTGGTGAAAGGAGAAGCAAGATTTTCTATTTCATACGCTGTTGCACACTTCAAATTGACTTGGGGTTAGTAAGAGATTCTCACCTTTAGGAGTCCAAGTCATCCTATAAGAAAAGGATGTCAATCACTTGATCAGTCTAATTTTCATATTTGGCCAAATGATATTTGTGACGGTCGAGAAGTGATTGTCCAATTCACGATCCACACCTCCAAATATTTGTTTGATTGGGAAGAAGATCGTCGTCGGAAAGGGATCTGTAACCACCATAAAATGGTTAGAAGGAGTCCTGAAAATTATCTCAAAGGACAACTCTCTGACGGTCAAGTCAGATAATGTTAGGAGAGGAGGCAAACACTCGAGAAAAGTGTGAGAGAGAAAGGTAGATCAGAGTAAGAGAGAGAGAGAGAGAGAGAGGATTCGGTTGCATACCTCTTGACCATTGGGTCATGATTCTACTTATACCATCGTCGTGGGGTTGACCGTTGGGTTGCCGTGGTTGGGAGAGACGTGAACAACCCAATTTGCGTGCTTGACGAGATAAGGAGACATGGGCGCTGACTGACCGTATTTTCGCCGGAGAGGTAACTTCGCTATTAATGCGACAGGACTCGATAGCCATTAATACGGCAGGGCTCGCCGGAGAGAGCGTGAGGCTGCACTATCAGGGAGAGTGGCGTGGGCGGCGTCCTCCCCCCGTTGTCAGACTGGCATGACTTTCGTTATTTATATGTTGTTGTAGACGGGTGTCGTGGCCACTTATAGAAAAGGCGCACGCGGATATGACGCCTGTGTTGGACCTGGGACAGGAGGTGTGTTGGGCCAGCACGCGGCGTAACGGGGCCACAGGGCCGGGCCCCCTTGGTGGGTCGACGGATGAGCGCTAATAAGCTAACAAGATATGCCCTCCTCACTTTATTTTTATGATACGTTGAGATCAAGATATTCCACACCATCTATTTATTATAGATGATTTATTAGATCCTAATTAACCATACACAGACTTCTTACTTGTCAAAATTCTACATGAATTTTTCCTAAAATACTTGTGATATTATAATATTTTTAAACATAAAAGATGGATAGACTTAGAGGATGGAAGATAACTATTTCCCGTTCCTTATCCTAGGCGAAAGAAATAAGAATAACTCTCTTATCTTTATCCTTAAATTTGAATTTTTAAGTTTCTGATAAGGACAGATATCTTAGATTATCCTTTTCATTTGTATTAGAAGCATAGTTGTAAAAAAGAAAGAAAATAAAAAAACCCCTCTCACATGAGATACTTTGAGCCAAGGTTCGTCGACTCGATGATCTGTATCGGATCGGGATCACTCTGATCCGGTACGGTATGCTCGAGTCGGGCTGACTCGGTCACCTCCCATCTCACCCGACAGACCTTTCTTCCCCCATCCCGACGCCTTCCCACCCCGACAGCGATGTCTTCTCCCACCTTAGTAGTCCCCCACCGCGGCTGGCAACGTCTCTTTTGACCGAATCATCGTGGCTACCGTCATATCTTATCTACCACCGCCAAATCCTCACCGCCACCACAAGGTCCTCGCTGAAGGATGCTAAAGGTAGAGAGAGAGGGAGGAGCGAGTCGGTCCGAGTCGGTCAGATCATATCTCAAATTTTCATAGATCTGAATAGATCCATCCGAGTCATCCTGACTCATATTGAGTCGACGAACCATGCTTTGAACATCTTAAGATTTGAGTTCTGCACACTGAAGGGAAATTTCCACTCAGTCGACTACTATCACATCACCAAATAAAATCTTCACCTCGTCCCCTTGGATTCCAACAAGGCACAAAATAATGTGGCTGGCCAAGTTACCAATCCCTACTCAACTCAAGCTTATTGAAGTGTTGGCTCGAATTTGATGCAATTTGAGCTTAAACGTACGTAAGAACTGAGGTGATCTGTCCAAAGTTTCACATCCGGGGATGTTGCTGCTGCCCTGGAGATTTTTCTTCTCTCCAACGTCACCTCCTGCTTGCTTCTGAAATTAGGGTTCTTACTACATATCTTCTTCGTCCGATAACCTTGACCTGTGCATGGGCAAAGAGGGTGGGGATCTAACAGGGATCGTGCTGCCGCCTCCACACGGCTCCCTGCCTCCAAAAGTGTAGCTGTGGCCGTCTCTGTCGGAGAAGATAACTTCGACTTGACTTCCACCATCCATGAAAAGAAACATAACACCAACAGCAAGCGAGAAAAAGAGGTGGTGGTGTTGAGATCAGCATCCATTTCCGTCCACAGGGAAGCTGCAATATTCCCAACAGAGCAATCCCCCTTTTCGAGTGGGAAAAAATGGCGGCTACAGAGCGTTTACACTGCTCTTCTCGCCACCTTTGCTCAGAGCAAGTTTGGATTTGGACTGACTAGAACTTAAAATTGAAGGAATCGATCTACAACTTGGGTTGGTTCAGGGTGGGCCCGCCTGGGTTGTAGGGGTGAGTATTATTCGGATTCAACTTGAAAATTAAATTAAAGTTTAAGTTGAAATTTAAAAAATTTTAATTTAAGTTCAAATCGAATCATATTAAAAAATTTAATTTGATTTGATTTTAAATTTTAAGAAATCAAATCGAATCGAATAATCTGATTTTAAGAATATTTTGGTCAATTGTATATATAATCATTAACCATAATTCCAAAAGTCTAACTCAATTCTAATATTAATTTTATAAATTTAATATAAATATATATATAACTATTAAACGTAATTTCAAAAGTCTAACCCCTGTTGTCCCGACGAGGTTTCTGAATCTAATGTTATAAAATACGCTTCAAATCATCCTCCATTTAAGTTCTTAATTTTTTTACGTGAAAATATCACGGAGCTTATTCTTGCAAATTGTAAGTTTTGATGTTATTTTTTAATATTGACTTTATTTGGTAGAAATTATTTTCTTACTCTATTTTGAATCTAATCTGATTTCTAAAAGGAGATAGGAATATGGTTCAAACCGAATCAAATCGAACAAAGCTGAATTAATTCAATTTAATTTGGTTTCAAAGTAATTTGAGTTAGTTTAATTTGAGTTGAACTCTTAATTCGATTCGATTTGATTTAAGAAAAAATCTCTTCAAACTAAACCAAATCAAACCGTCTCACCTTTACTTGGCAGAAGTTAGTTTGAGGACATGCTGAATTCCAGTCATTGAACCTTTCTTTTTAAAGAAATAAAGTATAGAGGATCTCTTAAGTTGGAAGAAAAAAATGTCTGTCATGGAATATTCTTATTTGACATCATAAGAATTAAAATAGACGATCATGACCATCCTTGAACAAAAATGAATACATGCATCGTCTCCCATTTACATAGATTAAATCGTCAAGAGTCGAGGTGAGGTGTTAACCCGTTATGTTTGACAAAGTGAAAGATGTTCAGATTTAATCTCGACAATTTGTGTCGGTTAAAGATTCCTTCAACTGAAGGTCTAAGTTTTGAGTTCGACTTCGAGCCACCCCATCTCTTTAACATGGTATATATTAGAGGCAAACTTTCTCGTTCGAGCCACCCCATCCGTTTAATTGCACAATTTTGGGCTCGATGGCAGATGAGGTGTTGAGATTTAGTCTCGTATCGGATAATATGTGGGCGCCTCTCTTCTTATCTGCCATTTTAACTGTTGAGTAGATCTTCTCTTTTGTACCAAGAGAAGAAAGAGATAAACTCGACCTATTCTCTAAGGGTCACTTTGATTGCGAGATTATCGGGAGAATATCTCAACTGATGAGAGAGGAGGGCGCGGTAGGGCCCTCCTCCTCCTCACACACAATCTGCTAATCGGGGTCGGTTAACAAAGGTGGCCTAAAAAAATCTATTTGTTATATCCAAAAAGGTAAGACTAGCCCAACCTAAAATTATCTTCATTTTGAACTTAAATTTGGAGACAACAAAGTTTGTTTGGCATTGAGATAAGCCTAGACTAAGGTGAGTTCAACACATCTCCATTTTTTAGTGTTAAATTTAAGAATAAATCATTCCAATTATTTCACAAAATAAGTTGTCCCTGATCTCTTTAGTAGTCTCATCTTCACATGATGTATCCCACCACCAAACTATACCAAATTAATATATGACAGACATTTAGATTGGCTTATCCTTATGATCATAACTAATTATAGGATAAAGGAAGAGCCAAAAAAGGATATTTGGTGTATAATTATGCATAATCTCAAATGTTTTCGGTTCCAGTACGTACACCAAATAATACCATGTGAGCAAAAATTTCAATTGAACTTCCCCACCCCCTTTTCATCAAAATGGACTCCCATTATCTTGATATTAAAGGGATTAACCTATTTGAAGTGAGTGGTGCAGGCCCTTATTTGCAAGAGAGTAACTTTCAAATTAAACTCTATGGTCGGTTCTTCTCTTCTTTTTTTAATCTTTGCAGATAGATGTATGGTCCTCCACATGATATGCTGCCTAACGGCCAGTAAGTTCCACCATATTTGAATATTAGGATTTTTACATATATATACTCTTACAGAGTTTGATTTTATCAAATATATCTTTCATCGGATCGTATTATGAATATCATCGAGATATGAGTTATGTCACGATTGTGCCCTCGTCGTGACTCTCGTGTGTTTAACCCGGGTTAAGTGTGAGTTAAAGAGTAAGATTTTTGTATATAGACTCCTGTAAAATTTGCTTTTGTCAAATATACTTTAGATCTAACAATCGTAGATGACATAATTCACGTAATATTCTTTTCCGTCAACGGCAGTAAATTAAAGGGGTATAACCACGACATTTATGTCTAAACGAAAGATATTCATGGTAATATATTCAAATGAGGGATATATTTGATAAAATTAAATTTTACGAGAGTATATATGAAAAAAACCCTTGAATGTTTAACTCGATATAAAACACCATAAAGTTTTGTCAAAATAAAATACTATTTTACAATGTTTCATAAAATTTTATAACACATTGAACAACTCTGTAGCATTAATTAGCCCATGTATAATATCACGGCAACATAAGCGTTTACACTTTCTCTATCAAATCATCCCTAACATCATCAATATACAAAATTCGCCCGATTTGATTGGGGGTTATCCCTCACTTGGTCGGAAGATAATCTTTAATTTATCTTTTTTTTCAATTTGATAAGTTAAAAAATTAATCGAGTCAGATTGAAGGATAACTCTGATTTAATTTAGACAGATTATTCTACTCCAAGAGGTGAGACATAGTTAACCCTCATTTCTCTTAAAACGATAAGAGATGGACTACCAAAATAAATAGAACTAAATTTTAACACAAACTAATAGAGGAGAGATAACTCTCGTTCTATCTATCCTTACGTCACAGTGGGACTTCAAAGACGGGGATAAATGATAGGGATAGCAACAAAGAGTACGACACCAAACACAAATCACTGTCATGGAACACCCTAAGCTTAACCTATCCACATGTTTCATCCTCAGTTGTGGACAAGATGCCTCTCTTTTTTAGGGTCCATCATTACTTGGGAGAAAACGAGCAGGACCCCTCACCACCTTTAGCCCCCCATAACGCGTACAGCAGCCTATCATACGCGAGTATGAACGGCCATCCACAACATTGCGCAAGTGTGGATATGATAACGACGGCATCCATCCATTGGGCTCCCCCATGTGCACCACAATTTGCTTCTTTGTTGGACTCGACTCCTCTTCTGCATGGGCCATGAAGGGGGCAGCAAACAAAAGCCACCCCCGGGCCCGGTAACACTGGAACGTCAGCACTCTTGATTCTTTATATAAAATTTGTTTTGACGACGAGAAACTCGGTGAATCAAAAAATCTAGGGTCACGTATCCTTCGAAGATTGAACACATGATCAGATAAAATTTTCTCGAAATGAATCGAACCTGAGACCTCCTGACAGGAGTCTTCTACCGAACATTAGACATCGGCAACATGAATTTTATATAGAAAATTGAGTTTGACTTGTTGTACATTTAGACGTGACGCATACTTTAGATGTGTAATATCTTTAAATTTTTTATTTTTATTTAAATTTTTTTCGAAACGGCTCTCAAGAGATCTTTACTTTAGATGTGTAATATTACACAACCGGATGTGATAAAAAAGACCTCCCTCCCCTAACGATGTGGATGGATGGACCCAGTCATCTAAACCCATCATAAAAAGGGCACCTTCCTTTGGCCACCACGTGTGTTCTTATCCTTTCCTCTTTTCATTGTGATGCCAATGCAAATGCAGTGACTTATCAGATGTAGACTCATCGAAGGAGGGGCCGTTTCTCCTCCGGCCATGGTCTTTTTACCTGGGCCATGCAAAACAAACAGTGTGGCATGTGTTTGGAGATATGATCTAGGTCGGCAGCTCGTAAATTTATGTGAAATTAAAGAGAAATGTTTAAATTAAGTGGAGATGGTAGATGGGTCAGGGGTGAGTGGAGTCTAATTAATTTTACTTAACTCTAATTTGATCCGGTGATATTTTAAATTAAAGTATTGCCGTCCATACCGGACTCGAGTCAAGGAAGGTCAAGTCGGTCGGGGAAGATTATGGTCAAAGACTACTGGTCAAATTGAGTTGGGATAAGTTCGGGTCAAATTTGACGACCTTAATAATACCCACTTTTTTAAAAGTAGAGTTAATTAAGTTTTACTAGGTCCAAATTAAGTGGCCAAGATAAATCACAGCCTTAGTTATCCAAATATGAATTTGATAGAGTCCACACCGGACTGGTGCCGCCCATGTCAATCGGATAAACTTCTTCCAATTTTGGTCGGAAGAAGTTTAGTTGTGATCGTCCCGAGGGAGAATGTAAACAAACACGTCTTGTCAAACTTTGTTTGGATTTAACTCTCTTTCGTTCAAGAATCATGTCTGATCACTTAATAATCGAGCAAGGTTATGTCAAACTCGCTAGTACGATGAGATAGAAATTCTAAAAGGCCCGGTGTGATAATCGGGCGGGATAAGGTTATTCGTCCTCTCACGCTGAACAAGTCCAAACAAGAGGTTGTGTGTGAGAGAGGGGGTCCGTCGCACCCTTCACCCGACATGCAGTCGACAGTTAGATTATCAAAGAGGCACAGAATTTTTTTGGTAACTTAAAATCTAACACAGTTGATTTAGGACTCATTCTGTCTGCATCTTGAATTCAAAACTTAGTAGAGTGACTAATTGGCGTACTATCTTTACCATCAACGTGATAACAAATCGGAAGTGTATAATTAAGAATTGAGATCTACGTATCGAATGATTTTTCCATGTCTGTATTAGAACATGTAATTTTAAAAGAATTAGTAAACAAATAATAACAGTCTTGTTCACCTGCATAAGCTAATTGAGTAAACTTGAAATCTTACACATTTGTGGATGCTAATTCAAGTACATGAGAGAGAGAGAGAGAATCAGTCAAACACATAGCAAACAAATTTAACACGTCTTGCCGAATTCCTTACGTGGTCGACCCGAACTCCAGTTTTCCCCAAAGATTAGGTGGACCGGTGGCAGTGACGGAGACCTCCCAATCCACACCCTCGCCACTTCAAAGACCCACTCATGCCGAGGGGGAGCCCCTCCGTCTTGTCGGGTTAGCCCACGGAGACGTCCGGGGACCCCATGGAAGAAGCAACCTGCGTGCGAGCATGCCAAAGCTCCCGGGGCGAGCACTGTGCAGTGGCGTGTGCCACCCGCTGGGAACATGGAGGGAAGGAGTGGAGTTGGGTCTTGGAAACACCCCTCCGGGCATTGTGGGAAGGGGATCCGGATGATGTAGAGATTTGGGTCATCACCAGAACAACAGCTTAAGAACGTAATCATATTCTATGATACCGCAATTATTTGAACTTTGAACACTCGTATCACACGGGGTTGTGCTCCAGTGTGGAACTATCATTTGCTGCGGACGGGGCACTAGAATCATAAAAGATAGAACGTTGGCAGTAAACGGGGAATGCATGCAGACAAGGTTAGTCGACTCGATCCATATCGGATCGGATCGGATGTGACTCGGGTTGACTCGGTCGTCTTCCATCCCACTCGATAGACCTTTTTTTCTCCATCTTGACCCGACGATGATTTCTTCTCCCATTCCGGAGCCCCCGCCCCACCCCCGACATTCCCCCACCATAGCTGGCAACGTCTCTTTTGACAAGATCATCGTCACCACCGCCGGATCTTATTTACCACCGTCGGATCCTCGCCGCCGTCATCGGATCCTTATCAGAGCACACTTAGAAGGTCACAGAGAAGAGTAGAGAGGGAGGGAGGAGCGACTCGATCCGAGTCTATCAGATCATGTCTAAGATTTTTTTTAGTTCTGAGTAGATCCACTCGAGTCACCCCGACTCGGACCGAGTCGACAAACCATACCTGCACATGCATCCGCGTCACTCTACTTCATGTTTCGACATTTGGAACGAGACACAAGGAGATCACCCGAGAGGAGGGAGATAAGATCCTCAGCTATACACTCATGTTTACCAAAATCTGCACTTACACACTAGTTCGGATTCGAAGAGGCCTCCCACGGATGACCTATTCCTCGGTGGCTCTCCAATTTCACCGGTGCCGCCCACGTTCCTATTTGATAACGTGAGAGTTTGGCCACGGTTAATGCAGGTGTAGAGAGATAAGGAGACTCAAAAAATCTCATATTAGAAATTATCTCATATTAGAAACTATAAAGATGAATATATGATTATAAACAAGATCCAAATCTTCTCCTTTGAAGATTATTTTATCAATAAAAAAAGATAAAACCTTAATCGCCTGCAAACGCAACGAGAACAATATCTCAAAGAAGATATCCCAAATTTGAAGAACATGTTCTTATACGCAAGACCCTGACTTGGAAGGCTCAAATGCGCCACTCACACGTAGACCATCCGACCCTTATTGTACACGAATATCAAACAGCCCCAGAGGCACCTGGATTCCAACAGTCTCTCTCAGGAGAGACTGTCACAACGTCCTTCTAACCAATTCCTTCTTACGTATTTAGTCAGTTTCAAGTACAAAGTTGTATTTATCTGCTCAACGTTATATTTATGAACTTACCTGTTCAATGTATATACAAGGATAAGTAGTAGATAAATGCAAACATTGAACAGATACAACACAATGCTATTGCAATGTTGCATTTTTCTGAGCAAGGTCGTACTAGAAACCCATTGAAGTGGTTTAAGAGTGAAGGGGAAGAAGGTAACAGACTGTAACATCTGGACTCCAGTCCTCTCTTGCCCTGAGAGGATTCAGACCCCTCTACATATCTTGTAACCTCACAAGAATTCCCAAGCCTGCCCTTTTAACCTGGATGTGAAAGGGTAGCAACCCTGTTTCTTGGGGAAGCGATGGCGTTCAAGGGTTACAATCCATGCACCGTTAACGCAGCACCCACTGCTTGGTAAAATAAAAGCGGGGATCTCAAGTCATGCAGAAACGTAGAGCCGGTATAATTTACCCATCAGATAATTTCGGTTAACATCTTCCCATTCAGGAACATTTTCCACAAACAGACGACGTGACAACAGAGAAAGAAGATACGCCCCCAAACACCCCTCCTTTCAAACCGGGGAGAGGGAAAGAATAACCATCAATTACAGATCTCGCAAATATCACCCCCCCCCCACACCCTTCCTCCAAAGCAAGAACAAGGACTCTAACATCAAAGGAGAAGCCCAAATCATCATGAAGCATTTCTTTCATTGCACCTGAGCCTTGGGTGCAGCTCTCTTCCTGCTGACTGCTGCCAACTGCAACGTGGAAGAAAAAGAGGGGGGGGTGTACAAAGTGAGTTGAAGAAAGCGGGTGTTGAAAACACTCTGTTTAGAGAATTCCACACTGTTGATGATACTGTTGGGGAAACAAGAAAACAAAAAACCATGCGTAAAACCCAAGGAACGATATGTCAGATGCAAAGAGTAACTTACAGATAATGCAGAAAGCTCAGAGCTCTTCAGCACGCGTAACCTCTTCACTGCAGAAACAAACATGCTGTGAAGTGTGAACCAGCAAAAAAGTGTCAGAACACGAGGTTATAGTCACAATGCTACATGAACTCCAGAATTTCTCAATTACATTAGGCCCTCTTTGATAAGAGGTTAGAATAAACTAACTGGGGTGGGCCAGGGTGGATTATTTCGTGGGTTTTCAATATTTTTGCTTAGTAACTTACCCTAATCTGAGTCCGGTAGGGTAATTCCACTCCACCTGAAAGGGTAGAACGAGTTAACCCTAGAATAAGGGCCTTAATCATAACCGACCTCGAGTCCGATATCCTTGCTACCAAACTCGATTAAAGAGGCGTAGGTAAAATAACTCACCCTAACGGGCCCTTATTTGATTATCAAGACAGTCAAGGTTTGCCTCAACAGGTCGAGTTGGTAAATATCACCAAGCAGGATCTTTTAGCTTTTTAAGGTGAGGTTCTTAAGAGCTCAAAGCATCAATGCAAAAGATAGCAGGAGGAGATAATTTATTTCAATAAAAATTGGAATAAGTACATCCAGGAACAAGGCACTAGAATAACAGATTACAAGGCCATAAATCAGGAAGCAAACTTACTCCGGTGGCTATGTTTCTGAATAAGTTTGCATAAAAACTTGGTCATAATTGTTCGGTGTTTTCGCATATAAATCACTGTTAAAAAAAAAGCAGATTTATGATTCTTGCATTTGTATTTGCACACAAGTCATTAAGACAAACATTAATATTATGCAAGAAGACCACATTATGGTCTTTTTTACACATAGAAATAGTGCAGAATGGCCATGCCGTGCTGTTTCTGCAAAATATCAACATTTCTAATGATAAGTGCACACATTCGAATGTAGGAATGATAAATCTGCTATTGTAATGATGATTTATATGTAAGAATCCCAAATTCTTACTTGAGGCTTGGGAGAATTTTAGGTAAGAAAAAAAGAGAGAAGCTTACTCCCATGGCACATCCCCCACCAACAGCTTGTCTCCCTCATCATCTTCATATACCAGTGTGTATTCACCGCTTCCGTCCAATAACCCAGTAATTGCCTGCCCTGGCCCTGCTTCTCTGTCATTCTGGCTCCGAGAAGATGAAGTTTCTCCTTGTGCTATAGATCATGTTACAGAAAAAAACGGAGTCAAGAGACAGCATCTTTATTTTGCAATAGCTCCAAGGAACACATCGGAGCGGATGCAAGAATGTCCATCCGTTTCAATCACCTGCAAGAAGGCCTCTGAACAGCTCGTCTACTGCAGAAGAAAGCTTCTCATAACTGCCATAGGCTTTAAGATCTGCTTTTCTTCCAATGGGGACGCCATCCATATTAATCTTCACAAACTTTCCCTTGCTGGGAATTTCTTGCTTCTCACTTCTGCCGGAGTTTCCAGTCTGTGCAAGGGAAGAAGATGGCTTTGAAGAGCTGCTGGTGAGATTCTTCCTAAAGGAACGGATGGGAGGCCACCCAACAACAGGAGAAGTCGCAGTTCTGAAAAGAACAGGAAAATGAGTCAGAAAGGCTATAAGAATATTAAATTTCACAGGGAGAAAAATTGCATGGATACGTAAGGAAAGAAGTTGAATCAATCAACTACAATTTTCTGAAGAAAACTTGCTCATAATAAAACATACAGGGGGGGAGGAGAAGGAATGAATGAGAAAAGAATAGTATCTGTGTGCCCAAGTAAATGTAAAACTGGAGAAGAACTTAACAAGATATTAGTAAATAACAGAGCATTTTGGCAAAAACATCTTTTTTCCGACGCGAACAAGACGTTGCCGGCTTTGACAGAGATTTGGGGGCAGGAGAACAAGAAGAGGGTTGCAAAAAAGACAGGATCTGATGTTCACAGATTTTTACATGAGGAAAGAACGGTATTGCAAGAGTTTTCATGATATTCGTATATCCCAACAGGGCCACACAACAGGGATAACCAAACATGTCTGTTGGGAAAAGCCATCAAAGCCATCACCAGTATGGAAAGACATCCCCAGAAAGCAAAAGAAATCCATGTGCACGACATAAAAGAAGAAGATCAAAAAGAAACAGGACCCATCAGGAAGGAAAATGAAGAGAAACAAAAAGAATATTTTTCTTCCTAGGAGAAAAAGAGAACCCGGTGAATGGAAGAGATGGTACCTGGCTTGGGAGCTGTTGGGGGACGCAGCAGCATTCCCAGAAGAAGGCGCCGTAGCAGATGGCGGTGAAGCCGCCTTCCCCTCGAGGCTCTGGTGTCGTTGCTGCTGTTCTGCGTCCATTCCGTTGGCCTTCTGCGAGGAATCCCTCGCCAAGTGCGGAAAGCCAGTCATTTTTTGCTGCTGCTGCTGGTGGAAACCTGTGAGCGCGAAGGAGTTGATGAAGAAATTGGAAGAAGAAGACGCTTTTAAAGAAACTAGAGACACGACCCATCAGGCATACCTCGTATCTGGCTATCAAGGATATCCGAGAACCCTCTCTTGGCACCAGCAGAACCGTTGGTGGTGCGGCTGGAAGCCCTGGGAGGAGCCCCGAGAGAGAAGGCCGAGGGGTCTTTCTTGTACTCCTTCTCCACCGGCCAGTCTTCCCCCCCAGGCGGGGCAAGCCTCAGCTCCAGCTTCTGCTCTGCAAGTTTGAAACTTTCTCGCCCGCCACCCTCTCCTCCGCCTCTCTCCATCCAGTCTCCCCCGTTCGGGATCAAATCCAGCAGCTTTGGGTAGGGATCTCCGGCTCGCGCCCCCTTTCCAAAGCACCCCTCCATTCTTCTTCTCCTTTAGTCTCCACTTCTTTCTTTTATGTAGTAAACGTGGCTATGGGGGAACAGGGCGACAGCTACCTGGGAAGAACCCAAGCGCAAGAAAAGTGAGGGGGGGGCCAACAACTCCTTCTGCTTCAACTCTGGAGGGAGATAGAGAATGAGGTCTAGGGAGAAAACCCAGGTCAAAACTCTCCTGTGCACTCTACAAACTATGGAGAAGACAGCAGGAGAGAAGCTCGGGCAAGGAATGGTCTTCCAGAGCACAGAACAGGAAAACACAGGTCACACAGACACAACGGGAGAACAATTTATCGACAGAGCTAGAAAAAGTGAACCCCCAAGAGGTCCCTTCAAGAGAGACACTTCAAGGCAGGCAGCGCCCGACTTCCCAATCAACCGAAAGATCCCAACCCGGGCCAAACAAGGTCAGAAATTAATGGTTTCCTTCCCTGACAGCGACTGATGAGGAGTCAAGGATGAGGAAGAAGAAGAGTGGGCGACTGAAAGCTTCTTTCTCCCTCGCTCCGCCCCCGCCGGCCAAAGACTCCGCCCTGTGAAACAACACCCAAGGGCTTCAACCCAGAAAGGAGAACAGCGCCATTAGATGCTTCAACCCAGCGCTGAGGCTGCCGGAACCCGGAAAGAGGGAAGAAAGGCGCCCCGCTTTTATTCGTTTATTCTGCACAGTCCTCCTGCCCCCTTGTTCCTCCACTCTTTTTCCCTCCCAGCCGCAATATAATAATGGTGAAAGATGCCTTCTTTGTTTGTTTTTCTCGGGGAGATGGGGTTCGGGGATTAAAAGGGGAATGGCAACAGAGGGGCCATGGGAGATTCCAAAGCTCGAAAACCTGTAAACGGAATTAGAGCCCTGCTCACGCAAAAGTACGCGACAGGGTGGTGAGAGCAGGCAGGGTGGTGGGAACTGTGTGGTGAGAGAGTAAACGGGGTGTACCCCCCTCTCTCTCCGCGCTTCTGAGAGGTGCCTGCGAAGAAGGTTGGGGGGGCGGGGAAGGCGTGCTCCTATGAAGGGCACACTAACCCAGGCATGCCATTACGGCGGTGGCCACTGCGTGCTGTTGGGTGGAGAGGGGGTTGCCCCCTCCGCCAGTGAGAGCTCTGGCTGCTTTGCAAGCACGGCTACACGTTACATTTGCATCCTCCTCAGCGCCACATTCAGTGTAGACCTATAAACGGCAGATATTATGATATTCGAATTTATATTTAATTAATAATTAAATTATATAATTAATAATTAAATTATTTATTAAATATTTTATTCAAATAATTATAAGATTAATACGAATTCGAATTTAGTTTAAATTTTAAATGAATAATTATTAGACCTACTTAGAGATGAGTCATATACCTACTTAGAGATGAGTCATGTGAGTTGTACGAGAGCGTCGAAAATAATTTTCTCCATAAAAAAGAAAGAGTAAAAATTAGTTTTATTTTAAGAGATATTATTAAAAAAATTAGACTTCATCCTAAAAAATAGACGATAATTTACCAAATAAGTGTAAGCAGAGTTCTTATTCTTAAATTATATTTTACGATAAAAAAATAAAAAAGAGTAATTAATAATATATTAAAATTTAAGTTAATTATATATAGAATATGTCTATCATTCGATATTTATCTAAAAATTCATATTCGGTCCGATAATATCTAACACGGATATCTCAATATCTGAATTTTTATCCAATTAAATTATCTGTCAGATATTTTATTCAAATAATTATCAGATTAAATAAATACGAATTCGAATTCGATTTAAATTTTAAACGAATAATTATCCGACCTAATCTATTGGACTCACTCACTCCCCGTGCAGACCACACCCCCTATCAGCGTGGCGTTCATTGAAAGTTACCTTGGAATTAACCTATTTTTAGTCTTGGAACTATCACTTTATTATTTTGATTGGTCACATTTTGTAACATATTTAGAGAGGGTTAGAGAGGGTGGATAAGTTAACTTGATCAGACTTTCAAATCAAAACTGGGTTAAATAGCGGATAACTTAACCTAGGTGAGCTAACCCAAAAAAAAAATATTCAGAAAGTGGAGATAAGGATTTCCCTGTCGTGTTGTGTGGATCGCTCGTCGCCCTGTTCGGGTGGCCAAATAAATCCTTGGTAGACGTTGATTACTCGCAATAAATTCCATTTGATATTTTTAAAGGGATAGTTTTTTGGGGATAATTAACTGGCACCCCTTGTCACACCTCTCACATTAATTTCAGATCCTTGTAAGAGAATCAAATATTTTCTGCTCTATTTTTTTGGATAGATTTATGTTTTAATCCCCACTATTAACGGCCATCACCATGTACTCATATAGTCATATGTTAGTACTAACTCGTTAAAAACATCTTATTTCATCGACAATAGTTGATAATGCATTATATTTAAAATATTACTCCATGTTTGTTAATCGGGTGAGGTTAACTCAGTCGACCTCAGAAAGTCGAGTGCACTAATCGACCCTGGTTAACGCTCTTGTGTGTGAGAGAGCGGTGAAGTCCACACCGCTCTCTCACATCGATTGCACTGTCCTAACTCCGAAATAAACCCACCCTTATAGGTTAAGGGCGTGTTTGGAAAGGATGTAAGGTGGAGGGATTTTTTTAAAATCCCTTAAAGAGAGAAGAATTATCATTTAAATAATTTTTAGAGATTTTTCACTTCTCTTCTCTTTCCCTCTATCTCTCTATAAACCTCAAAATCCACCATAAATAAAAAATGGCGAGATATTAGGACATTTGAAAAAACTTTTAAAAAAGAAGAAATTCTAATAATTAGAGAGTTCAAAATTCTTCTCTTACATCCTTTTCAAATGCACTCTTGGATGACAACGGAACAAGAAGTTTGTATTAACGTTACCACTAATATTTTAGCGTCCGTTGAGGATCCTTCGTAGTAGAGATTAAAAAGATAAGTCTGCCCAAAAATTAGGGGATGAATAGTGTTTGATTTCTAACAGAGACATGAAATTAACATTGGAATTCTAACAGGGGGTGCTAATTAATTGTCCTATAATTCTTTGATAGAAATATATCACTTACAATAAATCTCTTCAAAATCTTCAAAGAATATATTTTAGCCTTTTATTTGAATTTTTAAGTTTTACATATATATGATTTTCTTATCTCAAATTTTTATTATTACTTTAAAAAATTACATCAAAATAAATTGTGGAGAAGAAAGTATGTTTGAAGGCAAGCCTCTGTGTGACAGATTTTTTTGCTAACGTGCATGGCTGACGGAGGTAACGAGAATTCGAGTACATTTTATAAAATTCTCAAAAGTCAGGTTTAGGAAAGAGAGAAAATGCAAGCACGTGGTTTCTCACGTGCACCCCTATTTAACTTCTTTCATGGGTAAATCTTAATCTGTGGTTCGGAAGTTTTTATTAAGGACTCATTTGATTTAGATTATTAGGAGATTATTATGATTGAAATTCATGTATAATCTTATCCTAATCAAATGACCTAAAGTTATCTTGATTTTGACGTTAAATTAATTTTTTAAAATCAAGAGAGAAAGACATAAAAAGAGAGGTGTTAAATAATCTACAAAATCTCTTCTCATACAATTTTGAGATGAATTTTGAAATCTAAAATTCTAGACACTTTGAGATTTATCTTATGCACGGATTTTTCAAAAAAAAATTACCTGAACAATACCAATCAAAGAGCCCCTAAAAATTTAGATTCTTAGAAGAACACTGCACACCTAATCTCCATATATATCAAGTATAGAAGAAAATTATTGTTATATCAAGCACATATTTTGCAAATCGATATGATACGGTCCATACAGTATATATGGAATCGTGTTAGTCGATGACTAGTGCGACCGGTGTGTCGTACGTAATTAATACACTACTTATATTATTCTAAATATTAAATATTTTATTTTATAACAAAGATAAATTCATAGATTAGTTGGTTGAGAAAACATAAGACTCCTCGTATTCTAACTGAGGATGTGTCAATTAAACGAAATATCAACTAATCAATTGAATTCAAAAATAATTTAAATAATTTTATTTTATAATATATATATTAATATCTTCTTTCATTATGATATATAATGATATTGATGTGTATCCTATCGTATCAATAAAAGATCGATACTATCGGACTTACAAACTCTACGTAATCCCCTCCAAACTTAAAGCCTTAAACAGAGTCATTCACATTTGAAGTGAACACGTAGAGGGTTATTCGCAAAAGTTCGTTGTTCATAGAGTTTTTCACATGTACGTGACCTTTTGGAGGGTTATCTGCAAAAAGCCTCGAACTGGCAGCCGCTTGCTTTAATGCGTCGTTGAATAACATGTAGTAGTGAGGCATCATACACGTAACAACATTATTTAACTAAATAAAGCGGTTTGGTGTAAACACTAGTTTTAAGCGGTTGGTCTAAAATTAACCGGACTGAAAGTATTTCCGCTTAGATCTCCGGTTCTATTTTAAAAACATAGCCACATAGGCGTGAAATTATTTAATGGGTCCGAGAACGAGTAAAATTTTTTTAATCAAAATAACATTGTGTAGAGTTAAATCTAAAAATCGTAGATTTTATAGGACCGAGTCATTTGATATGATGCAACATACCATAATATTAGTACGCGGTAATATCTCTAAGGGCGTGTTTGAGAATGCATCTGTTTATTTATTTCGACAAGAATTCTTTGATCGTACGTATCTATGATTAATCTAAGATTTGTAATGATAAAAAATTCTCATAACTCACCTTACATCGGCTTATAAGAATTCTCCGGTGAAGTTGATTTTGTATCTATAATATCTCTCTTTCGATCTTTGTGAACGCTCAAAAACTAAAAACTCGTACGCCCAATAGACATTTGATAAAATTTAAAAATTATCAAGAGATTATGACTCGAAAATCATGATAGAGTGTGTTATTAAATGCACCCTAAGATTTGTATTGCAACTTTATGATGCTCAATTTATTTGGAGACGAAGGAGGAAAAAATATCGGAAAAATAGGTTATGAGATTATGATATTAGCCAACTAAGTTTTGCAGCCCAACTATTTACGGCATTCCAAACTTAGGAAAAACATCGTAAAACAATGTATGGCAAGCGACGTCACAACGAAAACGTTGTCTTATGGCATTTTACAATGTTTTACAGTATTTTATGAGCTCATAATTAGTTTACTTTATTTTCAAAGTGTGGAAGAAGAGAATTAAGAACAAATTTTATGATTAAAAAAGTTGGGAAGGATGGATGTATCTCATATAGAAATGGCTGAACTTATTAGAGTGAAAGAGTTGTTATAGTAGGAGAGAACACTGGCCTCTAACGTTTTAATTGTGTTAATCAAGATTTATCGAATCGGTCGTATTAATATTTTATTGATATGGGACAGGATAATAATATATCATATCGAATCATTGCGTGTTAAGGAAGATTAATTCATAAATATCTATCACACAAGTCCAAGTAAAAATAAATTTACTTCTATGTATAGTAAAAAAATAATGTTTTTCATTATTCATAGAACTCAATTTTTATTTTTACTTGACTCACATTCCACATCACCTGATGACGTGAGGTGAGAGCCAAATAAGTTTGAGATAGAGACCACTCCAAAAAAAATTTAAAAATAATATGTGTTGCACTAATTACACTGAGTATACTCATATCTATTATAGTAAAATTATGATAAAAGTTTACATATAATTTAATTGGTTAGGAAGTGTATTATTTAAATTTGAGGCTGGGACATGATATTTTATTTCAATTTTGTTTTAAAAGAGTTGAACTTATTAAAGAGTTGTTACGGTTGGACAGAACACTGGCATCTAACGTTCTAATTGTGCTAACGAAAGTTTGTCATCCCGATCGTATCGACTATATCAATATTTTACTGATATGATATGTTGTGCTGCGTGTCAAGAAGGAAGATTACTTCATAAATATCTATTATAGTAAAATTGTAATAAAAATTTACCTGTAATTTAATTAGTTAGGGAGTACGTGATTTAAACTTGAGGTGAGAGATTTGAATCTCGTAAATGTCATAATATTTTTACTTTAAATTTAAAAAATAAAAAATATGTTTTACTCATTTAAAATTCTTGACCTCACATACAAAGAAACGTTTAAAATCAACTCATCTACCAAGATAATTTGATATAAAATAGTTAAAAAGATACGAGTATCGTATCGATTACGTATTACGTATCAGTCGTATCATCGTATACGAAGAAACACTTAAAATTAATTCACTTATAAAAATAATTTAATATAAAATAAAATATGAAATATTTAAATAAGATAAATAAAATATCAATTATATATATATATTTTTTGGAAGCAGGATAGATCATTTCATTTCATACTAGAGACATAATACATGGCATGCAAGGAAGATAACCCAGTCGACAGAGCGACATACATAAGGAAGCAGAGAACCCAAACCGTACAGAAAAGCCCATACATGACCCATTTTATCATCGAAGCGACGTACAAACATGGGAGGTAACGAGGAGGGGTGAAGAGCCACGGCAGCTACCATCGGTGTGAACTCAAGAGGATCGGAAGACGAGCCAGCCGGTGCTGAAGGTGACAAAGATCTTCCTCGAGGTGCACATGGCAGCCGAACCGCTCTAGCACTAAGCGGTGAGTAGAGAACGCTCGGGAGGCCGATATCCGGAAGGATACGGGGGGAATGCGCTGTATCTCCGAGCTTCTTCGAAATCGAGGGAAGAGATCCGTAACCAGCGTCACTAGGGCCGGACCCAAGCTCCGACGATGCTCGAGAGAGAGCCCAGACCGGCGGGGGGGAACCGAGACAGGATGACGGGGGCCAGTGGGCTTCAAAAAGGTATGGGGGGACTAGGAGACAGGGGAGGGGAGGGGTCTAAAGGGCGCCGGAGGGGTGAGGGGCGCCGGAGGAAGAGGAAGGGGGAGGGCGGGGGGAGGGCGAAAGGGATGGGGGGGCAGGAGGGGAGGGCAGAGGGGGAACGGTAGGGGGAGACAGAGGGCCACCGGGGGGGGAACAGCGCAGGAGGGGGCAGAGAAAAGTGGCGGGAGGTCGACTGGGGGGGGGCGGAGAGAAGGGCAAAAGGAGGAGGGGGGGAGAGACCGGAGGGGGAGAGACCCGGAAGAGGGGGGCGGAGGAAGGGGGAATGGGCGGAGGTCGACTGGGGGTGGAAGGGAGAGAGCAGAGAAACGAAGAGGGGGGGAGGGGGGACGTCGGAGAAAGGAGGAGGGGCAGGAGCAAGGGTGGGCAGGGGAACAGCGCGGGGGAAGAAGGGGGAGAAGGAGAGGGAGGGTTCCAGTCTTCCGATCTCCCTGACAATTCCAGGAAGGGGTTAGAAAACCCCCCCCCCCCCCGACAAAACCTAGGAAGCGCCCTAGAGAAGACGGACCTGGCGATGAGCCTCCAAGAGAGGAGAAGGAGAGAGAGGGTCCAAGAGAGGAGAAGGAGAGAGAGGGGGGGAGTTCCCGGCGGGAGCTCCCCCCTCCCGATGTTCCGCGGGGCTTCCCACGACCGGAGGCGACGACTCGACGCGCAGCGGAGCCTCCCCCTGCACGTTTGAGAAAAATCAATTATATATCATACATAGATCTTGCCCATCTATATACATATCACATGGATATAGTAGACGCTGGTGTCAACTCGATTGGGTGCACCCGCACCAGTATAACATGAATAGCAACCGTTGCCGTTTGCAGTAGATATCACGCCGCAGGCTACAGGGGCTATGGAACTGCGGAAGAGGGGGATTCACGTGCGGAAAAGGTTGGGAGATAGTGGGGGCATTCTGTAAAAAGAACACTATAAGCTTTAACTGTTTCGATGGAATCCATAATAGATATTAAATTTCCATACAATCATATGAATATTCTATTATCCACGTCAGGATTTATCGTATCTCGATGGACTCATCCGTCTCGGTCACAGGTTGAAACGGATCAAGTCCATCCCGATTCGATCAGTCTTGATCTATTTCGTTCCATGTTAAAATAAAAAAACTTTATATATATAATTTATATAGAATAATAGAATAAAATAAAAAAGACACTTTATATATATATATATATATTATAATATAATATTAAATTAATGGGACGACCCGATGACGACTCACGACCCGGGCGTCTCGCCCATAGCCTGAGTCGGTCGGGTCGTGTGGGTCGGGGCGACCAGCACCGGGTCGACAAACCCTGGCCAGGGTTTGCCGTCTCGACTGACCCGCCCGTCGCGATCACGGCATGGGTCGAGTCGGGTCGGTCCCGTCTCGGTCCATCTTACTCTGTGTTAAAATAAAAAAAGACTTATATATATATAATATATATAAAATAATACAATAAAATGATCCGATCACGACTCATATCTCGTGCATCCCGATCTCGAGTTGAGACGGATCAGGTCGTGTGAGCCAAGTTAACTCGCACTAATCCTGATTTAAACCCAACTCTCTTCCACCGAGTGCTCTTGTAAATCCAAATATTACCGATATATGTTTCCTTCATTAAAAATAAAGACTAGACATCACCTACACGCTTTGTGTTAGGTCAGCGTTGCCTTCATTCGTGGGATAAGCCCCCTACAACGACCAGACGGATCCAACCATGGGGATAGTGGGCAGTTGACCTCCGTATTCCCGATCGGAGGTGTTGACCATGGTGAGCACTGAGAGGATAGTTGGAAGCTTGTGAGGATTCAACTCTCCCCTCTGCTCCCCCAGTTCATGCGTCCCAGTGACCAGATGTGAAACCACTTGTACTCTCAGACAGATGCATCGGGGAATCATATCATGCTGTATATCTCCGAAAGATCTTAAATTCAAATTAAAATAGTCATATAATTCTTTGTCGAGGAGCCATCCGTTTGTGGGAAGGGGTGGGCATTGATGTGGCGATCACTCGTCACGGGAACCAAGTTGGGCTATAGCCTGCATGGTTCCTGTCTCCCTTTCGCGGTTCACACGGTCGTACAGCTAGCTGTAAAGATTTTATAATAATAGATACATGGGTTTAGCCCCCATTTTATTCGAAATTTATAGTAAGATTATCTATATTTTAATCTAAACTTAAGTCATTTTATTTGGATGGGAATATATTTAGATAATCTACTTGAGAGAGGAGGGCCAACGTGGAGACTTAAGAAGAGGATTCAAAAGATCCGCTCACAAGATCTCATACCGTAAATTATAAAGATAGATATATGTTTATAAACATTGTCCGAGTCTTCCTTTGAATTATTATATCTTACCTTGAGATATTATCTCCGGCTATTGACGTCAATAAAGACGTATAAATTTAAAATATCTATTTTAAGATATTATCTCTGTTATGTCCTAAGATGATTAGGATTTTGTTATTTTTACGGATAAAAAGACCCTTAAATATCAATTTTTATAATTTTTGATATAAAATCTTGTGAGCTCCCTTCTTGAATCTCTAAACACGTAACCTCTAAAAATTCTCATACTCTCCCCTGTACTTTTCCAAAATCTTATATTCTACACATTTACTACATCCTCGATGGGATACTCTTTTAATTTTGATGGTATTAGATTGAGAGGGATATAACTGTAGCAAGATTACATGCTAGGCTATTACTAGAGTATGTATGATAATTCTGAGAATGAAGAAATATATATTAAAATATAAATAATTTTGAGAATGTATACGACTGTTCTTCGTTTATATCGCATATATACAATCAATCATCAGAGTTATGGAGAAAAAAGCATTTATATCTTTCTTTTTAAACTTTGGAAATTGGGATCATGTGGAGAGAGAGAGAGAGAGAGAATTTAAGAGAGATTAAAAGTATTTTAACTTTTTAAATTTAATTAAAAAATAACTAGAGTTAAGGAAAGGAATCAAAGGATTGTAACACAAACAGATTACTTGTAACAATAGTAAAATAAAAAGATTCGCACTATCCGTCCGTACATTGGTCGGCGCAGTCCGACACGGAGATCGCATCATCCTGTCTGTGCCGCCGCCCTCGGCGCTCCACTGCCGTAGAGTAGCCCTGCCCCCGCTCGCCCCCAACTCACCCAGCGGCGACTCCTCGGCCCGAGCAGGCGGATTAGATCGCGGGGGGGCCGCCTCCGGTTCGCCTGCACCGGTGCTTGCACATCTCACGATGGGATCTGGACAATGTTTCTTCGTACCCAAAAATGTCGGGTCCCCGGATCCGCTTTTCGCCAACCCCCGCCCGCCTTGTCGCACGACCAGACATGCGGTGAAGCCTCGGGAGGTGAGGAAACGTCAGCCGTCTGATCACCAGAGGCCTTTTTTAAATACTATAAAGCCGAAATTTTCTGGGATTTCGAGTGTCACTGGCCGGTCGGTGAAACCAACCAGATTTCGTGCACCATGGCGCACTCGGGGCAATGGATCATCTGTGAGTTGTAGTCCGGATAATTATTCATTTAAAATTTAAAATATATTTATATTTATATTTATTTAATAAGATAATTATTTAAATTTAATATCGAATAGATAATTTAATGGAATATCTGATATTCGATTATTAATCAGATACGAATTCAGATAATAAAATATCTCTATTAGACATTATCCGACTGAATATGAATCTTTAATTAAATATTTAAAAACACACATATTCTGCATATAATTAATTTAAATTTTTATATATTATTTTATTATTTATTTTTTATTTTAAAATATAATTTAAAAGTAAAAATTTCACCTATATCCATTTGACAAGTTATCTCATATTTTTTTAGGACGAAGTCTAATTGTTTGATAATATCTCTCAAAATAAAAATAATTTTTACTCTTTTTTTAAAAAAATAAGATACGATTCTCCCACACGACTCATACGACTCACTTTTAAATAGGTATAATAATTATTCATTTAAAATTCGAACTTAATTCAAATTCAAATTAATCAGATAAATATCTGAATAAAATATTTAACAGATAATTTGATTATTAATTAAATAATTTAATTATTAATCGGATACGAATTTAAATATCACATTATCCACTCCGTATCCGATCCATTTACGGATCTAATAAGTAAATTATATGTAATTATTCTTTAGATGGACTAAGTTTAGTATATAGCACTCTAACGTCACTTTTAAATAAAAGAAATCCTCCGTCAAGTTTAACATAGAATATATTTTTCTTTTAATGAGAAATCTCTCACATAATCCATTTCCATAGCTCCACTTCAAGTAAACCCTTCAGACCAAATTACTAAGTAGAATTTTCTATAACTTCCCTCCTCTCTCACTCATCAGCTCCGATCAAGTACCCTTTAATCGGTCAACATCGATCTTCATCAGCAAGGAGGGGAGTGGAAGATATTTTTAAAATTAGCTTCAAAATATCTCATTTTGCCTAACTTTGAGTAAGTATTGAATAAATTCAGCACACTTAATAGACTCCAAACATGGACTACGGTCTGCTTTCACATTTGCCCACAAAGGCAGGCGCATTACGCCACAGTTCACAGTGTATCCTCTGGACCGAGTGAAGGACCTTTAATTAGTGTTAAACATCGTCCTTTGATCTGCCTCCACATTCCCCCGTTTATTTTGACCGCAGCCTGCTGTCGGAGACTCCGGGCGCACCTTAACACCGACCGGGCGGCTAAGGGGACCTAGAGGTGACCCGACTCGGACAGGAGCAGATTTCTTCGCCCGGCCGCGCTAGCTGCGCACGCACGCAATGCAGGATCGACACGTCTAAGCGGACCCCACGCATCTCAAGTCTCGTGCCGTCTTCCGACCGGCCAACATGGTCGGACGCTTTCGATGGCGCCAATTTAGTTCTCGCCGCTTTACGCCGGCCAGCTGGCACCTCACCGTGGAGCGGGGTGAATATCGTATCGCGAGAAGTTGACATCGTAGGAACTCCTCTCCACATGTGAGCAGCACGTGACAAAACTTAGAGAACTAGACGGCACCATCCTTGCCAGGTAGGCAAGGTATGCTCCACCCCAATCCAGTAGATTTCATCTATAATTAATAAAATTATTTTCTAATTTAGAAATTCAATATTTTAAAAAATAGGATGTGGGCTCGTGGGCCAAACAACCCCACTATGGGTCGAATGCCCCCAAAAGCACCGGTCACGGGCCAACCTGGTGCACCTCTCGACTCCGACTCGAATGCCCACATGGGTACTCAAAGGACCTTAGCTTCATATCAGAAATCCTCTCATTTCTTTTAACGGCGGGATCTCTTAAAAAAAAAAAGAGGGCGACACCCAATCAAGTACGAACATTTCAAAAAATCAGTTAATACTAGGGTTGTCAATGAGCCTAGCCGACCCGATGGCCCGCGGGCTTGGCCCGATTTCGGGCCGGATCGCAAGATCTTTTTCGGCCCGCGAATTTTTAGTCTGGCCTAAAAGTCCGGCCCGACTAGACTCGCGGGCCGGGCTCTGGCTTTGAGTTCGGCCCGCGGGCCGGCCCGATCCCTTTTTTTATGCTCACTTCAAATTTTAAAAACTATTTAGTCAAACTTATGTTATTTTACTTAATTAGAAATTTTAAAAGTCTCTTTTCACACAAATTATGTAATTAATATCAAATTTTTAATTTATTTAGTGAGATTATAAGTTTTATAGTATTAAATCTATTGATTTTTCTTATTTTTATTATTTTATTTAAGTAGTCGGGCCGGGCCGGGCCTTAGTCGGGCTTTGAATTTTTTACGTAATGTCGGGCCCGACCCGGCCCGGCCCGACATAGCTCGGGCCCGGGCCGGGCTCGGGCCTTAGTCTTGATAAGTCGGGCCCGAGCCGGGCCGACCTAAGCCCGACCCGGGCCCGGCCCATTGACAGCCGTTAATACTCTCCTCGCCCTTTACTTGAACTCTACTTGATTTGATAATGGGACGATTATTCTCTCCCATCGTTCTAGAGGCCCCTCACGCAAGTAATCTTATTGGACTCAGCACCTACCATTCCCTAGTCGGCTACTGAAATTTGACTATATCGGAAATGTAAATATAGATATTTTTACATGTAAATATCTACCATCATAAATATTTATTTATTAATCTATGAGTTCTTGAGACCTGTATATAAATTTTCATAATTTTTTAATCCTTGTTAAAAAGATTTCGTAGGTTATAACTTAAAAAATATCACATGAAATATTTCATCTCAAAGTTGAGAAAAGATGAAAAAACTTCTCTCTCTCTATGTGTTCGTCAAAGGAGGAGATCAAAGAGGGTGGGAGGGGTGTGGAAGGGATGCTTGTCGGGAGGGATTGCGGGGATGGTGTGTTTGCTCCTTGAGAGGGGGCAAAGAGGGGTGGGGGGTGCTCGCCGAAGCTCGCCATAGGTGGGGGAGAGGGAGGGGGAAGTGGAGGGGCCGGAGGTGGCACACACACACTCTCTCTCTCTTTCTCTCTCTAATCAAGGGTATTTTTGTCATTTGATCATCTTGAGTCAAGTTAACTAGAGTCTGATTAATTTTCGTTGAACGGATTAACGGGGGGTTATTCATCTAATGATAAAGATTATAGGAACTTATAAACACGTCCCAAGAATTAAGGAATTAATAAATAATTAGTTATAATTGTAGGGGCTTATATGTAAAAATCCCAGAGGAATGTTTATTGATTAGATCGTGACTGAACTCATATTTCAAAGTTAAGATGTACCCTAATCTTTGTAATTCGCATTTTTAATTATATTATTTAGAGAAAAGCGAATACATGAAGCTCCATTTCCCGATTGAATTAGATATTGGTTTTGATATATATATAAATCTTTGCGTCCTACTCTAATTTAACAATTGGGTCACTTTCCTCTAATATATATAGAGGAAATTGCAGCAAAGGAAGTGGACTTGTCCGAATTGGGTCAAAAGATTTGGAGAGTCGAGCCATAGTTGGATATCCGTCCTTATTCGTCAATTTTACATTTAACTCCAATATAAAAAAAGATAGAGGATAGTCATTTTTAAAATAAAAATTCATCAAATTTATTTAGTTTCCAAACCGGGGAGGGGGGGGATAAAATAGGGGGAGGGGGTATGCAAAAGGTGGCCGGAGGAGGGGGAACACCACTGGAGGGGGGGGGGAGTGACGCGACGGGAGGGGGAAGGGAGGGGGGGACGCCGGCGGAGGGGAAAGGCCCGGGTGGGGAGGGTGGGAAGAAGGGGAAAAGGACAGAGAGCTTCGAGGGGGCGCAGGAGGGGGGGGGGGAAGAAACAGCACGGGTAGGAGGAAGGGAAGGAAAAGGAAGGCGGGGGAGGGAGGCCGGAGAGCAAGCACAGGTGGGAAGAAGAGCAAGAGGAAGGAGGGAGGGAGCCAGAGAATCCAGGTAGGGTTTGGAGCCTACCTGACAAAAGCCCAGTGGTCGCCCCCAGAGAGACAGACCAGATGGAGAAGCCTCCTGACGGAGAAGGAGGAGGGGGGGGGGGGAGTCCCCGGCGGGAGCTCCCCCCCACCCGACGGTTCCGCGAGAACGCTCGCAACTGGACGGGGAGAGCGCTCGGCGCGCAGCGGACGTGTCTCTGAGCCCTCGAAATGAATTCTTCTTGGCCTCATCTTATTGCAAGATAGATGCCAACACACATGAAACCTAAAAGTATGGGTTTGAAAGAATTGTCGGTTGTTGAAAAGATAATGACATCTTTAATTATAAGGCCGGTCTTCACTCTTTTAACTCGAGAGGTAACTTCTAATACCGCTTTATTTAGGAGTGAAACTTGAGAATAATTGGGAATAAACTTAAGTTAGACTAAAACTTAGTATGGTGGACCGATCACGTAATCATGTTAGAATAATGTTAAATTGGAGATATCTCCGAATTTACTATCTCACTTGAAAAGTTGGGTTAACACCCAACTCATCGAAACAAAAGTGAGTTAACTCTAAGATATATTAACTCTCTTGGGTTAACTCACTTTCACCCTAAATGTCCAACAAAGCGGAGTTTAAATAATAAAGTTTCACTTTCGAGAAGGGAAAAATTCGCAAGATTCATTGCGACCTATTATCGATCGACGCACAGTCTAAGAACGACATCAACTAAGATCCACTCGAGACTGGCCCAGTCCACGAGCGTGCACTCCGCGTATGTGCGCGCCCTACACATCTCGACGCCATCAATTGGTGGCCGTTATCGTCGAAATCGTAAAAATTATCCCAACGGGCATCGAGTCTCCACCCACATAACCGATACACTCACCATGACAACACCTTACCAAACTCTCAAAGAGCAGGTGAGGGGGTAATCGACAATTTCATGATCGACCAATTCATTACTCCACTAAACACACCTTCGCTTAGTCAAGAAACAGATACACTCAAGGCAAATCTCATAAATAAGACCCTAGACATACGATCATAGGTGTGCAAACTTACCCATAGAGAAACTCCAAACTCCATAACATTCATTCTCTCTCCTGAGCACTATTCCTCTCATCCGAGCACTCCTCTCTAGTCTCTACGATCTACATCATTTTTTTCCTTATTCGAGCACCCTATTAACTTAAGTATTGGAGAATTTTATTTTAAGATCTCACCCAAAGCTCTGTATAACATGTCTGTTCAGTTATTACAGATTTTCTTGAGATAATTGATCTCTCTTTCACATTAAAAAATATAAAAATATGATATAAAATTCTAGATATCATATTTCAATCTTTAGAACTTCTATGCTAGAGATAATATTATTTAAAAATCACAAATTTTTACGATACGTCCATACATGAATATAAAAAAATAATTATAAATGAAGAAAAAAGTCATTGAATAGTTTATTCTCTCTATTTGGTGGTCTTCTTCCTATTCCTTGACCGGCATGACAATTGATGGAGACAGTGCACGAGTTGTACTTTCACAAGTTGAGCGTGGAATTTATGATGGAGGAACGTAAAGAGAGGGCGAAAATGGACTCGCCAGTCGCCATTTGACCAACAAACATAGCAAAAATGATGTTGGATATTAGATAGTTGGGATATGATATCATTTCAGTTGTTACTATTTTTTAAATTCCTTTTTTAATAGGATCTACCCCCTCCCCTAAAAAATATGTTTTTAATTATTAAGTGTGCGAGGTTCTCTGCTCGCATCTCACTTATTTTTATTGACAAGATGTTAAACAAGCTTGTTAAATTATAAGCCACGAGTACAGTGAGCTCTAATGCTCTTTTAAGCACATTTTGTTTTATCCCACATTCAATATAAATTTATTTTAAAGAATATCTTCTCATGTATATAAGTCGGACTTACCTCAACGACGTGTATGGGCCGTGCCATTTAAAAATATGATTATGATATCCAATAAAAATCATTATCATAAAAATGTTAAAATAAAGATACACTAAGTGCGAATTTTTATTTTAAAATTCTTTTAGATTGGTCGCCCCTCGAGCAACTTAATAGCTAGTACCGTCTGTTAATAGATTAGATGGCTAAAAAAAATAAAAAAAAGAATAAGCATCTTTCATGGGTTAAATTTAGTTAGCTTATTTTTTAAAATTTTTTATCTGAAAATTACAGTTAGAGGTGAATTTATAAAAAAATCATTCTTAAAAATGTATTAACAGACATGTCGATGAATTAATTCAAATAGTGTATAAATGTCATCTAAACGTAATTTTTTTAAAATTATTAATAAAAAGAAGTGATATGCGTATAAAAAAATATGACATTTTTACACAATTCAGATTCACACATTTTTTATAAATTAATCTCTAACAATAATTTTCATGTAAAAAATCTTATTTTTTTACCCAAACTACTTTTGCTTTTTTATGATCTTTTGTAATTGTAAGTTTCAAAGATCAGATATTATGACTGAGTTGATTTACTAACAAATAAATTAAGAAAATAAAAAAATATATTTTTTGCTGCACTACATTGCACGGCGCAATTAATTGAATTTTAAACTTATATATATATATATATATATATATATAATGATGATATAATAAAAGTATTTACGAAAAAAAATAAAAGTACTTACGTACGTAAAAAAAGTTCTCATAAACAACCTAACCAATTAATAAACCCGCGACCTTGTTTGAAAATGAAATAGGGCAATTAAACCGTGAGTAATAAAAATGTGGGTCCCACCCGCACGTTTTTTTTCTGAGGAGACTCGGTTGGTGGTGCCACCGTTTTGTCACGCCGGGGCAGGGAAAAAGCCGAGGTGGTGGTTGTGGGCTGGTGGCGTTGGTGTCCGCTGCTGTCGCTGGTCGTGACGGCGCCGCCGTCAACGAGTGGCGCGGCGGACACCGTCCACCCGTTCCTGCGGCGGGCGTTCCACCTCGTGCGGCAGGCGAGCGTGGGCTGGAAGGTCTCTTCGTGTGTGTTTCGCCCTTTTCCTTTCAGAAGGAGCTCTTTTCCTCCCACGTTCCCCGCAGGAAAGCGAGGCCATGGATGGGACGGGTTCAACGCATCCGAAGGTCCTCCCCTGTTCGCTTTTATTTATTTCTTCCTTACAACATGATTGCGTCGGCGACGTCTCCCCGGGCCTCTCCTACCTCCAACGCTTCTTCGGCTCTTCCCCACGCACGCACGCACGCACATGATGTGTTCGATACCAGTTCTCACAGAGACCTCAGGTTGATGATAAGAGAGAGCCCCCCACCCACCCAGTCGCTTTCGCCAAGGTTTCCCTTTTCTCCCTTCAATAATATGTAGGTCTTTGGATATTCTACTGTTGCCTTTATATATGTATATGTTGGAAGGGGGCGTGGGGGGAGGTGGGGCTCGGGTATTGCAACCAGCCAAAGGCCCCCCATCCCACCACAGGCCACCGCCTTATTTAGTTGTCCCCACGGTGGTGTAGGTACTGTCCACCACTCTGGCACTGCTGCGGTCTGTTGGGTTGGGAAGAGGATAGCTCTGGCCACTGGCCAGGGAACCATCATGGGGTGAAGGAGGGAGACGACGTTATCTACACCAGGGCACAGTGTATACATGATGAAATTTGATTATTATAATGATATACATAATAACATGAAGATTGTAGAAAGAGAGAGAGTAGTCTGCTCAAGATTTTAGGGGTCGCTTTGATAATAGAATAAAACGGGTTAAGATGAGTTATTCGTGAGTGAGTGAGTGAGTTATTCAAATTTTAAAGTCAGAATATATCACTCATGATTGGATAGGGTTAAAACTTTTAATATGGAGTCAACTCATTCTATCTCTCTCCGTAAATATCTTATTCGACCCCGAGTACGGTTGATACCAAATTAAAAATATAAAAAATCTAAGGATAGCTCACCCTGAGTCTACCCGGATTAACTTATCCTAAACTAGTGACCCCCATGAAATGCATGTAATTATCTTAATTTTTTATTGTTGGAAAAGATAGACATCATAGAGTTTATGAGCTGTACATGTGCCTTATGGTTTAAAGCTCTACATCTACAGGTGTGTGAGAGGAGATATTTCATCCACAAGTTTAGGGGGCACATGTCTGGGTGATCCATGTAAGGGGCGGGACCTATAAAAAAATTCTCTCTTTGTGGTGTAACCTCCACATCATGAATAGCCACCCTAATAAAACTGAATTAGTGACGATCTCTTTGTAACAAATACCCTATTGGATAATGTGTAGACCACATAACTTGGATAAGGTGTGGCACACCAGGTGGTGCAGTCAATTTTTATTTTATTTTTTTTAAAATATATATTTTTATAGGTTGAGACCAACCTAAGTTTCATGTTCATATAGCCTGATCTGGGATTAGACTGCTAAAAAAATCAAAAAAAAATGTAATGGTTCAAAAGTGGTCAGCCTAGCATTGATCATAATTTTTTTTATTTTTTTGAATTGTCTAATCCAAAATTAGACTGTACTAATATGAAGCTCAAGTTAATCCCAACTTATAAAAAATATTTTTAAAAAAATATTGCATCACCTGGGCGTGCAACACACTAGGTGGTGCAGTAATTGAAACTCTATATTTGAACTCGAGTCTAATTTAGTATAATATGAATATAAAATCTTTTTAATATTTTTATTTGTTAATTTTTTTCTTTATTTTTATTGAATCTACATTAGTGATTTCATGCATTTTTTATTTTTTTTTTGCATTTTCAAAATCCAAGGATAATAAAAGACAAAAGTGATTTTTGACTAAATTTTTTGTAGAATATGTTCTAAAAATATTTTGATTCATAAGAACATGTAAATACCACTTAAATCAGGATCCTAGGGTGGGTTGAATGGTTCCAATATTAGCCAATAACAATGAGGTCGCAAGTTCAATCCCTCTGAACGGTTAATCTTGGTGTGTCTCTTGCATAGTGTCTGCACTAGTAGGTGATTTTTTGGCTCAAGTATGCATATCATTGTGGGATAGTTTTATCAAGGCCGACTTTTATCGTCACATCATCATCGGAATCTTATCTCAATATTTAGAATAGATTATATGAATCATGTTTCGTCAAATGTTACTATTAATTGTTGTATTAGCATAAAATGTGCATAGATCAAGATTCATATTAATGATGCGACAAATTTTTACTGTTGACTGTCAAATTATGCAAACTCACCTCCTTTCTCATCGGGACTTGGGACCGGCCACAGTAGAGTTAATGACTTTTCTTCCCCATCATGAAAAAAGAGGTCCCACTTAACCTGTGATGGTCTTCAACAGATGAGATGATCATGTTGATCACTCCAACATAATTCGACAAGAGTCCTCCTTTCTCATCAGTGCTGGGGACCGGCCTCGGTTGAGTGAGTGAATTTCCCCCCATCATGTAAAGAAGGTCCCCCTTAAACTGTGATGGTCTTCAGCAAATGAGATGATCTTGTTGATCACTTCAACCGAACTCGGCAAGAGGCTCTTTTTTGCCCTTTTGAAGCTTCCATTGCCCACGCCGGAGACAAACCGACGGGTTCACCGTATCACAAATACTCTATTTGCATGTTTAATTCGCTCTTGCATGATTGAGTGGGGCCGTCCTCCATTACGTGCTCGACGTATGTTCCCACAGAGTACTTTGTGTTGGTGATAAGGGAGGAGACCTGCACACATTTCTTTGATTTCAGAGCTTTGGGATATTCTACTGTGGCCTCTTTCTTTCATTACGTGTGTCTGGGCAGTGATGGCAGGAGGACCCCTATCCCAAACCTCAATAAAACACCAGCATTTATTTGCCCGCAGCGATCGTCTGGGCGGTCGCCCACGCCTGTGCACAGACAGGCTATCTCGGTTTGGTCTACTGCACAAGCACGGCGACTAGCGAGGAGGCAGTGTTGGCGGCCTTATCGTTTGGACCACCACACAACAATACAACACAGCTTTGAAATTGTTCCATGTTTAACAAAGCTATTAAAGCATCACTCTTAATGTAAGTCTTATGATCAAAGAGAAGAGAATATCTTGTTACGGAGAAAACTTCTTAGAAGAGAGAAGATTTCAGTTTATGTACCCTTCAGATATGATCAGTTTAGTCATAGGTATATGTTTATTGCACAGTTTAGTATGAGCTTGTACGATTGACATCTGCAGAAATGGTATGCACATTCTCCACGGACTCCAACTAAGAATGGCACCCACGAGAGGTCTTATTTGCTCCTGGCAAAAAATGCTTCCTCTTCGCCCTTTGTCGATACAAATCATTTAAAAAATATTTTTTTTTATTTGGAATCCGAATCTAGTCCAACAAAAACCAACACAAGAAATTCCATGATCCCACGGAGTGATTGTGCACATGGGTCTTCCTATTGAAGGCTGAGCACGGACGGCAGGCATTTTTTTTTATTTTTTTTTTGAAAACTAATCAAAACACGGAACCCACGAGGGGCGAGAGTGACACAGGGTTCCGCTCTCGCACATTGAGAGAACAAGATTGAACATGTGACCTCATCTGAGGAGGCGGTGACCACTTAGTTACAAACTCGGGTTGAGGATGGCAGGCATTTCTTATGCAGGCATTTTTTTTATTTTTTTATTTGAAAACTAATCGAAACACCGCACCCACGAGGGGCGCGAGTGACACGGGGTTCCGCTCTCGCACATTGAGAGAACAAGATTGAACATGTGACCTCATCTGAGGAGGCGGTGACAACTTAACCACAAACTCGGGTCGAGGATGGCAGGCATTTCTTATGTAGGATGATGTGATTCTTTTAGAGTCAGTTTGTTAACCGAGCCCGATTAACATCATTGTGTGTGAGGGAGAGGTGGGGCTCACCACTCTCTGTGTCAGATGTTTTTTCACCCTAACCCATTCTTAAACTGAACCTTAATTAGTAGCTTGTGTTGGATGCATGCACCCATCGTTCTCAAGAAGTGACTCAGTTGGTTAAGATCCTCCATGTACACCACATCCGTGAGACAAATATTAGCTACAAAGTTCATGTTTATGCTCTTCGTGGCCACGTCAAAATAGAGAGTGGGATTAATTTTAAGTTGTGACGAAAAAAAAAGGGTCACCTTAAGTGATATTTCAATGCTTCACAGATGTGATCTCACGTAGAATCACTTCACATGGGTAAACAAGTGAGAAGGAGCACCGTAAGGGTGTCTTTCTTTTAGCCCCCTTTGCAATTGAGATCACTTTAACATAAGCAAAGAAATGAGAAGGAACACGATGAGGGTGCCTTTCTTTTTCCTCCCCTTTGCATTTGAGATCTTTATAGATCAATTGGTGAAGATTGGAAGGATAGAGTTTGGAATCGGAGAGTCTCTATTTCTGTCTCTTTTTCAATTTTTTCCTCCCACATGAGAGATAGATTTTCCAGACTTAGCTCAGCCCATCAGGGACCAGTTGTTGAAGTCACAAAAATGACTGAAATTGTCGGAAAAAAACACAGAAGAAGTTGACACCTGAAAACGAAAAAACGACAGTAATAATTTTTACTACATTAACTAGCTCTAAGTGATAAGAGAGTCGAGGGAAATAATACTAAAACAAAGAAAATATCGTGGATTCTGATTCTTGATAGTGCATCTCTAATATATTGACACGTTGATTGTAAAAAGATAATACGTTTATCAGTGATATTATTGACGTCAGGTGCCCAAGCAACTGTACTAAATTCTAGGTTATCAAAAACAAAAATACTGAAACAAAGAAAATATCGCGGACTCCATCATAATCTTGACAATATCCAATTCAATCAACCAAGGAGCCGCCTTCAATGCATTCAACGAGTGCACCTTCTCTCCGACCCCACATTATACTGAAGCTTAGTGCATTTAATTATGAACTCTCTATATAAATATTTAAACGATGAGCAGATAAAACACATGCATGAGTCCTAGGAGAAGCCAACATCGGCCAGAAACCTTAGCTTGCAATCCGGGGTCCCTTCTAAATTCTAAAGGCCGGGGGTAGGCCTGCAAAGGGCGCCACCACAATCCTGTGCAACCACAGGTGATGATTGAGAGAGAGAGAGAGATCAATCATCACCTGCGCGCGCGCGTGTGTGTGGGTGTGTGTGTGTGTGGGTGTGTGCCAGAGAGAGAGGGTCATGTGTACGATGGTGCAATCCAAGATTTTACAAATTGGGGTAGAACTGTTTGCACTTAATCGTACCAGTCACGTATCGATACGATCGATTTATGATATATAATCGATATATTATATATATTTAATATTTTATTTTAAACACAAAATATTCTATTGATTGAGTGTCTTCGTCGGTTTAGAGGTGATTTTGGATTTGAATCCCACCGATCTTCTTCTAAATTGATGTCAAAAAAGATGAAACACTTGATATTCAAATTGTTGATCTCTTTCTCAACTAAGAGACTCCTTAACCAAATGAGTCATAGATAAATATTTACTATTTTTTTTATTATAATAATATTTACAAAGTAATATAGTATTATTGACACTTAATAGTACACTACGGTATGTTATTATATCATATTATATCGGTAAAAAATTAGTACGACCAGTACGAACGACTTTACAAATCTTAGTGCAATCTGGTGACAAATGTCACTGGCTTTCAAGGGCTTGACTGATCAGGTTCGGACCTCACAAATCACAATCACAATTTCATTTTTTTTTTGGGGGGGGGGGATCAAAAGCCATAGAGGGGAGGAATCTTTAGCAATAGTTCCTAAACAGTTCCCCCGGCACTACGTCAGTAAATACCTTATTCTACTTATTAATTAAAATGACTTATCTTTAAATTTAAACCTAGACATAATAGCATTCTTAATCTACCCCGAGGCTAGGGACGTTTCCAAATGCGGCCTTATGTTACTCCAATGTTAATGACACCGTCAAGGTTAGCCGACTTGCAGGGACAGATCGACGTAATTATATATATCTTAATATGATACGAGTCAACTCAATTTAAATAGACTTAGGCCGAGTCATCTAACTGTGTAATACCATGGAGAAATCTTTTGATGATCTGAGTTAACTTAAGCGGACTCGATTGACTCGGACATACCGATTTTTCCGTGATATGATACAAGTCGATCTGGGTCAACATGGTCACCACCTTAGATATCAGGTGGGCATATATACCTCTTCACCTTGGACAGTGCATCCCATGAACTACTCTTGTAAGGCTACCGCTAGAACTTCGAGAAGGAAAGAATGAAAATGAAGAACCTTCGGGCCCTCTTTGTTATTCGAACGCGGACGAGGTGTTCGACCCCAGGAGGTCGAACGCGCCGCCCGAGCTCGGATAAGGGAGATTGTGTGAGGGGGGAGTGTGCGCCCGAGGCTATTTCTCTCTCATCGGGTGCGACACCCGCCCGACAATCCCGTTAACAAACCGGCCCTAGATGTTTAACCCAACTCAAAATGTGACTGTCAAAACAAATTTAAAGTATGACACAGTACTTTATATCTAAAATAAATTTGAAAACGGAGTAGGTTAGGGATAGATTATTTACTCGGGACACTCCACCCGACCCCTAATCTTAACTGACCCCGGATAGATCACCCCACCTATTTTATACGAACGAGTTAATCCACTTTAACCCTATCCAACTCTAGTTAAGAAAAAATATGTCGGATAAAAATAACTCAGCCGAACTCGATTAAACCATCCTACCCGAACTTAACCCGTTATCAAACTGGGCCTCAATAGTATCTGCTCCATTTTCCAAGAGTATTAATACAGCTATCCATGAAATACCGTCAATTCATGCCACATACCCTTGTTAGCTGTTATCCCAATTAACCCCGTTATGAGGACCGATCGACCACCATTTTTAGCACAATTCGTAGGATCTTGAGATTTCTTCTTTCGTTCTGTGTAGACCTCCGTATGCCTCCATCGTGCATAATGCAGCCCCTCGTGTTAAGATGCCGAAACTTGTCTGCGACAGATGACCTTCTAAGAAGATGCCTGACAACACCCGTGTTGAACTAGTTACTATATTGCATGCGATGTAGTTTATGGATCTTACATTCGTTATTACATTAACACTTAACGGGCAAGTTATAGAATCAAAGTTCTGCATATCGAATTGATCTTACTCAGATACAATACGATACAACCTAACTCTTATAGAATGCATAATTCATAAATTATTACAATGACTTACAGAATAATAAGTAAAAATCACTTCCGGTGAGACAGTGAGGATACATAAGCCAAGTGAAGAGAATGCATAATCCATAGCTTTTCATGTTTGGATGCGAAAGAAAAACACGAAGTGCTATTTACACATAGAAACCAGAATGCGACGCGGAGGATCAAACGATCTGCGGGCATGAAGAACAGCCAGGTTATCCAACAACAATATGTCGCCCTGTTTCCAAGGCATGGCAACACACTCCTCCTCAAGGATCTTCAGGCAACCATCAATAACTTCGGATGGTAATGGTGATCCATCCCCGAAGGTGACGACCTTAGCAGGATCATTGCGGGCATCCTTCCAGACAGTAGAGGCAGCAATAACCATGCTATTAAACCAGATGTTGCGTTGTCTTGAAGCATCGAATCTTATAGCAGGGATTGGACCCATTATTGTTTTCACACCGTCTTCTGTCCATTCCAACTTAACGCCAAGCCTTCTTGCCCTGATGCATTTGGTGAGAGACATGCCAAGCTATGTTTCTTGTACTAGTAAAAAGTGTGAACTTATTGAGTTATCCAACACAAAACCCTAATAGGTATCACATGGAGTAGGCTCTACTATCTACACATGCTCTGTGGTGTCCATTGACCAAAGGGACAAATGCCTAATACACCTTCTCATGTGTAAGCTGATTAGGCTCTACCACGAACAATGACAAACAAGGGATGCATAACCTAGGAATAAAACCGTCAATGATAATACCATGCATGCATGTTGAATTGTTGGGCTAGCTGTGCAATACAAAACCTGGGAAGTGAAAGGGCATAGCAATGTATTAAGAGTAAGACTTTCTTTCTGCTGAACTTGCTGATCCCACTAGAATTAATTAACTTCTTCAACATGTACAGTATATGATCGATAGTTGATGAATTTGATAACACATGGCAAAGCAGTGTTCTTGATAGGTAAAAAGACTAACACACCCAGAAAAGAGGAAGAAGCACCAGCAGCAACTACACAGCAAACCTACCTTTCTTCGGCAGTGCCTCTATCTTTGGTTAAGAACGTGGATTGCCACCCTCGGCCTATCGGCGACGAAGGATCATCCGCTGCTCCCAGCACCCGCGTATATATCAATCCATGCCTGTCGAGTCTCTCCACAAAATCCGGATATTTCTCTCGCATACGTTCGTAGATTCGATGGCTGAGGACTATGGGAGTCTCGCCGCCACTTCCCGGCTCTTCCTCGCAGAAGAAGAACAGCTTCGATGGGAACTCGGGAACCTGATCGAAGACAACCCCAATCACCCAGACCAAATCAGCAGACACAACAGAGAACAACACCAGATTACTTTGCTTACTACACAATACACATCAGTCTGAACGAACAGAACATTCGACAGACTGTTACTTAACGTGGGCCATCTCATGGTGGAAGTTGATCTTCTGATCCGGCGGCGACTCGTTCGCGGTGAAGACCCTGCCGACGACGTTGGTGCGCGGCGCGGCGCCCCCGACGTAGGGCAGCTCCTCGTACCCGAACGCCTCCACCGCCGCGTCGAAGTCCGCGGCCGTCCGCACGGGGAATCCCCTCAGCAGGACCGCCCCGCTCGAGCGGAGCAGCGCCTCCACCCGGGCCTTTTGCACCCTCACGGCCTCCGTGAAGCGGGGGAGGTCGAGGCCGGCCGCCGCGGGGACCGGGGCGAGAACCGCCGGGAAGCGGACGCCCCCCACCGACCTCTGCCCCGGTACTCCGACCTCCACGAAAGCGTCCGCCATTAGCGCTCTCTCTCTCTCTCTCTCTCTTTCTCTCTCTCTGTGAGTAAAGAGAAATGGAGGACCTGAGTAACTCGGGCCACGGAGGGTGGTAGCAAATATCTGACTGCCCATCCTCCTCCTTCCCCCATTTTACGTCCAGATAGAGGCATCAAAAGGAATCGCACCGGATCTCTTTCATATGTTTCATCTCCATCGCGCGTCCAGATTCAGGAAGAGAGGGAGGTGGTGAGTACGATAGAGGCATCAAAAGGAATCGCACCGGATATCTTTCATATGTTTCATCTCCATCGGGATGCTAACGTTAAAATGTCAGCAAAAGACAGAACTGGAAGACATTACGACATTACAGAGCGGGTGCCTTGTAAACCTGTGCAAAAACCAGGGTTTGCCGTTCTCGTCGAACCGGCCGTCTTGCATCAATGTCATTGTTATAGATAAAATTACATATACGTCATTTGCTGAAAATATATTACTATATAAAATTTTCAAAATAACAGTGATATACCTTTTAACTAAATTTACATATTTATAAGTTTTCCAAAATAACGATAATATACATGTTGATAGGTTTTCAAGAATGACATATCTGTAATCTATCTATAACAATGAAATTTACGTAAATAAAAATTCAAAATAAAGTTCAGACATGATAGGGGGCCTAATTAACTATCTCTTAAAAACTCTACTCGTAAAACTATTGAGGCTATTCTTGAGAATATATTTGAGGAAAAAAATAATTTTCACCGCTTACATATAGGGATTTTTGTATATATACCCTTGCAAAGTTCGGTTTTGTCAAATATACTCTTCATCGGAGTATATATTATTATGAATATCCTCGAAATATGAGTAATGTCACGATTATGCCCTCGTCGTAATTTCCATGTGTTTAACCCGAGTTAAGTGTGAGTTAAAGAGTAAGATTTTTGTATATATACCCCTATAAAAGTTGATTTTGTCAAATATATCGTAGATCTGACGATCGTAGATGACATATTTTACCGAATATTCTTCTCTATCGACGGTAATAAACTAAAGGGCTATAACTGTAACATTTCTGTCTAAATAAAAGATATTCGTGATAATATGCTCAAATGAGATGTATAATTGATAAAATTAAATTTCACGAGGATATATATGCCAAAAAACCCTTACATATATAGCCTTAAGAAAGGGTCACTTTTTAGGCAGTTTTAACTTAAAGTACAGCCATTATATATTTTGAAAGCTTTCATGACCTATCTCAATTACCTAATCTAATTTTAATCCTTCCCAATTCACACCCAACCAAACAAATGTTTTAATAATTTTCCATCGTTTGTTAGATGGCGCATTACGCCAGGGTGCACAGCTCTTGCACCCGATTTTCACCACGTACCCCTCTCCGTAAAATTTCAAAAAAAGTTACTTTAAGAAGGGCTCGACCAGCCGATCGTTGGGCCTCTCTCTCTCTCTCACTCTCGACGCAGGAAATCTCCAGGAGGACGATGGACCAGAGAAATGCCGAAGAACAACATATGCAGATCAGCGAGGAGGACGCCTCTCGGCGACGTATCGAACAGCCGGAAGTCCTCGAGAACCCGCAAGAAGGAAGCCCCATGTTGGGATATGGCCGAACTAACCCAAATATCTCGTAGGGAAAGGAGTTCAAATAGTTTTGAACTCGTCAAAGGCTATCCCTAACTAACTGAGAGATTATCTCTGTGCTTCCATAGGAGGCGGTTCCCTTGGGGCGGAGATGGCTGGCATTGAACCTCTATAAATAGAATGTTCATTTGAGGAGAATGAACACACGAGAACAAAGCTGACCATCGGAGCCCCAAACCATTTCTCCCCTACCTCTTTTCTCTTCACCGGTATCAGAGCAGGTTTCCGATCCCTGGCCATCGCGACCTCCCTCTGCGCTACCGTGCATAGCAACCTCATCCTGCTCTCAGACACGATCGATCCGCCAACACCAGTCGCGATCTGTGCGCAGTCGAGCCTCTCGTCGCCCTGCTGCCTGGCGTGAGCTCCCGTTGCATCGTCGCACATCGCAACCCCATGCATCTTGCTCGTCGTGCCCACTGTCCCGTCGCCGCTGTTGCACCTTCCCCCTGCCGTCGATCATCCTTGCCTCGCTGCGAGCTTGCCGCTGTCGGCCGTCGCGGCGCGTCCACAACATCAACACCTGTGTCGCCGTTGTTGCTTGTAGAGCCGCTCCACGCCGCCCTCACTATCGTTACCTCATCAATGCTACAGAATCGCACCACTACGTCGTCACTAGGGATGTCAAAAATACCCGCAAATCTGATTACCGGCATCATCCAAACCGTGATGGGTCGAGTAATACCCGAATAAATGGATATGGATTCGGGTTCGGATATGTTTAAAATATCTGTTTCATATTCGGATAGGGTATGGATTTAGTGCACTCGAATCCATACTCGATCCGAACCTGCTCTTAATAATTTATTGTGCATGTTAGGTTATGATTTTGACATGAACTTAACATGTTGCCCGTCTCGTTGAATTTGTGAGTTTGAACTTTTTTTCTAAAATTGTAAGGACGTTTTTGTAAACATAAAAATTACTTTAGAAAGGAAAGAATTGACCAAATTTTTATTTTTCTAATTCTCATAAATCTCATGTTTTCTTAGATGTGGATGTAGACTCATGTTTTATGGACGGATACGGATATCCGCGGATATATTCATACCCGTGACATATATATTAATATTTATACCCGCGAAAATAATAGAGTACTATCTGAGTACGATATTTATAAAATTTTTACGGATAAGATATTATATTAGGTAAGGGGCCGACTCTTTGGGCATCTGTCAAAGTAGATGGTGAGATATAATGTGTATATAAAATAACCATAGGTTATTCGCGTGCACCGTCGTCGAGGAACTTGTAAGTTAATAAAAAAAAGAAGGGACTGTTCAGTGTGAATTTTTTGACCGGTAGACTGGTCATTATATCTTATGCATAAAGTAAACCAAAGATTCAGATAAAAGAAACTTAAAAAGAAATTTTACTGGACTTCCTAATTTCCTGTGTAGGATAGAAAATTTTCTTTCGCTTGCATCGCAAGTAACCTTAAAAATGGTTAGAGTCATTTTGATAATGGATTAGATTAGGGGAGTGTAATTTACTTGAGGTGATTCATTCGACCTATAATCTTAACTCGAGTGAATTAACTCATTTCACCTATTTTTTTTTAGAATGAATGAATTCATCATGTACAATTGTCTGTTTCCACCTCATGGACATGAGATAACATAATTAATAATCCCTATCTTTAATATCGACTCTGAAGAGAAAGTTTTAATTTTTATCATATTTAAAGTTTAAATTATTTATATTCATATCTCTATTTACAATTTCAAAAATTACTGTGACGTAGAACCGTAGAATCTGTAGATTGTCAAAATATCAGAACTCATTGGAAAATCGTTTACATGTCTTGTTCGATGTTTTTTTGACTCATTATCGTGACTTTTTATCTGAAATTATATTTTAAACAATAAGATATGCTAAATTTTTGTACTGATAACATGTATTCCTGCCACAACGATATTTGGGTTCACGTAGCATTAACTTCGTTCATAAATATATCCTGCTAGTTCATGTATCTTATTTAAACAATATATATTTATGTATCCTTGCTTAGTTAACATATTTATTTTTGTTATACCTTATATAAATAGATAATAATAATAATAATAAAAGTCATTACATAATATTGTCACGTTAGTTTGATTAAATAATTTCATGTTCACTATTATATGTCATTTCATATAAACATTTGACTACTTAAATATTGTTTAAACTTTGTTTAAATTTAACAAGATACAATCTTATTTGTTGCATGCACGTTAAAAATTAAAATAATTAAAATTAAATTTATTGTCAAAGAATTTTAAATTACTATTTCACTAAAACCTAGTTCATTTTTCAACATCTAACTCTAAAAATTTAAATGGCTAGCAAAACTCATCGCTTCTGAACTGACTAAGCTGGACAATTTGAACGGTACTAATTATAATATGTGGCATAGGAAGATTAGGTACGGTTTGATCCATGACAATATAGAATATGCTATTGATAGCATTGTCTCAGAACTTAGTGAGAATCTCTCGGAAGTGGATAGAAGAAAAAGGGAGCAATGGTTATTTGATGATAGAAAGTCTAAGAGCTTAATGTTAATGTTCATAGAGGGCAATCTCATCAAGTATTTTGAGACTTATGAGACTGTCCAAAAATTATGGAATGCTATCAAGGAGAAGTATGACACCACTACAGAGGTAAATACTCAACTCCTGTTACACCGATATAACTCTTGTCACATGCAAGAGGGAGATAGCCTAATTGAACATGTGAACAATATGATAGTCATGGCCAAAGACCTAGCTAGTAGCGGATTTGAAATTCCCGAAAGGATGCAAGTTGCTACTGTTTTAAACAGTTTGTCACCCTCTCTAGATATGGCTGCCACAACTCTTAGAAGTAGTACCGTTCTCCGTGTCACTGATTTTTCAACTATGTTAGCGATAGAGCAAGACATTCTAACTAGAAGGAAAGAATTAGAGCTGAACTTGCAAGAAGCAAATGCCATCCACCAGAAGCCCAAACATGAAGCCCACAAATTTCAGAATCGGATTGTTGGACCGAATAGGGCACAGTTTAAGAACAAGGCACAACACAAAGGCAAAAAGATTCATCCAGATGCTTGTTACACTTGTGACAAATTTGGCCATTTCAAGGCTAATTACACGAAAGGGAAGCATGAAAATAAGGGTAAATACCTAAAATAAGGAGGAACAAGCAAAAAGGAAGTCATCGGCGTGACTGAGTGTAATGCTGTGTTGGCAGACACCAATGAATGGTGGGTTGATTTTGGAGCAACTCGTCACATTACAAAAATAAAGAAAGGGCTCGTGTCGCTGAACAAACTAAAAACCGGAGAAAAAATGATCTACATGGGCAATAACACCTACCTGGACGTGGAAGGTGTTGGCACTTATCGGCTGGATGTTGGGGACAACATTATGGTCCTCAAAGATGTGTTTTATGCGCCAGGCATTAGACGCAATTTGATATCTGTTCCTACATTGATGAAGAATGGTCTTGAAGTTCACTTTTATAATAAGTGTATGTCCATTGGAAAGGATAAGAAAGTCCTTGTAATGAAAAAATTTATACTTGAACATGATCTTTTATGTATTCCTGTCATGGATAATGAAATGAATAACAGTGAGATTATTTCAGATTATTCCTTGTCTTATATATCTGAATGTGATCTATGGCATTTTAGATTATGTCATCCTAGTAAATCTAAAATAGAAATGATAAAACTAAACCTATTGCCCATTTTAAATGTCACCTTGTGAACATTGTTTAGTCAGAAAAATGACTAAGAAACCTTTTGCAGTAAGACATAGATCAAAATAATTATTAGAGTTGGTCCACTCGAATATTTGTGGCCCTCTAAATGTTAAAACATATGATAATAAGGAATATTTTATAATGTTTATAGATGATTTTTCAAGACATGCCTTTGTATATCCTATTTCTACTAAATCAGAAACACTTAGTTGTTTTAAGAAATATAGAGCAGAAGTAGAAAAATAATTGAGTAGAAACATTAAGGTGTTAAGAACTGATAGAGGTGGAGAATATAATTCAAAGGAATTTGAGTTATTGCCAAGAGCATGGAGTTAAGAGACATGTTACTATTCCTTATACGCCACAACAGAATGGTATGGCAGAAAGAAAGAATAGAACATTGATGAATGATGTTAGATGTATGTTATCACATTCATGGCTCCCTAAGAAATTTTAAGGAGAGACATTGCTCACAGCAAATTATACTCTGAATATAATGCCCACCAAGTCTATAGAATGTACACCTTATGTATTATGGAATGAGAGAAAACCTGATTTGAGTCATCTCAAGAAGTGGGGATCAATTGCCCACGTTCTCATTCCTAGCCAACTTAGAGATAAATTAGACTTTAAGATATTAAAATGTAAATTCATAGGTTATTGTGAAAAACCATCTGGATATAAATTTTTTCATAAAGAAAAATTGATCATTGAGTATAGGGATGCAACATTTCTAGAAAATCTAGAGGAAGAGGAATCTCATGACCATGAGAAGGAACCTTTGCATATAATAGATGATGACTATTACGATGATATCCCTGAAAATGATTCAAAAATTGAGGAAGAACCTCATAATATGAAAAATGAATTAGTACCTATGAATGAAATATCAAATGTACAACCTACAATTGACAACAAGAGACTTAGAACTCCACCAGTATGGATGGATGATTATCACTTGTACTCATGTGAGCCTTCATGTCTAACAGTAGACATAAATGAGGAAAATCACATAGATCCCATGAGCTATCCTGATACAATGAGATCTCAAGAATCCAATTTAACTATAATGTTTATCTTGAGCTCGTATGTTTCCATTACTTCTTGATTTAGTGGAGACGTAGTAGTGGAGTAATGAGTTGCCTGATCGTAGAGTCGCCAGTTACTCATTTGTCCGCTCTCTGAGAGATAAAGGGGTGAAATCAAGCGGGTAACTAGGAGACGTGGGTAATGACCCGTCGTTTGGTCATTTGTTGGGATAACACATGTCATTATTACGATAATGGGTATCTTATTGAGTGCCGCGAGGAAGGTAGAGCACGACCACACGCATAACATGTAACGACCCGAGAATCCGATTACCGGGAAGGCCCGATAACCCGAGACTCGCACCGCCACTCACGAGCCCGAAGACTCGGAAGGGTTAAAAGGATGGTGTGGAAACTACACAAATATCGCAAGTAATTGCAGAAATTAAATAATTATAATATTAAGCAGGAGATAAATTAACATTTTTCATGGTCCACAATAGAAATAACAACAGCAGCAACAGTAGTCCACGACTAGTACAGTGACAAGAAAGAAAAGTACAGCTACACGGGGCATACCCCGGCTCTGACCTCTGGCACTACCTCTGGGCACCCGCACCACGCTGCGCTCCTGACGCGCTCCCCGAAGGTGGCGCATGTGGACACCAAAAATTACACACCAAACATCCTGCTCGGCCCAGCATCAACAACGGCGCCGAGTGAAGAACCCCCGGAGAGATTGGTCATCCAGACGCCCCCACATATGCACACTACCGTGGAGCCGTCCCCGGAGCCACGACAGCAAAGAGAAACCAACTCCCGGGAAGCTCACAATCCGCGGCCCCCGAAGAAAATCAAACGAATCATAACGGGTGCTCAAAACGGGCCCAAGTCAAGCCTCAGCGGCACACCCCAGGAGGGGCTTCAGCGGCACACCCCCTGGGTGTTCAGCGGCACAGCCCTATGCCCTTCAGCGGCACGCCCTTTGGCCTTCAGCGGCACATCCTTCAGGCTGTTCAACGGCACGCCCCTCAGGCCATTCAGCGGCACGCCCAGCTTGGGCCTTCAGCGGCACGCCCAGGAGGGGCTTCAGCGGCACACCCCCTGGGTGTTCAGCGGCACAGCCCTTTGGCCTTCAGCGGCACGCCCTTAAGCCTTCAGCGGCACGCCCTTTGGGCCTTCAGCACCACGCCCAGCCTGGGCTTCAGCGGCACGGCCCCCAGGGTGTTCAGCGGCACACCCTTCAGGCCATTCAGCGGCACGCCCACAAAGCCTTCAGCGGCACGCCCGTTTGGCCCCTCAGCGGCACAGCCCCTGGCCTCAGCGGCACGCCCCATGGGCTTTCAGCGGCACGCCCATTCGGGCCCCCAGCGGTACGCCCTTTTGGCTCCCCCGCGGCACTCTTGTTCAGCCCGCCAGCGGCACAGCGTGAAGCATCTTCAACGGAGCCCATGCCCTACGGATCCTTGGCGCGCAGTGGGCCGTCCGAGGTGTCGCCTGGGGAGAGGGCCACGCTGCCTATCCCCCTGCCACCCAGGACAATGGGGTCAACCCCCATTCAATACCCGTCGAATCGTTCCGGCCTTTGGACGCTCGCCGTGGCGGGGGTATAAGACCCCTCTTCGTCGCTGCAAACGGGGACAGGGGGAGAGAAGAGGGCAACAGATACACCCACACCCAGAGAGAAGAGAAAAGGAGAAGAGAAGAAGAAGAAAAGAAGAAGAGGAGGGGAGGCTCCCCCCGGCTACTCCGTCCATCGCCGTCCGCGTGAAGAGAAGAAGAGGAAGAGAAGAAGAGAAGAAGAAGAGGAGGGGAGGCTCCCCCTCGCTACTCTGTCCACCGCCGTCCGTGCGAAGGGAAGAAGAAGAAGTGAATAAGAGGAGAAGAGGAGGAGGGGAGGCTGCCCCCCCCCCCTTTTGCTGTTCCATCCTCCGCCGTCCACGCAAAGAGAAGAAGGGAAAAGGAAAGGAGGGGAAGAAGGAGAAGAGAAGAAGAGGGAAGAGAGGAAGAGAGGGAAGAGGGCCTGCTGCCCCTTCACCTCCCCGCTGCCGCATCTTCCCATTTGCCTGAGGGGGCCTTCCGTCTCTCCTTGGACACCTAGGCCCAACACCCCTTGAGCCTCTCTCCCTCCTGCCAAGATTTCCTTCGGCCTAGCCAATCAACATCCCTGGTACACTTTTCTCGGCCCTCAGCGGCACACTCCATTGGCCCTCAGCGGCACACTTCCATTGGCCCTCAGCGGTATACCCTTTTGGCCCTCAGCGGTACACCCTTTTTGACCCTCAGCGGCACACCCAATGGCCCTTGGCCGGCACACCATCTAGGCCCCCAACGGCACACCTCTTGGCCAAGCCCTAGCCCGTTGTTTGCCTTCGTGTTTTCCGAGGTTTTATAAAGGTGTTGCTGCCTCCGGGCGCCCACCTCCAGTTGTCGGGTTCCGCCACTCCATGTGAGCGCGTTCCCTTTATCTCCCTTACGCCCCGGGTCAAGGGGAGATGCTGCCGAATTTCTGTGAGAAAATAACAAAATATTAAAGGACGTAAAAGGAAGCAATAAACGAGTAAAATAATTAATGATGAAACCTTCCAACTGATCAAGTCACTGCCGGCACCACGACAAGAGCTAGACCGATTGACAGCTCGGCCGACCGAACTTCCGACTTATGGCAAAGAGGCCGAACAGAACAAAACCAAGGAGAAGTTTATATAAAACTGCGTAAAAAAAAAAATCAAATTAAGAAGAAAAGAAAAGCCTTAAAATAAATAATTGAAGACCGACTGAACCTCCACCACTACGCCCTGATTGGTACTTCGACGATGCACTCTAATCATCTTTCAGTGGCATGCTCATCCAACTCCTTCGCCGGCACACTCCTCCCAGCCGTCAACGGCACGCTTCGAAGCCTCCTCTCCGGCACACTACCTCTTCCCTCCAACAGCCTTTCGCCGGCACACTTTTCCCAGTTTTCAGCGGCACACCCCCATTGGCCTTCAACGGTACACCCTTTTGACCCCAGCGGTACGCCCCCTTTGGCCCTCAGCGGTACACTCCCAACCCCCAACGGTACGCCCCCTTTGGCCCTCAGCGGTACACTCCCAACCCCCAGGGGTACGCCCCTTTGGCCCTCAGCGGTACACCCCCATTGGCCCTCAGCGGTACACTCCCAACCCTCAGCGGTACACCCCACCAATCCTCAGCGGCACACCCAAAAAAAAATAAGGATATTAATAAGGATAATAAGCTAAAAGAAAATATAATAAATAAACAAATAATGATACAGAGCTTAAATAACGATAATAGCAGTAAACTCAAAAGAAAATAGAGAAATAATAGAAAATAATAATGTTAAATAAAATAATAAATGATAATAAACCTAATAAGGTGGATAAATAAATAAGAATGATAAAGAAATAAGTAATAATGATAATAAGTTTAAAAGAAACAATAACAACGATAAATAGATAAAAAAATTATAACCCAGGATAAATAATAACGACAAACTTAACTAAAAAAAATGCCAAGCAAACGAATGATAATATAAACGAACAAAAATAATAATAAACCTAATAATAACAATATTAAATGACTAAATCACAAGAAGAAATGAATAAACGATAATAAAGAATTCACCCAAATGTATCTATAAATTAACAAATGGTAATGATAACACTTCTTAAATAATAATAAAACAATGAGACCCGCTTCGCAGCCTCGTCTCTCCCGTGACCCGGTGCCGAAGGAACAACAATACCGCCCCTACGAGTTGGGCCTGAGCCTAGGGAATCATCTCAAAATGGCCATAACCTGACTTCACCTCGGGCTGACATTCTGATTAAACCAGACTCGTTTCTCCGGCCGAATTCCTTCCGAGCCGCTACTGAAATTGCCGCACGTTCGGTAGACATTTGAACGGGTTCACGTCAATTCCCGCCGAGTTCTTAATACGGACCCATGTCCGAACATGAAAAGGCCCGTGAGCGACTTTCATAGCCGGTGGCTCCTACCCCAACATGGTTGTGAGCCGGCATTGCCCTGGGCCAATAGCTCACCAATTCCGACCCGTTCCTATCGGGATTTGCTCCCGCTCTTTCATTGAAATTGCCGTAAACTCGGCATACATTGGTACGGGGTCGCGTCCACCCCCGTCACGCTCTCAATACGGGCCCTTGCCCGAACATGGAAAGGTCCGCAAGTGACCGACAGAATCGGAATAGAACGAGACGGCTCTCGCCACCCCTGGACTCCTCCCATGGGAATATCAATAAGACCTCTGTGGGCCATATTTAGACCTCGGGCCCGTCCCGATCATGGTCATCGTCTGGCTCATATCTCCGGTCTACAGCCTGCTCCTCTCGAACACGTTTTCAGTTCCGAAGCCTAGTCCCGGGACTTTTCCCCGTTGCCCTCCGACACCAGAAATATTAACGCCGCCCACGCGAGCCACGTTTGGATCACGGGAGGCGCCCCCGGCATGGTCCCGACTCGATCTCGCACCGGGCCAATAGATTCACGGGTTTCCGGATATAATAGCCGAGATTCAATCGAACGTTTTCAGTGTCTCGGAATAATAAAACTTGCCGTGTCCCGGCACACATACATTCTCGGTCTTTCCGCGACGATTACGATATTCCCAATATCGGACACCCGTCCGAACATTAAACTGTCTCCTGAATGACCGACACGTTTAGAACGCCCGCTTCTCCGGACATAGGGCTTTTCAACCGATTCAAGGGATATTCCCTCGTCGCCCCCTTGGCACCGGAAATATCAATGACGCTCATACAAGTCTTGTTTCGACCGCGGGGGGCCCACCGCAGTATGGTCGCAGCTTGCTCTTGTACCGGGCCAACAGATTTACCGGTTTCCGACCGCTCCAGCCGAGGTTTAGCCGAACGTTTTCCGTTCTTCTGAACAATAAATTGCCATATACTGGCATACATACGCTCCAGTTTTCCCGCGACAACCGCGATTTTATCGAGCCGGACATTCGTCCGAACATTAAATGGGCAACACATGACCGACATGACCGCGAATGGTTTTCTTCTCGCCCTCGTGTGAGGATTTCAATGCCGCGTAATAGACCTTTCATGCAATTAATTTCTTGGCCATGAGGCCCTGAATCTCGGCGATTAATCAAGGGTGTTCCCTCGTATGGGGGATGTAAATGACGCCGTGACCTTTATGGCGCGGCGGGTTTTGGTCCCGACACGAACCACACAATCGACTGACGAAGTCAGATCGAGCGCACCATGGGCTCTTCGGAGCCCGAATAAATTGTCACTTTGTGACTGGCACGCCCACGCACTTAATAGACGAATCAACCATTCCCAAAGAGGCCGAGCGTAATAAACGAACGAAAAGTGCGTCCACAAGTCTGGCACGCCCGGTGGGACCAAACCACCCTTCATCTCTTCGCCGAGATTCAGGGCCTCATGGCCCCCTAATAAACGATGTTTGCCTGCTTTGATGAACTGCAGGTGCTGTCTTTGCCAGCCCTATGGGGAGAAAATCTAGACTCGATGCAGCTGCCTTCGCGGCCTCGAGGACGCTGCTTCGAAGCATATGCAACTTCGATGAATCATGGGGGCTGTTATAAAAAGAAAAGAGAAGAGAAAGAGCAGAGAAGGGAGGGGGAAATCAAGCCCCCGTTTCCCTCAAGAAGAAAGAGAAGAAAAGAAGAAGAGAAAAAAAAAGAGAGAGAAGAAAAAAAAAGATGAAAAAGATTTGGCAAGAGAGGGTTGTGCGACCACGTCCGTCGAGACCCGTGCTGAACAAAGATTACCGCTGTGGGGTTGTTGCGGTGGAGCGAACCACTCATCCCCTCCCTGAGGGGGTGAGCGCTCTCCTGCACCTCCACCCTGGTCAATCATACAAAAAGAAGAGAAGATGAGAAGGGACAAAAAAAAAGAGAAAGAAAAGAAGAAGAGAAAAAAAAAAGAGAGAAGAAAGAAAGCAAAAAGAAAATAAGAAAAGTTGGCCAGCATCGCCAACCAAAAGAGCAAGAAGAAACCCGGCGTCCCGCCCGACTCTAGGAGGCTCCGAGTCTGTGGTGTAATGACCCGGCATGTCCCTCCTTCCTGCTGCCTCCATCCGATACAAAACAGCCCCCGAGTGGCTGTTAAAAGACCCAGCGAGCCACAATTGTAGCTTGGTGAATAGTTGCCCGCTGCGGGGAATGCTTTATAGCAATGAGGCCAAGCACGGCCGCCACTTCCGAAGAGAGCATGCACATACCCCGCCATGGGGGATGAGAAGAAGATATATACCCGGCTATGGGGGCATAGGAGGCAAAAAAAAAAGAAGAGGAGAAATACACCCCATTACCAGGGGCACATGAAGAGAATCCGCCCCAGCTGAGGGGCACACAAAGCAAAAGCTACACCCTGGCTTCGGGGCATTTGAAGAAGTGAATCCGCCCCGACCTGGGGACGTAAGAAGAAATAGAACTGCACCCCGGCTTAGGGATATTTGAAGGGGAAATACACCTCGATATGGGGGCACCTGAAGCAAAAGACATACCCCGCCATGGGGGGGCATAAGAAGAAAAGAATTCACCCCGGCCCGGGGACACTTGAAGAAAGAAGCACATCCCGCCACGGGGGCACATGAAGAGAACTCCTCCCGCCTCGGGAGTATAAGAAAGAGACGAATACACCCTGGTCCGGGGGCTTTTGAAGAAACAACACACACCCCCATGGGAGACAAAGCTACACCCCGACCCGGGGACACATGCAGAGCATCAACCCCGCTCAGGGGGCACAAAAAATACGCTACGCCCCTGGCGCATAAGAAACAGAAGCATCTACCCTGATCCGGGGCACAGAAACGAAGAGACATGCATCCCGATATGGGAGCATAAGAAGAAAGATATACTCCGCCCAAGCGGCATTCGAAGAAACAACATACCCTGCTTCCGGGGCACAGAAGCTGTAAAGAGATACACCCCGGCCTCAGGGGGGCATAAGAAGCAAAAGATACACCCCCGTACCAGGGGCATATGAAGAAGAAGCATACCTCGCCTCGAGGGCCTAGAAGCTATGAAGAACACGTCCTGGCTCAGGGGCATATGAAGAGAAGTCCACCCTGGCTTAGGGGCATATGAAGAAGAAACATACCCCGCCTGGGGGCATAGAAGCCGTGAAAAGTACACCCCGGCCTAGGGGGACATTTGAAGAGAGCTACACCCCGTACCAGGGGCATATGAAGAAGAAACATACCTCACTTCGAGGGCCTAGAAGCTATATAGAGCACGCCCCGACCCAGGGGCATATGAAGAGAAGTCCACCCTGGCTTAGGGGTATCTGAAGAAGAAACATCCCCCGACTTGGGGGCATCTGAAGAGAGCTACACCCCGCCTAGGGGGCATTAAAAGAAAATAATAATAATAATAACACACCCTGGTCTGGGGACATAGAAGCCAAGAAATATACACCCCGCCTGGGGGCACAGAAGCAAAGAGGCAAAACACACCTCTCGAGGGGGGATGCATACCAAGTGAAGCTACACCCCAACCTGGGGGCACATTAAGAGAAATACACTCCAACATGGAAGCACTAGTGAGAAAAGAAGAGCAGAATAAAGAAAAAGGCACGCATGAGACAGGCGTGGTCCTCGAGCCCGCCTCATCACACAGAAAGAAGAGAAGAAAAAGAGACATGAGGCACACATGGTCCTTGCACCGACCTCTCCACAAAAGAAGAAAAAAGAAGAGACATGAGGCAGACGTGGCCCTTGAGTCCGCCTCATCACACAAAAGAAGAAGAAGAAAAGACACATGAGACAGACGTGGCCCTCGAGCCCGCCTCACCAAACAAAAGAAGAGAAGAAAAGGAAAGAAGAGGCACATGAGGCAGACGTGGTCTTCGAGCCCGCCTCTTCACACAAGAAAAGAAGGAAGAGCAGAATCAAAAGAATGGACATGAGGTAGATGTGGTCCTCGGGTCCACCTCATCACGTAAAAAAAAAAAAGAGAAGAAAAAAAGAGACACGAGGCAAACATGGTCTTCGTACCTGCCTCCCTACAAAAGAAGAAGAGAAGAAAAAAAAGATATGAGGCAAACATGGTCTTCGTACCTGCCTCCCTCAATAAAAGAGGAAGAAAAAAAAAGAAAAGAACAATCATGGGGCGAACATGGTCCTTGCACCTGCCTCTCTACAAAAAGGAAAGAAAAAGGAAAGAAGAAGAGGGGAAAAAAAGAGACACGAGGCGAACATGGTCCTTGCACCTGCCTCTTTACAAAAAAGAATAGAAGAAAAAAAAGGGGACACGAGTCGAACGTGGTCCTTGTACCTGCCTCTCTACAAAACAAAGAAGAAGAATAGAAGAAAAAAAAAGGAGAGACACGAGGCGAACATGGTCCCTACACCTGCCTCCCCATAAAAAAAAGAAGAAGGGAAGAGAAGAAGAGAAAGGGCAATCATGAGGCAAACATGGTCTCTGCACCTGCCTCTCTACACAAGAAGAAGAGGAAAAGAAGAAGAGAAAGAAGAGACATGAGGCGAACATGGTCTCTACACCTGCCTCCCCACAAAAGAAGAAGAGAAGAAGAGAAAGAACCGTCACGGGGCAGACGCGGTCCTTGAACCCGCCTCCCCACACAAAGGAGGAAGAGAAGAAGAGAAGAAGAGAAAGAAGGGTCACGAGGCGAACTTCCACCTCCGACCTCCAGCCATCCAACAAATAGAACCCGACTAGACCTTCCGCCGGCGGGACATTAAACCGACTAGACCTTCCGCCGGCGAAGCGTTAAATCGACTAGACCTTCCGCCGACCGGGCGTTGAACCGACTAGACTTTCCGCTGACGGGGCGTTAAACCGACCAACCCTAATCATCGGCCCCTAGCCGACAGCTACCTCATTATCGGCCTTCGGGTCGACAGCTATCTCATCATCGACTCCTAGCCGACAGCTACCTAATCATCGGCTCCTAGCCGACAGCTACCTCATCATCGGCTCCCAGCCGACAGCTACCTAATCATCGGTGCCTAGCCGACAGCTACCTCATTATCGGCCTTCGGGTCGACAGCTATCTCATCATTGGCCTCTGAGCCGACAGTTGCCTCATCATTGGCTCCTAGCCGACAGCTATCTCATCATTGGCACCCCAGCCGACAGCTGCCCAGTCAAGAGAATAAACCTTTCGCTTTGGTCCGGACTCTCCCCCGACCAGAGAACAAAAGAGACCCTTCTCTTCGACTCTCACGTCCCACTACCCAACGCCCCTCTGCAGGGCCATTTCGGCCAGGACCCACTAGCAGGATTAATCCACCCGTCCCACTACGCTCTCCGATATCTTTTGGCTTCGCAGCCGACTTCTAACATCCCTCGGCTCTTGCAGCCTGCTTCCCAGAATTCGGCCTTCATGGCCTGCTTCCCAGAATTTGGCCTTCACGGCCCGCTTCCCATAATTTCGGCTCTTACAGCCTGCTTCCCAATATCCTTGGCTCTTGCAGCCTGCTTCCCAGAATTCGGCCTTCATGGCCTGCTTCCCAGTATTCGGCCTTCACGGCCCGCTTCCCGTAACTTCGACTCCTGCAGCATGCTTCCCATAATTTAGCTCTCGCAACCCGCTCTTCTCTACTTTTGGCTATTGTGGCCTACTTTCAATATCAACTTCAGGTTCTATAGCCCGCTTCCCTAATATCCTTTCAGCCCTTTTACGGTCTGCCTCCCTAATATCTTTACTACCACTACACTTATACATAACAACAATATTTTCTCATGAAAAAAAAAATAAACAAAAACACACAGAAAAACAAACAAACAAACAAACACATACGCAAAAAAAAAAGAATAACAAATAATAAACAAAAAAAAACAAAAAAAACAAAACAACAAGACAACAACACCACCAAAAAAAAAACAAAACAAAAAAGGAAGAAAATTGAAACAAAAAGAAAAAGAGAATGCATGATTGCCCTGCTTGCGTGGTTGCTTAATATAGAATAATACACCTCCTTGGAATTTTCTAGGACCGTGTTTCCTTGCTAAATAATATCGCCCTAATTCCGGATGCACGCACGTCGCGGCGCACGCTCGAAGGGAACCCAATTATGGCAGGTGCACACGTCAAGGGGAAGAGTCATGGCTGAATCGCTAAGCCCAGCTCACAAAATAAACCCGGGGCAACGCTCCCACACTTCGCACTTAATGTGTCCAAAAGCCTTCAACTATAGGGATTGCCCGAATTTCTTTTAGCACTCTACGGAGACTTGAATTCCTGCACTCGCGTGAAAGGTAATCGTGAGGAAAAAGCTGCATACCCCCACTGTTAAAAAAAAAAGAAGAGAAAAAAAAGAGAGAAAAAAAAAGGGAAGAGAGAGAGAAACGTGAATCCGAGTAGCCGAGAATCCCCATTGAGACACATGAGGAGACTCGCGCGAAACGGTGAAGCGAATTATAATAAGGATGAATCCTAGTAGCCGGGAATCCCCATTGAGACACATGAGGAGACTCGCGCCGAACGGTGAAATCCGCTACAAAATAAACAGATGATGGCTGTGTGAAGCTACCGAAAGTCGAAAACCTGGAACTAATGTGTAGGCGCTAGAGTGATCCTCGAGTGTCACCAGGAAAACCTGCATATCCCTATGGTTAGGGCCCTTTGTTCACACATTTGCACTGCCACGCCACAGAGAATTACCTCGGGTGAAATGCGTGAATTTAGGCTATGCATGCAAGACATGCGATATCCTCTTGACGGGTGCACCACCCCTCAGTTGTGCCCTGTGGCCCGCGCCGCGTCTATGAATTACGGGCAATGTCCCTATCCTATCCCCTATAGAGGGAGCTGCCTTACTTATATTTATGTTATGCCTGCTAATGAATGCTTGCATGATTAAAAAAAAGAAAAAAGAAAAAAAATGATGATAAATATATATAAAAACAACAACAACAAAAATATAACAAACAAACAAACAAACAACATAAAAAAATAACAATAATGAAAATAATAAAATAACAAGAATGTGCGTATGAAATAAACTCAACTTTGGCTATTGCAGCCTACTTTCCCAGCTCCAGCTCGTAGAGCCCAATATCGGCCACCTTAGCCTACCTCTTGCCCTCGCGGCCCATTAATCTCCCAACTTTGGCTCCCGCAGCCTGCTTCCAGCCACGGCTATTTTGGCCGCCCTCATCGACCTTCGGGTCGACAGCTTTCCAATTATTGGCTCCCATGCCAACAGCTTTTCAATCATCGACCTTCAGGTCGACAGCTTTTCAATTATTGGCTCCCATGCCAACAGCTTTCAATCATCGGCCCCTGAGCCGACAGCTTTCAGTCATCGACCTTCGGGTCGACAGCTTTTCAATTATTGGCTCCCATGCCAACAGCTTTCTAATTATTGGCTCCCATGCCAACCGCTTTTCAATCATCGACCTTCGGGTCAACAGCTTTTCAATTATTGGCTCCCATGCCAACAGCTTTCAGTCATCGGCCCCTGAGCCGACAGCTTTCAGTCATCGACCTTCGGGTCGACAGCTTTCACTTGTTGGCTCCCACGCCAACAGCTTTCAATCATCGGCCGCCGCGCCGACAGCTTTTATATCATTGGCATCCACGCCAGCAGCCACCCGGAGTTGTTCAAAAAAAGGGAAGAAAAAAAAAAGAGAAGAAGAAGAAAAAAAAAAGAAAAAAAAAGAGAGACAAAACAACAACAAAAGAACAAAAAAAGAGAGATGACAAAAGGAGAAGAGAAGGAAAAGAAGAAAAGAAGAGAAGAGAGAGAAGAAAAGAAAGAGAAAGAGACCAAGAGAACAGCAGACCAGGCCAGCTCCCGACGCCCTGTCGGCACTGGCGAAGAGACAAAGAGACAATAGACCAGGCCAGCTCCCGACACCCTGTCGGCACTGGCGAAGAGACAAAGAGACAACAGACCAGGCCAGCTCCCGACACCCTATCGGCACTGGTGAAGAGACAAAGAGAACAACAGACCAGGCCAGCTCCCGACGCCCTGTCGGCACTGGCGAAGAGACCAAGAGAACAACAGACCAGGCCAGCTCCCGACTCCCTGTCGGCATTGGCGAAGAGACAAAGAGACAACAGACCAGGCCAGCTCCCGACACCCTGTCGGCACTGGCGAAGAGACAAAGAGACAACAGACCAGGCCAGCTCCCGACGCCCTATCGGCACTGGCAAAGAGACAAAGAGACAACAGACCAGGCCAGCTCCTGACACCCTGTCGGCACTGACGAAGAGACCAAGAGACCAACAAACCGGGTCAGTTCCCGGCACCTTGCCGGCACGGACAAAGAGAAGAAAAGACAAACAGACCATGGCGGCTCCCGACACCCTGTCGGTGATGATGAAAAAGAGAAGAAGAGACCAACATGCTACGGCAGCTCCTGACGCACTGTCAGTACTAACGAAGAGAAGAAGAGACCAACATGTCAAGTCGGTTTCTAACACCCCGTCGGCATCGACGAAGAGAAAAGAGACAAGTACACCCACGGGCACCGCCCGGCTCATCCTTCGCCTGCGCTACCCGTGGGTGGGGGGCATTTGTGGACACCAAAAATTACACACCAAACATCCTGCTCGGCCCAGCATCAACAACGGCGCCGAGTGAAGAACCCCCGGAGAGATTGGTCATCCAGACGCCCCCACATATGCACACTACCGTGGAGCCGTCCCCGGAGCCACGACAGCAAAGAGAAACCAACCCCCGGGAAGCTCACAATCCGCAGCCCCCGAAGAAAATCAAACGAATCATAACGGGTGCTCAAAACGGGCCCAAGTCAAGCCTCAGCGGCACACCCCAGGAGGGGCTTCAGCGGCACACCCCCTGGGTGTTCAGCGGCACAGCCCTATGGCCTTCAGCGGCACGCCCTTTGGCCTTCATCGGCACATCCTTCAGGCTGTTCAACGGCATGCCCCTCAGGCCATTCAGCGGCACACCCAGCTTGGGCCTTCAGCGGCACGCCCTTAAGCCTTCAGCGGCACGCCCTTTGGCCTTCAGCGGCACGCCCTTTGGGCCTTCAGCACCACGCCCAGCCTGGGCTTCAGTGGCACGGCCCCCAGGGTGTTCAGCGGCACACCCTTCAGGCCATTCAGCGGCACGCCCACAAAGCCTTCAGCGGCATGCCCGTTTGGCCCCTCAGCGGCACAGCCCCTGGCCTCAGCGGCACGCCCCATGGGCTTTCAGCGGCACGCCCATTCGGGCCCCCAGCGGTACGCCCTTTTGGCTCCCCCGCGGCACTCTTGTTCAGCCCGCCAGCGGCACAGCGTGAAGCATCTTCAACGGAGCCCATGCCCTACGGATCCTTGGCGCGCAGTGGGCCATCCGAGGTGTCGCCTGGGGAGAGGGCCACGCTGCCTATCCCCCTGCCACCCAGGACAATGGGGTCAACCCCCATTCAATACCCGTCGAATCGTTCCGGCCTTTGGACGCTCGCCGTGGCGGGGGTATAAGACCCCTCTTCGTCGCTGCAAACGGGGACAGGGGGAGAGAAGAGGGCAACAGATACACCCACACCCAGAGAGAAGAGAAGAGGAGAAGAGAAGAAGAAGAAGAGAAGAAGAAAAGAAGAAGAGGAGGGGAGGCTCCCCCCCGGCTACTCCGTCCATCGCCGTCCGCGTGAAGAGAAGAAGAGGAAGAGAAGAAGAGAAGAAGAAGAGGAGGGGAGGCTCCCCCTCGCTACTCTGTCCGCCGCCGTCCGTGCGAAGGGAAGAAGAAGAAGTGAATAAGAGGAGAAGAGGAGGAGGGGAGGCTGCCCCCCCCCCCCCCCCCCGCCCCCCCTTTTGCGGTTCCATCCTCCGCCGTCCACGCAAAGAGAAGAAGGGAAAAGGAAAGGAGGGGAAGAAGGAGAAGAGAAGAAGAGGGAAGAGAGGAAGAGAGGGAAGAGGGCCTGCTGCCCCTTCACCTCCCCGCTGCCGCATCTTCCCATTTGCCTGAGGGGAGACGCCCTTCTGTCTCTCCTTGGACACCTAGGCCCAACACCTCTTGAGCCTCTCTCCCTCCTCCTGCCAAGATTTCCTTCAGCCTAGCCAATCAACATCCCTGGTACACTTTTCTCGGCCCTCAGCGGCACACTCCATTGGCCCTCAGCGGCACACTTCCATTGGCCCTCAGCGGTATACCCTTTTGGCCCTCAGCGGTACACCCTTTTTGACCCTCAGCGGCACACCCAATGGCCCTTGGCCGGCACACCATCTAGGCCCCCAGAGGCACACCTCTTGGCCAAGCCCTAGCCCGTTGTTTGCCTTCGTGTTTTCCGAGGTTTTATAAAGGTGTTGCTGCCTCCGGGCGCCCACCTCCAGTTGTCGGGTTCCGCCACTCCATGTGGGCGCGTTCCCTTTATCTCCCTTACGCCTCGGGTCAAGGGGAGATGCTGCCGAATTTTTGTGAGAAAATAACAAAATATTAAAGGACGTAAAAGGAAGCAATAAACGAGCAAAATAATTAATGATGAAACCTTCCAACTGATCAAGCCACTGCCGGCACCACGACAAGAGCTAGACCGATTGACAGCTCGGCCGACCGAACTTCCGACTTATGGCAAAGAGGCCGAACAGAACAAAACCAAGGAGAAGTTTATATAAAACTGCGTAAAAAAATCAAATTAAGAAGAAAAGAAAAGCCTTAAAATAAATAATTGAAGACCGACTGAACCTCCACCACTACGCCCTGATTGGTACTTCGACGATGCACTCTAATCATCTTTCAGTGGCATGCTCATCCAACTCCTTCGCCGGCACACTCCTCCCAGCCGTCAACGGCACGCTTCTAAGCCTCCTCTCCGGCACACTACCTCTTCCCTCCAACAGCCTTTCGCCGGCACACTTTTCCCAGTTTTCAGCGGCACACCCCCATTGGCCTTCAACGGTACACCCTTTTGACCCCAGCGGTACACCCCCATTGGCCGTCAACGGCACGCTTCTAAGCCTCCTCTCCGGCACACTACCTCTTCCCTCCAACAGCCTTTCGCCGGCACACTTTTCCCAGTTTTCAGCGGCACACCCCCATTGGCCTTCAACGGTACACCCTTTTGACCCCAGCGGTACGCCCCCTTTGGCCTTCAACGGTACACCCTTTTGACCCCAGCGGTACGCCCCCTTTGGCCCTCAGCAGTACACTCCCAACCCCCAGCGGTACGCCCCCTTTGGCCCTCAGCGGTACACTCCCAACCCCCAGGGGTACGCCCCTTTAGCCCTCAGCGGTACACCCCCATTGGCCCTCAGCGGTACACTCCCAACCCTCAGCGGTACACCCCACCAATCCTCAGCGGCACACCCAAAAAAAAATAATGATATTAATAAGGATAATAAGCTAAAAGAAAATATAATAAATAAACAAATAATGATACAGAGCTTAAATAACGATAATAGCAGCAAACTCAAAAGAAAATAGAGAACAATAATGTTAAATAAAATAATAAATGATAATAAACCCAATAAGGTGGATAAATAAATAAGAATGATAAAGAAATAAGTAATAATGATAATAAGTTTAAAAGAAACAATAACAACGATAAATAGATAAATAAATGATAACCCATGATAAATAATAACGACAAACTTAACTAAAAAAAAACGCCAAGCAAATGAATGATAATATAAATGAACAAAAATAATAATAAACCTAATAATAACAATATTAAATGAATAAATCACAAGAAGAAATGAATAAACGATAATAAAGAATTCACCCAAATGTATCTATAAATTAACAAATGGTAATGATAACACTTCTTAAATAATAATAAAACAATGAGACCCGCTTCGCAGCCTCGTCTCTCCCGTGACCCGGTGCCGAAGGAACAACAATACCGCCCCTACGAGTTGGGCCTGAGCCTAGGGAATCATCTCAAAATGGCCATAACCTGACTTCACCTCGGACTGACATTCCGATTAAACCAGACTCGTTTCTCCGGCCGGATTCCTTCCGAGCCGCTACTGAAATTGCCGCACGTTCGGCAGACATTTGAACGGGTTCACGTCGATTCCCGCCGAGTTCTTAATACGGACCCATGTCCGAACATGAAAAGGCCCGTGAGCGAATTTCATAGCCGGTGGCTCCAACCCCAACATGGTTGTGAGCCGGCATTGCCCTGGGCCAATAGCTCACCAATTCCGACCCGTTCCTATCGGGATTTGCTCCCGCTCTTTCATTGAAATTGTCGTAAACTCGGCATACATTGGTACGGGGTCGCGTCCACCCCCGTCACGCTCTCAATACGGGCCCTTGCCCGAACATGGAAAGGTCCGCAAGTGACCGACAGAATCGGAATAGAACAAGACGGCTCTCGCCACCCCTGGACCCCTCCCATGGGAATATCAATAAGACCTCCGTGGGCCATATTTAGACCTCGGGCCCGTCCCGATCATGGTCATCGTCTGGCTCATATCTCCGGTCTACAGCATGTTCCTCTCGAACACGTTTTCAGTTCCGAAGCCTAGTCCCGGGACTTTTCCCCGTTGCCCTCCGACACCAGAAATATTAACGCCGCCCACGCGAGCCACGTTTGGATCACGGGAGGCGCCCCCGGCATGGTCCCGACTCGATCTCGCACCGGGCCAATAGATTCACGGGTTTCCGGATATAATAGCCGAGATTCAATCGAACGTTTTCAGTGTCTCGGAATAATAAAACTTGCCGTTTCCCGGCACACATACATTCTCGGTCTTTCCGCGACGATTACGATATTCCCAATATCGGACACCCATCCGAACATTAAACGGTCTCCTGAATGACCGACACGTTTAGAACGCCCGCTTCTCCGGACATAGGGCTTTTCAACCGATTCAAGGGATATTCCCTCGTCGCCCCCTTGGCACCGGAAATATCAATGACGCTCATACAAGTCTTGTTTCGACCGCGGGGGGCCCACCGCAGTATGGTCGTAGCTTGCTCTTGCACTTGGCCAACAGATTTACCGGTTTCCGACCGCTCCAGCCGAGGTTTAGCCGAACGTTTTCCGTTCTTCTGAACAATAAATTGCCATATACTGGCATACATACGCTCCAGTTTTCCCGCGACAACCGCGATTTTATCGAGCCGGACATTCGTCCGAACATTAAATGGGCAACACATGACCGACATGACCGCGAATGGTTTTCTTCTCGCCCTCGTGTGAGGATTTCAATGCCGCGTAATAGACCTTTCATGCAATTAATTTCTTGGCCATGAGGCCCTGAATCTCGGCGATTAATCAAGGGTGTTCCCTCGTATGGGGGATGTAAATGACGCCGTGACCTTTATGGCGCGGCGGGTTTTGGTCCCGACACGAACCACACAATCGACTGACGAAGTCAGATCGAGCGCACCATGGGCTCTTCGGAGCCCGAATAAATTGTCACTTTGTGACTGGCACGCCCACGCACTTAATAGACGAATCAACCATTCCCAAAGAGGCCGAGCGTAATAAACGAACGAAAAGTGCGTCCACAGCGCCTCACCTGAAACACGGTGAAAACACGCAGGGAATGAGTCTCGGAACAAGACTCGGTAGGGATCACTCGAACCCTACCTCGTAAAAAGAGAAACCACTACACTAGCGGTAGAAAAGTACCTCGGAAAGGAAAGCCCTGTACTCTACAGAACTAGACCCTACGGCACGCAAATCGACACACGTGCCACGGTACGAGAAGACCGAAACTCAACGGTCGAACCACCAAAACCTGAAGGTCGGAAACACACGACTGACAGTCTGTCACTCCGTACTCGACAGGAGTACCACCCACTAGAAGCACAGTCGGTAGCGTCCCCTGACGTCTGACACCGCGCCGCAGGTGAGCCGCCTGACGTGGTAGGTCCTACCCGAGGCGCAAACACCGTACAAGTAACCACAAACAAGTGACTAGCTGGGGTCACGCCCGTCGACGTGGGTCCAACCGCCCCCAACCACGTATGCACACACAGACCGCGCGTCCCTGGTCTGGCCCTCTGATCGGTTTTCCCCTCAGCCGGACTCTGGCTGCAAGACGTGGGGCCCAACGGTAACCGGTCCACAAACCGTCTCTAAAGGTCGGCCCGTACACCACTCCCTGGTGCGACTAGCACACGCGTACTAGTAGGCTACGACTAGTGGAGGGTCACTGAAGGAGTAGACTCTCAAACTAACGGAAAACGACGTCCGAACCTGACGAAGTACGGGGGCCATCCCACGTACCATCACCATCGCATGGTGACCGCAGTCGGAAGAAAACGGACACACTGCCCATGGCCAAACACATGACCAAGGCAACCGAAATCTCCGGACGCCCGAAGACACGGTCACGGAACTCCACGGGGTGCCCAGGACACACACACGGCCCAAGGGGAACACCCGACAACGAAAAAGATCGCGCTAGGGACACCTAGCGCGACAAGGAAGAACGCGCTAGGGTCCCCTAGCGCGACTTGGAAGATCGCGCTAGGACTCCCTAGCGCGACAGGGAAGATCGCGCTAGGGAACCCTAGCGCGACAAGGACCATCGCGCTAGGTCCTCCTAGCGCGACAAGGCTAATCGCGCTAGGACCCCATAGCGCGACACGAACCGCCCTACTGTTCATCTTCTCCGATGAACGCGTCCCGTCGGGGCAGCGCGACACTCAAGAACGCGCTACTGGAGTATAGCGCGTTCTCAGTCCGCGCCCGAAAACGGTAGAAACGCCCAAAAATTCCAACCACGCCCCCATGCCTCCACAGGAGAGGGGGAAACCAAAGGGGAAGACCCCTGGGGACCCCTAGCATGATTCTAGGCCATCAAAACACGAAATCATGCATCAAATCCATAGATCGGGCGAGCTCTCCCCAAATCATGGAAAAACCCCAAAATGCTCAAACAAGCCCCTCTCGGCCTCCCCGCAGCCTACAAATCACGGGAATGAACGGCAAGAGGCTAAGGAACGTCACCCTACCTCAATGGAGCGAATGCTCCGCCGAATCGCCCACAAACCACGAAGAACGCTTTTAGAAACCTCGCCTCCCTACGCTTCCCACGCTCGCCGCACACCCACGAGATCGCCTCGCCGTCGCCCACGCGTCCGCGCCGTCACCCTGTCGCCGTCAACAGCCTGGGAGGGGTCCGCCGCGCCCGAATGGGAGAGAGGGAGAGAGAGGGGTGCGGTCACGGTTGGGGAAGGAAGGAGAAAGAAGAAGAAGAAAGAGAAAGAGGAAAAGAAAAAGAAAAAGAATTAGGGCTATATAGAAAATCCGAATTTTCGGAAAAATATCGAAAAATAGAAAAATACATTTCCAGAATCCTCGGAACGCACCGATCGCAACGGTACCACTCGTGCCCGGGTGAACCGCCATGTTCGCCCGCAGCGAGCTTCCGAAGAAAAAGCCGAAACACACATCGGAAATCGGAAAACACACGCGGAAAAGCCGCGGAACGCCTCCGGGCCTCCGAAACGACTCCGGATCGCGCCGATCCGAACACGAAAGATGTCCGAAACGAAATTTCGGACACAACAGAGTCGGACGCTCCGAAAATCAGATCCGGGACCTACGAAGAAGGATCCGAAAGGTCCGAGATATTACATAACATGTATCTAAATGTCAGGGCAATCCTGAATGGATCTTTGTAGGTGACGTTCTAGACTTTGGGTCGATCAATGATAGGTCGTAATGGACTTGACGAATTTCTCTCTCCTCAATTATCATGAAAAAATCATTTGATGATCTTGGTCAACTTAAGCTGACTCAATTAATTCGAACAGACCCGATTTTTTAATGGTACGACACAAGGTGACCAAATATGGTCACCACCTTAGGTACTAGGAGGGTCCATTTGCCTCTTCAACTTGGACAGTAGATCCCCTGAACGACTCTTGTAAGGCTACCACTAGAATTCCCGGAAGGAAAGAAGGCAAACGAAGAACCTTGATGTTTAACCCAACTCAGAATGTGACAGCCAAAACAAATCTGAAGTATGACACTGTACTCTAGATCATTAATAGTATCTGTTGCGTTTTCCAAGAGTGCTAATACAGCTATCCATGAAATACCGTCTATTCATGCCACATACCCGTGTTAGCTGTTATCTCAACCCCGTTAAGAGGACCGATCGACCACAATTTTTAGCACAATTCGTAGGATCTTGAGATTTCTTCTTTCATTTATGTTTCCATCGTGCATAATGCAGCCCCTCCTTGTGTTAGGGATGACGAAACTTGTCTGCGACGGATGAACTTCTAAGAAGATGCCTGACAACACCCGTGTTGAACTAGTTACTATATTGCATGCTATGTAGTATATGGATCTTACATTCGTTATTGCATTAACACCTAACGGGCAAGTGATAGAATCGAAGTTCTCTGTATCGACTTGATCTGACCCAGATACGATACGATACGACCTAACTCGTATAGACTCAATTCTGACTCTAAAAAACTCGGGTCATCTCAAATCAAGTCAACAATCTCGATCTGAAGCAGATACGATGCGATGCGATGCGACCGACTAGGTGCGAATCTCAGTGATGCAATAAACCATGCATAGAACCAACTCTAATAGTCAGGTGGTTTAACAGCGAGGAAAAATAGCCCTAATAAATTATTACAATGATTTACAGAATAATAAGTAAGAATCACTGCCGGTGGCACAGTGAGGATAGATAAGCCAAGTGAAGATAATGCATAATCCAAAGCTTTTCATGTTTGGATACGAAAGAAAAACATGAAGTGCTATTTACACAGAGAAGCCAGAATGCGACGCGGAGGATCAAACGATCTGCGGGCATGAAGAACAGCCAGGTTATCCAACAACAATATGTCGCCCTGTTTCCAAGGCATGGCAACACACTCCTCGTCAAGGATCTTCAGGCAACCATCAATAACTTCGGATGGTAATGGTGATCCATCCCCGAAGGTGACGGCCTTAACAGGATCATTGCGGGCATCCTTCCAGCCAGTATAGGCAGCAACCATGCTATTAAACCAGATGTTGCGTTGTCTTGAAGCATCGAATTTTATAGCAGGGATTGGACCCATTATTGTTTTGACACCGTCTTCTGTCCATTCCAACTTCATGCCAAGCCTTCTTGCCCTGATGCATTTGGTGAGAGACAAACGAGGTTCAAACTTTGTTGCTAGTAAAGAACATTATAGGGCATCCAAATTTACTAAAAGAATGGCAGCAAGTTTAGTCAGAAAAAGCTGCAAAAGAACCAAAAAGATCAATTGAGTTGATCCAGTTGACCATCCACACTGTAACTGAAAAAAGAATGTAGAAAACATGTGATGCGGGTGGTGTGGGACTCGATCCTCGTGAACAGAGAAATAATACAAACATTTGGTCGCCTTGAGTCACTTTAGCTACATCCTTAAATGTTGTAAGTTATGAACCATTAGCGGCCGATCAGATTGTGATCTCCCCTCTCTCCAAAGGTCTCTATGACTTAATCAATTCAAATTGGCAGGAATGCTTGCTTGGAGTTGGAGAACTGCCATGGAAGCATATAGATAGATTTTTGACTGGAATATGTGATAGTGATTCTGGAATTAGGTATTGCATAGATGCAGTTTAAGGGCATGCCTACATAAGCTGCCTAACTTTTTTTATTTGTTCGGTAGGTACTTTTTTTTTTTACAGGGAGGGGAGAACCCAGGATCGAACCCAGAACCTCCCCCAAAGGGGGGAGGTGGTGAGACCACGGACAGTAAGCCGTGGGCTCATAAGCTGCCTAACTTGTTAGCCTTCCTTCTGTCTATGCTACCATGCCTTAGTAATTTGCACCTTTGGTATTACTTTCTAAAGATTGCATATAAGAGTAATTTTTTTGATGTTCACAGAACATGTCAAATAAAATGACAAAAGAAGTATTAGAAACACCAAAAATTTAATGTTTATGATTTGATGCAGGGTTTTCAATAATAACTATGAAGCAGTAGATAATCACAGAGACAAATATGGAGGAGAATTTACAATTCCAGGCACCTGACGTGTCTATGGCATGACGGATGGTCAGATGCCATACAAGTTTTTTTCTACCCCTTCCCTACTACAAGGCATTGATTTCTGTTCTCCTGAGCAAACAGAAAATGTTGTTCTAGGTGTTTCATCAAATTAACAATTAGAATGCCATTTCACTAGAAACCTGCATCATATTGTCATCTTCTTGAATTTCTTCTAGTTGCCTCCAAAAGAAAATGCCAATACTTCTGCACCAAACTTGAAGGGAAAAAGAAATGTCAGAATCTGCCAAACCAAAAAGCTGTTTCAGACACCTAGCACTGTAAATATATTCTAAGGCGATCATTTGTGACATTACCTATGTTTCTTGTACTAGTAAAAAGTGTGAAATTATTGGGTTATCCAACACAAAACCCTAAGGGCCCGTTTGTTAATCGAGCACGAGGGTCGAGCACGCTAACCGCCCCTGATTAGCGGCTTCTGTGTGAGGGGGAGGCGGGACCCACCGCACTAGTCTCTCTCATCAGTTAAGCTATCCACCCGACAACTCCGGAAACAAAGCGGCCCTAAGGTATCACATGGAGTAGGCTCTACTATCTGCACATGCTTTGTGGTGTCCATTAAACAAAGGGACTAATGCCTAATACACCTTCTCATGTGTAAGCTGATTAGGCTCTACCACGAATAATGACAAACATGGGATGCATAACCTAGGAATATAACCGTCAATGATAATATCATGTTGAATTGTTGGGCTGTGCAATACAAAACCTGGAAAGTGAAAGGGCATATCAATGTATTAAGAGTAAGACATTCTTTCTGCTGAACTTGCTGATCCCACTAGAATTAACTTCTTCAACAGAGTATATGATCGATAGTTGATGAATATGATAACACATGGCAAAGCAGTGTTCTTAATATGTAAAAAGACTAACACACCCAAAAAAGAAGAAGAAGCACCAGCAGCAACTACACAGCAAACCTACCTTTCTTCGGCAGTGCTTCTATCTTTGGTTAAGAACGTGGATTGCCACCCTCGGCCTATCGGCGACGAAGGATCATCCCCTGCTCCCAGCACCCGCGTATATATCAATCCATGCCTGTCGAGTCTCTCCACAAAATCTGGATATTTCTCTCGCATACGTTCGTAAATTCGATGGCTGAGGACTATGGGAGTCTCGCCGCCACTTCCCGGCTCTTCCTCGCAGAAGAAGAACAGCTTCGATGGGAACTCGGGAACCTGATCGAAGACAGCCCCAACACCCAGACCAAATCAGCAGACACAGAGAACAACTCCAGATTATTTGCTTACTACACAATACACATCAGTCTGAACGAACATTCGATAGACTGTTGCTTAACCTGGGCCATCTCATGGTGGAAGGGGATCTTTTGATCCGGCGGCGACTCGTTCGCGGTGAAGACCCTGCCGACGACGTTGGTGCGCGGCGCGGCGCCCCCGACGTAGGGCAGCTCCTCGTACCCGAACGCCTCCACCGCCGCGTCGAAGTCCGCGGCCGTCCGCACGGGGAATCCCCTCAGCAGGACCGCCCCGCTCGAGCGGAGCAGCGCCTCCACCCGGGCCTTTTGCACCCTCACGGCCTCCGTGAAGCGGCGGAGGTCGAGGCCGGCCGCCGCGGGGACCGGGGCGAGAACCGCCGGGAAGCGGACGCCCCCCACCGACCTCTGCCCCGGTACTCCGACCTCCACGAAGGCGTCCGCCATTAGATCTCTCTCTCTCTCTCTCTCTCTCTCTCTCTCTCTCTGAGTAAAGAGAAATGAAGGACCTGAGTAACTCGGGTCGTGACGCATTCGCTGATCCCCTCATGCGGGGACATCTGGACGCCCGATAACTATTGGTGAAAGCATGGAGAGATGGCGTCAGCAGTGTCGGCGCCACCGAAGAGGATGGTCGCCGAAGACAGGTTTGCGGTCTCTGTGAGTCTGTGACATCCACGGAGGGTGGTAACAAATATCTGATTGCCCATCCTCCTCCTTCCCCCATTTTTGCGTCCAGATTCAGGAAGGGAGGTGGTGAGTACGATAGAGCCATAGAGGCTTCAGAAGGAATGGCATCAGATCTCTATCGTATGTTGCAAAGATGAGTTTGTCCTTATTTTATAAGGTCCCAAATCTTTTCTAAGGAGGTGTCTTTTTTTGTTAAAGAAATAAAATCTTAGAGCTAATCTTCGGACGCACCGAGAGATAATATCTCAAATGAGACACTTAAATTTACGCATCTACAAAATTTAACGATTAATTAAATATATCGACTAAGATCTTATTAAAACATAATCCATATGTTTGTGTCATAAGGATAGTCGGAATTTATCGCCGATCTTTTGTGTTCTAGTATCTCATATGCCTATTGCCATCTCAAGTGGAGTACACATTTCGAGAGGTCCACGAGAAAATTTGTGGAAGCCACGCTAGCAGTTGGACATTGACTCATAAAATCTTCCGTCGGGGATACTGGTGGCCCACACTCTTACGGGATTCCCTTCACTTCGCTAATGACACACTGGAAGTTGGACATTGGCCCATAAAATTCTCCGTTAGGGATACTAGTGGCCCACGCCCCTACGTGATTTCCTTCACTTCTCCAAGACATGTGACAAATGTCAAAGATTTGGAATCATTCATCACCAACCATCTATAAGTTTGAAGGCGATTCATGAGTCTGCCCATTCGCTCAATGGAGAATAGACATATGAGGTTCTTTACCTAAAGTGCAAAGGGCTTTCTTTACAATGACCGTTGACTATTTTACCAAGTGGATAGAAGTAGAACCTCTTGTCAACATCACTAGTGGCAAGACATGGGACTTCATATGAAAGTCCATCATTCGTCGATTCGACATTTCACAAGCAATCGTTATTGATAATAGAAAGTAATTCGACGGCGCGATGTTCAGAGACGCCTACATCAATCTGCACATAGATCATTGATTGACATCTACGGCACACCTCTAGAGCAACGGCTAAGCAGAAATTACAAATCGAGCTATCCTCCAAAGTCTAAGGAAGAAGTTCAACGAAGTCAAAAGAAGAATGGGTCAAAGAGCTACCAAACCGCGACACCCCGGAACAAAATGGTGAGTCACCTTTTAATTTATCCTTTGATAATGAAATTGTCGACCGTGATAACCATAACTTCCATGAAACATATCATAAAGTTGTTCAGAGTTCTATGATAAATGATATAGGAAACCACTTGTCGTATTATCCATATTTACATGGATAACTAATTAGGGTCTCTCACAATGTTTGGACTTTATTTTCTATCTCAGTCAAAATTCACATTACTCGTTGCCCCCTACTTTTTGTTTTCCTTACAGATAAAATTACAAATACGTCATTTCTGAAAATATATTAGGATATAAAATTTTCAAAATAACAGTGATATATCTTTTAACTAAATTTACATATTTGTAAGTTTTTCAAAATAACGATAATATATATGTTGATAGGTTTTCAAGAATGACATATCTGTAATTCTATCCGTAACAATGAAATTCATGTTAAAAAAATTTCAAAATAAAGTTCAGAGATTATAGGGGCCCTAATTAATTATCTCTTAAAAACTCTACTTGTAAAACTATTGAGGTTATTCTTGAGAATATATTTGAGGAAAAATTAATTTTCACCGCTTACATATATGACGTTTAGAAAGGTAGCTTTTTTAGGCAATTTTAACTTAAAATACAGCCATTATATATTTTGAAAGCTTTAATGACCTATCTCAATTACCTAATCTGATTTTAATCCTTCCCAAATCCCAATTTACACCCAACCAAACAGGTGTTTTAATAATCTTCCATCTTTTGTTAGAGGGCGCATTACGCCAGGGCGCACAGCTCCTGCACCCGGTATTCACCTCGTACCCCTCTCCGTAAAATCTCAAAAAAATTACTTTAAGAAGGGCTCGGCCAGCCGACCGTTGGGCCTCTCTCTCTCTCTCTCTCTCTCTCTCTCTCTCTCTCTCTCTCGGCGCAGGAAATCGCCGGGACGACGAGGGACCAGAGAAATGCCGGAGAACAGCAGATGCAGATCAGCGAGGAGGACGCCTCTCGGCGACGTATCCAACAGCCGGAAGGCCTCGAGAACCCGCAAGAAGGAAGCCCCCGAAGAGGACGGAGCCGGCGGGCCACGCGGTCGCCTCATCCTCGCTCGCGCAGATCTGTCGAGACTCGCCGACCAGGTGATGCGGAGTAAGCCTTTAGGCTTGATAGTTCCCTTCTCCCGTAGCTTTGCTGTTGATGATGATGATGACGATGATGGCCTGCCTAGAGTAGAGTCGTTTGTCTTCTTTGGGATTTTTGGGGTCGGCACCAAGAAATTGCAAGCATACACTGATCAGGGCTGGTGCTCCCTTTTCGTAAGATCTTTGAAATCTTCGCGTTTGGAGACGTTAGTGAGGGTGGCCCCTTGGGTGTTTGTGTGTTTTGCGATGTGGAATCCTATGTGATTACCGTTTTCTTAGTTAGAATATTGCAAAATCTGGTTGAGCCGATATCGTTGCTGCATTAAGTTTTTCTTTTTTTGGGTAGGTACTTTTTTTTAACGGTGAGGGGATAATCGGGTTCAAACCCAGATCCTCCCCCAAATGGGAGAGGGTGGCGAACCAAATGCTGCATTAAGTTGTTACTATCATAAAGGTAGAATCTGTATCAAATCGGTGTTCGAGAGATTGTTTAGAAGGTTGGTTTTGGGTGAATCTCTGTTTTGACAGTGGCTTTTGTACTTAATACAAAAAATAGGATCCTTCTCAATGATGTGAAGCAATAAGGTGATCATGGCTAAATCGCTGGCCTGAGTCACCATTTGGCTTTTGAGTTCATGTTATTTCTTTTATCTGCCTCTAAAAGCTACTTTTTTATGTTTTCCTGTCTAACTGCGGTGGATGGAGGAGGAAGGGGCTGTCAGTGTAGTTAAGCACCATCTTTAGATCCATATAGTTTCTGCCATTGAGCTCGATGAAAATTAGATAAGTGCTTTTCTGCCACACCACATGGGAGAACGCATATGGTTGTGTTTCCTTTAGATCCATATAGTTTCCTTCACAGATAATTTTCAGAGCAATATTAACAATATCCTTGCACATTGACTTTTCTCATCCCATCTCTCCCTACCCTCTCTTTCCATTTGCAAGAGTGTTGCTAAAGCTCCTTAAGACTGGGTATGGTCCCCCTTTGTTTCACCGCAATCATGCACTAACGTGACAGAATCCTTTCAGATTGATGAGCTGGTCAAGCAAGCCTTGGAACACAAATTGGAAAACGAGAAGGAGACACAAGAAGTTGAGTGCTTTATACATGCCTTATCTGATATTCATTCATCTTTGAAGGTACTTACCTTACCCTAAGTTGGAATTTATCTTGAAATCTGCTCATCTTGGTAAATACTAAATACCTCTCTTACTCGTTTGATCTTTTTCACCTTTCCTTTAAAAAATTTGCAGTCATGGGTACCAAGACTTCAACAAGCATTTGGCAATTCAACAATCAGAACTGAAAAACATTTCGGACCCGATTTAGCTAACAAATCCTGTTCTGCTACAGAGAGAGAAAGCAGCACTCCTGTTCGTCCAAATGAACCAGATCAGGACTTGATAGTCTCTCCCTCCCCTCTTGTTTCCTGGCGCAATGGTGCCTGTACTGTTGAAAGTGGAAGACAACTCTTTCTACTCACACCATTGCAGAAATCAAAAGCAGGAGCACCCAAAACTTCTGGTTCTCAGACTTTACCTGGAGGATCAAATAAAAAGCACAGTTCATGCAGCACTCTTGGAGTACCCACATTATCACATCCTCCCAGCAGTTCTTGCAACGTGTTGGTGAAGAAAATAGGTGTGGTACCCACACCAAATAAGTTCATGATGTCAAGAACTAGAGTGTCAGGCAGTGGTACATCAGACTCTGGTTTTGTTTCTCCAACCAAAACTCCAAGTTGCAAGGACAAGTTTGTTTACTCTTTCACTCCATGCCTGAAGACTCCGGCCCGGAAGACGTGTCTTCTGCTTGACTCAATTCCCGAGTCCTTCCCAGAAGATAATAAGGATATTCGCAATGCAACTCCATGGGTTACTAGTACTCACAAGAATGATGCTTCTGCAGTTTTGAATGCTTCAGACAGCAACAGCTGTTCTGATAATTCTAGCAGTGATGAAGTGTCAAAAACTTTGGCATCAAAATATCCAGAGCTCTTTGGGCTGCATCCAGCAACTGTCCAAAAGAAAGAGGTAGAAGAAAGCTTGCATTGGTTCTTGTCACCCCCGAAAACATGTGTCCTCATGGAACGCCCAGATGAGAAATTTGGTCTGGCTTCTGGTAGAGACAAGAATCCCTTCAATTCAGGTATGAGATCAAACTCTTCATCCTTGTGCTTGTAGTTGCTGTTTCACTGTTCACACGGGCTCTATTTTTGGGCAAGTTGTTGTCACTTCTGCTGTCATTTGCATCCAGACCTAAAGACCCTGAGTCCACCTGTTGCCGAGGCCACTCCTGTGTGGAAAGATTTTGGAAGTGCAACTGGAAATGGGAAGAATGCCGGCGAGGCCACGCTAAAGAGAGAGCTGTGGACCAAATTTGAAGCAGTGTCTGCAAACAGTTTGCGGTTCGATCCCTCCATCTTTGTATCAAGGAAACAACTTATAGACATGATCGAAGATGTGTCATGAGAAGCAACGGCTTCAAGAGTGACAGGCGTTGTTCTTAACGAGAAAACAACAAGAACACGACTCCCCGTGTCAGCTGCTGCTGATGCTTCCGACCTCAACTTTTTGATGACAAACTCCATCTGATAAGTTGGAATGCAGCCTGTTACCTACATTTTGGCAGAACCTGATCGACGGAATCCATGCTTCCTGAACTGCAACTTCATGTATATTTCCATAACCACTCTACAATATCTTGGATGGGTTCCCAAGGACATTTGGAAGATCAGACTTTTGTCACTGGAAATATGGCATGATTCACCGACATGAACACTCAGGATTAAGTGTTCATGAATGAAATTGCAGAGAAATATACAAGTTCTACGGGATAATGGTGTGTCCTAATCAAGTCTTTAGTACCTTTTTGCTGACCATGATTTGACATATTCACTTAAATTAAAGTAAATGGCTTTTAAAGAGTTTTAAAAGCCCATACACACCTAATTTTTTTTCATCCGATGTCAGACCCCTAAATCCACCGTCTTTACCCTTAAACGCCTGAAACGTATGACGTTTTCATGTACATACTCTTGCATCAATTCCACCTCTCCAAACTAACCATGGTTGAATTAATAAATAAGTTTAAAATGACTGAGAGAGAGATTTGATTTTTTTTGAAATATTCTTAAAACATTCTCTTATCAAACAGACAGTTGAGCAGTGGAGTGTTGATATAGATTTGCTTGAATTTTAAGAGCATGGAACTGTTAGCTTAAATACATAAGATTTCAGAGGTATACACACAGAAATCCTTTCTTATAATGTCGACATATTCAAGAGCATCTCGAAGCACATGATCAAAATTTGCAAGAAAATCGGAAAGACATTTATCCAAGCAGTAGAAAGAATTATAAAATACATTATACAAAAAAATATAAAGAGATGATTGTGATGATACAAAGGCTATGGTGCCATAATTTATTGTGCAGCCAAATATACAAGAAATAAGACATCGCGCACCAATGCCTACAGAAGGGGAGCCGGAAACTGCTCTCAATGAAAGGAATTGGAAGCTGCTCTTGCATATGTTTTATTCCGAAAATCCAAATTTAGCTTCCCACAATTTGAATTATCAAATAATGTTGAACTCTTTCACTTGATTCAACCAAAATTTTCTTCTATACTATAGATGCTCATCTTCTTAAGAATCCCATTGCCTGGTAGACGTTGCTGAGAGTTACTTCTGCTATGTCAGTGGCCTTCGAGGCACCCTCTGCCAGAATCCTATCCAAGTAACCTGGATCAGATGTGATTTCCTCGTAACGGACCTGAAGAAAGGAAACAAGGGTAAATTTGGATTACGAGAGCTGAATCTTCATAATTCAGTACGTCAGCCCTAATTCTTAGGCCATTATACAGTGCAAAGTGAACCCTGAGGGAGAAAAATAGCACTTCCTACAAAATGGAAACAGGATATCAAAGCAAACAAAAGGAAAACCACATAAAATATGATGAAATAACGATGATATACAGATATACTGGTCAGTATAATCATTGCCTAGGGCTCCAAACCGAACCCAAGCTTCAATCAATTTCCATATCAGAAAATGGATTCAGAGGCTACAACTCTCCCCCGTCTCACTGGCATCAGAATTAGAAACGAAATCAAAAAAAATTCAACTCCGATGATTCAAAATTGGAGACGGGGAGAAAGGAAAGAGTACGCTACTTCTCTATCAGTAGTAAAGGATCTAGTTTTCTAATGTGCAAAGAAGATTTATAGCAGGTACAAAAATTGTAGCCATATGGACAATCACTAGCATTCCATCAACCCAAGCGTACTTAATGGCATTTATGTTGAAATATCAACTATAAAAATAAGTGCTGGTAGAAGTAACTTATTTCAAGCATGGCAAGATGATGGAAGATATTATTTAGAAATGAGTGGGTGGCCAAGAAGACTGACATTGACCACCAAGGATAAGAACCTGAATAGGGTGTAAATGATCAATCAATGCATCTGCAAGGTTGGCTTTGAATGTGCCCCAGTTCATGTTTTGGCATTCTGATGCAACTTCCTGCCAGTGGAGGGGGGAGAGAGAGAAAATTTTATGAGAAAGCATTAAGAAAGCCTCCAGACAAAGCAAAGACGACATTTATGAGAAACATATGAATACCTCTTTGGACCTTCCAGTGACAAGCTGATAGATTGAGAGAAGGTTGTGGCATTCAGGCCTCTCAGGATTGTCGAATTCTAATCTGGATATTAATAGGTTAATGTAAGAAAAGTGTGCAAGGCATAAAAAATGGAGTACAATAGAACAAGAAAATAACTGAAACTTGGTATCATACAGATACCAAGTGTGCAAGGCATAAAAACTGGAGTATAATAGAACAAGACAATACCTGAAACTGGTTTCATACAGATACCAAGTGTCCCACTTATATTTTATATACTAGTTAGCAACAAAACTTGGAAGGTAACCCCATTGATTTGTTGTTGTTCAGACAAGTATCTAAATAAGAGACCAATGGCAAAGTCGCAAACACTTGGATCAAAAAAGAGTAATATGAAAACAACTTATCAAAGAAAATGCCATGGGATATATCATATTCTTAACATTTTTTAAGACTCTCATCACTGATTAGCAAGACACTTTGTTCTCCACCACAAACTTTGAGTGCACTGGCGAAAGCCCCAGTGACACCCTATTTTTGAATCTGCTGATATCATTTGATTAGGTGGGACCAGGCATACAAATGGCTCCTTCAAGAGAGAAGCTCAAAAACCTTTTGAATCTATGTAGCAAGCTCAAACATGATGTGATGAGGCTTAAAGCAAGTTCACTGTGTGATTTATCAGATAAGGTGTGTTCTATGAAACATTACTGCATCCCTGACCAGTGGCCAATCCTAAAAACCAAACATCAATGATGCCTTGCAAAGATCCAATAGTCTATACTAAGGGAAAAGAATAAAGGTTGAAGATCTTCAAAAACTTCAGAAGTTCTTCTTAGCCTAGTCCACACTGTGATGACCCTTTCTCCAGAAGATTCATGTATTTGTCATCTGGAGTCCTAAAAATATTTTATTTGATAAAACAAATACCTGGATTTTTAAATTCACAGTCAGCAAACAAGAACAAGGCCCAAAACTTAATAATGAAACAAATCCATTGTACATTTTTCATCCACTGGTTTTAATTTATCCTTATCTTCCACAACCTATTTAACATTTCTGGACCATTAATTTCATCAAAGCACTATTTAATAAATATAAAGTATCAGAGGTGTCAGCTAAAATGTCTACATTTTGCTTTCCGTTGAAAGTTAAACTTCCAAATGGTTGACGGGAATAAGTACAAACCATTATGAACCTGACTCATGTTGTATAGTGACTACAATACCTGTTGTATAGTGCAAAACTCCAAACACGTCACTGTATCTTAGAATACCTGTTTTCATTTTCCAAACATCTGTCAATTATTTCACGTGACTTCATCCCTCGATGCCAAAGTGTATCTTGTCAGAATATTATACGTAGCATCAGTTTTACAAGCACAAACTCTTCTTACCTGAAATCTGTCCAAAGCAGGCATTTTCATTTTATGTTTTATGGAAACTTTGGGAACATTTACAGCCTCGCTCCTGAAGGCAGAATCGAATTTTCGATAAGTTTTCCCCAACTGAATTGGCGGCACCAACTCTCATGGCATTTTGCTGTTGATCCCCATTGAAACAAAAAATTGCTTCTCCTATGATTACACTACCACAAAAAAAAGTGTCACAGGAATCAAGGAAAGTTGTTTAGCACCATATTGGATATTCCTGAGCCATTCCGTTTTTTTGGACCTCTCCATCCACTAACTTAAGTTTTGGATCAGCAGTTCAATTTATTTATGTAGTACTGGAGCCAGTTCACTCATGGATTGCCCCCTATTTGACCTTGCAGTTGGGGGCACCACTTCCCATCCTTTACCCAGTTTTTCCTGGGGAAGAGTGCCAAAGACCATTTAGCTCCATATGACGTATTCATGAGCCCCTGGATAGTCCTGAGCCTCTCCATCTACTAACTGGAGTTTTAGGCCGGCGGTTTGGTGCAGTAACATCGGGGATTATCCACTCAACAAATCATTGATGCTAATGGATTGCCCCCTATTTGACCTTGCAGTTGGGGGCACCACTTCCCATCCTTTACCCAGTTTTTCCTGGGGAAGAGTGCCAAAGACCATTTAGCTCCATATGAGGTATTCATGACCCCCTGGATAGTCCTGAGCCTCTCCATCTACTAACTAGAGTTTTAGGCCGGCGGTTTGGTGCAGTAACTTCAGGGAATATCCACTCAACAAATCATTGATACTAAGATTCCACCAGGCACTCATCAGCATTTCCAAAAAAGGCCTACAAATTTAAATACATTAAGTTTAGATATAACCAGTTCATCTTTTTTCCCTGAGAAAAAGTGAACTATACCACCAATTTTATAAAATAACTATTTCATCTTTACTTGTGAAAACAGCAATATGACAGAAGTGTCCACATTTTTTAGAATCATAATGAGTATAAAGTGCAGCTGCTTTTTTTTTTTTTGAGAAGTGGATGGTGCCACAAATGCATTAATATAACAAAGGGGATGTAGAAGTAAAATATTATTGAATGACCCTATACAGATGTCACTTCAATATATCAAGATTTGAACATATGATTTGAATCTGAATATATGGGAGAATTTTCTAGACAGAATTGTAGCATAACATCTTGGTACAGTAAGCATTTCAGATGTGTGTTTTATTTGGGGAATATGGAAAAATCCTCACTAGTCCATTTGAAATGACCATCAAGTGATGGCTTATTCTAGCAAAACCATGCTTCTCTGTAACAGTGACTCTTTAACAGAGATGGTGGAACCCTACAAGTCCAACAATCCCCCCCCCATTGGCATCCAGTGTGTTGTAATCCACAATTTCTCTGTGACATCAGTTCTCCAGGATCAAACCTTAAGTACTGCAACAAGAGGTTGGACGAACAGCAAAGGCGGTCCATATTTTCCTATTCTGGCAGCACGGAACACCTGTGCCTATCATGTGTAAGCACTACAAAGATACAGCATTTACTACATGGTAGCTTGGAAGGGGAGACATGCAATATACAGAAATTTTCAATAAAAATGAAGCATTTTTTTTAAAAGTGGGTAGTACCACTAAATGTAATAAATTGGAAAAAATGGAAAAATGAAGCAATTACACAGAAGAAGTGTCTGATAGAGATTAAAAAAATAAGAAATTAGGAAAATTTTGACCTTTTTTTTTGAAAGTGGGTGGTACCACTGTTGTATTAAATAAGGAGTATACAAGTATAGGCAAAAGATCCCAAAAACTCCCTATACAGAAGGCCACACAAAGACTGTGTGGAGCACTCTAACCTCCCAACAACGCAAAAAGAGAAAAGTTGAAGGAATTCACATTACAAAGGAGCTCAGCCCATTCCCTTACTCTATTACACACAAAAGAGAACAAAATCCACAGCTCTCGACTCTCGCCTAAAAATCAGGATTGGAACAATGCAACATGTACAAGATGGAACATTTTGATTGGGAAATATAAAGATGCCTTTTAAATATGAGATGAAAAGTAACTGCAAAAAAAATTTATAAAATGAGCAAAAAGAGCAGCCACGTGCATGTTATCTTTTTACATGCTCTTATTTGAAAATTACAAAACAAACTGTCATGCAGCATTTTAAGCTAATCATTTAGGACACAATCATTACAATCATTAATATGACGAAAAGGCAAGAGCAGAGTCAGCTACAAACCCAGGAAATGAATCAGTTTTGCAACGCTTTATTTTGCTGGCAATCACCTAGATGACAGAGTGTTAAAAACAATTACATATCATAGATAAGAAAATGTAGATAACATGTGAACTAATACAAGGCAAATGATGGAAAGGCTTTGGACTAATTAAGATTTTCATTATTTTGGTTAGAACAAATGAAGAATGAATAACTACAAGCATCAAAAGGCAGAGAATATATCAACTAAATATCAACCTTGGCTGCTTTAAGGTAGATAGCTAACTCTAAGAGGGACTTGCATGACTCCACATGTTACATTAACAGCCTAAACATGATCTGGGCACTAGAGGCAAGAAGTTAGAGGGTTGAGAGTGATAAGTTGAGGTCAATATCACATAACAAAATGGCTGTATTCAGACAGTGTACCACATTGAATAGAGTTACTTCATTGAACTGTTCAATGACATATATTCTCAATTTTTCATCAGCATAAATTCACAAATATAACTGTACCAATCTATGAAGGGTGATATCCTATGCAGCATTATCCAAAAATTTAAAAAGAACATCTAAAAATGGCTGTCTACATGGCATCAACCCTCTACAAGGTGGTGTCCAGTACCAACCATGGTAACTTTAGAAGGAGAGGGTCCACAAGTCCCATGAGGCCAGTTGGTAAGTAAACACGTACTTCGCCAGTTGCACAGTTCAAGTTCATTCAGTTGGAAGGCAACCTTGTATGTTCCCCCAAAAGAATCGAAAGACTGTAGATAAAGAAGGAAAAAGGCGAGGTGTAAACAAAGAGCACAAGTTACTATGTCGAGTGGGTGTATGCTAACTGAGGGACCTATTCAATCAAAGGATAGATGTTTCAGCATCATGAAAATGGCAACAGCTTGACCACACTGGCCACCATTGAGAAAATCTGCAATAGTGGATATCATTTTCAGTTTTACTCACTTAGCTCTCACATTCTCTTTCAAATCTCCCTACATTCCTCAAATGAGTTGTCATCATACTCACATTCTGACACCTAAGCAGCACGTGCCTTCCTGTAGTCTCCTGCCAGACCACGTGATATTACCTAGGTAGCTTGCAATTATGTTTTCTCAGACTGGCAAGAAAAATGTAGCCACCACAATCCTGGAGTATACAACAGATTGCTACAAGCTAAAGGAGAAGCCACCTGGTTACCATCATCATGTTCCAACTTAAATTGTTGCGACCAATCTCGTCTCATCATACTAGTGAGATGGCAACTGCACAAGTTCCTCTGATCTACTTTTCAAAAAAAAAAAAAAAAAGAGTTCCTCTGGCCCCCATATCTATTATTGGGAGGCAAGATTTGTGTAGATATTGGACTTCCTCTATGTTGAGTTGTCATCCTCAGGGGAGCTTTTGTTTCCCCTTTCTACTCAGTCAGGTGCCTGTTTCTCGTGAACTCTGAACCATGAGGCTGCCATCCATTTTTCTTCTAGAAAGTCATGGAGTTCCCATCACATGCCATCAGATTCTTGTATCATCTCCAAGTGGTCCTAACACAAATTCACCTCCATAATGCACAACTGATTGGACCACATTTAACATTCAATGTGGGTTTATCATGCCCACCTTTGTTCCATATTCTATTTCTGTTCCTATCTTATATCCTTAAGTTGTCCAGGACCTTATTTCTATTCAATTCTCACTTAAAAATATGAAGCTTCTTTCACTGAGGACACCATTCTTTGGTAACAGCTGGATAATACACAATATGACATAGATAGATAAAGAAGTTGTATAATAAAAATAAACAAGAGATAGTTAAACTGACAAATAAGTTTCATAAGCGTAACCAGAATAGCTCATTCCCAACTCACATCTTTTGGGTCAAGGAGATTGATACGGGACTGGTCTGAAGGTGCAGATTTTGACATCTACATTGACAATCAGACAAAATGTTAAAACAGGCAACTAAGTAAAACATGCTCCTCAATAATAAATGGGAATAAAAGAGTAAAAACCTATTCCATGTATTTCATGAAAAAAATTGAATTCCCAGTAGATGTTCTTCAACTAGCAAACTCCAGTTTACTTAGACCCCAAAAGACTTGATTCCACAAGATAGGTGCACTACGTTTAACTGAATTGTGGTTAGTCATGGTCATCATTATCATTCACCAAATCCCAACTAATTGGGGTCAGGGACATGAATCACATTCTGCCATTCTATTGTATCATATATCATATCAATGTTCTAGTTAAGTATATTTTTCTTCACTGCCTCTATCTAAGTTCTCATTGGTTTTCCTCTTACAGTTTAAAAACCTTACAAAAATGGTGACCACATATCTTAGCAGGTGATCATGTTGGTCACCTTTGCAAATGTCCTAGCCATTTCAAGCATCTTTCAACAACCTTATCACCTTCGATTTACACCCTATAATTTAGAAATGCACTGTAATGAGGAAATGAATAAATTATCACAAAGATAAATAGTATAAATATGTTTCAACTTCATCTTTTAAGAAGTTACTAGACCACTTGATATAAATTTAAAAAAGACAACAAAGTATTTACATTAATTTCTCCATAAGGGAATTGAGAACATTAATACCTTTGAAAGACCATCAGTTAGAGACATTACACGAGCCCCTGTAGGTGGAATGAGGGCTTCCGGAACCTAATATAGAAGATTGGATAACTGTTACTTGTTTTTTGTAAGGACAAAGGAAAACTGATTTGACAATATGATAAGAACTGAAAATACTGATTAGGACACTAGAAAAAGAAATCACCTTAAAAAGTGCACCACCTCTTCTGCAACCAGCACAAAGTAGGCATCAGGTGGATATTATATTTAGAAAAGAATAAAGATGGGAAACTACAAAAACAGGCACATAAATAGCTATTAAATTGAAATGCCATTCCTACCCTCCCAATTTCTTCCATTTCTTCCCCCCAAATAAGTAATTCACTCTCTCAGCCAATTCACGTGTCAGCTCCAGATGCTGTTTCTGGTCCTCACCAACAGGTACAAAATCAGCCTGCAGTCCATACAGTGACATATAAGGGTTTGTATTTGAGAAAAAGGATGGGCACACATAGATAGCTTGTACACAAGCAAATATAGAGAATGTGATAATCCATAGAAACCATTTCTTTGTGCAGGTTTCCTGGCTTTTGTCATGTTCTGTAACATCCAATGCAGAGGACCATACTACAACTATAGGAAAAGGAATGCCTAACTGTCAATTCAGTTATATTACCTGGTATTCCTTTTGCTTGGGATAGATAGGGACATGCTATTTTGGTATGCATATTTTGTATAGGGATTTTTTGGGAGCTGATTGTTCACACTTATACATCCCTTTTTTTTCATTTAACACAATTGTGGTACCATCCATTTTCAAAAAAAAAATTAGATTACCTGGTATAAAAGGATATCTGATGCCATTAGGACTGGATAAGTTAGAAGTGCAACTCCAACATTTTCATCACCCTACAGCAAAATTGTTGCCCAGCAAAAATTTAGTTCTGCATGTTTACCAGAAATCACAGCTTCAGATATCTCAAAGAAATTTCTCATGTTTGACAGAATTAAGATTTGCCATTGCATTAAAAAAACTAGATACATGTCATAACTATCCTGCTTTTGCAAAATACTAGAGCGAAACAATTGATGATTATTAACCGCTCAGGTTGCTTGCAGATAACTGGATATCTATAAATAATTCTTACCATGATGTTAGGTAGAGACAGAAAAAAATAAAAGATTCATGATAGTCCAGTGCTTCAAGACCAAGGGGCATCCATCAAAGAATGGTTGACTCTGTCTGGATTTTCTTTTAGTAGCATCAAAATGTGTTGATACACATGAGCCAAAAAGTAGCTTTATTCTCAAGATGGATTTCAAGAGGGTACAATAGAATTAATTACATGTTTTCCTCCACTGTTTTTTTAAGACAAAAAACTCAGTTCTTCGAAAGTATTCATGAATTGACGCAAACAACACCATCCTTCCTCTGCTATTCACATTAGAAGGCTAGAAGCACAAGTATTCAATGAAATCTGGGAAGGTCCCAAGAGCTAATCCGATTGACAGCTTTGTTATGGCTAGGGGGTCAAATTTTATCCAGTATGCAGAGAATGTGCGTGTATTCAAGAACAAAACTTGCAAAAGATCCACATCATTGAAGATCTCCTACATTTCTTGGAAGCTAAAAATCTGTAAGATATTTAACTGGCCAGAAAAGTCTGTAACCATTGCATGAGATATTATAACTACTTCTAATTTATTACTCCACGACAGAGACTTACCTAAGATGAAAGGTCATGTCCATGATTGTACTAATAATGTTATGTGTGTTCTAATCACATAGAAGGACAGAACATCAAGAGTAATCAAGTATATGATGAAATATAAGGGGAAAATATGATACATAGGGTCAATGAGGCTATAAAAATAGATATGAAATGAAACATAAACAAAACTGTGAGACAAGCAGTCATGAAGCTGTCATACAGCTGCAACGCACCGCCTTGCGAGATTTTTCTTTGAATTGAATCATTCTACTCAGCCATCCAATTGGTGTTGCAGAACTCAGCAACCACATCAGTTCTACATGTGCACGCACATGGGATTGAACAAATACAGAAGCCTAAAGTTACAAATACAAACATGCTTGTCAGTCTGATAAAGGCTAATGAGAACATCAAATAGCCAAAGCTAGCATAGCATTGAAGAAACATCGGCATTATACCTTGGATATATCTACACCGCATGCCAGATAAATGGCTGCTGTTCTCCTTGTGGCTTCAGAGAGCTGCTGAGCATCATACTGTAAAGTAATCTGTCAACAGAGAAACCACTTTAAGAAAATATATATTTGAAATCCACATGGATATCCCTATAGAACATCAGAATCAGAAACAGAGAACTTTTTGTATTGAATTTCTGATAACTAATTCAAAAATTAAAAAAATTTAATGCATAGTGTAATTGTAAATGTAATATATGTCATGAAAAAACTAATGCATTGGATAATACTTCTCATTCAACCACTAAATGGAAGGTGAAAGTAGGTACAGGATAGATCCTATATCCATTTCTGTTTCCGATAACTTTTGGGAAAACGAAACAGATTTGGAGCTTATATCAATTTTAGTTCAGGGTTGGAGTTGAGTAAACCGAATCTTGTCAAAATCAGAATCTAGAGCAGCCATTTTGCCTTTTATAGCCCTGATCATTGCCACCCAATTCTATGGCTCCTAGCTCAACCTCATACCTTGTAGCCTACACAATGGTAAACCGGGTGAAAAACCAGAGAGTAAGGTGAAATTGATGCATACCGCATGCAAGTCCACAATGAAGAAGAGTGTTTCATAAGTATCCTGCAAAGAATACAGAAAGACAATGAACCACACATTGCTAATGGAGCAACATAAAAATAAATGCCATTTCTTCGGTCATTGTGAAAATCACCGCCTGACATAGGATTAAATCATGATACAGAAAGAGAGGGGGAGCTGGGAGACAAATCTTTTTTCATTATAAAACTTCAAAACTCATTATGTTGCTTTCAGAAAAAACAATCATATTTGCACGAAAAATTTAACATGGATACTAAACCACAAGAAGGAATGAACTATAAGGCCATTTCGTTGTTCTGCTACCAAAGAGTACAAGTTGATGTGTGAATATAAATAAATCAAACAGGCAAGCCTTGACTAGTCTACTTTTGCAGCCCAATTCCTTGTATGCATGTATTTTCTGCCCTATGTACCACATAATCAAACAAGCTCAAGCAGCTTAAAGCTTTGCAAAAAAAGAGAGAGAGTAGTTCCTTTCTATAAAAACAAAGGAGATATTCAAAGCTACAATAATTATCGTGGAATTAAGCTTATGAGTCATACTATGAAACTTTGGAAAAGAGTAATCAAAAAACACCTCTGATGTATGACTACTGTATCGGAAAATCAATTTGGTTTTATGTCATATAGATCTACTACAGAAGCTATTTTCTTACTACGGCAGCTAATTGAGAAGTATAGAGAGATGAGAAAAGATTTGTATATAGTTTTTCTTGATTTGGAGAAGACGTATGATCGAGTACCGAGAGAATTGATTTGGTGGACATTAAGAAAGAATTGAGTCTCTCAAAGATAAGTTGATTTGGTTAAGGATATGTACGAAAGTGCTATTACTAGTGTTCGAACTATTGCTGGAGAGACTGGTGACTTTCCAGTTTCTATAGATTTGCATCAAGGTTTTGCACTAAGTCTGTATCTCTTTGCCTAAGTTATGGATGAAGTAACAAAATAATTGCATGAGGATATCCCTTGGTGTATTTTATTTGCAGATGATACTGTCTTAATTAATGAGAGTATTGTTGCTTTAAATGTTAAGTTAGAGCGTTGGAGACATGTCTTGGAGTCTAAAAGTTTTAAAATTAGTAGGAGCAAGCCAGAGTTTATGCATTGTAATTTTAGTAATGGGAGAGTGGTACAGGAAGACATGGTTCTAATTGATGGACATAACATTCCGAAGAGTAGTAACTTTCGGTACCTAGAGTCTATCATACAAGAGAATGGGGAGATTTATGACGATATTGCAAATAAGATTAAGGCAGGCTGGTTAAAATGAAGAAGTGCATCAGGAGTCCTCTATGATCATCGTATGCCTGTGAAACTCAAAGGGAGGTTTTATAGAACGGCTGTGAGACCTACTTTGTTAAATGGTACCGAGTATTGGGCAGTACGAAAGGAACACACTCACAAAATGTGCGTAGCAGAGATGAGGATGTTGAGATGGATGTGTGGCAAGATTATGAATGAGCGCATCCGTAAGGAGTTGGGGATAGTCTCAATTGATAGTAAAATGAGATAAAATAGACTCGGGTGGTTTGGACATGTGCTTCGTCACCCTAACTCAGCGCCGGTTAAAAGATATGACCGAATCTTAGTGGATGCTAATAAAAGAGCTCGGGAAAAGCATAAAATGAGATGGTGCAATGTTATCAGGAAGGACATTAGTTTCTTGGGTTTAAATATGAATATAACACTTGATAGAAATCTTTGGCAGAATAGAATTCATGTAGCCGACCCCAAATAATTGGGATAAGGCTCAGATGATGATGATGAGAGAGAGAGAGAGAGAGAAAAAACATGGCAACAATTGTGCATCCACTTGTAAAATATGATTTATTTTGCTGGATGTCAAGGACGAGCTTGTCTACCGCCGACTATACTTCAGGGACGGCAGCACACCAATGACCAACCCCTCACCATTTCAAACTTATCCTTTATTGCGGTCCGTTTGTGCAGAAAACATGTATGAGCTTTCATTTTGGTGCAGAAGCACTTCAAAATCTTTTCTTCGGTTGTGTTTAAGACAGAATGAAGTGTCAGATCATTGTCCACCTAGAATGTAACAACGTGGAGCTAGAGAAATGACTGAGCATTATCTAACGAACGCCAAAAAAATACAATAGAGCGACACGAAAAGACTAGGAGATAAGGAGACAAGCCCGTCTTTGAAAGAGCAGCTGCTTTCGGAAATTGGAGCCAGAAAAAACATGAATCAAAATACTGGGTAGTCTAAAGCTGAATAGGAAAGAAAATGCAGGAGGATGGGAAATGTCGATAGAACTCAAACAAACCTGAAGCGAAATCCAGTTTTTGATGGCACCTAGGTAATTCCCGAGGTGAACTAATCCCGTTGGCTGGACGCCCGAGACGACCCTCTTCCTGCAAGGCGAAATACACCGTCATTTCAGTGGCATTCCAATGAACTTTCCGACAATAAAAGACATGATTTTGATGAGAGCGAGCGCGTCCGACGGCATCGAGGCAGTCAACTTCAACCCAACTCGCACAGCCCTTAAACTTCTCAAATGCACAAGAACCCATAACCTTGCTAGGGTTTTCTTACTTCCTGGGATTCGTGGGACTCTTCGAACTCTCGGCATTGACTTCTTGAACCGACGAACTACACAAGCAGCGGAAACCGGTGCGCGCTCGGTCCGGCACACAAGCCGAGCCGCCCTTTCCGGTTGTTCTCCAGAAGCTCGCCCTATTGAGACTGCGAGAACTACTGCCAAGGACGAGAAGAAGAAGGCGGTCAAGAACAAACAAGCAATGCAGGAAGAAGAAGGGAGCAGAACGGGATATGGGTTCCGAACGTGGAGGCGCCGAGGCGAGGGGAACTGTTGGAGAGGAGGAGGAACTGGGAGAGGAGCGCGCGGCCCATCGCCGCCTCCGGCGTCTTCCCCACCTGTACGCCCGCTGTGCTCCGCGGAGCCCCTTCTCCGCCTTGCAACCTTCAGTTTGCCCGCGAACTCGACCGCCCGGATGACCTCCGTAGCGGATTGGTGGGGACGGGGACCGGGTCCGGGGCCGGGTCCATCGACAGGGGTCGGATTTAGGTGACCAGGACCGGTGACCAGTGACCATGATTGGCTAGGAAGGGAGCAGTGATGCACGTGAAACCCGAAATTCCAACTAAATTTCGATTGTTTCGGTAGTTTTCGGATGCGTAAAATATCGTCAACTGCCTATCGGAAAAGGAAATAAGATATTCCAATAATAATAATAATAAGTATAATAATAATAATAATAATAGAATCTAAAACTGCAGTTTTCATATCTTATTTATGTTAATTTTTAAACAAATCAAATCATTTTTAAAATTGTATTTTTTTAATTTGAAGTTAATCCTAACTAATTTGCAAAGTTAAGAAGGTGGGCACTAAATAATTTTTAATTTTTATTATCTAAAAGAGAGTTTAAATTTAAAATAATATAGAAAATAAATTTTTTAAACATAATTTTTCAAAGAGAGTTAACATTCCGATAGTTATCAAAATCAGTTCCAATTTTAGTAATTGGAATCGGAAAAAATCAGAGTTAATATGCTCCGACTTTATTTTTTATTAGAATCAAAATTTTACTTTTTTATTGGAATCGAAAATTGAAACTTGATGATTCAGATAATCTTTAAGGTGGTGTTTGGTATCGGGATAAAAGTTGAGGAGAATATGTGTAAGTCATTCTAAGATAATTCATGTCTAGTCTTATTCTCATATACGTTTGATACATAAGGGGTGAAATGTGATTAGAAAAATGAGAATAAGTCATTCCAACAAAATCGGGATTAACCATATTTCGTTTAACCCAGTTTATCCCCGTCCGTTTTAATCATACCAAACGTAGAATAGAATTAGAACGAAGATATCCCCGTTCTAACTTGATACCAAACGGCCCCCTCGATGATCCGAGCACATGGATAGGATAACCAAGCACAGGTTATACTAATTTTCTTAAAATAAAAAAATGTGATCTTCGTAGGGTTTGAACGCCACATTGAATACCGGGGAATATACACGTGCATTAGTATTTTAGTTATCACTCTCGATGAGTTCTAAAAATATTATGTTAATCTCGGACCCATGACTGAACTCCAACTCATATTGGACATGGTTGAGCTCGACCTTGTCTTCGTAAAATGGGCCTAGTCCAAGTTATATTCGGCCCATCATTTCCTAGAGGGTTTTTACAAGTAGAGTTGGCAATAGGGATGTCAAAAATACCTGTAAATCTGATTACTCGCATCACCTAATTCGTGATGGGTCAGATAATACCTGAATAAATAGATATGGATTCAGGTTCGGATATGTTTAAAATATCCGTTGCATATTCGGATAGGGTATAGATTTAGTGCACCCGAATTCATACTCGATCCAAATCCGTTCTTAATAACTTATTGTGCATATTAGGCCTATGATTTTGACATAAACTCAACCCGTTACCCTCCTCGTTGGATTTATGAGTTTCACTTTCTTGTTAAAATTATAAGGACGTTTTTATAAAACATAAAATTACTTTGGTAAGAAAATTATTGGTTGGATTTCTCTTTTTCCACTTTTCATAAATCCCACGTTCCCTTAGACGTGGACGTAGAGTCATGATTTATAGATAAATAATCAGATACGGATATCCGCAGGTATATCAATACTCGTGATGGATATACTCGTATCCATATATGTAAAAATAATAGGTTACTATCCGGATATGATATTTATAAAATTTTCACGGATATGATATGATACTGATCTACCCGAGTCGAATTCTATCCATTTACATCCTTAATTAACAACAAACCCTAGCTGCTTGTGAGCCGCTCAAGTTTTAACTCTATTAGACTCGGCTAATCAAATGAGCCAAGTCTGAGCTTGAGGTGTAGCTCGTCTAGTCAAACAAGCCGAGCCCGAGTTTCACTGAGTTGGATGAGTTTGGCTTGCAACACAACTTATTTAGAATATGTTTACTTAAATTTTATTTTAATATGATTAATACACGTAAACACCATCATTTTCAACCATAAGTGTATACAAGCGGTCATCATACCTGTTAATTAAAATTTGTCTTGTTAAATGTGAGATTAAAAGTAGATATTTTTTTCAATGTATAATAGTTTTAAATGGCGAGGGTTAAAAATGGGACTCTAAACAACCTCGAGCTCAACTCGAGCCTTCAGCAAACAAAACTCAAATCCTACGAAAGGGGTTCAAAATAAACTCGGACTTTAGCACTACGGCTCGAGTTACTGCCACACACGCATACACCAAATTTTATAGAGCCCAAGGTCCCCCAAAGGAGCCCAACAAACGGCCCCTCCCATTTTAGTTGTCAAAGGTAAGAGTCCAATCTTGTTGGACGAGGCTCACGGACTCGGAATTAACAGGGTGTCTGGGAATGATTTTTTTGAAGAATTTTTTTTACTTAAAAAATTATGTTGTGTTAATTTTTAATTTAAATTTTAAAATTAAAAAATATTATCTATTTAATAAAATTATCATAATTTTTAAAATTTCTGTAAACTTATTTGACAGATAATTTTTATTATAACAGAGGGAATGGCGAGACCAGGAGGGATACTTCGCGGGCCACGGCGTGCGGGGCACCAGGTCCTTCTACACCTCCCCGTGGGGGGTCTCCCTCTTCACCCGCTCCTAGCTGCCAGCCCACTCCCCCCCCCCCCCCCGCGCGGCGTCATTTGCATGATCCACGGCTATGGCAACGACATCAGCTGGACCTTCCAGTCCATCGCCGTCTTCCTCGCCCTCTCCGGCTTCGCCAACTTCACCCTCAACCTCCCCGGCCATGGCCTCTCCCAGGGCCTCCGCACCTTTGTCCCAGACGTCGACGTTGTCGTCGATGACTGCCTCGCCTTCTTCGACTCCCCCACAGCCGACCGAGACGACCTCCACGCCCTGCCTTGCTTCCTCTATGGCGAGTCCATGGGCGGCACCCTGTGCCTGCTCATGCACCTCTGGCAGCCACAGCGGTTGCCCCTGGGCCGACGCAATCCTAGTGGTCCCCATGTGCAAGATCTCCGAGAGCATCCGCCCGCAGTGGCCCGTCCCTCAAATCCTCACCTTCTTGGCCAGGTTTGCCCCCACGCTGGCCGTCGTGCCCACCGCCGACCTGGTGGACAAGTGCGTCAAGGTGCCCGAGAAGCGCGCCGTGGTGGGGTGCAACCCGCTGAGGTATGCGGGGAAGCCGAGGTTGGGCACCGTGGGAGAGCTGCTCTGGGTGGCCGACTACATACACTCGAGGCTCCCCGAGGCAACCATGCTGTTCATCGTCCTCCATGGGCGGGTCTATTGTCGGGAGAGAGAGCCGAGAGGGAGGGAGTGCCGGGAGAGGCGAGATCTCTCTTTAAAAAAAAAATGGAAAGAGTTATTTTTATTTTAGAAAATTATGATACAATTTTATCTTAAAAAATCAGAGAATTTTACCGAACGTGATTAAGTAGGTTGTCAATTTCTATTTTTCATTTCGAGAGAAAAAAAGTAAAAAATTATAATCAAACACTCTATAATATAATAGAATCTTTTATCGAATATATTGTTGACTTAATGCGATAAAATTTCGGTTTTCAGAACTGTCACGTGCTTCCATTTCACATGGATGATTTTGGAAACTTTAAAAAGACCCCCTGCGTCGGACTATAAAGTACATATCAACACATTTTTTTTGCATCATTTTCTAAGTTGACAACCAGGGTCATTTGACTTGATGTAAAATAGTATGAAATATTGATTTTGAAATTTATAAAATATTTTTTGAAATAAAAATCACATATTTTTAACATTCTCACTTTTTATTTTTTAATAATTGTTAGAATTATAATTAAAATTGATTAAAAAAGACGCCACATGTGTTAATAGACTTTAAAACCTAAGTAATATTTATTGCACACTAAAGTGGTGTATTACTCAACTCACTCTTTCTATTGATCCAATCAGATCAATTGACAATTTCTTAAGGTCCGCCCCAACAAAAATAAAGAAGAGTTATATTATAACTACACCGGCGGGGGCTTATAGGTTTTTTTTAAAAAAAAAATTCAGTGAGATCCACCCTAAGTTACTTAATGTGACTATGTGAGTCATAAACCACCTATCTATTTTAGATCTAATAGTAAAAATATAATAAATTTTATAATATTTATAATATTTTTATTTAATTTGTAAGTCACGTTGAAATGATGATTTGAGATTAAGTCTATCTTTAACGTGAGTTTAACTCAAAAAAATAAAAATATAAAAAAATGATTTAATAAAAAAAACAGTAAGTATCGAGAACCCTCTTTTTTACGAGATGGATGGACGCAGGATTAGGACGGTCAATTAGGGATGTCAATGGTAACCGATAATCCGATAACCATCTGTTTCGTTAGTTTAACGGACATCAAATGGATAGTATTTTTCTTTCCGATAAATTAACGGATACGAATACGGATATATCTGGTTTCTTAGCGGATACGGATACGGATACACCTCATTCTGAATCAGTATCCGTCCGTTACCGTTAAACAAGTTTGTGTTTGACTCAAATAATTAAGTGTCTTGAAGAAAATGATATAGAAGATGAGATATGTGTATAATTTAAGTCATTTATATTTTCATGGTGGTAAAATATTTCTAAATTATAAGATATTTTTATAATTTTTTAAATTATCAAGTTAATATATTCTTTATTTTCATGAAAGATATATAAAGAATGAGAATACGATGGAGATTAAAGTCCAAAAGAGTTAATTTATTTTATTATTTAAACTTTATATGTTTCATATTATATTTGGGGATATTATAATATTATATATTTATATACTTTTAATTATATTATATGTTGACTCATGAATAATAATGATACGAGAACTAAATTAAAATGTGTTTGTTTATCATATAGATTGTTCTTTTCAATTTAATTTTTTTTCTAATTGCATTAATTTACATCTTAAATTTTAATCTTATACGTACTTTATGTCCAGTAACTATCCGCTAACCGTCTGTTAACCGTATTTTTCGGATACTTAATAACGGTTTTCGGATACACCACTTTCCGAATACTTAATGAACAACAAACGGATACAGTTCTTCCTTATCGGATACGGATACTGATAGTCCACTATCCGCACCGTATCTGACCCGTTGACATCCCTACTGTCAATGGACCGAGTCTGAACGGGACTAAGCCCGACTTATCAACATTAAAGTCTGAACCCGGTCCGTGCCCGACTTACGTCGGGCCGGGTCGGGTCGAGTCTGACACTATTTAAAAAATATAAAGTCCGACTAAAACCCGGCTCGACCCGATAACTTAAATAAATAATAAAAATTATTATATTTAATAATATAATATTTATAATCTTAATAAATTAATTAAAATTTTGATATTAATTACATAGTTTGTGTGAAAAGAGAATTTTAATTTTTTTAATTAAATAAAATAATATAATTTTAACTAAGTAATTTTTAAAATTTGAAGTGAGAATAAAAAAAGAGAACGGGTCGAGTCGACCCGCGAGTCGAACTCAAAGTCCGAACTCGATCCGCAAGTCTACTTGAGCCGATTTTTTGGATCCGATTAAAAATTTACTGGTCAACAAAAATCTTACGATCATAACTGAAATCGGACCAGGCCCACACAGAATTATTTTTGGTAAAATACTCCGATCTTTGAAGAATAAGCAAGGCGCCACGTGGTTGCTAGCCTTTTTTTTCTCCAGATGCATGTTAAAAAAAGAAAACAAAGACATCGGACATGTGCATCCGGTGTCCGAACAGATATCTTTAGCAATCCCTTTCTCTCTCCAATAAATGGGACTTTATTAATGGGAATAATAACCTGATCTACGTCCGCACGTTCTATTTTTTATTAGCTAATATGGCAGAGAGGCCATTGACACTCATAAAACTGCTCAAACTCGTGATTGCACGTAGACTAATGTATTTTGTGAAATCAAATAAATCAAAAAATATTATATATGATTAAAAAATATTATAAATGATTAAAATATAATTCATGTGTATCGAAAAATCGATGAAACGACTAAAAAATAGAGGTCCCACTAAAACATACATAAGCTTGGAGTGAAATATGTATGTTTCAGTTCAAATTGATATAAATGTTTCAGTGGAATCTCTATTTTAAATTTGTGATCTATTTTCCAATTATATGAATTATACTTTAGTCATCTATAATATTTTATAATTTGTTTAAATTTTATAGATCACGTGGATCTGAATACGGTCGCACATATTTGCACATTAATAATATATTAGTGTGCGATCATGTGTCACCTCTACTACATAGTCCATTAAAAATAAGATATATAAGATTTGCTATATCTGTACATCAACTATAGTGCGATGCTGGCTGCTTTCAACTGTGGACCCGAGTACCCGACGACCGACTCGCAGACTCGTTTGAGTCCATTGTTCTCGTACACGTGATTCCCATCAAAAACAAATCGAACGAATCAGATTATCCGCCGTCATGAATTGGTCATCAAAATCATACTACTTAATTTTTTAATTTTCCTCTACATTATTGACGAATATAATTAAGAAGGCGAAGATTGATGATTCAAGTAGGAAAGGAGAGACATAGTATGTTGATAAAAGTTTTGCACATTCGCGGGTCGTGTTGACCAGCGTTGTTTTGTGTATTTTGGATAGAGGTGATCATTATTAAGATTCAACCTGAAAATTAAACTGAATCGATAGATTTGATTCGATTTGATTTAGGTTAAAATTTAAAAAAAAATTAGTTTGAGTTCAAATCGAATCGCATTTAAATTTTTGATTTGATTTAATTTTAAAATTTAGGAAATCGAACCAAATCAAATAATCCAAATTTAAAAATATTTTTGTCAAGTTAATATAAGTGTATATGTAACTATAAACCATAATTTAAAAAGTCCAATCCCCGCCATCTCGACGGAGTTTCCGACTTTATGAAATAAGTTTCAAATCATCTTCCATTTTACTGTAACTGAAGTTATTAATTTTTTATGTGAAAATATTATGGAGTTTGTTCTTACACGTTACAACTTTTTATATTATATTTTTAATATTTACTTTATTTGATAGAAATTCTTCTATCATATCTTTCTCTGCTCTTGTTTGAATCTAATTTAATTTCTAAAATGAGAGATGAATATGGTTCAAATCGAATCAAATCGAATTAATTCGATTTAATTTGATTTGATTTCAAAATAGTTTGATTTGATTTGATTCGATTCGAATTGAAATCTTAAATCGGTTCAATTTAATTCAAGAAAAATTCTCTTCGAATCAAACCGTACTCATCCCTAATTTTGGAGACGCTCTCTCTTTTATTTTTATACATTATTCGGATGCAGCGTGAATGGAGGATCCGTGTAGTTGTTCCTATCGTGTTAGAGAAGAGTTTTGAGCTTAGCAGTCAGGTGCTAAATTTGCCTTCTTCTCTATCACAAGGTAGAGAGTTATCTGTAGCCTTCGTATCTGGGAGTTTGGTTGGAGCACTCCATCGTACGTGTATATTCTTTTCTCTTTTATATAACTAATGATATTATTCACTTTCAAAATAAAAATTTATTTTTTATTAGATTTTTGATCTACCTTCGATACGAAGGATTGAATTGATTTGAGGCATAAATGAAAGATTCCATCATTGAAATTGAAACCATTGTAGACACTGGAGTTGTAACGTGACGCCGACTTGGATAGACAGAAAGCATAGTTAGATTCACATTAGTCTAGTATAAATGGATAAATAAGTCAAGTCTTTTTTAAATTTCTTTTTTATCTGTTCAATCCAATTTTTAAAATGGGTTCAATTATCTTAAATCTCAGTACGATCATATGATGGGACGATTAGTTTATGTAACGCGGGATAACAAACTAATAAATGTGTATATATTATTCAAACCCCATCAGCATCACGTCCAAACATGGCCTGCATCAGATCAAGACAACAATTATCAAAAAAAATCGATTTTCTATTCTTATTAAAAGAAGGTTGAGGGCCCCACCATTATCAACATACTTTTGTTCTATCAAGTCTTGCATCAATAATTTTGTCCATAAAACGAGCTTGGTTAGGTAGTTGAACGGCAGTGGCTTGGTCTATCCTGGCGGGCGGACGCCTATGGCCGGGTGCCCCGCTGATCTGTCGCCAAATCTGGTCCCACCCATTTTGGCTCGGTGGACTGGACCACGGCATCACATTTGGGGGTTCGGTGGCCTGCTATAGATTAATACCCAAAATTGCCCTCATCGGGGCCACATTATTACGCTCACGGCAAGGTGGACGCAAATCTTCCGTGATGTGACCGTACGTGGTATCACTAACTGGTATCACATCTCCCCCGTTTAGAGGTCTCACGTTTGATTCGTTATATCTTAAAAAATATCTTTATATTTTTATCATATTTACCACAATATCTATATTTTAAAAAAATAGTCAGTGTGCCCTTTTGGGAGAGTATAGGGATAATTATTTATTTTAAAGAATTTTAAGAATAGAGACATAATAATCTTTTAAAAGTTTTAAAAATGCTACGGTAAATAAGAGTATATGAATATAAAGATAAAAATATAAGAGTAATTTTATAAGATTTAAAGAGTATATGAATAATTTTTCCTACGAGGGGAACATTTGTTCTTTGAATTTAAGACGGCGAGTTATGTCTCCGGGTTCCATGCAACGATGCAACGAAGATATTTGTAAAAATTTTAAAATATAAATTAAGATAATTTATCAAATACATTGCCATAATAAATGTCTTATTAATTTACCCGATGTCAAATAAACATTATCATATAAAACTAGCTCATCACTGCCATGGCCATCAGACAGATGGCACTGCCATCGCCTAAGAGAGTAATTAATATGATTAATCAACTGTTTAATATTTCCTTTAACAGTGGACGAGAGGGACAGGTGTAGGGTTGGTCCCACTGGAAGTGGCCCCGTCCCATCTTGAAGTCTCCGAGCGATGGCCTCCACTCTTCCCAGTGCTGTGCGAACGAGACGACGGGCACAACTCCTACTCAAGAAGGGGGGGGCAAGTAGAGGCATGTGCTGCAGGATAATATCCACTTTGGGCCTCTTTGATAATTAAATAAGGGAGAAATAAGAGATATTAATTTGAAGAAAAATAATAAATAAAATTTAATAAGATGGATAGATTTTCTCACTCTTAATCAGAGTTTTTCTGGAATAATCAATTTCAGTTAAAAAGTAAAATTAATCATTCTATCTTAACTCGGATATGTATTAAAATCAAAATATAAATAATTTATCTAAATTTAAATTAATTCGATTTTTCCTATTCTATTTATCAAACAAGCCCAAATAGGTATACCTTCTCCCTCGAGGTGCAGTGTTACCTAGCTAGCTAGGATGTGACAACATCTTTTTATTCTCCATTTTATTAACTCTTTCCTCTTAAAACAGTATTGTATTTATTTGTTCACCATAAATGCAAGGATGAGTAGATAAATTAATACAACGCCATGTTAGCATTCTATTTATTTGCTCGTTATTATATTTCAAAATGGCTGAACAAATAAAAGAGATTTAAGCAGATTATCTTGAAAGGTTAGAGTCCAGTCCTGTTGTAAAAATGAGAGGAAAAATTATAATTGTCCTCTGCCGGTGGTAGAGCTGACACCCTTCTATTTTATAAGAATATTTTCATGTATGTTCTCTCTCTCCGTTTTTTAAAAAATTAGCTATCAAAAAATAAAAAGTTATAATCGTATGAACTTGTTGGGGCTACTTCATAAATTTTACCCGATTTTTTTCTATGTCCTTTGAAGTGACGTCAAGTTTGCTTTCATGCATGTTTTTTTTCTCATCAAGATGGATTTTTATCGTATGATAATTTTCGTTGATTTAAATTTTGAAAGGACTTTTCAATTGTTGATGACAATTTTTGACAAGCAGTCGATGCATGGGGTGGTGAGCTCGATTAATTTTTCATCTACTAAAAAAATATGTCTGATAAAAAAAAATTTACGACCACCGATCTGTATGGATCACTTACTTTGAACTTTTACTAATATTTTAATTAATTAATATGTAATATTTAAAAGTGGAGTGATACGTGTCGACGACCCGTTCGAAGATTGCAGGATCGCTGTCATGGCAAATAATGGAAGCACCTGCATGCCCTCTCAATCCGGCCACCGCGGCTGGTTGCCGGGTTTGAATAGGCCAAGAAAACCGGCAGTCTAGGGGCCCTTCTGAGCATATATAAAAGCGCCGAGGAAGCTTCTGCATGCCGCGGTGGCGACCGCAGCCCGCCTCCACGGCCGTCCACCAGCCGGCGCTGCCAATTTGCCCAGCAGGCCCTCACCCGCCATTACACGTAGGGCTGTCAATAGTCTGACTGACCTGATAGATTAGGTCTGACCTAATTTTAGACCGAATCTTAACATCTTTTTTGACTCACGAATTTTTAATCGAGCTTAAAAATTCGTCCCGATTAAATCCTCTCGTCGAATTTGGACTTTGAGTTTGATCCGCAGACCGATTCGATCTGTTTTCTTTGTTAATTCTATCTTTTAATTTTAAAAATTACTTAATTAAAATTATTTTATTTTATTTAATTAAAATTTTTAAAATTTTCTTTCACGTAAATTATGTAATTAATATTAAAATTCTAATTAACTTAATGAGATTATAAAATTTATATATTTATATATATTATTTTTAATTTTTTATTTAAGTTATCTAATCGAGTCGAGTCTTAGTCGAGTTTTATATTTTTTAAATAGTGATGGACCTGACTCGACCTGATCCGACATAAGTCGGACCCGAGTCAAATTTAGAATTTAATATTGATAAATCTAATCTAAATCAGACTGATCTAAATCTGAGCCAGACTCAGACCCATTAATAGCTCTAGTTACATCTGGGTACTTGGGAAGCAAACCCCCTGTCAAACTCGAAGAACCTCCCAGCCACCCAACTCTCTCGCTTCCCTCCGGCGCCTGAAGTTAACAAACGCTCGCACGTTAATCCAGGGTTAATTTAGAGTTAGCTTAATTTTAACTTCGAATTTACTTGGGTTAGGCGGATTAGCTAATAGAGGTAAAATGTGGGTTAACCCAGGCTAATTCCAGAGTATCTGTCCCACCTTCACAAATAGGTTACTGAACTCTGCGGGTCAGCACACTTCACACTTTCTAAAGGTATCCCTCAGAATATCCCATGGATATCTCTCCACCAAATCCGAGCTCATTCAATGCATTCCACTGAGGGTAACTTGCTGGTATCACCTCCCCCCGCCTTCTCTCCGCAAATACAGGTAGATGCTAGAAGCACCGTCCTTTCTCACACAGAAAAACTTTAAAAAGTCTGCGTTTTTTCCCCCGAAAGATCCACAAGTGGCCTCCTCAATCGTGGGGAACACATAAAAATTTTAAATAAATAATATTTAATAATATATTTAATAATATAATATTTATAAATGTATTAAATTAATTAAAGTTTTAATGTTAGTTTTATAATTTGTTTGGAAATTAGTTTTTAATTAATTAAAATAGTATACTTTTAATAAATATTTTAAAAAAATTTAAATGTCGGGTGGATCTGATCCATTCACAGTCCGAATTATTTGTGATGTAATGCAGCCACCTATAAAAAGGGCGGCGTGGTGCCGTGGTTGTTGAGACGTCGCGCTCTGTTTGTGCTTGGGAACGTGAAGAGCTCCTCGCTCCTGTTCCTGCTCTTTAGAGAGCACCTCCCCCTGCCTGGTTTCCCTTCGGGGTGGCACTCGTCTGCCCGGCGTAGGAGAAGGCGGCATCCTCGGCGGTCGTGCTGTGCAGCGCCAGCGGCGGCGGCGGCGTAGGCGAGAGGGCAGTGAACAGTGGTGAGGCCATGGAGAGCACACTGAAGGAGATGAGGGACGGGGCGTCGGTGCTGGACCCCAAGTGCACCGTCGGGGGCGGGGTCGAGGACGTCTACGGCGAGGACCGCGCCACCGAGGAGCAGCTCGTCACCCCCTGGACTATCACCATCGCCAGGTGAAAGCTTCCCCCTTTCTGTCCCTCTTGGGGTCTCTGCTCTCCAGTTTCGTTTTTCCTTATCAAGTTTTGTAAGTTTTGTTTTATGTTCTTGCGATCGTGTGTTTGCCCACTTTCTCTTCTAGTTTATCCGTTGCTGTCTCCACACTTTTGCGTGATCTCTTCGGAGTTCACCATTATCTTGTTTACTTTTGATATGCTCTTACTGCGCTTCTTGCAAGAAATGTGAAGTGGGTGAAGCATCTCCTTCGCCGGTCTCTATGATTCAGTAGTTACAGATTATAATTTGGTATCGTAGTTTTGTCTGTTTGGAAACCTTTTCGACTCTCTGAACTCTCTGGATCTGGTTATCTGCTAATGCTTTTGTATCTTTGGATCGGTCTTATCTTTACCTCCCGTGCTTTATTGCCATTTATGAGAACATGATTACGTTGAAGCGAAGCTAACAAAGTTGATAACTTTTTGCCTTCCAATTTATTTCATGAGAAGCCGTCTGAATCTTAAGTTCTCCGAGTTCTTAGAGGAAACGCATATGTCAACCCCCCATCTCTCTCTATCTATTTAACCACATATACACATACCTTTGGTTTCGTTTTTGAAGCTTTTTTTTTTGTCGGTTGGGACATAGTATCATATCGAAACTAGCATGGCAGTTTTTATGAAAACGATCTGCTATCTGCCGAATCTAGACCTTCGATGCTTATCGTGGAGGATTTGCCCGAACTCCAAAAATTTTGGATCTATTTTGCCCAAGAATCAGTTTTTTTTTTGTTAGTCCACTGATGGATCGTTGCTCTCGAGTAAAATTTCATACGGAATCTTATAATGAGTGCTTATTTTTTGCTTCAGTGGCTATTCCCTGTTGAGGGATCCTCACCACAACAAGGGGCTTGCCTTCACCGAGAAAGAACGAGATGCTCACTACCTGCGGGGCCTCTTGCCTCCGGTGTGCATCACCCAGCAGCTTCAGGTCTGTGACGATCAGCACAGCTTGCTTTTGGAAGCTGGATTTTGTTTTGCTTTGCTGCAAATCGTGACCTTTCCTCCCCTTTTTCTCCACAGGAGAAGAAGCTCATGCGCAACCTCCGTCAGTACCAAGTTCCTCTTCAGCGTTACCTGGCATTGATGGATCTTCAGGCATGGACCATATTGTTTACCTTTCACTTTCAAAACCAAAAAAAAGAAACATCTTTTTTATCATTTTTAAGTTGCATGATTCTTTGTGATTCTAGTATGTTATAACTAACAGTCTCAATTGTCCAAACATTTTGCCAGGAGAGGAATGAGAGGCTCTTCTATAAGCTTCTCATTGATAATGTTGAGGAACTGCTGCCCATCGTCTACACACCGACAGTCGGTGAGGCCTGTCAGAAGTATGGTTCCATTTTCAGGCGTCCACAGGGCCTCTACATCAGTTTGAAAGAAAAGTATGGCTTCTTATCATTCCTCCTAACCTTCTGTTGTACAGAAGAGGGAGTGTGCAACAGGCATACATTATCTTCTTCCTTTAGCCAGTATTACTCTTTCTTGTCCTTATTGGCTAACTTGTATCTAATTCTTGCAGGGGAAAGATCCTTGAGGTGTTGAAGAACTGGCCCAAAAGAAGCATTCAAGTTATTGTTGTCACAGATGGTGAACGAATCTTGGGGCTTGGAGATCTCGGATGTCAGGTAGATGGCCTGGGATTTATATAAGCCTGAAATTCTAATGAAATCATGAGCATTCACATTTTTTCCCTGACAGCAACATGTTGAAAATGTTACAGGGGATGGGAATCCCTGTGGGGAAGCTTGCTTTATATACTGCCCTTGGTGGAGTACGGCCTTCTGCAGTAAGCATCTCTTTTGGATCATGGTCTACCTAAATTTTCCTTTTACTTTTCCGTGAGAAGTGAGAATCTAAATATCCACTTTTGTCAGTGCTTACCTGTAACAATTGATGTGGGAACTAACAACGAGGAATTACTAAATGACGAGTTTTACATTGGGCTGAGACAAAGGCGGGCCACTGGGCAGGTTGGCATATGCTACCAAGCTGGCAATTTTCCTTTCGCATGTCTTGCTTAGCTTCTTGAAAGTAATCACTTTTGATGTTGACGTGTTAATGCAGGAATATGATGAACTTCTCCAAGAATTCATGACTGCAGTTAAGCAGAATTATGGAGAGAAGGTCCTTATCCAGGTTAGTTACCTTATTAGACTCGCTTGGATTTTTCTAGTTCACTACATTGTTCTTGCCGCTGAAATAAACCGCATCATCAGTTTGAAGACCTCGCCAATCACAATGCATTCAAACTGCTTGCAAAGTATGGTACGAGTCACCTTGTCTTCAATGATGATATTCAGGTAATATACTCGAAGGTTTTCATATCTGGAAATGTTGCTCTGTCAGTAGCTTTAGTGAAATGGATGGAGTGTTGCCCGGCAAGCTTTGTTTTTCCAGCATGTCTTAGCTTCTTACCTCTCTGTCATTGCAGGGAACAGCTTCTGTAGTCCTTGCAGGGCTAGTTGCAGCATTGAAGCTAGTTGGTGGAACATTGACTGAGCACACTTTCTTATTCCTTGGTGCTGGAGAGGTCAGTTTCTTTCTTTATGTCTTTGCTGATATGATTAGTCCTTTTTTTCCCTATGGCCACCAGCCTATCCACTGAATCCCATTCGGTTACTGGTTGGAGCTTGTCTGATCAAGGATCTTAAAGCTGTCATGAATGCATGAGTACATGATTTATAACATGTCACAGTGTGATGTAACCAATTGTGAGCCATTCTTGGACCTTTGTGCTTCATTAGTAATCAATGTGCATGCCTTTGGTATGGGATTAATAGGTTCCATGATATTCCACAACAATTGTGGAGGTAATGGATCTAAAAGCATTCTTATCTTGAACGGATTAGATAAGATCGCCAACAGAGGTGGAAATCAGAATCAGCTCAGTTGCTAAATAAGCTAAGCAACCTTGCTGCTTCAGACTATCACATTGATCTGAGGAGGAACATTATAGTCTGTTCAGAGGACAGTGTGATTGCTTGGTGAGTTGGTGGCATCTTAGGTTTCCAGCAGTGCTTCGTATATAATTTTGCAAAACAACTAGCAAATGCAACAGAAAAATTAGTAATGCTTCCTTAATCCCCATCTAAAGAATAGGAACATCCGCTTTATGATGAAGCTCGCAACTTAATTCTGATTATTTCCCTGTATATATAGTTGTCTGATGAGTTATGTATAGACAAAAGTTCGCTGCTGCCCAGTTGAGCTATATTTTGGGTTCTAATGGAACGGGGGACTTGTAAATTTGTTTTTTGCCCCTCAGCCCTTCGTGGGTCCACCCCTTGCAGCAAGTGATTGACTTAGATGGACAGCAGGACTATTTTAGAGGGTCTTGGGTTGTTCATGGTCTCTGTTTTCTCACTTCTTTTGTGTTCCATGCAGGCTGGTACTGGTATAGCAGAGCTCATAGCCCTCGAGATGTCGAAGCAGGTATGGAAGATGAAATTGTCGAACATAGAATGTTGTATATTTTCTTTCATCTGGTCCTCTCCTCTCCTGCTTTCTGTGTGAAAGTATGTTAGAGATGAAGTTGATGTTTTGTTTTTCTGCAGACAAAGGCTCCTCTGGAAGAATCGCGGAAGAAGATTTGGCTTGTGGACTCCAAGGTACATGACAAATTGTGAATCGGTGGCTTTCAATTCTTAATTTTGTCCCTCCTCTCTTCGGAGTTCACCCACACATTATGTGTGTTCTGCAGGGATTGATTGTTAGCTCCCGAAAAGAATCACTCCAGCACTTCAAGAAACCTTGGGCTCATGAACATGAGCAAATTAGTAACCTCCTAGATGCTGTCCAGGTGTGGAATCTCCCTTGGATGCTTTTATGCTTTACAGATGCTATGTATACTTCCCCCTAGTATAGAATGCTGTCCTCTTAACTTATTTTTGTTACGTAATCGTTTAAATTCATGTTTCTTGTGTTGTGTTTCAGTCTTACCAATAATTCCTTGGATTCCTTTTAATGTCCTTTCCATCTTAAGGCAATCAAACCAACTGTTTTGGTTGGATCATCTGGGGTGGGAAAAACATTCACAAAAGAGGTCATCGAGGCCATGGCCTCCTTCAATGAGGTATAGCAGTGTTCATCTTTTTATTTTTTCTCGCTGATTGTTGAGGTGCTCTGTTTCTTGCACTCGATATATAGCAAAGGCTGTTAATGTTATGGATACAAATTACAGAAACCTGTCATCCTTGCGCTCTCAAACCCAACATCGCAATCTGAATGTACCGCTGAGGAGGCATACACCTGGAGTAAGGTCTGTGTAGAACACTTCGTTAAGACTCTGTCAAACTATGTTTGAGTTCCATTTTCACGAACACATCAATTTTTCATAACCTCCAGGGTCGGGCAATCTTTGCCAGTGGGAGTCCTTTTGATCCAGTTGAATACAACGGGAAGACATTTGTGTCTGGACAGGTGTGAAGCAGCAACTACTTCACTACTCTTCCCCTCTTAAGAGTTGGGAGACTATGGTCGACTTATTTCTTCTGTTGCTTGATCCAGGCTAACAATGCTTATATTTTCCCGGGATTCGGTCTTGGCTTGGTCATTTCGGGAGCGATTCGCGTGCATGATGACATGCTTCTTGCAGCATGTAAGTAAAACTAATCAAATAAATCCTGTTCTCTTGGCATCAAATCAATCTTATTTTCTTTCTTTTTTCTGGGTAACTTTCCACGTAGTGGATTGGAGCTTATGTGCAATGAAGTAGAAGGGTCAGTTTTCTTGCTGTCAACTGTCACAGACATGGTTGGCTGACTCATACTGTACTGGTGCGAAGTACGAGTCAGCCGACTCATGCTGTGCCATGGACAAACCGGGTTGCTCCGAATCATCCGAGTCAACCTGAGTTGGCTCAAGTTTTCAAAGTTCAACTGAGCAACTCGGACTCGTCCAAGTCGGGCTGACTCGTACCATACCAGGCTAAGCCTGCATCGGGCCAACCCACCCAGTCGGCAAACCTTGGTCACAGAGGACTAACTTGATCGATCTTTTCATTTGTTGGAACAGCGGAAGCATTGGCTAAACAGGTGACACAGGAGAACTTCGACCAGGGGTTGATCTACCCACCATTCTCAAATATTAGGAAGATATCAGCTCATATCGCTGCTAATGTGGCTGCCAAGGCATATGAGCTAGGTGGGTTCCTCTTACCATTAGAGCCGTGCTTTTATTTTGCTCCTGGAAACTTTCAGACGTTCCTATTCTTGCTCTTGCACTTGATAGGTCTGGCCACGCGTCTCCCTCGCCCGGAGAACCTGGTGAAATATGCTGAGAGCTGCATGTACACCCCCAACTACCGCAGCTACCGATGAACAATCCAATCGGAACCCAGATTTTGAGTGCCTCAGTTCGGCTCTGTTCCTTTGCTTCCACCCTGCGAGCTCCCTTCTGTTGTTAGATGTCGTAGATATCAGTTCCAAGTATAGGTTTTGAGCTATGAGCTATACTAATAAATTGTGATTCTGATCTTGAGGTGTATGAGTTGAATGCTCCCTGAGTGTTGTGAACTGAGGTCAATTTTCCCGTGTAATAAAATTCACAGCTTTTTGTCTGCATCAACAATTTTTACACCGTCAATATGGGGGAACATCACTTACAAAAGGAAGTAGAGTTGCTCTTGGTATGATGGAAGCTGCGAGAGAAACAAAAGAAAAGGTAGAAACACCCTTTGGTTGTAAGTCCAATTTTCCAACGTTGATGGAAAGGGTTGATGTAAGTAACTTCACGTGGGATGCTTTTACTGACTTCCGTAAGTTTTTGTGGGCTTTTATTACTTTCTGGCCACTTACTTTGAGTAAAAAATATTAAATTTTAGAAGCTATTTCTGTATAAATTTTTAAGTTCGGGCTTCTTACACCGGAAAAAAAAGGTTATTGGGATATGGTTTGCAATATTGATTTGGCACGTTACATATTGCACGTGTCAGAACGTACAAGTCGGAAGTTATCATGAGTGATGTGTGAGATGAAGACGGCAAGTCGGGGATCACATGGACTTATATGTCCCGTTGCGTACCAACCGGGTCGGGACAGGACCCATATCGACATGTGCGAGCCTGATCGGCTCGTGCCAGTTTGACATTATAGGGCGGCCAGCTTCCTGCGAGGTTTGACAAGTCTAAGGTATATCTGTTGCGGTTTTTGGCCGTAAGGCAGTGACGGGCGGTGGACAAGGTTGTGATCTTCAATGGCAACAACCTCTCCAGCAAGCTTCCGACGATGGGAGGATTGAAGGGTGAACCAGTGAATGGTGAAGGGGCAGAGGGAGAACCAAGAGAGGGTGAGGAAAGGAGGAGGAGAGCCTATCGGATAGGGGGGATTGGCGCCGACAAGGAGGGTGGTTCAGACGTGCATGGGTGAGTAATGGCGGCGGGGAAGAATTGGCCGACATCGACGATGAGGAGAAGAGAGGGAGGGTAAAGATGGTGGCGAGGAAACCCTAGTTCGCGGAGAGAGGGGATAGAGGGTTTCAGGATTTCTAAAAAAAATTACACATGAAGCCCTATAAATTATAATTTTTATTACTTTAATTAACTTTTATTAAAAAGACCTCAGTAAAATATTCTTAAAAGATTTTCAAGGATAGAAAAACTAATGACAAAGTAGCCATGTAGGCCTCAAACCCGAGGTATCCGTGTATTTAGCACAATATTATAACCAACTGAGGTAAGAGGTCGTGACGCATTTTATCAAAATTTTATTTATAATAAATATCTTTGATCAAGATATTTTTTTTGACACGCAGCGGCATAATATGATACCATACCGATATTGAATTCTACTAGTTAAAGATCAATACTGACAGACTGATACTGCAAACCTTGATTAAAGAAAGATTAACTCGTGCAACTGATCAAAACTCGTTAGATCCACTTTCATTAAGTTGGTGGGTGCGTGTGTGTGTATTATTTTTTCTCCAAATTAAAACTCCACATGTTGAACTGAAAGCACAGTTATTACGGGGAAAAGGAAAAAAGAAAACGAGCGAAAGGTGGGGGTACGTGGCGCACTTTGGGGAAGCGTTGGACGGGCCACCCCGTGCGACACGAAGCACCCAAGTTTTGTTTGGACGTTGGATTCCGGATGCCTTTGTTACCGATACACCCTTGCTATATTACATATTTAGTTTTGGCCCATAATGTTAATGTCTCATAATTGCCCTAACATGCCCCTGAAATATATATATATCATATGTTTATTTTCGTACGCACGCTGCCACTTGACCGTGCTCAGTTTTGTTCCTAACTCAAGTTAGAATGGTGATATTTCACGTGAGTCCCCTATACTGTTTTTCATCAAAAATTAGAAATATATTCCATAAACAAGGTTGACATTATACGGTGAAAAGGAAATATGAATTTAAAATTTTAAACGCTGTGTGACGCTACTCCTTCAAATCAAGGTTTGTCGACCCGGCCGACTCGATCACGGCGCGGGACGGGTCGGGTCGGCCGGGTCGCACAGCGACCCGGTCCGCTCTCTCGGGCTCTCGGCGCGTGATTTTTTAATTTTTTTTAAAATTTTTAATAAATTTTTTTTGAAAGATTAAATGTTATATATATTTAAAAATATTAGAATGTAGAATTTTTTTATGATAATAGATCCATACTAAATTACACATAATTAATTATATAAAAATTATATATTACACCGCTTAATTAAACATCATATTATATATAATACATAAAAATTTATTTAAATTACTTAATATGTTAAAGTAAACAGTGACATAATAATGACATTCATTCATGAAGTATAAAATACAAAAAATCACTAATCCTCGTCATCTGTGAAGCCCGCATCCCAAAACTCACTAATCCTCGTCATCAGTGAAGCCCGAATCCCAAAACTCACTAATCCTCGTCATCAGTGAAGCCTGAATCCCAAAACTCATCATCAGATACATGAGACTGATCACCCGTATAATCTAACTCTATCCTAGTGGGTGGAGGTACATGTGGGTGGGACTGAAAATATATAACCATCTGCACAAATGATGGGTCGTGTGCTGCGGTGGATGGTACATGAAAATCTGTAAAAAAAGTCATCACTACATCTATAGCTTCAATTCTATCATGTGCGACTGGTGCAGGTGTTGGTGCTGCTAGAACTCTGGACGTAGAGGAAGATCTTGCTCCGCTCTGTGCTCGTGGTGGAGGTACCCGGGACGTAGAAGAAGATGTCCTGGGTGTGCTACGAGAACCGTATCTCTCATGTAACTGTGTCCGAAAGGAATGTCGGACATCTCCCGGAACTCGGTCGCATGCACGAACATCGCGTCCCACTCCCGCAAGGTGCTCCGCAAACCTGTGTATGCCGGTGACGCGATGTTCGCAGTATCTACAGTGCACATGTCCATCACCCTCAACAGAGTATCCATGCTCCCACGCAGTGTGACGCCGTCCGTCCATGATGACCTGCAAATGATGTAAAAGTTTACATTAGTGATTTCAATGATAAGTACAGAACTCTACATATGAAGAAATCTACAATAAATTATTAGTTAGTTATAAATATAACCAAATGATACATACTAATTAAGAGTATGGACCCAAACTGGGTCAGTGCCCATCTCCAAACAATTTGACATTAAATGTGGTCCGCAGATAGGACAGATAGTCTTCATAGCGCATTGAACCTGAATAGTTCTCCCAGTACATGCGTACGTAGTATTCATACTACTGCGAACATTGTGCGTACACGGCCTCTACTGGTACAGCTGCGGCATAAGGATATGGATACGATGGGAAAAATGAACTACTGTTATCTGAGTCGCCATGATATATCGGCTGCTGCGGCCATGACCGTCCATACGAGCTTCCAGATCCCTGGGAGTCATGTGTGCTCATACTCTCAAAATCAGACAACATGCCTTGATAGCTGGTACTGTCAGCAACCGAACTTCCATAGTAGGGATCCCAATGATCAGCTGCCCCTCTCGTCCCTGCCGGTGGAGCACCGTGGTCCTCATCTTGCGTGGCATGTGTGAAGTGCTGCTCCTCTATCTATGCCGCATGTTGACGGCCCCCACGACCTCTACTATGACCACGGTTGTACTCTCTGCCACCAGCACTAGTATCCTCACCACGACTCCGTTGACCACCTTCACCACCGCCACCTCCATGGGATGAAGACCCTGTCGGTGTACTATCATCATCAGAGTCATGACTCCCACTGATGCGGGGCTCAACAGAGGGCTCGGGAGTGTCGTCATCTGCATTGGGATCTAATGTCTCCATGTCTGCAATATCTATCGGATTTAATGGTGGTCCCTTGTCCTTCTTACTGGTGAATAATGTGGTCCATGATGATTTTTTCTTCTGTGGAGCAGGGGGCGGCTTACTTGTTGCATGTTGTGTCCCTCTAGATGCCTGAGAAGCAGAAGCCTGGTTAGATGATTTTTCAACTTACTTTCTATTGTGTAAGTCTGTACGTATACCTGAGACGACTGATTAGGTGCCTTAATGTTGAGCGTCGTGGCGCAGCAGACTGAGATGGTTGTTTCGATGCTACCGAAGACTACACAATTGAAAGAATAATATATTCAATTACCAATGAAATACAACATATAAATGTAGAAATGACAATATAATTTCACCTCTCTAAATGAGGAACTCCCCCTAGCCTCTCTTGAAGTGGATAACCTTCTTGTTTCCGCAGATATTGAATGCCGCGGTGCAGCAACTCGGGACCATTGTTCTCCCGCAATGTTGTCATTTGTCGGACCGACCTATAATATATTTCTTACATCATCATACATCAATATATGACTACGCTATCTAATGAAATTTGCGATTCGATTTTCATGTATTAATTCACCTGAGGTGGCTCTTGACGCTCAATTGATGGAGGTTGCATCAATCGCTCCCATGCTGTATCATCGTACGCATACGATGTGTCTCCACCCCCAATGACGAGGTCTTCATCTAAATTAACTTCATCATCATGTCTCGTTGCTGACTCGTCACCACCCAACTGCAGATGGATGTCATCTCCCTCCCCCACTGCCTCTTGTACAGCTGATGCGAGAAAAGTATTAGGCCGTGGTGTCTCGCCAGGTTCTTCAGCCTCCTCGTCCAATTCTGCCTCACCACGCTCGATTGTGGCTCTTGCAACCCATGCTACCATAGGGTCATCATCGTCTCGCAAGTACACAGCATCCGTTGGGTCGTAATCTCCCTCTCCTCTCCTTGTATCCATTTCCACATGCCGGACCTTTAGCCTCATGTTGTAATGAACATACACCATTTTGTCTAGCCTGCGGTGTGTCAGCCTATTCCTCAGCTTAGTATGCAAGAAGGAGAACGTCGACCAATTCCGTTCACACCCACTCGACGAGGATGTTTGCGATAGAACTCTCATTGCGATCTTCCTTAATACGGGTGCACTTGTGCCGTAATTTAGCCACCACTCAGCTGTGTTTAAGACAGATCACGTACAATATAATAATTAGATGTAAAAGTTACTTCTCGAGATATAGAAGGTACATTGTGAAGACAAATTACCTGGGTCGAGTCTGTCACGACTGGCCACGGCATTAGGTGTCGCAAATGAACCAATTGCCTCTCTAAATATTTTCATCTGCATTATCAAAAAATATTAAGTGTATATTTCATTTCATATTCTCAATGCTAAAATATCCAAGTATACCTCATTCAACGCATCAGCAGCATCTGTTGGGGTGAAAGACAATCGGTCTACCACAATGTTGACCGATTCTATCAACGTATCGTCATAAGCAAGGCCCCGAGCATATTGGAAGGCCGGATGTAGATAGTACGCTGCAATCGTAAGACAATGAATTACATATTAGTATCAATTGAAAATCACAGCTCATTTATTGGACGAGAATGTAAGTGTTTACCTGCCATGTGAAGATCGCGGCTCATTTATCTTTCCCATCTGTCCTCCACAATCTCTAGAATGGTGGGTCCATATTTTTTAGACGTTGTAAAGATCTTCCGCTTGGCAGCTTCTATTTTGCTGTACACCAACCCCATGGTTGGTACTCTATCTCCATCCACACATCGCAGTACCTCATACAGTGGCTCTATCAATGACACTAATACCTTCACTCTATCCCAAAAATTCGAGGTGTTGACAATTCCCTCGACCTCCGTCCCTTCACGTGAAGCAGCAAAAGAGGAACTCAGTCAGGTCTCACCTCTAAACATTTACTTCAACACATCATTGTGCTTCAGTAGGCTCTGCAATGCGATATAGTTGGTGGCAAATCGTGTGATGACATGCTTCAACAGTTCGCCGCCACAATGCTCCCTCATCCATGCCAATACAAGTGTGTGGTTGTAGATATATTTCGTGATTTTTTGTGCCACCTCGACCACAGATTTGACCATACGAAGCTGCCCAATCTCCTTCAGCATTAGATCTACACAATGTGCTGCACAGGGGGTCCAGAAAATGTGCCGTTTTTTCTTCATTAGCTCCTCCCCATCCTTCTTATAGTTCGACCCATTGTCAGTCACCACTTGCACAATGTACTCCTCCCCAATCTCAGTTACCACTTGCGTCATCAATGACAAAATGTATTGGTGACTGTGAATTTGACCAGACTCATCCACTAATTTGTGAAAAAATACATGTATGTCACAATAAACAATGAAGTTGATCAGGCTAGATTTTGTGGTACCTGACCATCCATCACACATCAGTGTGACTCCGTACTTTGTCCATTTCTGCTTGAATGAGTCAATGTAACTCTTGATCTCAGTAACTTGTTCATCAAGATATACGCCAGACAATTCTCTCGCTGTAGGTGGCTGCACGTGTAGCCCATGGACCTGTGCTTCCTAAAATATTGGCTTGTAGTAAGGGCTATTGGCTGCATTGAAAGGCAGGTCCGTGTGGTGCCACCATTTTGCAACAGCCTGACCAAGTTTCCATTTAGGTCCCTTCTGGCCATATGCATCGTCCATCCTCGTTTGCTTGCCATGCTCTCGGGATAGTGCACCGGGCTCCACATCTTCAATGTTGATCGATTGTGTCCTTTTTCTTTGTGTCACCGAGTCACCAGTCAATAAACTCCTTATGCCTCGTGGTTGTCGAGTCGTAGATGAACCACCACTCCCTAATGCTCCGGTCCTCGCTGCCTCGCGACTACGGACTCTCGTCTCCTCGGGATGTCTTGACTCTTCCCTGCTCTGACGTACTGCCTCACGAAACTCGGCTTCGTATGGATCGTTCACAGTGACATACACATTAGCCTGCTCAGTACGTGTTTGTTCGTCTTCGTCACTGGGTGTCCATGCACATTCCTCCTCGTTGCTGCCGCTTGCTATTCCGCTCACTGCCGCTTGATCCATTTTATTCTTTTTTTCCTTTTCTTGCATCTCAGCTCTCTTCTCCCGCAGGTGCCTAGCCATTGCAAGTTTCACATCTCTAGGCACATCGGTACACCCAGCAACCTCGGAGTATCCTGCCCCGACTCCTCCTGCCAAATGCTTCTTCAACCGAGACACCTCCTCCTGCCCCCCCCACCCTCCCCCACCCCCCCGGTGGCAGACGCGATCCAGCCCCCTCACCTCCCTCCCCGCCCCCCCACCGGGGCGGCCAAGGTGCAGACGCCCCCCATCCCCCCCACCTCCCTCCCCGCCCCCCCACCGGCTGTGGCGGTGGTGCAGACGCCCCCCCCCCCCCCCCTCCACCCCTCACCCTCCCCCCACCTCCCTCCCCGCCCCCCCATCGGCGACGGGATCGGCCTGGCAGACACCCCCCCTCCCTCCCCCACCCCCACCGGCGCCCCACCTTCGGCCAGATCCGACTGGCAGACGCCCCCCTCCCTCACCCCCACCCGCACCGGCGATGGGATCCGGCTGGCAGACGCCCCCCCCCCTCCCTCACCCCCCCACTGGCGGTGGATGCCCCCCTCCGGCCAGATCCAGCCCTCTCTCCTTCCCCAATTAATTCAAAAAAAAAATTAGGGCACCTACCTCTGATCGTCGGTCGTCGCCGCCGTCCGCCGCCGCTCTGCACCGCCCACACCCGTCGGCCACCGCCTTCAGCCCGCTGCGGATGCCAGAGACGCCCACACCCCGGCCCGCTAAATGGGCGGCCCGGCACGTTCGCGCCGTCCCGCACGTACCACGCCTCGACCCGCTCCGGTACGCTGCGGGACGCACAGGACCATGCGGTCCAGTGCGTCCCGGCCACGACCCATAGCCCGTGCGACCCGGCGCCTGCCTGGGTCGGGTCGGGTTGTGCGGGTCGGTGCGGGTCGGGGCGAGACGGCAAACCATGCTTCAAATTGAAAGTGTTTATCTTCTGATCTGTGTTTGGGAACTACCTTCCTCATCCTTCCTTTGTCGGGAGTGTGCTAACTATATTTTTTTCTTCTCATTGTATTAAATATTAATTACACTTTATAATTCACGTTAGAGTTGATGTATTAATCTCACCGTATTCAATCTCCTCGATCATAAAATATTGGGTATAAATTTCAGTTCAAGATAAAGTTTAAAAAATCGATACATTAAGTTTTGTATCGCACGTATCGGATCGTATAAATCAGTGACCGATACGATCAGTGTCTGATACGTAATTTATATATTACTTATATTTTTTTAAATATTATATTTTTAATCTATATTTATTTAATTTAATAAATCAATTGATAAGAAACTATCCATCTTAACCCGACCTCTCGTCTTTGAATATGCAAGTAATATGTTTTTTTATTTTTCTTTAAAAATGGATAGAAATATTCTAAAAATCAGATGCACTATGAGAACTTGAACTCAATACCAACAGTTTAAATGACAAACTTCTTAACCAAATGAGGTAGTGAGACATAAGAAAAAATTTAGTTATAATCTATATATATCAAATGTCCTCCTTTGCCTCGACATGTAATGGTATTGAATTGGACTGTAAATGATCGGTATGATCGATAAGATCGGTCCGTCAAACTCTAATCTAAGATTGTGAAGATCGTATAAATGAAAGATAAAAAAATCATAGTTTTTCTTACCATAATTTATCCATCTTAGTGGGACGATTTGTACTATATCATGAAGAATTTTATATATGTATGAGTCTGAGTAATTTTTTTAAAAAAGACTCAATTAAGTGATGGCACATTTCAAGTCAGAGTCATTTTACAAGAAAAAAAATTAATTAAGTGACGACTGACGACACGTTTCAAAATTTTCAAGTAGGACCGATTCATACTGGGTCAGTCGATAAAAAAAAGGTTTTTTACATATTAGTCCCTATAAACTTAATGAATTGTCGATTAATCCTCCATTCTGAGTATTTATTTAACAATCCATATAATCTTAGTCGTTACATGTTTAAGTCCCTACCGTTCATTCAGTTAACTAAACTATAGTTATCTTATACTAAAGGTAATGAAAATACTAACTTACCCGTGGGTTAAGTGTGAGAGTGTGAGAGAGAGATAGAGAGAGGGGTGCCTCCCCCCTCCCCTGCAACCTCCCCCCTCCCCAGCCCTCCGGCTCCCTCTGGCCACCCTCCCCCTCCGGCCTCCCTCCCCCCCTCCCCCTCCCCTTCCCTCCCCTGCTACCTCCCCCCTCCCCAGTCCTCCGGCCCCCGGCCGCCCTCCCTCCATCCCCTGCGCCTCCCTCCCCGGCCCTCCCCCCTCCCCTCCCATCCGACCTCCGTCCCCCCCTCCCCCTCCCCTGCTATCTCCCCCCTCCCCAGTCCTCCGGCCCCCTCCGTCCGCCCTCCCCCCATCCCCTGTGACCTCCCCCGTCGGCCGCCCTCCCCCCATCTCCTGCGACCTCCCCCTCCCCCGCCGGCCGCCCTCCCCCCTCCCCCTCCCCCTCCCCAGTCCATGGATGTGTGTGAGAGAGAGATGGGTATTTTAGTCTTTTTCATGTCATTGACGGAATATTCAACAGAATATTCCTTTTTAAAGATGGAGATAAATTATGTGGACTCATTTATAAAATATTAATAATTGTAAGGATCTTTAAGACAATACTCAGAATAGAGAGACTAATCGAAAATTCACTATGTTTATAGGGATTAATACGTAAAAAACCTTTAAAAAAGAGATAAATATTGGCGAAGATTTTAAAAAAAGGCTTGAAGGGTAGATATGATGATCTTGGGAGTATATCGTTGAACATAAATATTGCGGGGGTTTGAGGAGAGAAAATCCGTTTTCGAAATGTCCTCCCCAACACGGAAAAATACACACGCACCGGTGAACACGTACCGGAACGAGGGAGCCAACGAGGAGGCCTTTACAGCGCAAACACCCACTGGTTTCTACGCCGCTCCGCGGCTGGGGAAAGGGGCGCCTGGCTGGGGGAGGAAGAGGTTGTACGGACACCCACCTGCCCGGCGCAGACCCCCCCCCCTCTGCTGCTCTCTTATCATCCTCTCTCCCCGTGCCCTGGTTGCAGCTCTGTCTGTTTCCGGTGATGGTCTTGCCGTTCCCTGTTCGGCACTCGGGAGGTCGCCCAACTTGTTGAGAAGGAGAGGGAATGGGGAGAGGCGTGAACCCATCACACATGCGTCCGTGAAAGCCGCCGCCTTTGTTTGCCTGTTGTTGTTCGGTGGCGGCAGTTCGGGGGGGGGGGGGAATGGGTCGGAGGCCGAGCAGGCGGAACCAGCCGCCCGACTTCACGCAACCCCAGGTGATGCTGTCTCCACCCTTTCTGTTTTTGGCATCATTTCGGTGCTCTGGAGGCTTCAGGGGGGGAAGGGGGTGCTGTGGTTTCTTGCCCTTTCTTCAATTTTTGGGAGGCTGGCCTTGTGAGTTGTGGCTTCGCGAAGTTTCTTCCTTCCCGGATTGTCTCAACCTAAACAATGGAACGGCAGAAAAACTTCCGCACTTCCTATCTGATAGTTTCTAGTTGGCTTTTCCTACCTCTGGGTACCTCCCAAACCTGATTCCTGGGTTTAAGCTTTCATGATCAGTCAAGAAATTTTCCTTGGATGTGTGGAAACTGTAATAATGCATTCTCTTCCCCAGCGGACACATCATGCGATGAAGAGAAACTCCTGGTGGGATACGTGTTGCAGAATGACTCCAAAATATAAAACATATGAAGCAAAGGGTTAACAATACACTCTGTTGGTTTTTTTGCCTTTCTTGACGTACATGACATTTGCGTGTTAGGTCTTTTCGTTTCGATTAAATAATCAGCAGGATTGTATGATTGCTTTAGATTATTTTATAGTTCTTGTCAAGGGTCATATTGGAGTCTAGAATGCTTTACACTGATATTTTGGTATAATTAATGATTGATAGGCTGGTAATAAACATGCCACCTACAAATTCCTTCTGGACTAGGAATGTTTTTTTTTCTGGAATCTTTGTAGATGGCCTTCGTAAGTTGAACTGTTGAAGGATGTTAGAAGGTATGAACTAGAACTGTTGGTTTGTGTTTCAGTTTGAAAAGTTAGCTAATCCCTCTTGTATATATCAGGATTGAGTATTCAGAGTTGTGATTTTATTAGTGATGGGAAATGTATATACAAGGCAAGCTTCCAAAGTGCATCAGAATATCCATAAGAAAAGGTAACTCGTGAAGTGTAGAAGTAACATGGCTAACAGAAGTATTCTCAACTCTCAAGTCCAGCTTGATTTCTAAACATCAACATACTGTTTACCCAATTCCTCCTTTCAAAATTGAAGAGAGAAAAAGAATGCTTCATGCATTTCGCTTCATTTTCTTATACGATTCCTCAAAGGTCTGTCAGGCCCAGCATGGACAGTTCATTTGCATTCCTTCTACGAGTCTTGCCAACATCCAATGAATCAGATGCAGCCAATCATATGAAAGTTAAGTGTCTTTTTTCCATTAACCTGCCCTAGCCTGCGTCCCGTACCTTGGTTGGCCACAGCCCTTGCCTCCAAAAGCCAAGGCTATTTTCAACTGGCCCAGGGATGAAACGGTAAAGGGTCGGTTGTGGGTGCCCTCCACTTGTGGAGTTTTACCTGAAACTTCCTGGGAGTTATCCATAACACAAAAGACAATTAATCTACCTTGAGGTTGTATTGGAAGATAGAACTCTTTGACAATTGGCAATGCCAGTAGGCATTGTTATTGACATTTGCCCTGCATACACTTCTTATGTCACATGCAGGAGTAATTCATGCTTTTCCTTGAGAGTAATTCATGAATCATGGCAGTCCTACCATTTCTTACATTTATGGAATTAGGAGTAATCCTCCATTGCCTCTTATTGGGATGCTGGTGTTTTAGAAAGCTCCCTTCACAAGGATGTTGATATTGTGGGTTCATAATATCAACTGTTCACCCCCCCCCCCCCTTGGGAATGATTGAGGGTCTAAAAAACTCTGCCAGAACCTCAACTACCTAGATCACCCCCCTCCAACAAAAGGTGAATGGGAGGAAATTTTATTTTCCTCTTTTCAGCGATATATGTTGCCACCTAATCTATTATGAAAACTTTCTTTTGGTAGAATCTCAAATCTTTGATACGACTATTTTCATACATAGGAGCCACTTTTACAAGTTACCCTGATTCCCTGCCAATTTTGTCCGGGGTATCCATCCTCTTAACACTTTCCCAAATGTCACCCTAGTGATGTTATCATGAGTTTGTAGTGTACCAACCATGATGATGTAACTTGTGCAGGACCCTTCAATCAGCGATTCTTTCCGTTCTCTTTCTATCCATTTGAGAGTTATATGTGATACCTCTAGGGGGATACTGAACTTTTTAATATGATAGATTTACTATTTAACCATTGGTCAATACCTTGCTTTTGTCTGTAGTTTGTCTGCACTAACTGTTTTGTGTTATTATTATATCCTTGTTGGATGTTGAGTCACTCCTAAGATCTCTCTTGATCCTTTACTTACCACTGTTAGGACAAAATTGAAGTGGTGTTAGTTTTTTGAGACAGATTCAGCACATGGAGAAGGCATTTCAAGATGCAAAAGATGCAGTACTGGATCAGAATTTTTTCCAGAAGATCGCTAAGGAAATCAAGTAAGCTCCAACAACCTGGATTTATAATGTTCATCATCGATACTTAGCACATTGATGTGTATCATGTGATAGTGTCAATTTGCTCTAAACCCTCCATTTGTTAGGTATAGCATCTTTAGGCTGTTTTCCTTACAGATTTTACCTTGCATCTTCTATGAAGAAGATGTAAATATATGATCCTGAATACTTATATTAAGCTAACAACAAGAACCCATAATAATTCAGCTCTGCACTGTTGCAGCATTGCATCAGGTCTTGCGGGAAAGAAAGCCATACAGTGGAGACAGGTTTATCATCAGTTATACTCTGTTATGCAGCAAAGTTTCGCATAGCTTCATTTATACTTTATCCTGTTGTAGGTGAAGAGCTGGCATGAGCATCATGCAGTGGAAGTATCTTCTCCAGCTGTTATGTCAAATGGGCAAGTTATTCTACCAGATGTTAGCCTTTCAAACAATACACCCGAGTCTTCTTCTGACATTCACAAAGGTGCTATATTTTACAAAATATCTTTATACACATTTTCCCATTTATTAAATCTCTTATCTAGAAGCTTTTTCAAACAGATGAGATGAGGTGCCTTTCATCTTTATTGTTGACTTTATGCATGCTAATGATTTGAGTTTGACCATCCTCCTGAGTAATATATGCTTATACTGCCATTTCTTTTGAGGCACCCCTCTTGAAATGCATAACAGAATTTATACAAGATTTGGGGACTGATAAAAATTAAGAACTGATTTAATCACCCATCTTTGAGGGTCTTTATTCTGACATCTGATGTGTTCATGTTTATAATGTCATAGCAATGGTGTAATTTTAATCTATTAAATACGAGATTAGCTTCATTCCCGCATTAATGTTTAATGTAAGCTGTTTTATAATGTCCTACTTCAGCTGCAGGATTGGCTGTTGGTAATGGACTTGCAGCCGAATCCATATATTGTGGAGTCCAATTAATTCCATAAATAGGAAACCTATGTCAAGGTAGGGATGCTCCACTGATGTCGGATCAATCTTTATATATTCTTTCCCCACTTTTCTGTTCTGAACATTGCAAACAATGAAACTGGATGTCATCTAACCAGAGTAAGACAATAACATACAGTTATTATCAGATGGATAATGTTTAGGTTTGACTTGCTTTGAGGGGGTCCAGAAGTTATATGCCCCCTTTAAAGCCTGATGACTAGATGAATAGTTTTAGTCTTGACTTGCTTTCATGTATCCAGAAGCTATGAGTGCGAATAAGAAACATTAGATAATTTTAATATTGATGTCTCCATCTTTGAAAAAGATCTGCCATGTGAAAAAACATGGTGAGCACAGAGCAGATTATTATTTCCCCTTTAAAAGGTAATCCGAAGTTCTTTAGGTTGATGCAATGCACAGTCATCTCAGAGGGACACATCATTTCTGCCAAGCAACAAATAGAATGCACAGTTCCTGCCTATGGAGTTATTAATTAACTGCCTCTAACAGCACAGAACTTCCTGAACTGGACATTCAACATGAGTTACTTCCGGTACTGGTTGACTCTATTAGCAGATCCAAAAGAACCTCTTCCTACCATAAGAATCATTACAATACTGTATATCGTATGTTCTCTATTTTTTCATTGACTTTCAATACATTGAAACAGATTACCGTCAGTGAGACTTTCTGTTCATTTTTTTCCCCCTCTGTGGCTCAGAGTGAATAGTTTTGTTGCTTCTTAAATTTATTTCACAACAATCTTATCTTGCTTCACCATTCCACTCACAAGCTACACCTAGTTCACTGCATCTCCCTGAAAATGCAGGAGAGAGGGCTCATCAGGCACTAGAGTTGGAGTTTGAGGCTAGATCATCCAGAGGTGGGGCATGGTAAGCACATTTGTAGTAAGCAGAATATTTTTTTCATCCTTCGTTATGTTCTTCCAACTTTTCTTTTCTAAATGTTGTTGTGCCATGTTGTGAAGGGTATAGTTTGTTTAACAACATGCTTCAGGAATATTTTCTATAATTTCTTATGCCATGTTTGCTACATATTTTATATAATTTCTTTCCATCTTATTTCTGTATGCTCATTTAAATGTGTCTAGGTTTTTGTTAACTTAGGAAGTCAACTACTTCATGACATTGCATCTCACATTTGCTACTGTTATAGCTTGTCCTTTTGAAATAAGTAAAGGTTTGAAATCTACAAAACATGTGAGAAGGTTATTTGTTGACATTGATCTGCTCTCCATAAGAAATAATGAATAATCTAGGAATCAATCAACCTGAGACTGCTATCACTGTGAGCCTATCTTCACTTTATCAATCTGTCTGTGGAAACAGCAATCAAACCAGCTGTTTGTGTCCCTTTCTTTCCTTCTTCGAATATGGTCATGTGTTCCTTTAGCCGGTCACCATTACAGTTTGTATGACCCTATCAGCTTTTAAGAATGTGATGATAAAATTCCTTTTGTCACTGATGAGAGAGGCAAAAACAAATGCTACTTGCCTGTCATAAGGAAAAGCAACTATTGCATGCCTCTTAGCATTGCACCGCTGTATTCTTTTCTTATGATAATCGCAAGTTACTAGTTGAACCATCCTTCAACGTGAGCTAATTTTTTTCTCCTGTTCGTAGAATACATCAACTCAGCTATTATTTTTCTCTCTAAACATGGCAGGTATGATGTTGCGGCATTCCTAGAGGAAAGAGTTGCTAGTTCTGGTGAACTGGTGAGCAACATCATCAATTTTATAGATGATTTGTTTTGAAAGATAAGAAAAGGTTGTAAGCTAAATTTCTTGGTTAAAGCAGGCTCAAGTATTCTTCCTTGCTTTTTTCTTCTTGAAAGGGGTCTTGCTATTATCAGATGGCAATCTGATGATATCATTGTTGCCTATCAAGGCTTCAAGCATTGACATTGGAAATGGATGGCGGTTTTGAATCACCTCCAGTAGGATGTAGGAAGTTTTGAGGGAGTAGGAGACCATCCAGGGGATGTATCAAAGGAAGATGAGTTGTGATATGTGCAAGTGGGTTATAATTTTAGGCATGGATGCACAAGTTATCTGATACCATTCTCTAGTGAAGAATCAAATGACATGAATAGAGCCATTAGAGACTCCTTCGAGTGAGGAAAGGGAAGCATGAGTAACAGATACTGGACGTTTGACATGTCAAATGGATTTATGGGCTCTGCTTCATCTCAAAGAATCCAAGGGGAGTTTTTAGAGGAACGAAGAGGCCCCCTGCACAGCTGTATTTTGCTTAGACATTTACTTTGTTTTTTTAGGAAGTTCGTGTAAGGTACCAAGGATTTGGCCCCGAGGAAGACGAGTGGGTGAACCTCAAGAAGGCAGTCCGTGCGCGCTCATTACCCTTGGACTCCTCTGAATGCTGCAAAATTGCAGTGGGCGATCTTGTCCTCTGCTTTTGGGTAGAGCCACTGAAGTTCTCACCTCCTTCCTTATTTTCTTACCATTCTTCGGATTTCTCAGTCTCCGTTCATGTTTGCTCCAGGAGGAGGGGGATGACGCCGCGCACTTCGACGCGCATGTTATAGAGATCGAAAGGAAAGTGCATGATATTAGGGGCTGCAGATGTATTTTCTTGGTCCGTTATGATCACGATCTGATCGAGGTAAGTAAGAGTCAGACCATCACCTCTTGCAAAATTTCTAGCATGAGAAAAAGGATGTCTAGCTCATCCAGCTCAAGAGGCCTTCTAAGAGCTCTCTTCCTGTGTCTCTCTCTTTTTGCCAATGCCAGGAAAGAGTTCATCTGAGGAGGTTGTGTCGCAGGCCATAGAAGCCACCGCCCTTGCCGTCCCATGCTTTGACCAAGATCCAAGATGCTCGACAACGAGAGCCAGGATCAGAAGGGTTCAGTGCATCCCTGACTGAATTTACTTCCTAAGATGGCTGTTATGGTTGTAGATGATGTGCTTCATGCCATGCGGGAGACAAGGAGGGGCAAGGGAGACACAAGCTGTGTAGATGAATCAGGGCCAGAACTCAGTCAATCAATTGTAACAGTCGGTTAATGGCATAGGTGTTTTCTATGGAAAAACTACTCTAGAACAAAGACGATTTTAAGCTTTGCACTTCTGCAGCAACTGGGCTATTATGTGTAAAAATTAAGAAAATATGGTGCGTGCATTTCATGTTTTAGCAGAACAGGTTAAGTTCAGGAAACCGAGAGAGCAATTATACGGCAAATGGCCTGGCAGTCTGCTGTACAGTTCTTAAGTCGTGGCAATTTTTTTTTTGGATTTTGGCATAAAATTTGATTTTGTCAAATATACCCTTCGTCAGAATATATTATCATGAATATCTTCAAAGTATAAGTAATGTCATGATTATGTCCTTCACCGTACGTCTGTTTAACTCTAGTTTAACTCTAGTTAAGTGTGAGTTAAAGAGTAAGATTTATGTATATATCTCTTTATAAAATTTGATTTTGTCAAATATGTTTTAGATATAACAATCGTAGATGACATATTTTATAAAATATTATCTTTCGTCGATGATATTAAATTAAAAAATATAACCGTAACATGCATGTTTAAATGAAGGGTATTCGTGATAATATGTATTCAGATGAAGGAATATATTTGAAAAAATTAAATTTTATAGATAGACATATATGTAAAAATCTCAATATTTTTTTGGCCAAGAGTTATTTTTGATTTTCTATTTCCAATAAAAAAATATTGAATGAGTTACTATAATTTTTTTCTACACAATCTTAGTTTTACCCTATTTTTGAAAGTTATACTCTATTTTCGTAAAAAAGGCAACCAAGCAGCTGAACGGCGGTAAACAAATGACTTTGAAAAGTTAATGCCCTATATATATATAGGATACTTAAGCTGAACGGTTGTGAAACCTACTTTGTTATATGATACCGAGTGTTGGGCAGTACGAAAGGAACACATCCACAAAATGTGTGTAGCAGAGATGAAGATGTTGAGATGGATGTGTGGTAAGATTAAGAAAGACAAGATTAGGAATGAGCGTATCCGTAAGGACTTAGAGATAACTTCAATTGATAGTAAAATGAGAGAAAATAGACTCATGTGGTTTAGACATGTGTGTCATCGTCCTAACTCAGCGTCGGTTAAAAGATGTGACCAAATCTTAGTGGATGCTAGTAAAAAAACTCTGAGAAGATCTAAAATGAGATGGTGCGATATTATTAGGAAGTACATTAATTTCTTAGGTTTAAATACGAATATTACACTTGATAGAAATCTTTGACGGAACAGGATTCATGTAACCGACCCTAATTAATTGGGATAAGTCTCTGATGATGATGATGATGATGATTTAAGTTGAAACTTGAAAGCCTAAGTGTGCTTCCCAAGTGTTAACTGAACTAATAAACATCTCTAAGACTATGTTTTCTAGCTTACGACCCACAGATCTAAGTAGATAGTATCAAAGTGAGGGGAAAAGCTAAGATTGCTAGGGAATTTTTTTGACTTTTGCAGCTATCAAAAATCAACTACAACCCATTCCCGTAAGTACTTCTCATGCCAAGAAATAGATGTTAAAAATGAGGCCCAATTAAAAGCTTCTGGCCAACTACGTTTTGGTAATTTTGTTTAATCTTATAGCCCACTTATCTTATAAAATAATGATTATAAACCCTAGCTCCACATCGTTCCTTCGACAACCATGGAGTGTAGGCCCTCCTCGCCCTTGGCCACGCGGACGGTGACGTCACCAGGTCCCCTAATCCGCTCTCACACCAAGTTTTTTTGAGAAAAAAAAAAGCCCACCGGAGATCTGGATGGGTGGATCACCAAAACTAAACGGGCCCGTTATGGATGGGCGGACCACCAGGCCCGTTAACGCTTCCAAACCGAGTGTCGCAGAGCCCGTTTCTTCTTCTTTCTAGTTTCTAACACTGTTTTTTTTTTCTTCTCATCCCGAACTCATAAGAAGACAGATAACAGATGCCGGTACGTTGCGCGCGTGAGTGTGGTCGCACGTGCTCAAGCGAGATGTGTCATGTCGGTCTGTGTGTGTGTGGGAGGTGTGGCCCCACGTGCTCCTTGCTCGTGTGGAAGTCTCAACTCTCTGCACCGTTTGTAATCAGCCCAGACTCCCAGCTGCTGCACCATCTCTTTCAATTTCCTCCAGACCGACGGTGACCAGTAGTCCAGAGATAATTTTTCATATCAGCCTGTGTAATCAGTGGAGGGATGCTTTCTTTTCACACATTTAAACGTGTGACCATACTCCAAAGACACTCTAGATACTCCACTCGGAAGGTTAAATCTATCTGTAAGTTCTAGCGACTCCAGCGACTAACACAGCAACACACCGTAACCCTCTTCAATCGGTGTGCTAGTATTCCCCCAGGAAACTTATGCGCAAGAAAACAAGCAAAAGCTTTGATAGAAATCGCAAGCTAAATCTGGGAAACGCGGTTCCTGGCGCAAATTTCCGAATTCTTGGGAGCTGCTCCTGAAAAGCCTGGAGAGCTACTTTCATGCAACAATGCAAAATCACTCGTGCAATTTCGGGGAATTAGCATAAGTATGCATGTAACCATTCAGAAATTCCTCACGATCTGTTTTATTATATATTATCAACTTCCATTAGGCAGTAAATGTCGAACAAAATCCAGTACAGAAAATGATTGCGAACCTTTGAGGTAATGAAACTTGGAAGGTCAGCTGGTTCCACTGTAAGATGCAAGCAGGTGTGTCTACTCTGCCCAGCCTCGGCAGCTTGTGTGAAGGAAAAGCTGCGAGGTCAGCTGCTAGGTCCAGGCAGCGAGAAGACGCTAATCTTCGGCAATCAATGGCATTTTCAATCAAACGGAATAATGCAAGCAGTGAAAGAATCCCAATTCAACAGCAACCTGAACATACAAAGCAAAAGTCAAGAACAATAAATAAATAAATAAATAAAACAGAAGACATACAGGGAAACAGAATTGTTCATCGAAACGAACGATGTTCTTGGAAGACTTTTGCAAGTTGAGCATACTCTGGTAAAGTGAAAACACAAGACACATTGATTAAAGGCATCAGGATCATCCAGGATTCCAAAGCAAGTGTGGGCCCAATATTTTGGCTTCACATCAGCTTACCTATGTCAAAAATAATTTACCTCGCAAAATAAAGCATGTTAGTCTGTGATAACTTTTAACAGGGGAAAAAAATCAAGGTTAAAAATGTGAATGAAAACCCATATCAACGAACAGACTTCAACAGATGCAATGGCTGGTTAACTAAATTCAAAAAAATCCATGTTCCCAAACTTAGAAAATCAGAAAAATCAGAAATCATGAGATAATATATACATATATACAACTTTGGATCTAAGCCACACATCTAATGCCAAAAGAGATGGCAGTCCGATAAGACAAGCATCTAGCATGATTGGCTTTGGATAAGCACCGAGAACCCTATAATGTTGTAAATCAGTTAAAATTTAAGCAAAAATACACAACTTGGACATCAACAAATTATGCCCACAAGCCCTCATCTTCTTAATTCATTGATTAGCTGCAAGGACATTCTCCAAAATCTTCACACTGATACTGCACTAGGTGTCAGCGGCAACAGATATGTGAGATGGGTATTAAATATAGTTTACAGATCAAAATTCTCCAGTGCAGCTTCCACGGTGAAGGCTTAGCCTTGCACGGTAATCTTCCCTGTCTTCATGGCAGGACAGTACTACTGCTTCTGATGTCCCGGACCTAAAAAAGAGGCTCACGAGACTGTTCGACCATAGCAAATGGAAGCAATATAGAGGTTCTTTGCCCATTTTTCCTACAAGTAGTAAAAAATTCATGTCAGCATCAAAACTATGAATGATTGTAGTTTAAGCAATCACATAAAATAGAGCCGTAGAGGCACACAAAGGAAGACCTACCTTCACATGCTGACTTGGAAAAGCTGACGTTCGAAGTGTCTCTTGCGTTGCATCTAGCGGTTTCCTCCTAGGTATGCTTAAAACAAATGCAGCCTGGTCCCATGTTGCAGCAGTTGCAGTTAATCGGTAACCATTATCCCACCTCCTATGAATTCCTTCACTGGGATACAGAAAATCAAGTTCGACTGCCTGAAAATTGGAGGACATATTAACAGTCCACCGCCCCACTATATGCGGCACCAATACATAAGCAGAAAAAAGAACTTAAAATAAAACCTGGGCTGAAAAGCCAGCAAAGAGAGACAGAGCACTGCGAGACATGACAACAGCCCATCTGCTTCCTGCAGTAGCCATGGAGGTGACAAAGAAGCCCTCCCTCCATTTTTTGTTAATCCACTTGAAAGGAAATGAATCACTAACCTTGTATGACTGTTGTGCATACTGTGTACCTGGATCAAGAAATCATTCTAAGTTATGGAAACTGGCATAATGTTGAAAACAAAAGAAAAATAAAGAACTTGCCTTTGGACATTACAACCAAAGAACTTCCATTGTTTGCCCCTGCGATGGCACTGATGTAGTAATTTTTTTCCCATTGCTCCATAATCCACTCCTTCAAGTAAAACCGCCATTTTCAGGGTAATCAACTAGCAATCAGAAAACTCAGAGAAATGCAAGACAGGAAATACCAAGTATTTTTTTTTTTAGAAGTGGATGGTACCACAATTGTATTAAATGAAAAAGAATGGGATGTACAAGTATAGTCAATCAGCTCCCAAAAGATCCCTCTACAAAAAACTCCACACCAAGACAGGTGTTCACCTCACTATCCTCCCAACAAAAGGAAAAGAGAGGAGTTGAATTTTACATGAGGTGAAATGTAGTTTCATCAAAAGATAAAAATGCATCAGTAATCTGTAATAAATTATGAGGAATGTAGCAGAAAAGCTCATCCAGCTGGGACAAGCAAGAACCTCAGATAATCAATTTGTTAAAGCAAAATAAAGGAGAGCATTTTAAGTGACAGTAACAAAAAAGTAGAGAAAATCCAAGGAAACACATTTATTTAAGTGGTTTAAGTGGAAGAAGTATATCACATAAAGAGTCAACCAATCAACATTTGTGCTGGAAATGTGAACCACAAATAAAGTACCGTTCTGCAAAACAAAGCCTCCACCACCATGACTGGGATCTTAATCTAAATGCCTATTAATTTTTGCAAGACAAAGTGCGCTTCTTTGTCCATTTTAACTGTACATTCCACTGTAAGCAATGATTTGAGACAGTTGCATTTGAATTTGCAATAGCAAGATAGAGAAAACTACCTACAAATAATAAGTCTGAAACCCATACCTCGTCTATCTTTCCTAACCTAATGATGGGCATTTAGCATTATTGATAGCATTTTATTGTCTACAGTTCCCCTTTTCCAGAAACTTGGCACCACTTAGTGGAGAGTTGATGTCAGACTAAGCAGGGAGTTGGAATAGTCTGCCAGACTCTTGGATCCCTATTTGGATCCAGCCAACCTCAAATTGATGGGGTTACACACAAACAGGATGAATCAATAGGCATTTGGAACATTCATAAACAAATATGTCGAAGCTTGAAAGTATCCATAACGATAATCTGGCAGCAACACATTGTGACTGAAGTTATATGAACCCCATATCTTGAAAATTAGTTTTTCTTTCCTTCCTTTAATCTATTTCTCAGATGTTTCGTTCCTTACACTTACTCTCCTAAAATTGCAGCTCCCTTCTTAAATTTTATCTTTCTTCCATCTTGGCAATGGTGTGCACCAGTCTTCCAAGCTGGACTTTCCCTACTTTGTTCGGAATTGCTCTAAAATTCCAATGCTTGACCTGTGCAAAATCTACTGTTGTATCATCTTGTTACAAAATAGGATTCCTTTCCTTTTCACCTCCTGAATATTCTCTTCTTCCCCTGAAACTCGAAAGATCTTCGGTCAGGTTTAATCTTTAGTGGGCTCAAGTGCTCAACAACATGGTTAGAGCTGGAGATCAATTTTTCACCAGTGGAAAACCAGAACGTATGCTACATAGAATAAGTAAAACAAGAAGAGATTAATGGACTTCCAACTTAAAACCTTTAAGGCTATGAGTAGAGTGGGCACCCACCCTTTTAGTCATGCTTAACTTGTCTTCACTCAATATAGGATTCATTCAATACATCTCATGTATAGTCCAACTTTGGCTTCGTCGCATGGGATGATGGCTATTGAACCCTACATTGTTCTCATAGTAAAACTATGCCATGTTTAGAAATTTCAGAAATAAAAATCCTTTTGTGACGGCCACAAAATGAGACGGATCGTCGTCGTCACATCTGAGTCTTTGAGGGACCCACCTTATGGGGCTACCCATAAATTTCTACGTGCTTGTATGCACACAAATTTTATTAACATTTGATGAGCGGAGTGGAATAACCCACTTACGCATGAAATCAAGTGTTTAAATCGTTAATGGGGTGTTGTTCCCCACGTTACCACGTGTCCTCGTGACAAAAGTGACCAAAAGCAGACAAAAGGTGAGAATCCCCACTGCTGCAGCCAATTCTCAGCAGTAAAAATGGTGGAAAAAGAGGTTGGGAAGCCCTTTTATACCCAGGAGGCGGTGGGTGCAGGGCCAACCCCCCCCCCCCTCTTCTCCTCTCTTCCATGGAACCAAGGCCGGAGGGGAACACCCTCCGGTCAGTCAAACCGGTGGGACCCCCCTCCAGTGGACAGGAACCAGAGGGGGGACCCCCTCCGGTAGCCACGCGCAGAGGGGACCCCCCTCCGGCAGGTCAAACCGGAGGGGGTGGCCTCCAGTCACCCTGCACCGGAGGACCCCCCCCTCCGGTTCCTGCTGCACCGGAGGGGGTGGCCTCCGGCCCCCCTTGTCCGCGCGAAGGCCCAAGACCAAAAAAAAAAGAAGAAAAAAACAAGAAAGAAGAAGAAGAAGAGAAGGAGGGGGAGGGGGTCCCTCACCTTAGCCTTTCATCTTCCACCGGAGGGGGGAGCTTCCACCGGAGTTACCTGCCACCACCGCCCCCCCACCTCTCCCACCTCCCCCTACCCCTCCTGCTGCGCCCCCCCACCGCCCCCCCACCTCTCCCACCTCCGGCGGCCACCACCGCCCCCCCACCTCTCCCCCCTCCCCCACCGCCCCCCAACCTCCGGCGGCCCCACCACTGAGATCGCTCCCCCCCCGCCCCCACCGCCCCCTCCCTCTCCCACCTCCTGCGGCCCCCCACCACCCCCTCTCCCACCTCCGGCGCCCCCCCGCCCCCTCCTGCTGCGGCCCCCCACCGCCCCCCTCTCCCACCTCCGGCGGCCACCACCGCCCACCCCACCTCTCCCACGGTCCAACCTCCCCCTCCCCCTCCTGCTGCGGCCGCCCACCGCCCCCCTCTCCCACCTCCGGCGCCCCGACCCGCCCCGACCCGCTCGTACCGAGCCGGGTCCCGCCTCGCACCGCACCGGTACGTGACGAGACGCACGGGACAGAGCGGGTCGGTCCGTCCCGTCCACGACCCACGGCCCGTGCGACCCGGCGCCCGCCTGGGTCGGGTCGGGTCGGGTCGTGCGGGTCAGTGCGGGTCGGGGCGGGACGACAAACCCTGAGCTCCTCCACCACTATAAAAGGGTGCAAGAGCACAAGAGAAAAGGGGACGAGAGAGAAAGAAGAGAAAGAGAAGAAGAAACGACACTTGGAGAGCTTCTAAGAGGCCCAAGTGCAAGGAAAAAGGAGGTAGGCTGCGCCCCTCCCTTTGCTGCCCAAATTTCTTGGGTTTAAGCCCAATTTTGTATAAAAGCCCTTCTTAGGGTCTATATTGACAAAAATGCCCTCGGTTGTACACAAAAGGACGTTGTAGTGAGAAAATGTATGAATGTTCAATAACCAATGGAAATGAAATTTTTTTTCTTTGCAAAATTATGCCAAGGACCCTACGCGGCCCGACAATTACGTTCCTATCCTCTACTCTTTTAAAATCATATAAAAGGTTATCTATGCGGGGGTGAGAGGAAATATTGGAATTGGAGAGACTAATGCTTTCATTCAAATGAAGCATTCCCTCATCAGAGCCTTATCCCAATTAATTGGGGTCGGCTACATGAATCATGTTCCGCCAAAGATTTCTATCAAGTGTAATATTCGTATTCAAACCCAAGAAACTAATGTCCTTCCTAATAACATCACACCATCTCATTTTAGACTTTCCCCGAGCTCTTTTACTAACATCCACTAAGATTTGGTCACATCTTTTAACCGGCGCTGAATTAGGGCGACGACACACATGTCCAAACCACCTGAGTCTATTTTCTCTCATTTTACTATCAATTGGAGCTATCCCTAAGTCCTTACGGATACGCTCATTCCTAATCTTGTCTTTCTTAGTCTTGCCATACATCCATCTCAACATCCTCATCTCTGCTACACACATTTTGTGGATGTGTTCCTTTCGTACTGCCCAACACTCGGTACCATATAACAAAGCAGATCTCACAGCCGTTCTATAAAACCTCCCTTTGAGTTTCACAGGCATACGACGATCACAAAGGACACCTGATGCACTTCTCCATCTTAACCAGCCTGCCTTAATCTTATGTGTAACGTCATCATAAATCTCCCCATTCTCTTGTATGATAGACCCTAAGTATCGAAAGCTACTACTCTTCGGAATGTAATGTCCATCAATTAGAACCATGTCTTCCTGAACCACTCTCCCATTACTAAAATTACAGTGCATAAACTCTGACTTACTCCTACTAATTTTAAAACCTTTAGACTCCAAGGCAAGTCTCCAACGCTCTAACTTAGCATTTAGAGCATCAATACTCTCATCAATTAAAATAATATCATCTGCAAAAAACATACACCAAGGGATATCCTCATGCAATTGTATAGTTACTTCATCCATAACTAAGGCAAAGAGATACGGACTTAGTGCAGAACCTTGATGCAAACCTATAGAAACGGAAAATTCACCAGTCTCCCCAGCAATAGTTCGAACACTAGTAATAGCGTCGTCGTACATATCCTTAATCAAATCAACATATCCTTGAGAGATTCCTTTCTTTCTTAATGTCCACCAAATCAATTCTCTCGGTACTCGATCGTACGCCTTCTCTAAATCAAGAAAAACTATATACAAATCTTTTCTCATCTCTCTATACTTCTCCATTAGCTGTCGTAGTAAGAAAATAGCTTCTGTAGTAGATCTATTTGGCATAAAATCAAACTGATTTTCCGATACAGTAGTCATACATCGGAGGCGTTTTTTAATTACTCTTTCCCAAAGTTTCATAGTATGACTCATAAGCTTAATTCCACGATAATTGTTACAACTTTGAATATCTCCTTTGTTTTTATAGAAAGGAACTACAACACTTTTTCTCCAAACTTCTGACATTCTCCGTTCCTTTAAAATTTTATTAAAAAATTTAGTTAGCCACTGAATACCAATATCTCCTAGGCCTTTCCATACTTCAATAGGTAAGTCATCTAGTCCTAAGGCCTTACCCACTTTCATTTTTCTTAAATCATCCTCCACTTCTGACATCTTAATACGTCTAACTTATGAAAATTACCCATCCCTCAAGGATAAATTCAAAAATTACATTTTTACCATGCATTCCTTCCAAATTGAATAAATATCCGCAAAAACCTCCACTAAAAGGAAGGGGAGAGAGAAAGGGCCGTACGGAAATTGATAAACCCTAGTCAAAGGAGCAAATTTCGTAAGAATCCCGAGTCAAGAATAAAATTTCAAAGAAGCCCTTGCTGACGAGAACAATTAAATTGCAAAAAAATGTATATCCTCGTTTTGAGACGCGTGAGGGTCCCGCGAGGGTAAATCTCTGATATCGCCTTGCTATCGTAAGGGTAACATAAATCTTTTGGCAGTTAATCAAAGGTGTTCGGACTTGTTCCGATGTAAAATAACATCGACCCCGGTCGGTGGGGAAAGGTCCTAGCACACGAACCCTAAATCGTCTGATAAATCCGAAAAGCGCGAAACTAATAAATCTATTCATCCAACGAAAAAGGATGTCGAAACTTCCGCGTGTAAACAATGGCAAACACAGTGTGTGTGCGTCAGTAATATAACCATCGGCTCTCATATCATGTCAGAATTAATGGGTCTTCCAACTCAAAACCCCAAGGCTGCGAGAAGAGCGGGCACCACATTCTATTCATGTTTACTTTTATCTCGCCTCAATGTGGAACCATTCTGATAGTCCATAATGTATGGAATCAAATGTGTATTCTTACCAAGGAACCAGTTGAAATATCATGAACGAAAGGCCAAGACAACATTAGGTCACAATATAGTAAATGCAAGAACTGCATCTATGGTTTTTGTGTGCATAGATGGATCAAAATAAGCTGATGCTTCAATTGAATCAATGTTTAAGATATCCCACAACAACTTTAAAAATCCTCCTCAAGTTGAAGAATGAGGATATAGATCACCTGTTAAGTTCACCAGTCCACATCAATGTTTTTTCATTAACAAAAGTAAAATAGCATACAACTAAAAGACATAATATGTTGCACACCAGAAGTTGATTATTCAAAGATAAACATCGGTGTCTAAATCTAATGCAAGCTTATCGTCAATAGAGATTTCAGGAATAATAGAATGAATTCATTCGGTCATGTATCTGCTTATTGTCAGTATCTATGGATACAAAAAGTAAAATGAGGCAGCTATTGTAGCTACTCTTTAGACAGAGTTAATTGCTGAAAAGAACATATTAGGTGCTCACTTTGTGAAGGAAACAAGGTGACAGCTCATAAACTTGTGATGTAAAACCAGTGCCTGCATCCATAATCAAGGCCCAGAGATTTGTGCAGGAAGCAACACTGCTAATAAAAAGACCATCTTCATTGCCTTTGTCAATGTGCTGTGAAAGCCTTGCATCTGCAACATTATAGTGATACCTACAACAATATTTAGAAGCATGAGCTTTTTCCTTTGACAGGATTCAGGATCAAAGATCAAAAATTTGTTTGGCAAAAACCTTTGCTTCATAGACCGGCGAGTATTATAAACACTAATCCATTGAGTGGCAGGCATCCCCATTCTGATTTTTTTCTTTGGCTGCTCATCATCCTCCTCTTCCATCATCAGTCGGCCTCTCTTTTGACCAACCTGAAATATAAGCTTTTTGCAAAAAATAATAATATCAGATATGTGTTCTAAGCAGAAACTTGATCCAATACCAAAGAAAAAGACTTGAAGATACCTTCTGAGCACCATCTGTATTAATTGGTCTTATATCTGGATTTGGACCCACTATGCCATCAAAAAGTGAGATGCACTCTGCATAATTAGGCTCCTCATCAAACTTTAGATTCACCACATACTTAACAAATTGTCTGAAAGGTTTCGGGCAGAAGCAACAAAGACTTTCTGGAGAGGTAGCCATCTTCTTTTTGCAAACAAGAAAGCCTTTATTCTCGCCCTAAAAACAGAGGATATGGATGCATGAGTAAAAAAATATGATAATATGAAAAATTAACCCGAAAATAGATTTGCAGATTTCTATACCTGATATCCCTGCCAAGGAAGGCGACCACGAAGAAGAAAAACTAATGTGTATGCAAGTGATTCCAAGTCATCTCTCCTGCTTCCTGTTCTTCCAAGATGAGTATGAACACTAGCATATCGCACGGTTCCCCTACAATTGAGTTATTGAAACAAATAATACTTAGAAGATACATCAGTTTTCCAAGAACAAAACTTGCAATATCCAGAGTATGAGAGTCTCTTTCCAGTGCCCGGGCATGGTGATGACAGGTCTTGACCATACCTGAAGGCATCTGGTCGCTGGTCATACTCAACATGTCCTCCTGTAGAACTATCTTTCCATCTAGTGGCTGAAAATATAGGGGTTTTGTGAGCTGATAGCTTATTCATGTACATCCCTTTTTTTAATATATTTTTGGTACCATCCACTTTTCAAAAAAATCTAGTGGCTGAAAATAAAATTTTCCCAAAAAAGATATATACGGCAATACATCACAGAGTACCATCTGTTTCAGTGATGAAACAAAGAGTGAGGATAATTTACCAAGACCAAGATCAACAAGAAATAGATTTTTCTCATCAGAAGTCCCAGGCGGGCCAAGCAAGAAATTCTCAGGCTTTACATCACCATGCACATATCTGCCATAAGCAGTTAGAGTATATAATTCAATCATTTCAAAATACAACTGACCACAGTGTTAATGAAATAAGATAAAAATATGAATATAATGGATAGATAATATATTTATGTTAGAGAAACATTAAGGTGGAAGTGAATAATCGATAAGGGAGAGAGAGAGAAGCTGTAAGGATAGGAATGCTGCGGGGCAGTCCCCTCGGGGGCTCGGATCGTCAGAGAGCGTTGGGGGAGTGTTTAACACGTGGAATTATTTTGAACGTCCGGTTTCGTCGGATGGATATGCGTATATTTGGGCATATCTGTTAATTCCACGCTTTTGGGTTTATCATACGATTTAGGGTTCGTGTATAGGACCTTTCCCCACCGACCGGAGTCGGTGCTAATTTACATCGGACGAGACCGAACACCTTTGATTAACTGTCAAAGATTTTGTTTGCCTTTACAATGTCGGCCTAATGACAAGGGTCCACCCTTATAAAGAATCCCCACGCCTCAGGGCGGGGTACGTCCGCGATTTTTTATTACTGGAGATACAGTTGCAACTTTTTCCTCTTCCGGGGGATATATTTACGATTTTCCCTCTTGACGGTATATTTGCAACTTCCCCTCTTCCGGGGGTATATTTGTAATTTTCCCTCTTTCGAGGACATTTCTGTAATTTTCTGGATAGAGGAAGGCGTTTCCACAATTTTTTACACAATTGGGGTTATTTCTGCAATTTTCTAGATAGCAGAAGGTATTTCTGCAATTTCTGAACAATAAAGGGTATTTCTACAATTTCTGCGATTTTCTTCAACATAATACATCAAAGAAATCCCAGAACCATAAGTTCATGGGCGTCATTTGTATCTTCATTGAATAACATAAATTTTCCCCCATATGAGGGTATTTTTTACATATAACCCTAACATGAGGGTTTTTTTTTACATAAATAACCCTAAATTTTCCCCCATATGAGGGTTTTTTTTTACATATAACCCTAAATTTTTCCCCGGCGGCAGCGGTGCCGGGGGCCTCCCCCAGTCGCGGTGGCGCCGAGGGGAGGTTCCCTCGATGCGCAGGAGGCCGGGGGGGCTCCCCCGATGCAGGAAGGACCGAGGGGAGCTCCCCCAGTGTGCAAGAGGCCGGGGGGGGGGGGTTGGCCCGGTGGCAGGTGGCTCGGGGGGCCTCCCCCGGTCGCAAATGGGCCGGGGGGGTCCCATCCGACACAACACCCCGCGCGGGGAAAAAGAGAGGGAAGGGAGGAGGAAAGCACACCCCCCCCCCCCCCTTGTGGCTTCCTGTGGGGGCTATAAAAACCCACCTTTTTGGGATTTCTTTACTGTTTTATTGCCTTCTCCCAGTACAAGGACGGCAGAGACTTTATTTGTTTGTTTGGCCATCTCCCAAGTGCCGGACTGTTGTCCGTTTGATTTCAGGTTGGCGGGAATTTAACAAAAGGTCATGGAAACACCCGATGGCCCTCTAAGACACTTGTTCTTGTATAGCTTTAATCTCACGAGCGTGTAGTTTCATGCCGCTCATGAGGTGTTTGTTGAAATGCTTTAGGGGAGTTGTAGGCTTCAGACACTTGATGTTTCGTAGAGCGGGTGCACATGGCTTTGTACCGCTCTTTACTGTGTCTGATGAAACGCTCATGTATATCATCGTGATGGTGATAGCCGAACGTCACTTCGAATTTAATTTCTGAAATTTTCTATAATTACCAGAAATCATTATAAACTTTATGGGGTTCAACAAATGCCCCCCACGGGGTGTTCGTCGGAGCCGAGGGTGACGACAGGCCGCCCATGCCCCTTATGCTTGTATGACCTTAATGGCTTATTGTCTTAAATCAACTTGCTGCCTTTTATATGATATTTCAATTTTCATGCTCGACTGACTTTTTTTTCTCTCTTTTTTTTGCTTGGCAGGAGTTTGAGTATGTCAGGAGTTTGAGTATGTCTCGTGTGAGAGAGATGCGTCCCCGGAGAGATACTGGGCGAGATGGGGAGAAAAATAAATCTTCATGTTTGTCAAATCACTTGATGCCTCCCTTGGCCCCTCCTCGAATCACAAAGGATAACATGTTCTTACTTGATCGGGGCTTTATCACTGTGGGCAGAGGTCCGCTTTCTGAAAACTCTGTGGGGGGTGGAGAAGTTGACCCCTCACTCATCATCCCAGGAGGGAGGTTTTTACACATACTAGCGGACAGGGCGCTATCCTCGGCATTTTCCTTCGGATGTGCATTTGTTTCCTTTTATTCAGAATTTTGTGCCGAAAAACATAGACGAGGAAGACCCAATGGTGTCGACAGAACGGGTGTTACTTGAGAGGGCTATCTTGGTGGGGAGAGACAGTATGATGGGGACTTGCACTTTTTTCCATCCTAGTTTCCCACTAGGCTATTCCCCTCAAGCTCAGGTTCTAGGGACTGCTCAGTTAGGTTTCTTCAGGACAGAGGATCTGGGACTCTCTAAATCTTGCAGAGCGATCCCGGCTATATGGGAGTTATTTGGGCAACACAAGATAGGGCCTCATTCTCTCGGGCTATTCTTGATACCGTCGGGCACTCAGTTTGTTACAAAAGATTATGACAAATTATGCTTTCTTGACCGGATCGTGAGTGGTTCCGCGCCCAACTAGTACGGGAAATGGTTAGTAGCTGCTTCACATCGGTTTCATTTGGAGGCATCTGAGTGGTTGATGGGTGTCATACACCACTACCGTGACATTTTGGAGCACGTGGGGATCCGACATGCTGTTACTGCCGCCCTCTACCGGTACCCCAGGTATATCGGGCTTCTCCAAGGCTTGGCAGAGAGTTTTAAGAGACGCTTCAACACTTTTGCTACTGCTGAAGGGAAAACATCTTTAGATTTATGGAGTTTTCACCAGATTTCCGATCTTCCTATCTCCGGCTATATGTATGAGGAGGCTTGCTTGGATGATTTGCACAGAGAGTATTCTACTGGAGCATGCTCCTATGGCTTACCTTTCGGCTTCCGATATTTGATGAAGGTCTGGAGAGATCTAGCTCGTGTTGGAAAGGGGAAAACCCCATCTGCATCAACTAGCACTATGAGGGTCAGTCTCAACGCCCGGGTCCGGTATTTGTATAACGGCCCATTTTGTTTTCAAGATAACTTTGCAGAAGATGACAAGCCTTTGGACCAGTACTACCAGCTGCTTCTCGATCCGCTAGAAAACAAGAGGTACTTATGTGCTTCAAAGAATGAGGGGTGGAACCCCCGCAAACTTCCAGACAAGACCTATTTGGCAGCTTATTTGGTATATTGGTTAGCTACATTCGTGGTGCCATATGGGGAGGAGGGCGTTGTACGCCCTGAGTTGATCTACCCGGCCTGTCTCCTTGTTGATGGTCAGAAGCTTGCTCTTGCGTCTGCCGCCTTGGCCAACATATATCATGACTTGGGCAACTTGATAGCTTGCAGCTCGCCACGAGACCACGGTGTTCGACTGGCGACACATTATCTGAGTGTGTGGGCGGGTTTACTGTTGCTTGGACTATGTCAAAGTATCAGGTGGATAACCCTGCAGCTCCTTTGATTTTTTAGTTTCGCAACCACCCAGATCAGAGCCCTCTGGAACAGTTGACAGGTGCTCGAAAGTTGTTATCTTATTTGCCTACCCAGGGGCAGCCGGGTAGAGATTTTGCTTGTGTGACGTGAGATTATCGCCCCTTCACCACCGAGGGGCCCGACGGCGTTGCTTATCATCTTCCTCATTCTTCCAGCCCGAGCAGGACCATTTATGATGACTGGGTGTGTTGTACGCGCCCGAGTGTTCTTGTGTTTTGCAAGGGGCACTAGCACATTTTCAGAGCCCTACTATCCACACCGCTTCGCGCGGAACTTCGTCTATGATCAGGGGGTACCCCCGAATGCAAACTTTCCTTTGGGAGTGTGATTATACAGAGGGCAGGATAAGCATCTGGTAGCAGCCAGCTAGTGGCATTATTTCACTCGTCGGGGGTCAGAGCTAGATTGTTCTTTTCCTTCTGGAGAGAGGGTTGGCCGTGTTGATATCTATTATGCCCGCTGGTGGTTTCAACATAGCAACATCTTCAGGCAGCCCGCCCATAAACTGAAAGAAGCCGAAGAAGCCCGTTTGAAGAAGGTTGATGCACCTCCGCTTGTTATTGATCACTCTTTTCTATATTCCCAGTTTCCTCATCTTGCCAGGCCGGTTCGAGAGTTCCGGACTAAATGGGAAGCAGCAAATGGGCCGATCCCCGTGGATAGAGATACTTATGTGGGGCCTATGAAGCCCTTGAAACGCCTAGAAGGCCGATCCTTGGACAAAGGGAAGGCCCCAGCAAATGAGAAAGTTTATTGTTGGTAGGGACATTTACTTTCAGATTGTGGTTATCCCCTGGGTGCTCCTTTGTCTAGTCCTCTTCTTCCAGATGGATTCAATAATGAGCTTTCGCTCAAATGGGAGCAGCACTTGATTAGTGCCGTAGCGCGAGTAGGTGCCTTTGAATGTATCTCATGGATTGAAAATGGGGCCACACTTCGCGACATCTGGGATAACGTTTGTCGGGCAGGAAAAAGCATTGGCCTTCCCCCGGAGGAAGTGGTATTACAACCATCTTTCTCTCCCGCACCAGCTGGTATGTGTTCATAACTTGTACCCCTTCATATTTGGTTTGCCAGCAAGAGAATATTATACTAATCAATTATCTTGCAGTGAGCTTTGTCCCTGCCGAGACCTTTAAGAAAAAGAAAAGCTCTCATCATGCCAAACGGCGGAGGGCAAGAGGCGACGAAGGTCCTATCACAAAAACTCATCGTCGTCAATCCAAAGGAAAGGCTCCATTAGATGAGCATCACGGTAACTTGTTATCCCCTATTTTGACTTTGTTTACGAGAGTTCCATTGTGTATAATGGAGATTTCTATGTTTACTCCTTTGCCCTTTTCAGTTGATCCAGACGCCGTTGGCGAGATCGCAGGGAGTCTCCCTCCTATGAACACGAATGTCCCTTTGGACATCGGGCAGAATGACAGAGAGGATGAAGGACTAGATGACCTGGGGATGTTGAATTACAACAATAACCCGGTGTCAGACGCTTCTCCCTCCTCTCTTGATAATAGCTCAACAGAGATGGCTTCTCGCGGCGGAGGTAGATTCTTTTGATGCTTTCTTGCTGCCTCACTTTGTCACCTTCCCCTTTCTCTGGAGCATAAATCAATTGATCCACTTATTGTCTTTGGGCAAGGAGTTGGAGGAGGCCAAGGAGGAGATCTCCCGAACTTTGGTGGAGGTAACCCCCGTAACCTTTCCTCTCCCCCGTCTCTTCCTCTCCCGATTCTTCCTCCGCCGATGGTGCAGCAGCAAAAAGGAGAAGAAGGGGGAACTCCCCCGGAGGCGCGGAGGCGCGCAGGCGAGCAAGGTGGGGGGGGTCCCCCCGGTGGGCAAGAGGCCCGGGGGCCTCCCCCGGTGCAGACAGGACCGGGGGGAGCCTCCCCCCCTCCCCCCCCCCCCCGGTGCACAGCGCACCGGGGGGAGTTCCCCCGGTGAAGGGCAGACCGGGGGGAGCTCCCCCAGTGCGCAAGAGGCCGGGGGGGCTCCCCCGGTGTGCAGGAGGCCGGGGGAGAGGTTCCCTCGGTGGCAGGTGGCTCGGGGGGCCTCCCCCAGTGCAAGCAGCGGCGGGGGGAGTTCCCCCGGTCGCAGGTGGGCCGGGGGGTCCCCCACGTGGGGAAAAAGAGAGGGGAAGGGGGGGGGGGGAGGAAAGCCCCCTTCCCCCCTTGTGGCTTCCTGTGGCGGCTATAAAAACCCACCTTTTGGGATTTTTTTACTGTTTTGTTGACTTCTCCCAGTACAAGGACGGCAGAGACTTTATTTGTTTGTTTGGCTATCTCCCAAGTGTCGGACTGCTATCCGTTTGATTTCAGGTTGGCGGGAATTTAACAAAAGGTCATGAAAACACCCGATGGCCCTCACACTTGTTCTTGTATAGCTTTAATCCCACGAGCGTGTAGTTTCATGCCGCTCATGAGGTGTTTGTTGAAATGCTTTAGGAGAGTTGTAGGCTTCAGACACTTGATGTTTCGTAAAGCGGGTGCACATGGCTTTGTACCGCTTTTTAATGTGTCTGATGAAACGCTCATGTACATCCCCGTGATGGTGATAGCCGAAAGTTGCTTCGAATTTAATTTCTGAAATTTTCTATAATTACCAGAAATCATTATAAACTTTATGGGGTTCAACTGGGGGCCAACAGGGTCAGGGGCTCTCCTCGAAGACAGGAGGTGCTACAGGTGTGGGAGCAGGGGACATCTTCAGAGGTCCTGCACATTCTCGCCGGCAGGCCTTGGAGGTGGGGCTAATACCACCAGTTCATATGCGGAGGTCCTACGGGCTACGGTCCATCCCTAGCCATAGGACACAGGTGATGGGGTGCAGGTATGTGTGGGGGCAGTCCCCTTCCTACCAGAGGTGGTGCAGGGGAGGTATCTTTGGGCGAGAAGATGTTTAGGTTGGACCTAATGGAGGGGGGAGCTCGGGTGGAGCAGGTGAAGGAGATGTTGGACGGTGGGGAGAGTAGAAGCGAGGGGTGGCAAGTAGTCCAGATGGGGCGAGGAGGAGGTTGTTGCTTGGGCAAACTCCGTTTTGCTGTGGCGAAAGGGGATCTGTTCCGGCTGCGAAGTTAGTCCACATAGATGGGGACCTTCCCTGACCCTATGGTGTTGCAGACCAGACTGAGGCTAGTCGAGGTCCCCTTGCCCCTTGCGACGAGGTGGGCGTGTCGACGCTGGTTAGCGGTTTCTGCAAGTTAGAGCCAGACTCTATCATTCTGACAGACAGAGGGGACCTCACTACTATCAAGGCAGTGGTCCAGGTGAAAGGACTGCAGGAGGTGCTGGGAGTCGTCTTGATTGAGCTCACCAACATCTTCCCAATGAGGATCTTCAGCCGGCCGAAATAGCCCAAACGAGGGCGACGCTAGGCCAACCCGGCCCGCAGCAGCGGGAGGTTGAAGGTGAGGGAGGGCTAGGGCTATGTGCCCGCATCCCAGCCCTCCATTCAATTTTTGAAATGGAGGGCATTTTGCCTGGCCGACCCGGTAAGGGTGTTCTTGGACCAGAGGGGTGCGGTTCGGTGGGCCTTGCAGAGGTGGACCGATGTTTACGTGAAAAAACAAATTTAATTTTTTGGTTTATTCTTTTATGGATAAATATGCACATATTCTAGCTAATTGATTAACATGTGCATGATAGTTTCCGTGTTTTATTTTTTTATCAGACGATTCAGAGTTTGGGTGCTGGACATTTCCCCACCGACCGTAGTCGATGTTTATTTACATCAACATAAGTCCGAATAACTTTGATCAACTACCAAAGAAATTCTTTAACCCTCGAATTATCCAATGTGATATGAAAGCTTACGCTCAAAAAGGGACCCCCATGTCCCAGAGCATGCACTGGGGTTTATTTGCAATTTTTTCTCAATCAGGGATTTCTTTGCAATGTTCCCTCAGACAGAGGTTTATTTGCAATTCTCCCACAATTAGGGGTTTATTAGTAATTTTTTCTCAAATTAGGGTTTATTTGCAATCTTTCCTTAAATTAAGATTTATTTGTCATTTTCCCTCAATCAGGGATTTATTTGTAATTTTTGAACTTTTGAACAAAACAATGATTTTTCCCCCACTTTAGAGGATAATTCTGCAAAGTTGAAATTTGTTGTTCAATTTCTGAATTTTCAAGATTTTCACAGAAGTTTTGGACACGTGTACAATTTCGTAAACTTGCAGGATCCTTTTTGTAATTTTGCACAAAGCAAGGACTTGTACATAGTTTTTCTCATGAAAAACAAGTTCTAGATGAACATTCGTAATTGTTTTGGATTTGTACACGATTTTTCTATATTTTTACAAAATTTTCATGATTTGCAAACAAATTCCCGAGGTAGGGATATAAGTGCCAAAACACCAACATACTGTCTCGAAAGAGATTTCTCAGATCAAATAGACAAATCTTGGGAGCTGGGCAAACTAAACCTTATTCCAAGTCTTCACAATCTTCCAAATATTCTTCACATTCTTGAGGTTTTTAGCACCTTGGGTTGAGTGCTCTCACCCTTGTGGTTGGCTTCCTCCATGTGTCTCTTTTTTTTTTCAAATAAGCCTCTCCTCCTTTTATAGGGAGTGAACCGGGGGGACTCCATGTGCATTTATTGCCTTGAGGGAGCTGAAGAGGCAGTGTTGGGCGCATGGGGTTGAACTAGGAGGAGGTTCCCCCGGACTTGTGGAGGTAAGCTCACCCTCCTACATTTACTTTGAAATTAAATGGGAGATTTAACTGAACCGGGGGGAGGTTCCCCTGGTTAAGGCTTGGCGCCAATGGGTGAACCGGGGACAAGTTCCCCCGGTTAACTTTGTGGAGGTAAGCTCACCCCTACTAATTTCTAAAATATTTAAATGGGAGATTTAAGTGAACCAGGGGGGAGTTCCCCCGGTTAACTTTATGGAGGTAAGTTGACCTCCCCAATTAAATTTTGAAATATTAAAAAAAAAATTTAAGTGAACCGAGGGGAAGAGAGTTCCCCCGATAAAGTGGGGACCGTGCAGATGAGAAGAGAACTGGGGGGGTAGTTTCCCCGGTTATGTGGCAGGCGGAGAGAGGGGGGGGGAATCAGGAGGCGTTCCCCCGGTTCAACTAGTATGAAGCAAGGTTTGCCGTCCCGGTGCGACCCGCCCCGACCCGCACGACCCGACCTGACCTAGGCGGGCGGCCGGACGCCCGGGTCGTGAGTCGTGACTGGGACGCTTCATTATTTTAATATTATATTATATATAAAGTGTCTTTTTCTATTTTATTCTATTATTTTATATATATAAAGCCTTTTTTTTATTTTAACACGGAGCGAGACGGGACCGACCGGACCCGTCCTAGGCCATGACCTAGACGGGCGGGTCGGTCGAGACGGCAAACCCTGGTATGAAGAGAAAAGGAGGAACCGGGGGGGAGGTCCCCTGGTCCACCCTGGCAGGCGGAGAGAGGAGTATAATCAGGGGGCCCTTCCCCAGGTTTGTTGAGAGAACAGGACCGGGGAAGGTTCCCCCCGTTTGCAGAACAGGTGACCAGGGGGGCCTCCCCCCAGTTTGCACCCAAGGGGGACCCCGAGGGATGTTCCCCCGATTCCACCCAGGCGCGCGCGCAGGAGTTTGCACCCAGGAAGGCCCCCGTGGGAGGGTTCCCCCGGTTCACGCCCCCTGGTCACCCCCTAGGTGTAACCGGTAGGAGTTCCCCCGATTAGCCTCCTACGTAACTGGAGGTTCCCCCCCCCCCCTTCTCTTTTTCCCCCGTCCTCTCTCTCTCCTTTTTGTATCCTTTTTGTTGTTGAACGAACAAAGAGAGGGCGGCTGGCTCCTGCGCACATAGTTCAAGGGAGAGGAGGGACGGCTGCTCCCCCCCCTTTGTGGACCCAAAATCTTATAAAAGGATTTGAATATTCTTTTGCCCTGTTCTTTTTTGTTATTTTCCTGCCCACAGTGCTCGTTCTTGTCAGCTTATTGACACCAACGTGTCACCGGACTTCTTGCACTGCAAGGGCCGTCTCCCAAGACGTCAAGCACGGTTCCCAAGGCCAGACGTGACGTCCTTTGTTTGTTTTGTATATGGGTTCATGGCTTTATGTTGCCCACCATGTATTTCATAAAATTATCGTGCATGAAAGTACGTGGGATTTATGGCTTTATGCTGCCCGTCATGTGTTCGATAAAATTATTGTGCATGAAACCACGTGGGGTTTATATTATGTCACCCGTCAGGACTTTTGACGCACGGATACGATTTTTATCATCTCACACAGCCGAATACCTCCTGAAAATTCCCAGAAAATGGCTTGAACATTCGCTTAAAATCGTTTTATAATTCCTGAAAATTACCAGCATTCCTAAAAATTATTTGGAAATCCCTAGACATTCTCAAAAAATTCCTGAAATTGTCTAGAAATTCTCTGAAATGTATTTAATCATTCTTGAAAATTCTCAAGAAATTCTGAGAATATTGCTGATAATTCTCTAAAATTTATTTAATAATTCCTGAAAATCCTTGAAAAGTTCCAAAGGCGTCTCACAAATTTGCGGGGTTCAACAACCGGTCACCCGGCCCGTGCAATAGGGTCCAGCTCTGTGAACCGTCTCTTAGTCATGTCTTACCCCGACCCATGTACCAGCAACTTACCCATATCTGGCAGTTGCAGGGTAACAGTCCGAGCGGAATCGAATCCCTTCGTCTCCCCTACCCAACTTCCAGCCCGACGCAGAGGATCCCAATACTGGCAGCCTATGGCGAGCAGAGTGTGCCGATGGCCCCCGCCAGCAGACAGCTTCGTATCTGTGGCGAGCAGCCTGACTTGGTGCAGACGGGAGCAGCTCGCAGCAAGGGGACACTCTGGCAGCAGACCTCGGCGATGATGCAGGGCGGCGCATCTCCAAACTGGATCGCCAAGGCTTCGACGCCGGGGAGGAAGAAGGCTCCCACTCCGATAGGCCGTCCTCATCAGCAGGCGCAGGAGAGGGTGGAGCAGTGTGCGGAGGCCCTTCTGCCATCCTCCGAAGGGCAGTCCATAGGGGTGCCTAGGGCGACGAAGGTGACACCACCATTGCAGGCCCGCACAGTCATCACTCATGACTTCTCCCCCGCGGCTCTGCACAGCTTCTCTTCACTGGCCGAGAGCGGCCCAGAGCCTTCCATTAAAGGGCAGTAATGCAGAGCCCGAGAGTCTCCGGCTACTGGTGGAGCAGAAGATAACCAGGCAGTCATTGGCGAGCTGACGTTTGTAGCCACTGACAGGTCTTTCCCTCCAGCAGCAGTGCAGCAGCTTTCCTCCCTGAGCCCGCTCGGAGGAGGGGACCTGCCAGGAACTTATGGCAGAGGCCCCCACATTGGCCGTCTACGAGAAGCAAGTGCAGTCAGTGCTCGTCTCTACAAAGGAAGGCTATGTCGGGGATGAGGCAGAAGCAATGCAAGGCGGAGGCCACCCCACTTAGCGGATGTCCGACAGTTGGTATCAACCAACAGAGCAGCCCTATAGTTCGCTCTTTCGGCAATGGTGTTCTCAACACTATCGGCGATCCCCAAAGGTTGGAGGCAGCGAGGTCTGACGGTGGCGGCTATAGTGGTGGCAGTGAGGGGGAGGGTGCCCTCAGGGCTTTGCCTATCCTCTCTCTTCTGAACGATGAGAAGTTTAGGCAAGCTATTCTGGGGATAGAAGCGGGGGATGCGTCAGGGCATCCGGAAGAGACTTCCGACCGAGAGACCCCAAGAGACGAGGTCTTGCCGGAGGGTCCACCAGGCTGGCATGAGATAGGCCATCAAGAGATCGGAAAATCTTCTAGTGGGGGTGGTGGCGAGAAGCATTATTTGGCACTTCCTCCCCCTCCTTTTGCTCTAGAGAGAGGATCTCCCATTAGCGCAGCTTCCACCTACTCAATCTGAGGGAGACCTAATGTCGAAGGTGGGAATTGTGGGATCACCTCAGGAGGAGGGGTGTTCGGATGGGGAAGGAGAAGGAAGTCTTGGCAAAGAGGAAGTGAAGGAAATCTTAGCTAAGGTAGAGAGTTTCATGGGAAAGCATGCCAGAGAAGTGGCTAGTCTGATCGGAGTGTCCACTATAGATGTTGATAAGGACGTGAGGTCTATCTTTTGCAAAATCCAAAGAAGATGGCAAGCAGATATAGCAAGGAAGGCTAAGGCAAAAAAAAGCAATAGATGGGTGGTGTGGAGAGGGAAGAGGGCAGAGGGCTAGGAGAAGGAGAGAGGGGCTGATCTAACTGTATGGGAGGAGGGTGGTTCAGTTGTATGTTTGGCCTTGGTGTTCTTTATTTTGCTTTTGGGTGGGGGTCAGTTCTGGTGGCCAGGTCTTTTGTAATTCTTTTCTTTTCCTTTCCTTTTGTTCCAAGGGTAGAATGCATCCTGCCGCCTTTTTGTACTTGGGAGCTTTGTGGGAGCACTCCCTCCTTACTTGTAAATTCTTATGCTTTTCTTTTATATTACGTGGTACTTTCCACCTTCAAAAAAATGGTGGAAGTGAGTTAAGTGCACTAGGCTTGGAGAAGATAACTTACCCTTTCGAGTGCACCTTCTCTAAAATTGAGATCGCCTCAATTGCAATGCATGCAACCATTTCAATGGACATACTGCAAATGAAGAAGGATTAAAGAAGTTATGAAAATACAATTTGAAGAGAAAATAAGGAACATAGAATTTAATTCAAAGCTCACGTATGAGAATTATTATTCCAGGCATCCCATAAACTTGGTCCCAGTATATCCATGACCTGTGAAATCCTAAGAAGAATCTCAGAGACAGGGAAAAAAAATACATCCGACAACAGACTTCAAGCACAACAAAAAGGAAGGAATCTTGAAGATGAAAAATCATCATTTACCATAACATAATAGTCCCCATGGCGACCTTTGAAATGTACACGAGGCACCCCATGGATTCCACTTAGAGTGCTGCATAATAAGCAGGTCAGAAAACTTCAGCTGAACATCCAGAAAATACAAATTGAAACTGAGAATAAAGATACTAACTTGTAAACTTGCCACTCATATGGAGGTCCACAATTACATCCTTTACTGCTCCGGTGTTCAAACTTCAATGCCACCTATCATTAAAATGTTGTGTCAATATGGAAAAAATATGGAACTAAAAACAAAGATAAGATATGGTAAAAGATTTCACCACACCTCCACAGGTCCAAGACCAGCCATTCTATCATTTCCATTTGTACCAGAAATACGGCAACCTAAATACACCTGCCCGAAGCCTCCTTTCCCCAGCTTCCTGTCAATTCTATATGTTGGTGAGTTGTCAATCTGAACCTGTAAATAGAACCTTGATAATCAGCAAGTCTGCAGCAAAGAAAGGACTGTAGCTGCCGGACGGTTATCTTACAACATTCTCAAGATCACTACTTTTCATACATTGAGATATTATACCCTCCTCTGTTGGACGCATGCCATCAACATTTGCCTAAGTTACCAAAGAAAAAATATGCCTCATTCAATATCAGTTGGCATCCATATGATAGAATTACAGTATGCCTTGGTTACCAACAATCTTTACAGAAGTCTGTCTTCCAGGGGAAAACAATATAGACAAAGCAAAACTTGAACTGAACCCAAGAGAGAGCCTACTGGTGAATTTTTTGATATATCTAAACAAGATAACTAGCAAAAACTTTTCGTCCCTTTTTAGGCTGAATGCCTTATTTCCTTCTATGTAAGTGCCTTACATATGAGATGTTTAGAGAAAATAAAAAACTTTTGGCTTCATAATTTGGCGAAAAACATAAGAGAATGAATACAAGTTATCCATGGAAAAGACAAACATAAACAGGTATAACCATCAATCCTGACGCAAACTAACTCAGATCCATAATCGACAGCATGGCCGAGCATCCAACTGAACCAATGACAGGTGAAGTTCCCGACTATGCAGATTTACCAATTTGGCAGCTGACATCTTGTTGTCTTATTGATAACAAACCAAGCTGTGGATGGTTCATGGCTAGGACATTGACTGTGTATCATTATCTTATTACTTCGTATTCCGTCAGTGGCTGCTTGGTTGCAACTGGTAAATACAATTATGTCTGTTATCAACATGTTTCCTAATAATTATACCGGAAAGAATAACAACCTGAGTTGAGTTATGCTCTTCGATAACCATAATCCACCACTCCATCTTTCAAATACACGTTGGGAAAAATTTGAACAAGAAAAAAGCATCTTTCTTTACGCCCATTTCTCTCTCTATGCAACCCCGAAAAAATGTAATGAACCGAAATATCAAAGCCATTTTTCCTGCAAAGTGCTCCACTGAAACCATGACGAAAACAACTCATTCAAAATAAACTCAGAACAAGATAAGAAAAATAACAATGCCATTACCTTCTACTGCAACCAAAGAGACCATTAACGCCAATACACTTCACAAGCCTTCTTTCAACAATGTAAGATGGAAAATGGACACGGGGAAAAGTAGAAAATATATAATCAACAGCACACTAATCATCATCTAATACAACTTGCTTCCCTGTAAAATTTAGCATGCAACAGGCTGCGAGGCCCTTTTCCAGCCCCACACTCTCCAGTGGTGATAAACTACGTATTTGTGAAAAACGACAAGTAAAATCCGGTTTCAAATAGAGAATGCAGGAAACAAAAAATGGCACGAGCAAGTTCTGCAAAAATACAGAAAAAAAAAACGAGATTGACTTCGTACATATAAGAGGAAGAAAACATGCCCGAAAGAAAAAGGAAAAAAAAGAAGGCCAACCTTTTCAGGGAGCGGCGCCATGCTGCCCTCATCCTCCGCCCCAGGGAGCTTCTCTGCGCTCCTCGCACCACTATCATACTCGTCCATCTTCTTCTCGCCCACCCCTTCCTTGTTCCCCTCCCCGCCCAAAAACTCCCCGCGCCCTTCAAGAAACTTGGCCGTCGCCTCCTCCTTCTTGGCCGAGCTTAGCACCTTCCCCTCCTTCGCAGCCTTCAGGTTCCTCACCGCCCTCCCCCTCCTGGCGGGCCGGGCGGCGGCTGCTGCTGCGGCGGGCCTCTCGGCCCCGGCTATCGGATTCAGCGTAGGAGTTGCCCGGCCCTTGCGCGCTCCTCTACGCCGCTCCGGCATCCTTCACCCATCAAACCACATCCCCAGAACCCTAGCCCGCCCCCATCCCTGGGAAACCTAGCTGGGGCCAACCAAGATGGCGGTGGCGGTGTCGGAGCGGGGGAAAAGCAAGGGCGGCCGCCAATAGGCCGGCGGCGGTGAGCCGTGACCGGGCGGAGGAGTCGTCCCCCCCAACCCGGGTGTCGTCGCAGCCGATCCGAGGGGGGCGGAGGTCGGCGTTTGGAGGATTTGGGGATGGTGAAGCGGGGATTTCGAGGATCTGCAAAGGCGCAGATGGCCACGCGAGTTTTCCAGAGTGAACTGGAAAAGGTGTGAAATTTTTCTTGGGGTGGTTCCCCGGATTACAGGGTTGAGTAACGATTGGTGTAATCGTACACCTGGTGTGCATCTAATAATTGTTTTTAAAAAATATATAATATGAGATATGAATTATTTTAATTTATGATATAATACACATTTCAATCTGACATTTAAAATTTTTTAAAATAAAAAGAGCTAATGTGTGAACAAGTTTAGTAAATTGAATTGATTTCGTGTAAATGTAAAAAATGTATATCATGATTTATATGTCGTGTGACTATGTGAGTATGATTTATAATATTTTTCATCAAAATAAACAATTTCTGTGGATACATAAATAAGGGAATGTCAGCTGTGAATAACGTGGGAAGGTATTATTACAGGCTACCAAAAACCAAAAAAATGATATTTGGCATAAATACTATTAAAGTTATCGAGGAATAACTTCATATTTACTCTTCCTACCTACGAAACATCAAAGATATGATATTTAAATGTCAAATATCATATATATACCATTTTAAAAAGCAAATTATTCATATTTGTTTTAGCCCTTATACTTCATCGAGAGTTTATCTTTCACTGAAACGATAAGATACGAGACGGCACTGCAACATACCGAGATAAAAAAATATTATATATATATATAATATAACTTAAGAACACTTCTATCTCAATTTTAAACGTGAGGTCCTCAATCAATCAACCTATAAAATTTATCTGTTATAAAAGAATTAAAATAATATATAAAGCGTCTCGATTGCGTCTCACAGACCGATCGTCCCGATCTGTGGCTAGGACGGACCGGGTCGTGCGGGTCAAGTCGTCCCGGCTCGATCCTGCAAACACTGACTCCATCTCGCTAATTTATCTAAGGCTCTCTTTGACAACCGAGTGGGGTAGGGTCGAACAAACATTTCGACTCCCCCACTCGAATACGAAGTTAGATTCCTCCCCTTAGAATAAGTTATTAGATCAAAATGCGAAAAAAAACTGTCGTTCGACCTTGATTAGGATATGTATTATCAGAGTCACTTAAGGATGACACCGACAAATACGCCTGATATCAATTCCTTATCGGTGAATAGGGCAATCGACTTTACCTTACCCGGTTGTCAAAGGCATTCTAAGGTCATCTTTGATAACCGAAGAAAACATCAAGTTAACTTAAACCCAAATAAATTATTTATACATTTTCATTTTTTACTTTGAAACTTATTCAGATTAAGGTGAAATAACTCATTCTACATTTTAACTGGAATGAGTTTTTTCATAAAAGTTCAAGTAAAGTAAAGGGTGAGAAAATCTACTCGCCTTATCAAATTATATTTTTACTTATTATATCAATTAATATCTCTTATTCTACCTTTATTTTGTTACCAAAAATATCTTAAGATAATGTTTGTAAGCGAGTTCAGAAGGTCGAATGCGTTAACAGACCATGGTTAACATATTTGTGTGTTAGAGAGTGATAAAATCCACACCACTCTCTCTCATCGGTCTCTCTATTCTAACCGTGAAACAAATTGAGCCTAAGGCCCTCTTTGTTTCCGGGGTGGGATGAGTTATTCGACCCCCACCCTCAGAATTACTCATTCCACCTCGGTTAAGAGGGCGTGTGTGTGTGAGAGAAAATTGTGGGACCCATAATTTTCTCTCACATCAATTTACTATTCTCCCTGTCCTAACCCGAAAACAAAAGAGGCCCTAATAAGTGAATAATGTCTTTTTTTTTTACATTTTGGTTGCCCACTTTCTCACCGTCTTCGCTGGCGAAAAGATGACTCCCACCATCTTCAAAGGGACTAAGAGGCCAACGCTACTGTGTCATAGTTTGATAAGGTCAAATTGGGAGAAGAAGAATGATTGTGTTTAATTTTTAAAATAGAGAAATATAAATGTTGAGCACATTTTAGTCATTTAACCCTTCTCCCATTAGTTAGCATTTAATCTCTAGTGTTCAAAAAGAATATTCCTGACATTTTCATATAACAATAAAAAACAACAAATTTGAATGACCTGTTTGATAATAGGTTAGGATAACTCACATGAGATGGGTTAGGATGAGTTATTCCTTGACTTTTTACTTTTTCAGTTTGATAACTTGTTCTTACCCTAGGAATAACTAATTCCATAGAAATGGTAGAATGAGTTACTCCTAGAATAAGACATTTTATCCTAACCGACCCCTGATAACTTAACCATGCTATCAAACTAGAACAAGGGTGAAAAGGTAGAATAACTCATTCTACCCGGGACTTATTCCATTAACAAAGTGGCCCTATTTAAAGTCAAGAATAGGGCACTGTGCTCTCCCACTGTGGTCTAATTCGAAGATTGGGCGACATGTGTAACTCCCCTGACAAGACAGGAATTGTGTCATCGACATGTTCATAACAGTAAAAAACAATGGATTGGAATGACAAAGTTGATGCTAAAGTTAAGAGTAATATTATGGTGCCATTTATAAAGTTGCATGATATATCATCCTCTTCCACTATCATTCAGGTCGGAGAAAAGTTCGTTGCTTCTGTGTAATAATGTTATTTTTTTATCTTTTTAAAAAAAATTAACTACTCTCGAGATGTTTTAATTTGGAATGTAAATCACGTCACTATTAAATTATCTAAAAAAAATCAAATCGAATGAATAATGTTGAACACATTCTTTTAAATTTAAATTTAATTTATTTATAATTTTTTAAATAATCAGATGACAACGTGATTTACACTCAAAATTAAGATAACTTGAAAATTACTTCAAAACTTAAAAAAAAATAAAAATCAAAGAGTGCTTCACACCCCCTTTCTCTTTTAGGCCGAGTTTGGGAAGATCTGTTAGAAAGATCAAATCTTATTTTGTTGATAGTTGGGTTAAGAGTGGCTGTGTCTTATTTTATTGATAATAGCACGTCGCCTTGTAACAGTAGTAATAGAACGTTGTCTTGGAACCGTGACGATAACACGAACGTCGCTGCGATCAGAAACACATTATTGTTTAGGGCGCGTTTGAAATGAGATGGATTATGAAAATAACTTCTAATTATTAGAAGACTGTTCGTGGGATACAATCATATTAATGTTCAAAAAGTTGATCTCCAATTTTAAAAGTAGATTTTTAAGATTAGAGAGAGATAGGAATAATAAGATACCTTCTCTCCCAAATTTAAAAACTATTTTTGATAAGATTTTGAAAAGAGAAAATATATTATAATCATTGGAGTGAAAGTCCACATATTTCATAATCTTTCACGTCAAAATTTATCTCTTCTGACATATATTATCAGACGCACCCTTAAAAGATTTGTTAAAAACAAAACCTTTCTTGAAACATCATACGTCCTACAGTAATAAACAAAACTTCTTCGAAACCCACGCCCCTTCTAGGTGCTCTAACCCGCAAGAAAATTATTTTTGAATTTTTTGCATGAAAACCATTGTTAAAAGTGAATTTACAAAAAAATCATTCCTAAAAATATATTAACAGATATATCAATGAGTTAATTCAAATAGTACATAAATACCATTTAAACGTGATTTTTTTACAAGTTGTTAGTAAAAAGAAGTGATATACATACAAATAAATATGACATTTTTACACAATTCATATTACACAGTGATATACCTGCTATTACACTTTTAAGAATAATTTTTTTTACAAATTCACTTTTAACAATGATTTCCATGTAAAAAAACCTTTTTTTTTTAGAATAACGACCTCAATTTTTTGAACTGACCATGGAGGCTAATCCCATACCATGTAATACCGCCCGCAAAAGTATCCGAAAACCCATATACTTGTCCCATATATTATATTTTTGATGATAACCGGTTAGGTTATCCACCCGCTCTTCTCACACCCATCCCGCCCTAATCAGGGTCAGATGACTTACTCGCGCGGGACGCAATTAAGTCATCCTACCCCGTTTTTAAACTGACCCTGAAAGTATTTTCAGAAACATATATTAAACAATCTAATAAACCATAATGCCACTGTCATCTAGTTATGAATCAATAGTTGCATCGAAGCAAGAACACCGAAACGTGCCTTCGTAAAAATCAGCTGTCGGTGAGAGGGAGGATTTATGCCAAGTTCAAATTTGAATGACCAAATCACAGGTTCCATGCCTAAAAAATTCTAAATTGAGAGAGAGAGAGAGAGAGAGAGAGAGAGAGAGATAATAATTCACACGGCTTCATACTTCAACTGCAATCATGGCATGCTTTGAGTTTCTCGGCATCGCACCTTTCCGTTGCAAGAATCATAAAAAATGTAAATAACAAAGTCACTTGCTCACGTCAAGATGGGCCATAAAAATTAGATTAAAACAAAAGTGACTAAATAGTGGGTCTTGACCTGTTATAATATCATCTTACAAACTTTAAAATCTAAATGCTAAGATTGAAGAGGTCGAGGACTATAAATTCAAAGAACTCACATGTGTTTTTATCTTTCGATATGAGATTTTTCTCTCCCATTCGGCACTCCAACAAGTAGCGGTTCCAGTTTGTGTCTCTAATTCCTCCACCTAGAACAGTAGGTGAAGGGAACGTTGGAAGGATAGGTGCATATCTATCTACCTAGATGGCCAGCCACACAGCATATATACGGCAAAATCTGAGGGGAACAAATGGGTTATCGAACTGCGGCACAGAAATTAGGGGGGGGGGGAAACAGCCTATGCTCAGCTCCAAAAACATTCTGGGTTGCATTAGTCCAAGCTACAAAAGTCGAAACTATATATATATATATATATATATATACCCATAAGATAGATGGCTACAAGCACTCGAGGTCTCAATTTCAAAACATGTAGATCTATAGAGCAGGCTTTGAAGTTTCCATATTTTCTTCTTATGGGAGTATGCGAACGAGAAAGTCTCCGCTTAGATGAACGACCAGTTGACGAACATGAAGCAAATGCAGTGGGGATTATCCTCTTCATTCAACACCTTCCAGGCCACAGCCCTTTCATAAGAAATAGGTCTCCCCATGCTGGAGACGCACAGACCACTCTGAAGGCATGAATATCCCTGGCCATCGTGGAGAAAAAATCAGAAAGGCAAAGTATGGGAATGAAGAACAAACAACAAAGACAAGGAATCAAAGGTTATAAATGCTTTAGTTTTAGAGGAACGGGCTTCCCCTGCCTGTCTACCCGGATTAACTTAAAATGTCTAATGGAGGTGCAGCACTCAGAAGGCTTATCCTCTGTCACTAACTAAAGAGACGCTATTGTCACGCATTTTGCAAGAAACTACTCACACATAAAGGGACCCCCGCTCCATATGGCATCATTTGCAAGAAATTAATGTCTATGAAGGGAAAACCCCACCCCCCGCCCCCTCCTTCATACATGACACCTCTCGCAGGATGCTACTCATCATGCATGGGTACTGTAGTCACCCGCCTAGCAGGTAAACATGCCTCCCCCACTTCACCGCACTGATCACCAATTAGTCACAACACTAACAGCTGGATTAAGGAGATGAACGGAAACTAATTCAATAATCCAATACATTTAATTTTTCTCTCTCACTACTACAATTAATTGTGTTTAATAGACCTGGTCAAGCCCAGCCCAAGTCTCCCATTGCCGGCTAGTGGCCATGGTATGCAGCGTGCACTCCATTGGAGGGATAAGGAAGACCATAGAAGCAGGATTTGGTCACCTTTCTATGGAACTCACTCTTGAGAGCACTTCCACTCCCTGCTATTACCCCCAATCCTCTCCCTCCACTGAAAAAAAAGGAAGTATATAATTAGGAAATGTTCCATGCTCCCCCACTCCCATTTCATCCCTGTTGCCAACCATATTCCGAACCCATACTTCCAATAGGAAATGATTCTCAAAAAAATCTTCAAGAATGGACTCAAGACTTATCTACACTTCAAGATGTGAGGAAAAGCATCATGTCATTTTCTCTGTTGGAAGGTCATTGAGAACGGAAAAAGAGTCTTGTTTGCCGTTCCCATCCTCACGAGAGTAATCCTCATCTTGCCAGGAAGGTCTTCCAACAACAGTTGCAAAAATGCAAGAAATGAAGCATTGTCACTTGTTTTCTTTAGAAGCACAAAGCGGAAACTACCTGTTGCATTATCTGAGGAAACTCCGTGAATAAAGTCTTTTGTCCTTGGTCATCAAAAATTTTCTCCAGTGTAATGCCTTGCAGGGCAACCAATGTTGTCTCAAGCATGTCAAGACCTGACTGGTTAGCAAAGATGAATGCTGGCATTGCCTGCAAAATCACAATATATAATGGATGCAGATAAAGGCAGCATTCATACAACAAAGCCCAAGAGACCAAACATTGGGGAAGTCATCACAAAATCAAGATCCAGAAGGGAGGAACGTATCTGCTTTTATCAGTTAAGCATCAGGACACATCAACTTGCAACATCTGAAGAATACGGATATTGCCATGCATAAGTTTACATTCACAGCTAGGCAACATGAAGAATGCTAGTGTGCCAACCCAAAATTGAAGATCAGATAGCAGAGAGTTCAAGTACTGAGCATACTCCTGTAGCCAGGAGCACCAGACTTAAGTTCGTCATCCTTTGCCATCCAATCTTTTGATTGGACAGCAGTGAAAGAATGTGGCATGCCATTCCAAGATTGGTGTGATGGGCTATTATTTCTCAGACAGAATTTCCGATCCACCATGAAATATGGTTTCAGAAAGCAAATGGTTGGGATACAGTACAGTACTAGGTCCTTTAACATACATTACCATTTCAGAAAATGCAACTGCATGTATCATTCACAGGAATGCTTGAAGATAAGCTTCACCATAACCTAATGCCTCCTTAACACATTTGCATTTTTGTTATGTGATTGTTGTAAGGGTATCATGGCCATCTAGCTAGTGTAAGGGTACCATGGTCGTGACACCAAAAATACATGTTGAAAAACTCAACAATGTCATCTTGCTCCTCAGGACAGTGAAGTATGCAACATTGTTTGTTTTTACAAATATGCTAGGCCCAGAAAATGCTCACCATTTTCCAACAATGAATTAATCCAATGATGCTCACCATTTTCTACGAATGATGGCAAACCAGTTATCTCCTTCTTCCCCCATTTTCACATGAAACTGACCGGAGGAAGGTGGTTTGTGGCCATAACTGGTATAGAGACTAAAACTGGCCCAGCCGCCATGGTAACTAGTTTTCTTCACCTTCCCCCATTTTCACACAAAATTGAGCAAAAAGTCATTTGTTGCCAAAACTGGTATGGGGACTGAAACTATTTAGTTTCTGGACTTTCATTCCCTTGCTCACTGCCATCAAATGACAGAGAGCCTACATGCACACCCTAGATCAAAAGGTAAGGAATACTAGCATCTTCAGTCAATATATCTAAGCTAATGATTAACCTCCAACAATCCCAAAAAAAAAGTCAAAGGCTACAACTGGATGGAATTTTAAAAGGTTCACAGACCTGCAACAGCAGGAGAAAAAATTGCAGGGAAAACATATGCAGAGAGTGACTATTATATGTATTTGTGAAGACAGGAATGCTTGGCTCTCAGAAACAAAGGTAACACAAACCTTCACAGAGCAGCAAATTATGGCATCTGAATGATGCCAAAGTGTCTTGAGAATCGATTCATTGCCTTCAGCAGTTGGCTTGAACAAATCAAGACCAGAGTAGCACCTATGAATGAAGAAACAAGAAGCTTTTCTTAATGCTGAATAAGATTACAGAACTGTAAAGATATTCTTTTCTTCCTTCAGAATTCACAGTTTGATTCACAAAATACTTTTAGTAGTACAGACTAACCAAAAGTGGGGTAGACATGGTTTTGTGTACAATTATTAAGTCAACTCTGGCAAGGATAAGGTATCTGCCTTGTACATTTAACATTGATGCTAAAAAAGGCAAGGATAAGATGTCTTATAGATGGCAAACCTGTAGCTCTGGCAGATCCAGCTAGCAAGTGTCAATGCTTCGGGATTTCCAGGAGGCAGTCGTGGGTCACCATGAGGACTAACACAAGAGGGTGAAAGTGCTAGAGCCACCCTCTGGACAGATGAGATAATGCTCCGGACATACTGGCGTGCCATGGATGCCACATTTTCTTGTAGATGGTTCTCAAAAGCAAATTGAAATGCTATGGTCATAACTGATCTCACACCACTAAAATTTCCTGAATATTTACTGGACACTCTATTTCCTGTAGGTCCAACATCAAGAGCAGAAGCTAGGTCCAACGTGCGAGTAGGGCTGGAGACATCCTATAGGTTTAAGAACAAGAAAGTTATCAAAATAAGAAGAGGTACAACATCGAATGAAGTTCACCAGAAGGGCACAACAGCAATAAAAGTGATTTGTCACCAACGTGTAAATAGTTGAGCAACATCAACATGGGATTTTCTTTAAAAGCATTGTTACTTACAACACCAGAGTCAAGAGGAATAATGCGAAAACCAGAGGGCAGCAATGGCGCATCATCGACAAAAGATGCATCTATTGGAGCAAACACCAGCTCAGAACATGTGCCAAGAGCATTCTCATCCACCCCACTACAAAGCTGCCAATGATATGAACATAAAGTAAGCAATTCACCTTCCAAAAGTATCACTTGCATTGTAAAGATGCAGCATCATCAGAAGTCAGGAACAGTTCAGGGGAACTTTATTTGAACCCAAACAAGTTCCAAGGAAAAAAGTGTTGTCTGTGTGAAAAAGAAATCTGACTAAATTGTCAAATCATTTTATGCTTGGTTCAGGATGATCTTCTGATTTTCTGACCCCACACATGTTGCAGCAGTTCACAAATCTGCATTGACACTCTTCCCATCAAAATAAGGGATGACACTCTTTCCATCAAAATAAGAGAAAAACTCCTTGACAAAAACATTGGATATCAGCTCTGAGTTTTTAAGATCATTTGGTTACACAAAATCCCCCTTCCCCAATTCAAGATATATCGCAGAACATGCAGTCTACAAACAATCTCACGAAAAGATGCCAGCCACTCAGAACATAATTTGTTTACAAATATCTCAAAATGATATTACATGTTTCACATTTTCTAAAATAATTTCTCACCATGTAAATCTTTTATACAGCCTCCATGATGGAAAACATTTCTGGTCCCACTATTGCTTAGAAAAGCTAGCAATAATTTTCCATAAACATGACAGACACTTACCTGCAAGAGAAATAGGTCCCTTGGCATAATAATATCCTGACTTTGGCAACTATTTTCCAACCTAACAACTTCCAAGAACTGCATATGGCAAAAAAGATACAATTTTCAACACAGAAGTCAACTGCTTGCATGAAACAGATTTATAAGAAAATTTCTCACTTCTTCATGCTCAACAGTGTGAGCCAGAGGAAGAATGACCTGACCCCCAAAGCATCCAATCCGGGGGCCCGGTAATGTGCAAGGACTAGCTTTGACAGCTGCAGCTGAGTAAGCATCAATGTTACTATCGGCCCATTCTGATCGATGCTCCCGCAGGAACCTGATGAGCATTGCTGGATGAACATTCTGAAGAGAAAATGTATCAGAAAAGCTGAGGGAACACTGAAAATAACCGGAACCATGATGTCAACAATTCAAAAGAGATGGAATTGAGATGAAAAGTGTGGGGAGGAAAATGCAGGAGTCCTTTCCCATAAGGAAATGTATCATGTAGTTTGCATTTTTGCCACATTATGATCACTAATTGGTTAAAAATAATGACTTCGTGGAAACACTAACAGTTAGATTGATTGTCACTTGTATTATAAGAACAATATGCAAAACTTAGCATACTGCAATTTAACCAATCTATCAACCAAAGTCGGAGTCTAGTTCCATGAAGACTGAGTTGACTACAAGATCAGTGTGGACCATGATCAAAAGGTAGGGGACAAACCTGACCATTTAATATGCTACACAATGATGGATGACCCTGAGGAAAACTTCATGGGTGTAATTTTGCAAAGCAGATTAATTTCAGTTTTGAGAAGAAGATATGGATAAAAAATGTCAAATAAGTGATAACTTAGATAAGCAGGATCGTCTGCTGAAGAAAAACGGGTAATGAACACATGGAAATCTGCTACCTCATATTATGTGGTGATGGTTTGTGGATATACAGAAGCACAGCTTTTGGGCCAGCAAGAAATAAAAAGACATTGAAACTAAAAGGAAATATCAGGCAGCAAAACTTGACATTTACTTGAGCTAAGCCTTAATTTGATGATACCTGTAGAAGCATGGATGCCTTTGCACAAAGGACTGAGCTGCCCATGGTTGGAATTCCACTTGTAAACCCAAGGTTTATACCTGATATCTTGGGGGGTGAAGAATTTACGAGGATTGTAACATCATCCATACCATCATTTCCCATGATGGACCATCCATCATCTGCAAACCCATTTAGGGCTTCGTTGAACCCCCTGCAAGAATTATCCGTCAGAGTCCCATAAATAGAATAGTCCTCAACAAGATATATGAAAGAAGCATAGTCTCGTGATACTCAAAAATTCCCACCTGCTAAGCCTCTGACTTAGTGCCCTCAGAGCTGCAGGCCGCCTTCCCCAGCCATTGACAGCAGGTGGAGTAGCTTCTTGAGAAATCTGCCTAAGGTGGTGCAAAGCCTGCACAAAGTAGCCAAAAATATGTCACCTCTACCAGGAAAAAAATACAATAGATAAATGCAATCTGCCTAAGCTGATGCTAAACCTGAATATTGTAGACAAATGAGCTATCAAAAGAAAATGCAGGCTATGCAGCTGATGTTACAACTAATTCATCTCTTCCCTTCTCTCCCCAGAAAGCATTAATGCAAACAATTTGTAAATTTTCATTCTCAACAAAGTCAAAGAAGAGAGGAATAGGCTAACCGCCATTGTTGTCCTCTGAGCAAGCACAGCTGATGATTCATACAGAGGTCTTATAATTTCAGGGACACTCCAAGGCTGCTTCAGGGAAACAATATCAGACTTTAGGAACCATTGCACAGCTAATGATGTACTGAATGCAAACCAAAATGGCTCAAATAAGCAGTAAAGGATGCTTTCTTAAGATACTTTCTTTACCTCCAAATCCATATGATCAACGATGTGAATTACTGACCCACCGCCTTCACAAGGCCTTATCAGGTATCCGCTTGGCAGCATTTGTGCCCTGACAAAATGCTGCACTGGAGGCATGCTTGGACCACCATGCTTGCTTCCGAGCGATCTTTCACAAACCTTAAACATTGAATTTCGCAGAAATTAGTTAGTCTTAAAAATAAATGGACCAAAGTAAAAAAGAAATGACGTTAACTGCTTTAAGAGAGTGTAGCCTTGGAGAAGAAACTTACAACAAGGCTACCATCCTCCAAAACTGAGGTATAGCGCAGCAGCCAGAAGTCACGGGCTGGTGCCAGTGTTGTTGGAGCATACAGCTAGAACAAGATCATGGAGTGTTTGAGAAACAGTTTGAGCTAATACACTAGCCACAGGGCATCAGTAGTATAGCATTTTACAAAATGTTACCATACAACATACAACTATTCACCTGCATGTAAAGCAGCTCGATGGTTCCATCATTTCCAGTGGCCAGAGCATTTACAACATCAACAGACCGGCAATCATGGAACCATGATATCCGATCCTTGAGGATCTCTGCAACCTGAGAAAAATCGACAATTATCCATTTTTGGCACCAAATAAATTAGCTAGAAAACAGCCAAAGCGACTACAAAAGCCTACCCTCACCTACCTTCGTAGGTTCAAGGCCCACTAGGCCACATGCTCGTGCCGCCACACCAGGGCAACCATGCGAGATAGAAATGATTCCAATGGAATCCGGACCAGGCTGGATGATGCATGTTACAAAGACAATGAAATCGTGATTTGATTGTAATGGTAGTAATTCAAATAAAAAAACAGATTAAGAAGAAAGATGTTTGTGATCATTCCTTGAAGTGTGAAGAATGGAGAAATGCCAAACTTAAAACACACAGATCATGGTCCCTAGGCGTCAAACTGCATGAGGGGAATGAACATCACATCTCTCTGCTGTATGTTTTTATTTGCGTTAAAGAAATGAAAGGAATAGGCCAAACCTTCATCCCAGGCATTTGGACCCACTCCACGGCAGTTCCAGTAGCCTTTGAAAGAAACTCTGTTAAAGTCTCTTCTGCAACGGACATAAGTCTGCAAGGCACACAGCGGATATGCTGAAAACCCTCTGGTTTGAAGTTATGGGAATAGCTGCCTAGGAAAACAAGGTGGAAACTTTTGGCTCACCCTGCAGGATTAGCATCCCTCGGCGGATGCTGCGGTGTCAAATGATGCTGACCACTTGTGACAACAGACTCACAGCTTGTATCTGTGGTGGCTAATGCCGTCTGCCAATCCACAAAATTCTACTCAGGATCATCCAAACATGAACATGAATACTTGAAGATTAAGACAGATTTTGGGAAAGAGATGCCAGGTAAATGTCATCTTGTAAACAAACAATTCTCTTACATTCTGAGTTTGTTGCCTAAAATAGCCGTTCTCGTAAACCAGCTGAGACACTTGCTTCTGCAACCGATCATTCTCCTCCATCAATAGCTTATTCATCGCCGTCAACTTCCTGTTAACAGCCTGAAGCCGCGAAGCCTCCTTTCGCTGCTTCTCTCTGCATCTGAATCCGATTGGTGGGAGAAAGAACAAGGTATCAACATTGCGAAGATGGGGGGATTTTTCAAGAAACAGTGAAGGAGATCACAAGCATGCACTGTAGACTGACCTCCGGTTTTGAAACCAAACTTTGATCTGTTTGGGCTCGATGTTTGAGAGAATGGGACACTCTCTGATGAGCTGCTGCCGGCGGATGGAGCTGGGCTTGGGGCACTCGTGGTAGAGCCTCTCCAAAGCTTCGACCTGCTCAGGGGTGTACCTCACGTACTTCCCGGTGTCCATTCCTGTTTTCCCTTCCTTGCAGGACGCCACCGCCATCATCCCTCCAAGGTCAGATAATTTCAAGCAGACAGAGAGCCGCCCTTCAAACTTTGGAAGAGCTTCGCGATGGGTTCACGATTTTGAGAGATAGGAAAGGCAGCACAGCTCCAAATTTTCTACCGTATCACCGAGTCCCTCTGTACCCAATCTCACCCCTTCAAGCACCCGAGATCGCCAGGTCGCCAAGGAGCCAGATTTTCGTGTTTCCCTTCCCTTTCTTCCCCATTAACGGCGACAGACGGCTTCCACTCCTCCTCCCCGCCTTCCTCTCACAGCGTAACTCTCTCCGAGCGAAACCGCACTGGTCCACAGGAAGTCAAAACCCTCGCCCTATCCCACTTTTATTCGCAACGCCTTTTATTCCTCTTTTCTTTACATACCCTCGATGCCCGTGAGAATCGATGAAACCCATGGCAGTGTATTCTCTGAAATCCTGGTCTCCATGTTCCCTTCTTCCATCAGAAATCCAGACAGCAGCAGACACAAGGGCCTCGTCTCTTCTTCGAGATCCGGACAACAGCACAAACACCTTAAACCCACCACACCGCACTCCCTCCACGCCACATGAACACTAAAAAAAATTATACGGAGTGAGACTGGAGGGAAGAAAACGTGGGGGGGGAGAGGGAACAAGCAAAAGAAAAGAGGAAAAGAGATGCTCCGAAGGGAACAACCCTTCTCTTCTTTTGAGATCTCACAACGTTCTCAGCTGTTTATATAAGTTCACGCTCTCCGAAGCTATACGGAGTGAGACTGGAGGGGAACGAGAAAAGGGAAAGCACCCCGGAAAGGCGAAACGATTCCAAAATCCAGCGGATTCTAAAAATTTCCTCTTCCGTTCTTTCCCCCTTTGAACAGTTTCATCCGCCTGTCCCCAATCGCGGACAACTCACTGATCCGAACCAGAAGGGCACGATCGCCCTCCAATGAAGACGAAAAAAGGCGACGTCTCGGCAACCGGAGCTCGATTAAAGAGTTCCACGCCAGAGAGGCCGCCCAATCGGCGCAGCTTTTTCTCGGATCATATCCAGAAAACGCTGTTTCTTTTACGTTTTTAACACGAAACCAGGATGGGGTGTAGAAAAAAGGGAGACCGGGGCAGCAGCGATTCGTACCGGCCGATCCACGAGCTCTCGTCCTCCTACTACTCCTCCTCCACTCGCTCCCCCTCGCCCACCGCAGTGCGATGGCAGGACCTGCGGCCGCACGCGCGGCGACTACCCCTCCGCAACGCGCGCCATATCCCTCCCGCCCCTCTGCTATCTGCAACACCTCCGAGCTACGGGATCAGGAAAAGACAAGGAGATGGAAACAGGAGCAGGCAGAACGAGATGGGAACCGAGCTGTTCAGGACGGCAGAGGACGCACGAGAGGGGCCGAAAAGACGGAAGCTACTTCCCCGGGGAGGCCAAGGCTATGGTGTCCGCTATGGCGGAGCTCTCGTCAGCTCGGAATTCTACTCCGCCGTCGTCGCTCGCTGGGGGGGGGATGGCGGCAGCAGAGCTCTCTGCGGAGTTCCACCGGGGAGATAAAAACGGAAAGCGAGAGCGATATGATTCCTAATTTTATAGCGGGAACTGCCGTCGGAGGCTGCTCTCCGGGTGAGCCCTAAAATTACATCTTTGCCCTTCGCGCAGGGGTGTTAGTTGCTGTCAGTTATTACCGCCCAGGTCTGACAAACAAATGAACAATGCTTGGGCTAGTTAGAGATGACATCTGACTGCATCTTTTGTGCACCACAGTGACTGACTGAGCAGAGTACGACATAATTTTTTTGATATTTATTATTTAATCTTAATTTTTAATTCAATGTTAACGTGGGTCGGGATTTAAAGATTTTCTATAAATTTCAAATCAGAATGGCACACCAAAAAAATGTTGGACTCTTGAGTTAGAGTATGAGTGCCCCTCGAAATTAAGGTTTGACAATCCATTTGAACCAGTCGTATCGATAGTTTGTAGATATGTTATGGTACGACATTGTATCATATTATAATATAATATGTCAATTATATAATAATTATTTATTATAATAAATTATGTCTTAAAATTATTTATAGATTAGTTAATTAGAGAGTGACGTATATTAATGTCAGACTCAAAGTTGATGAATATAAGTATTATACCGGTTGCGCATCATGTGTCGGTCGTACCGATGTATGGTTGATACGGTCCAATATGTGCGGTACGTAACATACCGGACCGATATTACAAACCTTAGTTGAAATAAATGGATTGACTCGACTCCATCTTAATATATTATGGATATGCCCAACTTACACCGAGCCATCCAATTCAACCTTTTAAGTCACTATTTTAAAATTCAGTCCGTCCCAGTCGGTCCGATTGATTGATCCGTGATCTTACCTGAAAATAAAATTAAAAAATTATCTAAAACTCAATCAAACTCGATTAAAGTTCAACCCAACTAACTTAATCCATTAAAACTAATGTGATGCGACTAGGTTCGAGACCTATGCCATGTTTTTTAAATTTTTATCACCGTCTTAAGTTTTTATTTTACAAATAAATAAATATAAAAGACGAAGAATCGTCTTTAAAATTTTATCACTCATAGTCTTAACTTTAACTAGTGTTCGAACTATTGCTGGGGAGACTAGTGAATTTCCCGTTTCTATAGGTTTGCATCAAGGTTCTGCACTAAATCCGTATCTCTTTGCCTTAGTTATGGATGAAGTAACTAAACAATTGCATGAGGATATCTCTTGGTGTATGTTATTTGCAGACGATATTATTTTAATTGATGAGAGTATTGATGCTCTAAATGCTAAGTTAGAGCGTTGGAGACTTGCCTTGGAGTCTAAAGGTTTCAAAATTAGTAGGAGTAAGTCAGAGTTTATGCACTGTAATTTTAGTAATGGGAGAGTAGTTCAGGAAGACATGGTTCTAATTGATGGACATAACATTCCGAAGAGTAGTAGCTTTCGATATTTAGGGTCTATCATACAAGAGAATGGGGAGATTTATGATGACGTTACGCATAGGATTAAGGCAGGCTGGTTAAGATGGAGAAGTGCATCAGGTGTCCTTTGTGATCGTCGTATGCCTGTGAAACTCAAAGGGAGGTTTTATAGAACGGCTGTGAGACCTGCTTTGTTATATGGTACCGAGTGTTGGACAGTACGAAAGGAACACATCTACAAAATGTGTGTAGCAGAGATGAGGATGTTGAGATGGATGTGTGGCAAGACTAAGAAAGACAAGATTAGGAATGAGCGCATCCGTAAGGACTTAGGGATAGCTCCAATTGATAGCAAAATGAGAGAAAATAGACTCAGGTGGTTTGGACATGTGTTTCGTCGCCCTAACTCAGCGCCGGTTAAAAGATGTGATCAAATCTTAGTGGATGCTAGTAAAAGAGCTCGAGGAAGACCTAAAATGAGATGGTGTGATGTTATTAGGAAGGACATTAGTTCCTTGATTTTAAATATGAATATTACACTTGATAAAAATCTTTGGCGGAACATGATTCATGTAGCCGACCCCAATTAATTGGGATAAGGCTCTGATGATGATGATGATGAGTCTTAACTTTAACGATATTAACACAAGCTTTAGAATTTAAAAAGATTTGAATTCTAACTATTTCTGCCCTGCGTGCGTACAAAAATAAAAAGTTTAAAACTAAATTTGATAAACTTTTGTCGTGACGTAATTCTATGGGACAATTTACATGTCACAAAGGATAAATAAAAATCATAGACCGAAAAAGTACAATTGAATCTTTCGTATTTCTAAGTTACTAATTCAGATTTATTAAAATTTCATGAATATAGTATTGATTCGAGCAATTCTAACTATACGAGTCAATCGAAACAATTAAACTATTGACATATGACCCACTAACTTATCCGGATAATGACCCGTTATATTGTGAACTTAATTTGAGACGGCACAATAAGAATCGACCCAACTACACTCTCCGGTTTGAATTTTTTTTTCATATGAATCACTCTTCGTCACTACTTTATTTACATTTGTATTCACATACATATCACTAAATAAATCAATAGTACGTAGAAAGATTGCAAAATGATCTGTTGGTCTTTTTTCAGGAAGGAGGCTCTTTTTACACATTATTAATGATACATATGTATACACACAAAGAGAGATAAATAATAGTAGATTTTTTTATTTGTTAAGAAGAACTTCAATCCAAAAACCTTAATAAGTTTTTAAATTCCCTTAAAATCTGTGGCATCATTCTACAGTGGAAGAGGTAGAACTTTCAGTCTGAAAACAACTCTTCGTGGGCTCCCCTCTTGGTAGACAGGACAAGATCATCAGTTCAAACTTCGAACCAGAAGAATAAAACATCAACATCGACAGGGACGCAACTGGACTGCTGGGCGATGGCATGCACCGATGGAACTGTGTGCTTTAAGAATCATATGTCTCCACTGGTGAAGCTGACAGATAGGCTTGAGATTAAGATTATGTACAAACTATGCACAAATATTTGGGCATTACTGCCCTATGTGGGGCTCTGTCCTCTCTCTCTATGTTGCTTGCGTGTTTAGAGGAATTATAAGGTCCTCTTTGAAATCGGATTAGGATGACATATTCGAGAGGATGAACGCGAATATATCACCCGTCCTTGATTAACGTCCCTCCTATGTTAGAGAGACAGAAGTGAGTTCTACGTTCTCTCTCTTGTTTATCTTTCATTCATCCTATTTCATCTTCAAAGAGGTCTCTTTGATAATGGGGCTTTTTTCTAGTCTTTTTTGATAATGAGTTAAGTTCGGATAAGATAGCTTAATTTGAATCGGGTGGATTATTTTTATTTGATATTTTTTTTAATCGAGATCGGATATAGTTAAAATGAATTAACTCATTCTTAAGAAATAATTAAAATGAGTTAATCAACATCGATTAAGATTAAGAGTCAGATGAGTCACTCCGAGTAAATCATCCGTCTCAAACTTACTCTGTTATCAAACTCATCTTAAACGAGTAACCGAGTTCAACAACTGTGGTGTAAATATCAACACTTGGGTTCTCAGAAGTTCGAAGTGCAGAGGCCCCTGTCAGTGAAAAGGGTAAAAAAGGAAAAGAAAACACTGCAACATCCGATAAGGTTTATGGTAAAATGACAATAAAATGTCATGATTATCCTTCACAAATTATCTGCACACATAAGTACTGTATTGCCCACATAACAAATATATTTTTTTTGTATAATATTTCTTGACTTAAGAGGTCAAGATTAATTTTGTAAATATACACTCAACTTCTCGGCAACTATACTGACGTGAGATTATTCAAAATTAAATATTTTGATGCGCCTTAATAATAGTAAATTTTTCCTTTAGTTTATCTAAAATTAACTTAAATAAACGGTAGATCATCAAAACAATATGCGATAAAATGTAGTTATTATGGATGTATATAAGATAATACGAAGAATGTAAGAGTACGAATAGAATGTGCGGGATTACAGAACTATACGAGTCATTATCTCTTAACAATTTTTTGTCGACAAGTCGCGTCCAAGTATTATTATAATAACTAATGGCGCCGCACAAGAGTTTTTTTTTTTTTCCCCGTGCGTTCGGGTGGCCCCACCGCCGCCGCGCCTACCCCTGGCCTTCTTTTATTAGTGGCTAAACCTTATTTTAATCCCACGCATTATTATTAAATAACCCACAGATCAGCGACACGGGTCCCGGATCATTAAACGGGCGCGGCAGCGCGGACGTGCGGGCCCACAAGGGTGCGCTGCCCGCGGAGGAGGCGTACGGACTGCCCGATAAAATAACAGAAGGCGTGGGCGAGGCTGCGCGGGCCAGAGAGGACAGAATTATGAGGGGGCTTTGCATGCGCCTCGGTTTCACCCTCACGCCTGCGTGAATTCCCTTCCCCGCCCCCCCCCCCCCAACCCAGCTTTTTTTTAAAAAAAATGGCGAGATTTCTTTATTTTCTCTCTCTTTTATTGGGTTTTGCTGATTTTCTATTTTAGGAGAAAAATACCCGACGGTCGGTCGCCACCTTGTCACGAGGAACACATGAGGGGATGCATGTGGTGATGATGGTGTTGTCCTCGGATGATGTCATGCGATACGGGGATCATCGATCATCCATGATGTGGCGGACCTTTGCTTGCATGATACGGAGCAGGCCATTATTTGATTTCTGTGGGTAGCTGAAGAGAGGACGGTATGGCGCCACGCCGGCCCTGGGCATGGTCTCTTGTGTGTTGTGTCAGTCTCCCCTACCGTAGATGATGGGAGACTGTGAGACTCCTAGTTGATTTAGTATCGTTGTTATAACAGTTCGGAGATACGCAAGTATAAATATAACGTCATAATTAGTGTACAGGTCAAAAAATGACCTCTTAGATCTAGTATCATATTTTTAAAATTTATTAAATTGAGAAATGATGTCAAGTCATCCGTGAAAATCTACGAACATCAAGAATAAGTCATCACGAGTGCTATTTGATATCGATATAAATTTTAAAGAAAATAGATGTAAGTCATTCTAAGATAATTTGTGTATATTCTTATTCTCACGTAAGTTTAATACACAAGGGATGAAATGAGATTAGAAAAATGGGGATAAGTCATTCAAACAAAAAGTTAGAATGATTTATCCATGTTTCTAATCTCAAAATCGGGGTTAACCTTATTTCCCTTAACCCGATTTATCCCCGTCCGTTTTAACCATACCAAACATAAAATGGAGTTAGAGTGTGGATATCTCCACTCTAACCCCATACCAAACGGACCTTCAAATCTTGGACGTTATCGCAGGAGATAACATTCTGATGCTTAATTAAAAATCGTGACAATATAAAGAACGACAGGAAATAGAGAAGATGAGAGAGCGTGAGAGTGGAATAGTCGAGTACGGGAGTCGGAGTAGAGTTTCTGAATGTGATCGCCGTGTGTGACAAGTGCTCGGAGAGTGATGATTGTGTTCAAATCGTGCTCGAAGATCGGCTCCCACTGGTATCTCTCTCCTCATCTGTGTGTCTGAGCGTCTCGTCGCGTGTGTATGCCTTCTTGTAGGGGTGTGTCTCTCTCTCTCTCTGTGAGTGAGTGCCTTCGTGTATGTCTATATTTGTGTCTTTGTATATGTCTATGTAAGTCTTGAGCTCGGACGTCTATTTATATTGGTTGTCCTGATAATGGAGGTTCATCCCTTAACATGGAAAGACGTGAGTCGTGAGATAATGCCTCCCCGCGATCGTGGGGACTTTTCCATTGTGCGTCCGTTTATCTGGACAGTGTGACCTTTGGGCGAGTCTTATGGCACTCTAGGCGCGTGCTCACCCTTACCAGAGTAGAGGCCGGTAATGGTGTAAGGAACGTTCGGTCGTCGGAGAGTCATCTGACGCCTAAGATGCCCATGTCAACATCCCTTGTGAGCTATCGAATCTCCTATGCGTCTACATTAGGTTATCTGGTGTGGGTCGTTAGTTATCGGGCAACATACTTTGCACCCAATAGATCTTGGGTCAACGTAGACCTGACGCTAATGAACCACATTTAGGTCAGGTAGATTTTACCCTCCTCAGCTAATTTATCTTTTATCCTAAGACTTTAAATTGAGTGGCAATGCATGGATGATCTCATTTTTTTGTGCGCATATGAGGTCGATCATGTCACAAGAAGGCATAATAGAATGGAGTTACCTTAAATATAGATAAATGAAACATAGATATACGGTGCTTGCTCGATTCTCAATATTAAAATTTTGAGGTAATGGCATGATAATTTTAACACCATCCCACTCGACACTCTCTCAAGATTCTAGGTTGGCATGATATCTATGCTGTCATTATGTTTCGATGGAATTAATCTACTCTTACTCTTATTAAGCATGCGGTTGCTAATATTAAAATAGTCTCTCATTATAAAAAAAAAAGACAACATCAATGAATGAATAATTTTAAATTTTTAAGTTGGATGACTTAGTTCAATAAATTCAAAACATTATGTCATAACTAATGTTTATAATTTAGATCATACATCTTTTGTTTGTCATGATCTACGTAATATAATTTAAATCAACCTTCACGTGAAAGAGCATGAGAGAATAATCTCACACTCAAAATGGGACAGTATCACTTTAAATTTTGAGATGTTTTCAGTCTAATAACTTCAACCTTTTATTACAAAGGAAATAATATTTAAGGTATAACAATATTTTGTCGCTTTTGCACGGAAATACTGCCAACTTATACGGCCATGCAAGTATATATCTATATTTTTTTGCTCGCACGATGATAATTAATTACGATAAAATGAGACTTTGTTTGAAATCGAGATGCATGGAGATTTTAATTATTAAAATTCTCGATCAACTTTAATTTTTATCAAATGGACACGGTAGTTCTTGACTTTCAAGAGAGAGAAATTTTATAACTCGTTCATAAAAATGTAAAGATATCCAAGTCTCTCGGAGCAAACTCTGTTTACGAAGATTTTACACGATGAGAAATAGTCTTACACCCTACGCACACGTACGGAAGATAGATTTCGTTAAAAATAACATAATCCATCTCCATTTCAAACAAAATCTTGGACGTTTGAGAACACAATCTATAGGTGAGATTTTTGCATAATCCATCCATCGTGCGTAGCTCTGACAGAAGATCGATTTCTCGTCGCGAGAAATCGATACAATCCTCCTCCTACCACCTTCGAAAGATTAAGGAGATGAGTTATTTTTATCGATGCTTCTCTTTCTTCCGAATTTTCAAACAACTCAAAAATTGAGATATCTCGGGACACATTTGTTGACGTTCAAATTTTATCGAGAATGTTAATCATTAGGGTCTTCTTTGTTTATCGAAGAGGATAGCGTTGTTCGACTCCGGAGGGTCGAACACGCCGCTCGACCCTGAACAACAGGCTGTGTGTGAGGGGGGAGGGTGGGCCCCATCTCCATTTCTCTCTCTTCGTATACCGTATTCGTCGACAATTCTGTTACCAAACCGGCCCTAGAATCTCTGCAAATGTGATTCTCAAACTCACCCTAAATTAAGGATCGTCGTGTGAAAGGTAGATCCTTGTTTTATGTCTAACAATCTTAACATCGCATCATTTGGCTCGTCAACTAGAAATTGCACACTCCTCCCCCACCCCACCCGTTCCAACGACACATGAAATTAAGCCACAGGTCTATGTGCAGTCTGACGGGTATTAGACACCAAATCTACGATAGTTTGGTGTGTATCACATCACATCTTTAACGTTACAGTTCAGATGCCCAAGGTCGAAGCGTCCTTTGGTTTGAAAAGTCAGGGACGCTTTAAAGCAGAAGTCAACAGACACAACGTCCAAACCTCGACAAGCCACACTCACGAGGCCTAGCTATCTATCATTCTGAAATAACGTCCCATCGCGAGCGAAGGAGACCCTTGAAACAGGCCTCTGAAGCAACGGTCAAAACACGAACACGCCAACAAAAAGCCCGTGACGGGTTACATAGCTAGGTGCAACTTTGGTTAAATAAAAGTTATCTCTCAATCTGTCTCGATTAATTTTTATATTTATCAAATTAAAAAAATAAATTAAAAGTTATGTTCCAGATAAATAAGAGATAACCCGCGATCAGAACGTGACTATCACAACTGTGAACACGAAATTGATTATTGACTCGATGATGTTCGAGGAGGGTAGAATCTAAACGACCCATGCTCAATCTATTAACGCTAGGTTTGTGTCGGCTTAAGGTCCGCACAGTGTATAGTGGATCTCCGACGGCTGACGGCTCACGTCAGGTGACCCAATAAAGTCAAACATCGGATCCGTCAACCCACGAAGGATATCGACCCAGACGTATCGGACGCCTGACGACTCTCCGACGACGGAACGTTACTCCCGCCATCATCGACCTCCACTCCGGTAAAGGCAAGTGCGTTCCAAAAGTGCCGTAAGACTCGCCTGAAGATCGCCCGGCCCGGATGAACGGACACACTGTAATGCCCCGGTTTTTTTCGGATCCTTGTTCATGGGTCTCGGATCTGGTTTCTTGGAGTGTCCGACTCCGTTGTGTCCGAAATTTCGTTTCGGACATCTTTCGTGTTCGGATCGGCGCGATCTGGAGTTGTTTCGGAGGCCCGGAAGCGTTCCGCGACTTTTCCGCGTGTGTTTTCCGATTCCCGGTGTGTGTTTCGGTAATTCCTTCGGAACCTCGTTACGGGTGAACCGGGCTGTTCACCAGGGCGCGAGTGGTACCGTTGCGATCGGTGTGTTCCGAGGATCGCAGAAACGTGATTATCTATTTTTCGGTATTTTTGAGAATTTCCGGATTTTCTATATATAACCTTTTCTCTCTCTCCCCATCTCATTTCTCTCTTCTCTCACGTTCTCTCCTCTCCCCCTCTCACTCCGGGCGGCCGACGGAGGCGGCGAGGGCGGGGCGGCGTGGTTCGTGGGATGTGGGGCGACGGGCTCGGGACGAGGATCGTGATGGTGGAGGCGGTTTGTGGGATCGTGAACCTGCGAGGGTTTAAACGACGTTTTCTTCGTGGATCGGCGTCCACGGTGCGTCGAATCTTCGGTGGAGGTAGGGAGATGGACCCTCAACCCACGTACTTCATTTCCCGCGAGTTTTGTAGGCCGTGGTGAGCCGAGCGGGCTAAACGGGGCGATTTGGGGAAAATGCATGTTTTGAGGTGTGAGCCGGATCTCTCGTTTTACCGTTTTTTCGTTTTACCGTTTTTTTTGGGCGATCCAGGGGTTTAGATGCATGACTAGGGGCTTGGGGAAGGTTTCCCCTTTTGTTTCCCCTTCACCTGGGGGTGAACTGGGCGTGGAATGATTTTTCTCGCGGTTTCCACCGTTTTCGGACGCGGACTGAGAACGCGCTATGCTCCAGTAGCGCGTTCTTGATGGTCGCGCTGCCCCGATGGGGCGCGTTCATTGGAGAAGATGAACAGTAGGGCGGTTCCGGTAGCGCTATGGGGTCCTAGCTAGCGCGATCTGCTTTGTCGCGCTAGGGGTTCCTAGCGCGATCTTCCTTGTCGCACTAGGGGTCCCTAGCGCGACCTGTCTTGTCGCGCTAGGAGGCCCTAGCGCGATCTTCCCTGTCGCGCTAGGGGGTCCTAGCGCGTTCTTCCTTGTCGCGCTAGGGGTCCCTAGCGCGATCTGTCCTGTCGTCTGGTGTTCCTCTTGGGCCGTGTGTGTCCCGGACACCCCGTGGAGTTCCGTGACCGTGTCTTTGGGTGTCCGGAGGTTCCGTTTACCTTGATTAGTGTGCCTGTGGGCTTGGTGGGTCCGGGTGACCCCAAGCGTTTCGGGTTTCCGTGTTCTCGCTCGATCGAGTCACCGTGTATCGGTGTGTGTGCTGTGGAGTTCCCCCGCATGTCGTGAGTCTTCCTGGAAGATGATCCCCGAGTGGGTCATGTGTTTGGCCGTGGGTGGTGCGTCCGTTTCTTCTCCGACCGTGGTCACCGTGGGATGGTGCTGGTACGTGGGACGACCCCCGTACTTCGTCAGGTTCGGACGTTATTTTCCGTTGTCTTGAGAGTCTACTCTCTCAGTGATCCTCCACTAGTCGTAGCTTCCTGCGCACGCGTGTGCGGACCCACCTGGGAGTGGTGGAGAGCGCGACCCGGTGAGACGCGGTTTTTAGGCTGGTTTCCGTCGGCCCCTTGCCTTTGCCACCAGAGTCCGGTGGGGGGGGAAACCAGCTAGAGGACCCGACCTAGAGCAGATGGTCTGTGTGTGCACACGTAGTTGGGGGCTTAGGACAAGCGCTGACGAGCGTGACCCCAGCTAGTCCTTGTTGTGGTACTGGTTACTGTGTGTGTCTGAGTCTCACGCCTAGGGCGTCGTAGCTAGACACTTGTGACGCGGTGTAAGACGTCAGGGGACGCATCCGGTTGTTCTTCTAGTGGGAGGTACTCCTGTTCTGGACAGAGAGTGACAGATTGTCAGTCGCGTGACTTCGACCTTCGGGTTTTGGTCGCGTTGACCGTTGAGTTTCGGTTGTCTCGCCGTGGCACGTGTGTCGATTTTTATACCGTGTGACGGGTTCTAGTGTAGTTTGGTAGCCCTTGGCCGTGAGTCTGGGGTGTGTTCTGGTACAGTAGGAGTAGCTGTAGTGCCGAGATTTTGCCGGCCACCGTAGTTACTTTCCTGCTTTCGTAGTTACTTCTTTCCGTTGCTGTCTTGCTAGCGTAGCTTTCCTTCTGCCGTTGTTTCTCAGTTGGGGTTCCGCGGGATCCCTACTGGGCCAGTGACAGGAGGCTCACCCCTGCGTTTCAGGTGTGACGGTTCTGCCTCGAGGTTCGAGGGTGCTGTGCGGAGGTTCTTAATTGCCAGCTTGCCGGGCCGAGTGTTCACTTGGCATGTGGTACGTTTTACTACTTTAGAATGTACTTTCTATTGGACTGGACTCTGTTGTAGTTGTTTATTTAATTCTGTTAATTGTTTAATTGTCCTGTTTTATTTCCTATTTCTTTGTACCTCTACACTCCTTTTTACCCCTTCCGAGCCCTCCCGGCTCGTGGGCGACGGGCCGAGATTCGAATGGTATCGGGCTCCTCTCGGTATCCGGATCTCGGGTCGTCACACACACAATGGGAAACCCCCCACGATCGCGGGAAGACGTTATCCCACGATTCACGTCCTTCCATGTTAAAAGATTGGTCTCCACTGTCAGGACAATCGCTATAAATGGACCTCCAATCAGAATGAGAATGACACGCTCGCTAACGCACACACGCAAGCAGACTGACAAAAACATACGCATACACACATAGACAGAGAGAGTCATCTACAGAGAATAATCTCGATCCACTTTCGAGCACGTCATTAACCCTGCGAGTATTCGTCGAGCACCTGCTATACATAGCGAACACCTCCGAGAGTCTTATTCTCACTCCATATTTGATCATTATACTCTCATATTTCTCTCTCTTCTCGATCATTAATAAATTAAGTCGAACGAACGAACCTACCCAGCAGATCAGATTCGTTAATACTCTTACGTACAGCTCACAGCCGTTGTTATTACTCAAAAGTCTCGCATGAAGACGGAGGGCGCGGTGGTCGAACCGCTTCGGGCGGTCGGGCCGTGGCGTGCGGCCGTGCCTTTTGGGGTGGGCCCGGCGCTAAAAGAAGCGGGGAGGGGGGGGCGAAGCACGAGCCCGGCGAGTGGCGGCGTCGTGTCACGTGAAAGCCGGACAGGATGCGTCGGGCTGGCGTCGCCTTGACGACGAAGGAGCCGACCCCCCCCCCCCCCCAGAAGAATGTCTTGGCTCCCGGCGCCAACTCCCGCGCGCCACCCCCACTTTATCTTCCCCCGGAGTGCCACCTGGACCTCGGTGCACGTTCTTTTCTTCGCCCGAAGCGCATGGCACCCAACCCACGGAAGCACCAATTACAATCAGACACGTACAAGCGATGTCGGATACGGTTCATATGATAATTTGGGTAATACTCGATGCACGTCCCACCGTGTAGTGGGGGTTGCGTACTTTGTTTTTGATTGCGTCATGCGAGTGCATACTTGATAGTTGATACTTACCAAGTGCGCGTTTGGAAGGTAGACGAGCTTTCGGTCATTTTTTCACAAGATTCACCTTCGCATCACATGCAGGGTGTCAGTAAATTTTTTATTTTTAAGATTTTGAGAAATAAGTCTCAAATTATTTCGAGTGATTTTAAAAATTTGTCAATTTTGTGCATGAGTTTTATTTTCTCCAAAAAAAATAATTATTCTCATCAAAACTAAGGGCGCGTTCGAGAATAACCCCGAGCGTGGCTTTAGAAGGATAGTCCCCCGACAACAAAAAAAATTCTCTCAAACGAAACTGTGTTCTCGTAAGTTTCAGTGTGCGTGAGAATTTATGGGGAGAGAGCGTATAGGCACAAAAATGATCAGATCATTTGAATCTCATAAAGCTCCTTTAACCCAGTTTCTGAAGATTTATAATCATTGATAATCTATGACACTGCCGACTGAAATACGGAAAGAGAATTTTCAAAACTTCTCCCATTGTGGTGGTGCTATCAAACGCAACCTAAGAGACTTATCTGTCATTCGAAAAGGATTAAAATTTGGTGTTACCAAACGTAACCTAAGAGACTTATCTGTCATTCGAAAAGGATTAAAATTTATCTAAAATTTTAATTATTAAAATATATAAACATCTTTGTTCCAAACGCGTCCTAAAATTTGGTTGACTATTATATTATATCACATAGATCTTATGTAGATCTGAGTTGTCAATATTAGTTGTCGGAAGAACATATTTAAATATAAAAATTAAAGGGAATCAAACGATCAAGAAAAGTAAACTCGGGTTGAAGCGCACAGTCATTTTCTTTAAAGTCGTTCCGCCCCTACTCAGGTGCAGAAATACTTCGCGATAGAACTTCTCTCAAGATACGACGACCCAGACCGATGGTGACGTGAAGGTGCACTCTAACTCGTGTTGTCGGGGGCGAACATCACTGTGACAAAGAGGCTCTTGCAAGAATAAGAAGATGATGGGAGAGAGGAACTCGAGAGAGATAATCGTAGGGTGAGAGAAAATTTTTAAACCGTGTCCCTTACAGGAAATCGACTCTCCTCAAATATCCTCTTAGGAAGTGACTCTTGACCGAGTCACACTCATCTGTCCAAAGAAGATAATATGAAGAAACGTGAAAAAAATTCAAGAGATGCTCAATAAAATAGATAGAAATAGAAAAAATAAAAATAAAATAATTATCTAGAATCACGACTCATATGGATAAAACAGATAAAATAGAGGTCAAGCAACTTGACTCGAGTCGACTCGAGACAGGGGCGACTTACATAGGACCGGGTCAAGTGTAAGGCCATCTAACCCATCGAGTCGACTAGTGTATGGCAAAGGCTACACCGTTTTATTAGAGTGGCCATATGGCAAAAAGATACCGGTGTCATAAATATTTTTAGCGCATGCAACCCGGTGCAATTGCGCATAGACTTGCGCACTCTGTGAAACTCGTACAAGAGAAAATTATTGGATTACTTAAAATCATATTACTGAATTATAGCCCGTGCGATTAAGACTGAAATGTACATTTCACCATCAAACCTAATGTAATTGGGTACATTTCAGTCCAACCTTTATTTTCTTTATATTTCCATTCAAATTCATATTTTTTAATGCAAATAGGTATATTTCAATGGAACACCTATTTTTCAATCTTCTTGTGTTCTTTATTTTAATTATATGAGTTATATTTTACAATTCACCTAAGTTTCACAGAACGTATAGATTTATGTGCTATATATGTGCGGTGAAGGTATTCATAAAGTTAGCATCCTTTGTGTCACCTGATTCGATCAAAAGACTGCGTGATCTTTATTAGCAAGGGTGACGTGAAGCATGTATTACTCCTAGTTCTAAGTAGATCCAACTAACTTAACTAGCTATGGAGTCAAAGATATAACTTTTCTAGTCCACAAATTTATCACTAGCCTCTGAGTCAGATCAGATGCCATCTGACTGGGGGGACTCGAGGGAGGCAGCTGCGCGCCGAGCCTCACTCCTCCTCCGGTCGCGGGGGTCTCCCCCGACGGATCGTTGAGTGGGGGGGAGCTCTCGCCGGGATCTCCCCCCCCCCTCCTCCCTCTCCTCTGCAGGAGGCCTTCGCCAGAGTGATACTCTCTCTCCCGTGGGGAGGAACCCTCACCACCCTTCGGTGGTGGAACCGTCGCCGGCTTCGTCCGGCGGAAACTTCACCGGCGGCCTCGCCCCGGTGGTCCATTGGGCGGGGGGGAGCCCCCGTAGGGGACACCCCCTCCCCTCTCTCTCCAGGTACGTCCCCTTCGCCGCCGACCTCCGCCCCCGCCGACCCTCTCCCCTTCCCCGCCCTTCTCCCCTCTTCCCCCCTTTCTTCCCCCCTCCCTGCGGCCCTCATCCCCTCCCCGACCCCTTTCTCCGGTTGCCGCCCCTTTGCCCTTCCCCCCTCCTTCCCTGACGCCCCCCCCCCTCCGCTCTTGCCGATCTCCCCCCCCCCTCCCACCATCCTCCGCCATGTCCGGCCCCTTCTCCCTCTCCCTCCCTCTTTCCCTCCCGGCCCTCGCCCCCCCCCCCTCCTGTTACCGTTCCAGCCACCGACCACCAACACCCCCCCCTTCCCCCGGTTTCCCCTCACCTCCTCCCTCTTCCTCCGCCGGCTCTCCGCCGCCCTCCACCCCTTTCCCCAAATTCCTCGGCCCCGCCTCCCCCCACCTTCTCCTCCCTCTCCGTTCGCTGTCCCCCACCCCCGCCTCCTAGCTCCCCCCCCCCTCACCATTTTGAAGCCCACCGACTCTTGCCACCCCCCCCCCCCCGTCGGCTTGGGCTCTCTCTCGGGCATCGTTGGAGTCTGGGTCCAGTCCTTGTGACGCAGGTTACAGTTCTATTTCCTCGGATTCGAAGAAGCTCGGAGATACAGTGCATTCCTCCCGTATCCAACAGGATATTGGCCTCCCGAGCGTTCTCTTCTCTCCGCTCAGTGCTACAGCGGTTCGGCTGCCATGTGCGCCTCGAGGAAGTTCACGGTCACCTTCAGCATCGACTGGCTCGTCTTCCGACCCCCTGGAGTATCCCATCGCTGGTGGTTGGCGTGGCTCTTCACCCCTCCTCGTTTCCATCTATGTTTGTTCGTCGCTCCGGTGACAAAATGGGTCAGTATGGGCTTTCCTGTTCGGTTTGGGATTTCTACTTTCCTCTTGTACGTCGCTATGCCGACTGGGTTGCCATCTATGTTTGGGTGTCTCTGCTCTCCATGTATTATGACTATCGGATAATATGAATGAAAACCTATGTTTCCAAAAAAAAAAGATGACATCTGACTTTTTTAGAGATGATCATAAATTGGTTCAAATTAGAAACTTAAATTGAATTGTTCGATTCAATTTGAATTTAAATTCGATTTGATTCGATTTCATAATATGTGAAATTGAATTACATCGAGTAAATAAAAATTATTATTTATTTTTACTAATATTATATATCATAAACAATTTAAAATATTTAAACATTTAATTACATATGCATATAAACATACAAAATATAAATATTTTCATTTTCATTTTTATTATATATATATTATAATAAGATATAAAAAAATTTGGTTTGAACCAAATTAAATCGAATTTGTTCGACTCGCCTCGATTCAATTTGATGTTTTGATTCAGTTATATTCAATTTGAAAAAAAAATATCTCAAATCGAATTGAACCAAACCATGAGCACCCTTACTAAGATGGGGATGTCCGGAGATCAGGTGACCGAATTTGACGTGATTTATTGCGGCATACTTATGGGGTGTTTGGTTACAGTTTTTTACCTCTTTTTTCTCTCAATTTTAAAAAAAAGAGGAAGAGGTCTTGTAACCCTGTTTGGTATCTCTCTCTTAAAATTTAGGGAGAGTCTCTAATCCTATGTAAATCTTCCTCGAAAAAAATAACAACGATAGACCAATTTTTTTTTAAAATCACTCCGTCGCTCGCGACCCGCTCCCCCCTCTCCCCTTCCCCCCCTTCCCTCTCCCTCCTCCCGCCGGCTGTCCCTCCCCCCTGCGCAACCCCCTCCCCCCCCTCCCCTCCACCCGGTTCCCCCCTCCCCCCCTCCAGCTCCGGCGGCCCCCGCGCAGCCCCCTCCCCCTCCCCCCTCCGGCTCCGGCAGCCCCCTCCCCTCCCTGCGGTTCCCCCCCTCCGGCCGCGCAGCCCCCTCCCCCCCCCTCCGGCTCCGGCGGCCCCCGCGCGCAGCCCCCTCCCTCCCTCTGGCCGCGCAGCCCCCTCCCCCCCTCCGGCTCCGGCGGCCCCCGATCGCAGCCCCCTCCCCCTGGCGGCCCCCGCGCGCAGCCCCCTCCCCCCCTCTGGCTCCGGCGGTCCCCTGCGCAGCCCCCTCCCCCTCCCCCCCCTCCGGCTCAGGCGGAAACCCTGCGCAGCCCCCTCCCCCTCCCCTGTTTCCTCTCCGGCTCCAGCTCTCCCCCCCTCCCCCCAAACAATTCAATATAAATTTTAAAAATTATATCATTTTTACCGAACATATGTTACCGATTTTTATCAATTTTAAAATTTAAGTTAAAAATTAACCTAACATAAATTTTAAGATAGAAAGAGTTCTAAAAAAAAAAATACTCCCAAACACCCTATAATCCCTGTGTTTGGAGTTTCTCTTTTACTAGTTAATACTTACTAATTACATTCACCAACAAATTGAGCGGTAATCCGACGAAATTGTAGAACCCCCCCCCCCCCCCCCCCACAACTTTAAGTTCCAGCTCAATGTGAGGGCATGCAACTTTTGCACAATTTTAGAAGTTTATGTTCTTAGCCTAAGTCAGTGCAGGCTTTGTCGACCCGGTGCGTCTCGCACGACCCGACCCAGGTCGGGATATATCGGGTCGGTCGGGCTGTGGGTCGTCACCGGGTCGGCCCATTATTTTAATATTATATTATATTATATTATAGTTATATATAATATGTGTTTTTCTATTTTATTATATTATTTTATATTATATATATATATATAGTGGTGTTTTAGAACGGGACGGACCGAGTCGGACCGAGACGGAAGTGACCCGACCCGACCCAAACTGAGACCGAGTCAACCGGGTCAACCGGGCCGGCAAACCCTGAGTCAATGTCAATTGAGTTCCCATAACTTGATTTTGCATATATTTTGCATCTTGGAAACTAGTTAGTCTCATTTAGGAAGAAAGGTTTTCGTATAAGAATTGAGCACCTTCCTTACCTTTGGGGAGAAAAAAAAAGTTCAATGTATGATCGAGTCATTTGTTACTTGACGTTGCTTCATCAGTTCATACTCCTCCTTTCTTACGGTTACGAGAAATTTGACTAAGTAAAAAATCTTGAATCATTCATCTCTCGAAAATGGAGCACGTGATTAGGAGCAAGATTTGTCATCTCGATTGATTCGCTCGTCTAGATCACAGCCTGGCACAGATCGAGTCAGTCTCGTCTCGCTCCATCTTGTTTCGTGTTAAAATTATATATATATTTGTATATATAATAGAATAAAATAAAAAAAGATACTATATATATATAATATAATATAGTATTAAAATAATGAACCGTCTCGATGACGACCCATGACTTGGGTGTCCCCATCCACCGCCTAAGTCGGGTCAGGTTGTACGAGTCAGGACGGGTCACTCTGAGACGACAAACCCTGATTAAGAGTAAATCGAATCTTAGACCTCTTATTTCTTACTCGTCCAAATACGAGTAAAAAAATTTAGAGTTTTTTTAACTTATGTAGTACCTCTATAAACTATTATATATTTTTATATATTCTTAATTTCACATCTTATTATAAATACTCTTATTATTTTCAAAAAAACATCATTTTCACGAAAAAGTATAATTACAATTTTTTAAGATGTCAAGAATATTTATATGTAAAATCAATGGTACACGTATAAGTATGATCACTAATAAGGGTATGGATGAAAAAATTCCGTTTCTTCTCGCCCTCGACCTGCGTCTCTGTCCCCTCACTCTCACCCCCACCATCCACGCCTCCGCAGTCCGCAGTCCGCAGTCCGCAGGAGCAGGCACGCCCCTCTTTGGCGCTCTCCATCCCCCACCCCTCCGCGCCCCCTCCAGAACAATGTACATGGTGGGGGACGCCGCGTGCGGGGGCCGTGATCCCCACGATGGAGAAAGAAAAGCTGCAGGCAAGGACTCCACGCGTGTGGGGACATGCTCCCAGCTCCCCCCACACGCGCACTCTCGGCTCACGCGTTGCCCTGCCCCCCTCGCTGCAAGCACTGGGACTCCTCAAAAGAAAAACAAAGAAAAACAAAGAGATCAGAACGAGGGGATAGAAGTGAGAAACAAGTGACCACCTCCCACACATTTTTTAATGGAGTGTTCTGTTCCCTTTTCTTCTCTCTCTCTCTCTCTCTCTCTCTCTCTCTCTCTCCTTCTCCCTCTGGGCTGCAGGCCCTGGCCGGCTACCCACTCACCCCCACTCTTTTCTGGTCACAAACCACTACTTTCCCCACTGCAGAAGCCCCCCTGGCCGCCCCCCTAAAGCAGCAGGACTCCACACCGACCATACATTGAACCTTACGTCTTAACCCCCTGAAAAACCCATGAACAGTGCAGCATTTGACTCGGCTTCTTCCATTTGTTTTTGCTCTTGTCGTCGCGTGTTGCTGCGGCTGCTGCTCCCGCTAGCTAGCTGCTCATCGTGCTGTCATACTTCCACCTTCCCGTGGAACGAGAACGAGGGCCCAGTTTATTTTTCCCAAGTTTTGATCTTTTGCGCTTCGCTGTGGCTGTTTCCTACCTCGATCCCCAAACCTTGTCTGGATCTCACGTTTGGAAGAAAGTTTGCGCGCAGCAGCAGTTAAAGGACGCTCCGTATTGCATGCGGGGATGGCGATGGAGTAGATCAGTTGTTATGCCTCCATCGGCCATGCCGGGGATGCCTTCTGCATGCCCCATGCGCCCCCCTGCCCCCGGCCGGGCTCTCGTTTCTTGTCTCAGTACTGTTTTTCTTTTATTTCTTTAGTTCCAAGTTGATATGTCGAGATTTCATGTCATTTGAAGAGAGAACGTCCCGCACCTGACCGCATACCATCAAAATATGGGGAATTAAGTCCACTACATGGATTCACTGATCACATTTGAAAGAAATCTGTGTACGTAGGAAAGGTAAAGGTCATAGAGTTTGAGATTGAGATCGTAAGAAAAATTGTCTGATGCTTAAGTCAATATGAGCGAGAGTTTAGTGTAGCGAAGTTAAGGAAAAAATGAGGAGACATTAGACTGCTCTTTACCAATTGAGAGGTTAGAATCTAGTACCTTTTGTGAGAAAAATTTTTGGGATTAAATTGTGACGACCTCACTTAACGAATCTGCGGAGGTTACGGAGGGATCATTGAGTGGGGGAGTTACGTCCTCCGTTACCTATTCTTACCATGCATTGCAGGACTCTTACGTTTGTCTTAGCCCTTCTGACTTCTCCACTCTGGTATGCTCACGGGAGATTCAACTTCAGTTGTACGGGATAAATGTCCGCTCTGCATACACTTTCCCTGATCGAAGAGGGAGGACCCTATCGCAGGTCTTTCCCCCTCCAGGTAAAGGTTATCCCTTTCAGGAGGTCTGGATTGTCTGGTTTCACTTCTATCCCGGACTTAGTCGAGAGAGTTGTCTTGATACCCTTTCGTTGGCTCGGTCGGCGACGTATTGGGATTCCTCTCGAGTTTAGGGAGAACCCTCTGCATGGTTGACCGCGCCGACACTATATGGCACGCGTTGAACTTCTTAACTCTGGAGCTCCACATAAGTGGGCCTATCAAGTAGAGGCGACTTGCCATTTAGTGGGCCTATCAAGTAGAGGCGACTTGTAGAGGCGACTTGCCATTTAGTGGGCCTATCAAGTAGAGGCGGCTTGCCATTTAGTGGGCCTATCAAGTAGAGGCGACTTGTAGAGACGACTTGCCATTTAGTGGGCCTATCAAGTAGAGGCGGCTTGCCATTTAGTGGGCCGATCATGTCTTAGTTAATTTTTAGGCCGAAAAATCATGAACCACGAATTCTCTTCTCTCTGTCATCATTACGAGTTACATGTGAGAGTAGGCAAGAGATCTCTCCACCGTCGTCTAGTGCACCCCTATCAATCGAGGTGTTCCACAATATACTACATAACTGTTATATCTCTCTTTTTTAACTTATCACTATTTCGTTCTAAAGATGGTTTGATGTCAACTTAACCGGCCCTACTTGGTGGCTATATATGGCAATCCAACCCTAAGTTGACTTAACCTTAGTTCAACTCAACGGCAGTCCAAAGTATAATTCTGCGTGTCTAAATCCGATCCAATCGATCTGTCTAACCCATTCAAGTAC